>OY728137.1:440194068-441444068 GCA_963277665.1 Viscum album | reverse complement strand
AAAGGGTAGTGGAATTTATGACATAAAAAATAAAAACTTTTTCCTTACAAAATCATGGAGTAAAATATTCAATGAAGTATGTGTAAATCCAAAAGAGTGGAAATCGAAATTAGAAATTCCTTTATTGATTTGGTGACTAACGAAACATACACCACATGAAATAAGGATCATACAATGACGATTTAGATACCCATAAACTAATTTATATTACAAAAGTAATACAATCCTGGGCTCCATACACCACACAAAAGGAAATAGTGGCAATATAGCATGAATCTCACGAAAATAAGAAATGAGATGAAACTATGTTGTAATCAATAAAGTCGTATGACCAAAAGTTAATAACCACCAAATGAATCACATAATAACATAAATATAAAGAAAATCATGACAATATATATCAAATGGTAGTACACAATACAACACATTTAATAAATAAGTAGCGAAAAATGGAAATCTCATGTAATTAAAAGTGAGATAAGAAACCCCTTACCTCATGTCTGACTTATCTAGTATGTTCCTTGTTCTTCCTGAATAATAAAAATAAGTTAATTTCTACTTGAGTAAGAACATTTTTCATCTTTATTATTCCTTTTATATTAATTATTACCTTGTAAAGACCCAGAAATTCCATGGAATTTTTTTTATACCTGGGAATTTTTACGAGTCTGCAGTTTCTCAAGGCGCCGGATTCCGAAGACCGGTGTGCCCAGAATCAGTTTTAGAAGTTTTGATCAGGTATGTTCAGTAAATGTATGGGTGGGATTTTATATCATTTGAACCGGAGCGTGGAATTGAAATTTGAGGGCACCACTGAACTCCCAGCACCGGTAATCTCTTAAGGAGACCTTTACCAAGGTTTCCTTCTGATGTGAGTGGAAGATAGTTTTTGAGGTTTTTATTTAAATTTAATAAAAATAAAGAGTTAAATTTATTTTTATTTTTGGTGGTTAAAACATCTAAGGGTATGTCAGTGGTGGGTCCCATATGCACATATCCACCCTTGGGAGGATGTTATAGGGTGTGGCCCACACGAGCATCAAACCTCCTTAACCCCCTTTAACCCTTGAAACTCCTAATTTATTGTGGAGCCTCTTCACCATCCTCCATAAGTATGCCAAACGACAAATTATTTAACGTCATAATTAATTAATTTGAAGTGATTTGTTTTCTTTTGAATCCATTATGCCAACATTAAAATAAGTGATCATATTCTTTTATTTTCGGGGTTGGCATAATAATTGGTGTGGCATTAGAGAATCTTTGGGAGAATTTCATCCTCCCAATGAAGAACACTCTTCATCTCCTAATAATGAAAGACACCATCCTCGGTCTTCGACCAACCTAAAAGAGAAGGAGCCACCCACGAAGAAGGCTGACGACACTTCTTCCTCGGACGCTCCCAGACGTCAATGAAGTGACACCATCGTCAATGAACAATCATCGAATCAAGGTAGGGTATTTTGTTGTTTTTATACCCTTCCTTCATCATTGAATTTATAGTTTGGAAACCAGATGATAGAACCATAACAAGGAGGGTTCATACAACACGAAAACGATCCAACCCTCACCTTAGTTTGTTCCCGTCTAATGATGATGGAGGTAGACCGCAATAAGGGGCTGGTGGCACAAGGCTGGTAGGTCTTCGTAAGTGTGTGGCAATGCCATGCCGCACTAAGAAACCAATCCACGGCCACATATGAAGTGGAAGTGCCAAAGGGGCATGGTTCCATTGCACCTCACCGGAGAGGAACCACGGTAGGGAGGGCCACGGCGGATGAAGAAGCATGACGTCGTTTCACCATTTGGAGGGTATCAGAACGGTGGCGTCGTCACGCTGTAGTGGAGGTGAAGAGGTGGCCGGCCGAGCCAGCTGTCGTGGTGCCGGACAAGTGGGACCACCAGGGTACCGAAGCACCGGAACCGGCGAAATGCGTCGGTTCCATTAGACAATCTGGGGGGAGGCACCCCCCACCCACGTGTTCCAAGCTCGAGATGCCACGACCAAGTCGGGCCAACCTTCGGCCGGGCCACCATGGGGCGGGCCTCCCTCAGGCCGGGCCGCACCATCGGGGTGAGTCGCGTATTCAGGTCGGGCTGCCCTTTAGGGCCGGGCCACTCCCTTGGTTTTGGATACCCACTCAGGCCTAGCCAACCACTCAAGTCGGGCTTCACCCACATACTAGGAAAGATCCCAGTTATGACCGAGTCGGACCGGACCCGGACCCTTAATGGCCATTTACACCTTTTAGCCCGCATCGTGGGATATGGGTGTCTAATCGATGAACCCTCTACAATGACAGAATTCATGGAGCGAGATGATTCTTTTGACATAATCCACTTGAGGTTCAGAGGTAGTTGGGGTACGGTCATGTTGGTAAGAGACTAAAAACAAACCGGGCCCCTAGAATGGAAATGCCAATAATTCATAGATCGAGCATCCGGTTGAAGCGTCTTATATTGCCTCGGGTTCTTTATGATGAAGCAGAACTACAAGATACATCAACTTGAGACATCGTGGTAGTTTATGTACCGACACTTTGCTCAAGGAGCGGACCCTCCCGAATTCGAGCGTGTTGTGTGTGAGAACCCAATGACTGGCTGCGACTAAGATGACATGACCCTCCGTGGGTTAGACAGCGATGATACTGTACCAGGATCCTCTGTGGGTTCGACAGCAATGACTTCTATATCAGGATCCTCCATGGGGTTGACATCAGTGACTTCTGTATCGGGATCCTCCGTGGGTTTGAAAGTGACGACTTCTGTACCAGGATCCTATCTGTGTTCGACAATGCTGATATTGTTCTAGGATCCTACGGGAGTTCGATAGAGGATATAATTCAGAGGATATATCTAATCATCTATACCCCTCTTCATGTTTTGTATACCTGTGTGAGATGAGTCTTGTCTTACATTCATTATCATAGAGGTGATTGACATTACATCCTTTGTGTAATAGGTTATGCTTGTGCTCGAGAGTTGGAGCCTGACAATGACTGATAACTTAGGTATATGTATGGTCATATACCTAAGTAGGGATGGTTGATATATTGTGATTTTATATTTCATTTTTTGTGTATTCTCAGTGGATTATGGGAGACCTTCGGTGGTCTTGGGGTCCTCGAATCAATAATATTAATGTCACCCCTGCACGGGCTTCGCCCGCACCATGTTGAGTTCTGTGCAGATGACGACCAGTAGTGATCGAGGATAATGGAGGCAGAGAATAGAATACCTGGAGCTGGACTACATAGACGTACCACATGGATGAGTTGTTCAAGTTTTTTACCTACCCTTCATGTAGGATTTCCCGATGGATGATCCAAGAGTTTTTATTCCCTTGTTACTTGTACTTTTACTTGTTGTTCAGTTGGGTTTGTATACTGCCCACTTACTTTTAGCACACTTTTCTTTTCAATATTAGTACTTGTTTCTTCTACTACTTGTGTTCAGACTGTGTGTGTTATATAATTAAAGGAAATGCCTTCCCTTTTTATCAAGGATTCACTGATGGCGCTAGTTACTTGATCTTGGCCTATGGAAGGAGGGCTTTGGGTAGTCACTTCACGGGCCCCAAGAACGGGTTGTGAAAAATTTTAATCAGAGGAGTCAGTTATAATTCATAACATGGACTCTATTTATTTTAACATCAAATTGTGTTATGTATTTTGGGTGTGGTTATCAGTTTAGTTAAACTGGTGTTGGTGCGGCGACCGACGTATCCATACACTAGGACTCTGACATCTAATTTCTGATTGTGTGCACAAAATCACTGATTGCGTGTGTGTGTCCTTTGAAAATCATTTTTCATGATTACTTTGTGTCAGGTCACCAGGTATATTCTTTTGAATGTGGCACACCTGTTTTTTTTTTCAGGATGGCCCCACGAAGGTAGCCAGGTAGGGTTCCACGTTTCATATGAGATGGTATCCCACCGAGCAACGTGGCCACAGTGCAGGGAACCATCACAAAGGAGGTGCCAAAGGTACCACTACCAGCTAGGCCACCGATACAACCATCTCCAGTAGTAGAGAGTGCACATCGTCTAAGTGTGTTGCACGAGTACCAATGCCAGAGGCCACCCCGGTTTTTGGGAGATATGGACCCACATGAAGCTAAGGATTGGCTGGAGGCTGTCATGACAGTTTTTTGATAGTTAGGGACACCAGCCGACCTAATGCCAATCCTTTCTTCCTGTCTTCTGTGTGCAGCTACAGGCAGACGGTGGAGCCTGATGCTCTAGGTGAATCACAAGGCATCACTAATCTGGACAGACTTCGAGAGTCTCTTACGGTTATAGTTTGTTCCATCCACCCTTCATGTGGTGTGGATACTGAAGTTACTACATCTACATGAAGGTAGCATGATGGTAGCTCAGTATACAACGAGGTTCACTAACCTCTCACGCTACTACACATATATGGTATGTAACCCGTTCTTTAGGGCCTGATCCTTCAAGTAGGTACTCAGGAATAAGATCAGGGTTTCGATGATCCCCCTAAACATCTCAACGCAGGGGGGTACTAAAGCGATCCCTTATAGTGGAGAGTTTTCTAGATGAGCAGTCACCAGCGGTAAGACCCACCACATGGAGACACGTAGCAGAGTCTTCTACAGCCGGCAGTAGATAGATGTCGTAGAGGTCCAAGAGAACCAAGCCATCAGGTGGGTGACCCCAACATACAGGTTCGATTTTGCAGGGCACATGAGACATAACCAGTCATACGAGGAGCAGGTAGTGCTATGCATGCAGCGGGCAGGGTCACATGGCCTGTGACAGCCCGACCCGCCATACAGATGAGCACCATATAGTAAAAGGACCACCCAGGAAGAACCAGAGGTCCGGCCATGGTGATCCGCTGAGTGCAGGAAGACATGGAAAAGGAGCGAGCTGAGCAGCTGGTGGTGGACGACGTATCAAGGCTCTACCACCACCACCAAGAGGTCCACCCCGACCACAGATAACTGGAAAACTGAGGCAGGCTCAGCTATATGAAGACGAGGCCAATGACCACTGTGCACCTAAAATGATTTTAGGTATTATCTGTGTCTACTCAATCCTTTAGGAAAAACTTTTAGACACAGATGCAAGAAATTATTTTATTGCCGCTGCCCTCGTTCGGAGCTCCGAGATTCCGATGGAGCCGTTGGCTCAATCCTTATGGCTAGAGACTCCTACTGAAGCAGACTCGAAGATTACGCACCATTGCCGGCAGTGTGATCTTACTCTAGGAGGTGAGATCTTTGGCTGAGATCTTCTTTTAGTGGCTTCAATGCCTTACAACGTCATCTTGTGTATGGACTAGTTTTACATAGTTCATGCTCAAATTGACTATATTAGGCACAAATTGTGGTGTGCCTGCACTGATGGGACCAGGTTCACCTTCATCAGCTAGAAAGGAGCCTTTGCAGCACAGGATGGAATTACATAGAGGACGGGGTAACCGATCACACATCAGTTGGATAGTCTCATACTCAGATCGGTTGATGTGTGGAGTCTGAGTTTTCTGGGTTTGGCGGATCAGTACGCAGATGTTTTCCATGACGATGTTCTAGGACTACCTCATCGCAGAGTGGTGGACATTAACATTGACCTGTATTCTGGGATGACACCGATATCTACTCTTGTGTATCGGAATCCTCCTGCTGAGCTTTGTGAGCTGCGAGTATAGCTAGAGGACTTTCAGGGAAGGAATTTATTTGACCTATTGTTTCACCATGGGAATCTTGGATTTTGTTCTCCAAGAATGTGGATGGGAGCATGGGACTTTGTGTTGACTATCTTCGCCTAAACCCGGTGACCGTGAGGAACATGTACCCACTCCTGAGGATCGACGAACTCTTTGATCAGCTCAAGGAAGAACGATTGTTCTCGAAGATATACCTTAGGTTAGGCTACCACCAGCTCAGAGTTCGAGATGAGGATGTGTATATGACGGCCATCAAGTGTCGGTATGGAAACTACAAGTTCTTGGTTATCCTATTCTGCGTAACCAATGCTCCAGTACTGTTCACGAGTCTCATTAACTGGATCTTCTTTCCATACCTTTATCTCTTTGTTTTAGACTTCATCGATGACATATGGATCTACTCGACTACTGAGGAGGAGCATGCCTACCATTTGTGGTTAGAACTAGACACATTAAAAGAGAACCAGCTTTATGGTAATCTCTCTAAGTTCCAATTATGGATTTGAGAGATTAACATATTTGGAAACATCATCTCGGTGGCTGGAGTTGTAGTGGATCCAGCGAAGATCGAGGCAGTACTTGTTTGGGAGCCACCTAGTAGTGTGACAAAGATACAGTGTTTTTTGGGACTGTGTAGGTACTATCGGATATTTCTGCAAGACTTCTCCAGATTTGTAGCACCGCTTTCAACATTGACGAAGAAGGGGCAACCCTTCATGTGGTTAGAGATATGCCTGTAGAGCTTTCAGGAGCTAAGGAAGAGGTTGACTAGTGCCCCCATTCTGAGGCTTCTAGAAGAGGGTGTTGAGTAAGCAGTTTAATATGGATAATCAAGGACCGTGCTCGGGTGTGTCTTGATGAAAGAACAAGTAGTGATCGCATATGGTTATCAGTATTTGAGACAAAATGAGCATAACTACACTAACCATGACCTGGTTTTAGCAACATTTCTCTTCTTTTTGAATGTGTTGTGACACTATCTGAAGGGCGAATGTTTTACAGTCTACTATGACCTGCAGAGTCTCAGGTGCATCTTCTCATAGAATGACCAGAACCTAATATAGTGGTGCTGGCTTGATTTCCTCGAGGACTATGACATCGACATAGTCTATACTCCTAGGAAGGGGAACATTGTAGCAAATTATCTCAGCAATAGATCAGGCATTCAGCTGCTAGGAGAGGCGACGGAGCAGCTGGACACGTTGCAGATATCCTTTGTGGATGGAGAAGGAGAAACCTTTTTACAGTCCCTCACAGTCACTCCTCCACTTCTTCAGCGAATCAGGGAGGCACAATGTGGGGATGTTGAGTGTGAGATGCGACGTTCTCAGTTATCCACAGGGCAGACACCTGATGGATTTTATGAAGGTGGGGAGCATGTCATTCTCTATAGTGGATGTACCATAGTACCAATTGCACATCAGGAGGAAGTGTTGAGGGTGTTCCACACATCTCCTCTAGTGGTACATTCCGGAGTGGTGAAGATGAATCTGTACCTCCGAAAACCTCACTGGTGGCTAGGTATGAATAAGGCAGTATTAGAGTTTGTCTCATGATGCCTCACTTTTTAGCAAGTGATGGCAGAGTACCAGGGTCCAGCATGCTTGGTTTAGCCCTTAAGGGTCCTACAGTGGATGTGTGATGGGATTTCCATGGATTTTGTGATGGGAATTCCACGTACATCCAAAGGACACGACTCTATCTGTGTGATTGTTGACTGACTCACCATGTCGGACCACTTCATACCAATCAGAGAGAAGGGTTCAGTAGGGAGCCTGGGACCCCTCTACGTAAGGGACATCATATGACTTCATTGTCTGCCCTCGATGATCATCTCCGATAGAGATGATTGTTTCACTTCCCGACTATGGAAGGGGTTACAGGAGGCTTTCGGGATGCAGCTTCACTTTAGCACCGCCTTCCATCATCTGAAAGATGTTCAGACTGAGAGGACCATTTAGACAGTCGAGGACAAGCTCCGTGCATGCATCCTCAACTTTGGTCGTAGCTGAGAGGATCACTTAACCTTGGTAGAGTTTTCATATAACAATGTATACCACTCCACCATCAGTATGGTACCTTACAAGGCACTATACGTCTGACTTTGAAGATCGCCTCTATGCTGGACTGACCCAGGGGAGTCAGCACTTGCAGGACTAGAGATGGTACAGGCTACGACAGAAAAAGTGCAGATCTTCTAGGAGAGGATGAAGACTGCACAGAGAATGCATAAGTCCTTTGCTGATAAGTGACAGATACCACTAGAGTTCGAGGATGGAAACCATGTATTTCTACGGGTCTCACCTCGACAAGACCTACAAATACCTGGCTGAGGTAGCAAGTTATCTCCATGATTCATCAGACCTTTCCAGGTCCTCAGTATATTAGGCGAGGTAGCTTACCGCCTGGCTCTTCCACCTCAGTTGCACCGGGTGCAAGACATCTTCCACGTATCCCAGTTGAGGATATACGTCCATGATCCGTCCCACATCATCGACCACGTGGAGATGGACATTGATGACAGGGTGATGTTCGTAGAGGTTCCATTAGAGATTGAGGATCGAAAGGAGAGGGTCATACGTGGACGGTTGATAACTCTGGTGTGCTTTCCCCGGATGCACGTGAACCTCTAGGAGAGAACATGGGAGGAGGAGGCTCAAATGTGTGCTCAGTACCCCCATTATTCCCTTTGTGTAAGTTATAGAATATGGGGATGTAAAGCCTTGAGGTGGGTAGAATCTAATGACTCAGAATTTATGTGGAATTTTTTTTTTAATACATGGTAAATTTAATGAGTCCTCAGTTTCTGACGACGCCTGATTTTGAGGCCTGGTATTCCTAGAATCAATTTCTGAAGTTTTAATCGGGTACATTCAGTAAACGTACGAGCATGATTTTATATATTTTGAACCGTTTCTCAGAATAGAAATATGAGGTCATTGTTGAACTCGCAGCATCATTAATGTCTTAAGGATACCTTTACGGCAGTTGCGATCTAATGTGAGTGGAAGAGTGTTTTTATGGTTTTTATTTAAATTGAAAAAAATAATGTGTTTACTTTATTTTTATGTCTGGTAGTTAAAACCTCCAAGGGGAGGTTAGTGGTGGGGCCCACCAACACATAACCTCCCTTGAGAGGATGTTATAAGGTGGGTCCCACACAAGCATCAAACCCCCTTAACCAGCCTTTAACCCTTGGAAATCTCAATTTATTTTGGAGCCTCATCACCTTCCTTCATAAGTACGCAAAAAAAATTAATTACTGGCATAATTAATTAATTTGAAGTGATTGGAATTCTTTTGAATTCATTATGACAACATTAAAATAAGATATCATATTTTTTATTTTACAGGTAGGCATAATCTTTGGTGGAGATTTGGTGAATCTTTGGGATAATTTCATCCTCCCAACGAAGACCACTTCTCATCTCCGAAAAAACGACGAAAACCATCCTCGATCCTCGATCAAGATAAAATGAAGGAGCTACCTGCGAAGAACACTGACAATGCTTCTTCCTTAGTTTCTCCCCAACCTCAACGAAATGACACCATCATCAATGAACAATCATCAAATCAAGGTAAGGGATTTCTGTTGTTTTTATACCCGTCCTGCATCATAGAATTTATAGTTTGGAATCAAATGATAGAACCATAACAAAGAGGGTTCATACTGCATGAACACGGTCCGAACCTCCACTTTTTTTATTCCCGTATAATGACGACGGAGGTGGACTGAAAAAAGGATCGAGCGGTGCAAGGCCGCCAGGTTGCCTCACGGGCGCCAGGTTGCCTCACGGGCGCGGTACCGCCACGCCACGTAGGGAAACCGAGCCACAACCATTTGTTCCATGGTGGTGCCAAAAGGGAACGGTTCCATCGCACCACATAGGGGAGGAACCGTGGCCAGGAGGGCTTCGACAGATGAAGATTCACAACACTGTCGCGCCATGCGGTGGAGCCGAAGGCTGCGAACTGTTGATAAAATTGCTTATTTTGAAAAATACTTCCTTAATCTAAAAAAATTAATTTTATCATATATTATGTCTATGAAACACATAATATGGATGTTATAATTATATCAAATATATAAAATTCAAAATTTAGTTAATAATATTCATAACTGCATTTGAACGGCTATTTTGGTAAGTCGTCGTGTGCCAGAACATGGTGTTGTGTGAGGTGTAAGCTATTGAATTAAATTAAAGAGATAATGTACTATAAAACCCTGGGGTGTTACAATCTCCCCTTATTGAATAAATTTTTTCCTCAGAATTTATTATTGGGATTGAAAACATGGGTTTTGACATTTCAAGATATCTTAGTGGAAATCCCACATCGAAAACGGATTAATGAAGTCTCTATTTTAAAATAAATAATGGTAAGTATGAAGGTTACCTAAAATAACACATACTGGGGTTCCATGTAGGAAAACATGGATATGGAAATGAAAACTAATCATCATGTTCTGATGGAGAGTGATCAAGATTATTATTAAGATAAGTTAATGATCTTAAAGTCATAAACATGTGATGGGTTGAAAGTTCATTGATTACCCTGTAGGAAAAGTAAAAAACGACATTTTTATTTTATGTTTCTTTTCAAAATGATGATGAATTTATTTAGGATATTGACTACGAGTGTAAGGATATGAAATTACATTACAAGTAGAGTTTCATCCATTAATAAATTTCTACAAAAAAATCATCCTTTCTCCAAACAGTGAGTATTAAAGATGACATGGTTAGACATGAAGTGGTACAATCAACTTATAAAGAATCAAATAATCCAAAAAGGATGAACTATATATTTCCCCTGTCATTAAACATTAACGAATAAAAAAACTGGTTAGTACATGGTCATATGATCCCCAAAAAGGAAAAACCATTATAGAGAAAAAAAAATTCTACTCTTAATCTTAAAAATTTAATCAAACAATACACAAAGTTAAACAAATAAAAATTACTGACAATTATACTTAAAATCCTTTAATACAATCCTAATGAAGATTGGAACCCAAAACATAGAAGAATTTGATTACATATTCTTCCATGTAAAATTGTATCTACAAATAACGTCGACTACTCTTAAATTAAAATACATAAAAGTAATTAACCTAATCACATATTCTCTATGATAGGTTAATCATTTAAATTAATAACCTAAATCACAAAAAATACATAATAACAACATTGAAAAATATCCACCATTACTCCTCAAATGAAATCCCATAGTATTCTATTTTCCTTTGGCATATAATGTTCCCAACAGATCGAACATCTTCCAAATTAACATTTATAACTAAATCATGAAATCATTTTCTTAAACTAAGGATGTACATTTGATAATTTCTAATTTACCAAATCATCATAACAAAATCATTTAACTAAAAATAATTTATCCCACTAGCTAGGGACTTCACATAGTCCAGTGGTAGGCAATAAATCTCAATTTCACTATAGTTGTGGTTTTGATTCCCACATCTGTGTCCGACGCAATGGATTATCACACGGTCAGAAAGTTGGCCTTTTTAAAAAAATATATTTTATTACATTACCAAAAAAAGGTGAATTCTGTAAAACAACCATAACATAATTTAACCAGAAAAGTTTTCTCATTCCTCTCATTTTCATCCAAAAATTTAATAACTTGTAATTTCCTCAAATTCAATGATCATATCAAACCAATTATTTATTTACAACAATATCTACAAGACAAAAGACAATTCTTCCTCAAATATCATTTTCACAAGACAAATTTTAAGGTTACACATACAATATAAAATTATTCCAAAGTAATCCCATCAACAAAGAGTAATAATACCTTTAAACATTTCGCGAACAATTTATTTCCACATATTATCTTCTTTGACCAAAATGATGACCTATAGAATATGGAATTCACTGGAGCAATGGCTAGGTCCCCTACATTTACAGAAAATGACTATATATAGATCCTTTGGACCATTTTTTTCATCCATAGTACCCTTCATTTTTCATCGATAATTCTTTACATTATGTCCTTCTTTCCCACACATAATGTATTTCTTTGTTTCATTGAGACACATTCATGTGTGTCTCCTTCCACATTTCCTTAATGATGGAAATTGTTGTTTCTTTTCTCCATTGTCTCCACTATAGGAGCTCTTATCATTAATCGTCTTTCTATTATTTGTTTAGTCCGAGAGTTTCTTAATATATATGTTGTTGGTCAGATTTTTGGAAAACTGATTCAGCATGAACATGACATCTTTTCCCACTATCAACATTCCAATTATTTTCTAATTTCCACCACTTTTCCCTATTTTTAAATCATGCTCAATGTTACCATGACTTCCTTGAAATCCAATTATTGACTTAAACCATAAAGAATTGTCCGAGTAACAATAGTCATAAAATCATTTAGAGAATATATTGACACATTATTTTCAATTTTAAACACCTTAATATTAACCAAGGTTATTTATTCTAATATTATTTTAAAATCCTTGAAATAATTTTTTATAGAAAATATAAATTATCCTAATTATATCCCCTAGGAGTGTTTTAACCCAAAGTATAACAAGGCCCGTTGTCATGTACCAGGATACCCCGTGTCATGTCTGAAACTCCTTGTTAGAGATTTCACTCCTAGGTAAATCTGTGCCAGAGTTACCTCTACCTGCTCATATCCAAAAAAGGATTTATTGCTTGGAAAATACAAAAAATCTCTATATTACCAAAATTATAGGATGTTCTTCTATACTAATCCTCAAAGTCAATATTAGGGTAATGTATCTAATCCGAGTTTATCTAAATCTAGTTTCCATGGTATGTATTAAACATCCTCTGATACCAAATGTAACACTCCAGACCCAGAATCCAAGAGCCGGTGCATTATTTTAATACATTGGCATGATTATAAGGAATCAAGACCTAGAGGAATGATCAGTTTAGTAGTCTTGGAAACAATATACATACATAATTTCGTCATTCAAACATCAAAAATAAAAAAAATGTAAATTATTCCACTAGAATCATCCATCCTTCCTAGATTATGCCTACAAGTCACTCATCACTAACATATTCATATCCTGGGAAAATGAATCATAAGAAAGTGGTGAGCTCAAATGCTTAGTAAGATTAAGAAATACAGCGGAAGATAACATAAATATTAGTCATGATGAATAATTGAAAACACCTTCCTATACAAATAATTTACATGAACACTTTATGGTAGGAATATGGGTTGAGTAATTAATTCCATAATAAAACATAGTCACTGTTATTCTACTTGTAAAATAACCACATGAAATATCAATAGCTAATATCATAATGATGGAATACATAATGTCGGACATCATAACAACATAATCAAGGACTCATGACAAGAGTACAAATTGGATTTTTTCAAGGCCTTGTGCCAAGAAACTAGTTTTCCGATGAGACCTACCGATGCATTGAGGAGCTATAGCGGGCTCCACCCGTCTCTTAATAAGTCCAATGCATTCCTCATATGAAAAGGTGTAAAAATAACATTAAAATTCTTATTAAAAATAGCATTAAAAATTCCAATACTTTATCCATAAACCATGAATGGTATAAAAATAACACATCCTCATTCAAAATATCACAAAACCTTCAATAGAGTATAAAATATTTAATTCATAATAAATAATCCTCGATCAAAAGTAATATCCCATAAATAATGTTGACATAGTTGAAAATGATTAGTAATAATCTTTTAGATAAATATCCCTTTTTCATGAAAACATTTAAATGTCTCGCTATTTTTTAAAAAGATGTTTGAAATAGATTTTTGAATCAATGTGTCTCATTACCATTGAATATTTTGGATGGAATTAAAATTTTAAAACATTCATGTCCATATAAATAAATCCTTTAACCCATTTTTAAAACATGGACATTAATGAGAATGATTAAGAAGAATAAATTTCTAAAACATTTAAACTGATGATTTAGTTAGAGTTCCTAACCAAAAGAAAGAAACTTAAATAAAAATAATTGAGGTAATAAAAAAATTATAATATCATGAGAATAATGTGATTAATGATATACTAGGTCAATGTACATTATACACACCATATCAATGTTAATTTCCATATAACAACAACGAAG
The DNA here is from genome assembly GCA_963277665.1 of Viscum album. Taxonomy (NCBI): domain Eukaryota; kingdom Viridiplantae; phylum Streptophyta; class Magnoliopsida; order Santalales; family Viscaceae; genus Viscum; species Viscum album. Next base: position 441,430,261 of record OY728137.1, on the reverse strand, counting down.
CCTCAATGGAATGTAAATTGAGATAAAATAACTTATAAAGAAATTATCCTCAGGTTAAGATTAAATCAATGACATAATTATTTTGAAAAATATAAATACATTAAATATGTTTGGATATTCAGTGTAAATCAATCAGTGTACATTCACACATATTCTGGCAAAAACAACACCAATGACTCAGATTTTTAACTCAATGAATGGAAATTGAGTTAAGATTACTCTTAAAAAGTTCATATCAATGACTTGAGAAATTATCAATGGAGTTATTATGTGTACCAAAATTATATCCACACAAAAGGGAGCGGAAATTATTACATAAATAATAAATAGTGATTCATCACATAATCTTGGTGTAAAATAATCTATGATGTATATGTATATTCCAAAGAGTGGAAATATAAATTATAAATTCCCTTATCGATTTGGTGACATATGATACAAACACCCCCTAAAATAAGGATCATACAATAAAGATGTAAATGCCCATAAATTACTGTATATTACACAAGGAATATAATCATCTAAGGTACATACACCACACAAAATGAAATAGTGGCAATATAATATGAATCTCATAGAAATAAGAAGTGGGATGAAAACCATGTTCTAATCAATCGATTCGTATGAAAAAAAGATAATAACCACCAAATTAATCACATAATACCATGAAAATAATGACTGTAATGATAATATATATCAAATTTCAGCACAAAATACACCACATATAATAAATAAGTTGTGTATAATGGAAATTTCATGGAATTTAAAGTGAGATAATGAAACCCCATACCTCAAGTCCGACATGTCTTCTATGTTCATTTTTCTTCTGGAATAATAAACATAAGTTAACCTTACTTGATTAAGATCATTATTCAAGTTTATTATTTCTTTTATATCACTTATTACTTTTCAATAATAATTAGTTAATTATTTGAGTTCATATTGGATATTTTATCGATGTTCGGAACATGAGTAAAAAATGAACTTGTTATAATGCAATTTTCCCATTTGGTCAAAAGTCCATTGTCTCTAAAATGATATACATTATTTCTATATCATATATATATATATCTAATATATATATATATATATATATATATTTATAATAGAACATAACATTTGTAGAAAAGAAATGAAATGCATCGTTCATTGAGACGGTAAGCCGTACGCATGCATGAACAATCATCGTGTTTACCCATAATGGAAACCATAAAGGTATTATATAAATGAAAAATATAGAAACATAAAGAAAACATAAACATAATATATATCATATATAAATATATTTCCATATTAATTTCCACCATGATAGGTGGTAGAAAATAATTGAACAATCATCGTTTCGTAAGGCGTTAGTTTTCCATCCACCGAAACTATGAGTTTTTACCCTTTAGATGGAGGTGTGTATAAGTATAGTTCGATAATTATCATAAAAAAATACTAGTGTATTGATAATACTGGTGTTTTGATGAAATAAATCTATAAAAACAGTTTAGGGGTAGGATAAGTAAAATAAAATAAAAAAAGTTAAGAGAAACCATTCCCTTTAATTTGGGTAATTCTCTTTGGTTTGAACCAAAATTACTTCTTAAAGTGGCATATTACTATGGTAAGGATTCTAAGTGGAAGATAGGGATCTTGAGAGCTTATTTGGGTAGGTTTTGGACCAGCCAAGGGGCTTTATAGGTGTATGGAATTGGTTAGAAGTAGTGTCCTTTTATGAGGGAGAGGAGAGGCTATTTTGGAATGTTTGATAATGTTATTTTATTATAATCATATCTTCAGTTTCAAAAGGTAAAAAACTCATTAAACTAAAATATAAGATGAAAAATTTTAGAAATAAAATCATCCAATAAGAATTGGACAGGTTTTTTATATTTTTTAATATTAATATTCTAATTTATTTAAATCATTTATTAATGAGGTGAATACTGCATCTTTATTGTTCCAAAATTAATTAAATTTATTAGAAGTCTAAAAATTGTAAAAAAATTACAATAATGTAGAAAAAACATTATAAATTTCCAATTAATATTTATAGTTGAAAATATTCCTTATATAACCCAATATAAAAAGTGATATACTAAAAGATATTTGCCAATGTCATTTTTGTCTTTACTAAACGTTAATTAAAAACAACAGTCAATATCACTCATAAGAGGATACATGGAGTCCAACAATTGACCCAAGGATTCCCATTGTTGGTAATGACTCATTAAATAAGGTTAGTATAAGTGTTAAGGTAGTTATTTATTGTTATAAAATTCTTTTTTACTTTAAAATACCTTATTTACCTTTAACCATGATAAATAAAAGTCATAAGTTATGATTCCCCAAAAACTATTTTCACCATATTTAAACACATATTACTTACTAATAACAACCATGTATGTCGGATATTTGAAATTAAATTCACAGAAGAAGTAAAATTCCATTAAATTGAATAATTCTGTTTTTTAACTACTACTAAGTGGTTTTAATATTCATAAAAAATTTAAGTTTTTCAGAAAAATACCTAAAATTCATCCAAAGATATATATGATATTCCAAAATCAAAAATGATGTTTATTTTACCAAATTCAATAACATAAATTTTGTAATAATTCTTTTAATATTAAATCTCATTTTCAAAAAAATAGCGTGTTTTTATGAAAAAATAACTATCAAAAGATTGACACTTGTTTATGTATAATTTCAATGTTAAATTAATTCCAATGACCAACATTGGATTAAATGGTAAAAATAAAATCTAATTATTCTTCCAAACCATTCACGTGTATAATTGAACACTATAAATTATTTTGATTAATAATGTTTTATTCAATTAAATATTTGTATTTTTCACTATTCACCAAAATATGAAAGTTATCAGAAAAAACACAAATAATTTTTTGAATCTTAATTTTAATGACCATATTCTTAATATGAAGTTTATTTTTTCAAATTTTATATAAAAGAGTGTATAATATTATATTTAAAAAGGGGTCTCCAATAAAATGTGGTTAAATTGCATTTTTTAAAAAATACAACCTTTATCTGAAAAAATATATTTTTTCTTATATTATATCAAATAAACACATCGTATGGATGTTAAAATTATATGGAATATATAAAATTCAAAATTCTAGTTAATACTATTCATAACAGCCTTTGAACGGCTATATTGGTAAGTTGTTGTGCGCTCGAACTCAGTGTTGTGGGAGGTGCAAGCTATTGAAATACTTTAAATAGATAATGTACCATGAAACCATGGGGTGTTATAGACTCAAATTTTTATAAATGGATATAACATAATTTTTAATTTATATTCAATACATTACAAAAATAGATGCATGAAGATTGTAATTGTTCTGAGAATTTTTAAACATTGAAAAATATATTATTAATTCATGGATGATCTTAAATATATACCCTAATGATCTTAACCTTCATTAAACTTCACAACAATATCCTAAATAAATCATAAAATTATAACATGAGGAAAGGAACCATAATAATGTGTGGCTACAAACGCTTGATAAAGGTAACTATGGGAGGGATGTAAGTAAAACATTAACTTAGGTGTATAATAACATGATCATAAAATAGGATAACCATAACCGGCATATCAATGATTGGAATCCTGAATCATGGAATAAATATAAGAAATTAATAATTCATGATTTATAATGGAATCCATGAATATGTGCTAGAAGATCATAACATTGGAATAATACCATGATTTGGTCCATACACATCATCTTATGACCTTGTGAACATGAGAAAATAGAATTATATCCCCTTATTATGATAAATTAAAGAAATCATTCCCCAATATAAAATTATGGACATGAAACCAAATCCAAATATTACATTATCAACATGAAAGATAGGTCCACACATAACTCTGTGAAAGTGTAATTAGGTTCATTTGTATAACATTGTGAACATGTTATCAGGTTAATACATAACAATGTGAACATGTAATCAGGTTAATACATAACATTGTGAACATGTAATCAGGATTATAAATGTCATTATGTACATGAAATTAGTTTCATACATATCATTGTGAACATGTAATCAAGTACATGCATAACATTTTAAAAATGTAAATAGGTTCATGGATACCATATTTACTCATTATTAAACCATCATTACCCAATGCATTAAAGGTAGATATTGGTCCCACCCGTCTCATTATTATAATGAAACAAATGTGTGGCACAATTCATTACCCATTTATCATATCCAACACCATGAAATGAAATTGGTTTGATAAATAATTAACCATATCATAACTTATGAATAAGAGACAGGTTTCATATTATTTTCATCATTTCATCAAAGCATAACTCGTGATAAATGAAGTGGGTTTCATGCAAATTTTACTTTTCTATAACTGATGGATGGTAAATGGGTTGTATTAACATAATGAAATCATAATCATATGAAATCCAAGGATATAATAAAAATAGTATACTTGGAACATATCACTATAAAGGCATAAGTAACATCAACGTATTTTGTCTTATATAGAATATGATTTTGATCAATTAATTAAATCATTTCAGGATAAAAATACCTTTTCCATATTGATAAGAAAATCTAAATAAAAAAATCTTTTAAAATAACCATAAAACAAATAAATTATGGTTTATGTAAAATAATGGTCATTATGACTTGATTTCTTGGTTATACCATACATGTTAAAACAATGGTTCCATCCACATTTTAGGTAAATACCAAACATGAATTATTTGGAAAGAGACATGAAGATTACACTCAACACATTTTATTAAAAAAATTAATACATGGGTAAAAATTTCCATTCAAAATCATAGGAAAATATTAAAAAAAATTGAAGGCATTTTTTTAAAATATGGTTTTGGAAGATAATATATTCCTGACGGAAGAGAGGAATTAATTCATATTGTTTTTAATCAAAATTTCATTTATTTTCCTCACAAAAATGTTTTCAAATGTAATATTATATTAAATTATCATTAATAAAAATGGGTGAAGGAAAGAGATGATAAATATTGACATTTTTGTCATAATATAGCAACATTGGAGACTTAATCATGAACAATCCTGAAAATTGATTAGTTGGTAACATAAAACTATAACCACTTGGTGACTTTAAATCATAAACCCCATGAGAGAATAAAATTAAATGAAAAATTAAATATCATGAGAAAAAATTTATTCATAATATTTTATTTCAATTGGGTAGAATGTTCACCTCATTAAGATAGATAGGCGCATTACATGACATGTCTCTCAAAGAAGGAAAATTGAGACAAAACCCACTTATCTCTTTAGTAATAGTTTGATTACTAATTAAAAAATATATAATATTATAAATTTAAACATTAAATATCATGAAAATAATGGGAAACAGGATATTACCTGTCAAAGGAACATTAAATACACTACAAATAAAATAATCGACTTGTGAATTTTCATATGACTTCTAAAAAAATAGGGACTAGGCATCCCTTAAAATAAGTCATAAATTCAATAATACATGTTCAAAACACATTTATGATAAATATAAGTTTATTATACATCTATTATATAACCATACTTATTAATAATATAATATATATTTTTTATTCCCATTTATTACACTTTTTTGATAGTTATATTATAATTTTACATTTTGATCAATAACTGCTTTGTTTTTTCTTGTATGTTTTGACTCATTAGTTTTTTCCTATTAATTTGATCATGGTTTCAAAATATATATAATATTATCTATGATATAAATATCATATATATTTATAATATAATTATTTATTGTATTTTAAATATATTTATTGATAGAAAATGTAATACATAGTTTATGCAGATGGTATGTCATACGTACGCATGAACATGATTTCCATTTTCTTTATCCTATTGAAAGGAAAAAAAGTAAATAACATATACAAACAATTTATAGTAATTTTTTATTTCATATATATCGAATATTTTATATTAAACACATCCTTAATACATTATATGTATTGTGTAAATGAATCAAATCACTTCTTAGGGCGGTAGCCCGCAGTACGCACGAGTGACGTTGTCGTATTCCCACAAAAAGGACATCATGGAGATATGCCAGATAAAGTAACTCACAAAATATATTAAAATAATTAATATCATTAAAATAATAAATCCATCATTATTTTGATCTTTTAGTGGTGGTAATAGAGAATATAAGGACATTGGTTAGTAAGGCTGTAATCTACCAAACACAAAAATAGTTATTTTTAAACCCATTTGATTGAAATGGAGATAATTGTAGGTAATGAAATTAACATAATGTCATATAAGTATACAGAATATAATTTAGATATTACATCATCATCTTATAATAATAATTTAATGGGGTTTATGAAAAAATATTATAAACATGCCCATTAATTAGTGTTATCTATTCTTTGGGTATCCTCATATGGTTTTCCCCAAAAACCATCGTAGGATTGATTTCATTATAAAATACGGAATATATAAAGAAAAAATGTATATTTATAATGTATTTTGGTACATATTTATCAAGACATATTATGTTTAATGTGTTAAGATGAGAGTGGAGAGGGTGACATTTTATAAGTGAGGTGAGTGGCACAATAGTTTATTTTCAAAAGAGAGAGTTTTGCTCATTTTTTCATATCCTAAAAAACAAAAAATGTTCTATTATCAATCCTACAAGTTTTCAATTCAAAAGAAGGATACCAAATATGGGTTTTAACTGGTTTTGATTATTTTTTACCATTATATTGAATGTTTATCCCCTTTGAAAACCCACTTTACCTTAACCATGGTAAATAGTTTTTACTATTTTTACAATTCATTTTTCAAAATATTAAGTTGATCTTAATAGATAATATAAATTTTTTTTATTACATATATGGAAAAAATTTATCCAAAATTTATTCACATAATTGGGAATTTATTAATTTTAAAAAACCTAATAATCTTGACTAAAAATCGAGTTTTAAAAGAAAAAAATACTTAAAAGTTTAAAATGTTTTTATATCAAATCCCAATATTAAATTAATTAAAATTAAATAACTCATATTAATATATATATAATTTTACAAATTTTAATTTAAAACCAATTGAAAATATAAAATAAATTTATAAATAATTAAATCATAAATGCATTTTTCAATTAAAACTGAGTAATTTTCATCATTCATCAAAAGATTAAATTTATCAGAAGAAAAATTCACCCTAAAAATATTTTGAATTTAGAAATAAAATAATATATTTTATATGATAATATTAGTTTTCAAAAAATATGAAATATTAAATTTAAAACAAAACCTGCACACCCGACCAAAAAGTGGGTATTCTCAAAGTGTATTATAACTTGTATATGGTGATTTTATATTTTTTATATGAAAAAAAATATTTATATAAAAATATAGAAAATAATTTTTTGATATATAATGAATAAATTTCAGTTATAATCATCCCAATTGTGTATTATTTTAATTAATTATAATGGATTAAAATTATGCTCATCAAAATATATTTTAGACAAAATCCTTTTAAAACCCAAAAAAACATATACTAAATTCCAATATAATGCTGTTTAAAAATTAATTAATTGGATTAAATTTTAATAATGAATAATTATTTAAATTTAAAACATAAATTTTCATTAAAATTAATTAATTTAGTGAAAATAAATGATAGTTTTAAAAAATTGATATTTTTCACTAGTCACTGAAAAACCAATATTTTAAAAAAAATCACAAATTTCACCATATGATAATTTTGATATGATTGTTTCAATAATAAAGTGATATTTATCAAATAAAATTTTCAATTTTTTCTAAAAATTAATTATAACATTTTCTAAAAATGAGAAATAAAAAACATTTTTGAAGAAAACATTTTTTGAGGAATATAATTACTTTACTAAAAAAATATGTATTATTTACTACGAATTTATATGTAAAAATATATTGAGTAGGAAATTTATATGTATTTCTCAAAATTTATTTAATATTATTTATACCCACCTACATAACAGGTTGGTTATAAAAACATTATTTCATGGTTCACCGAAGATTGGTGTCGTGTGTCATACATGATATTGAAGAAACTTGTTGTGTATAACACATGATAAAATTATTGTGGTATATAGTGCATGATATACTTGGTGTTACATGAAAAAAAAAATATTAATGATTAATTTCATTTTAAAAATAAAATTTAAAAAATATTAGGGTGTTACATTTATGATCTTATGGGACACATAAATATGACTTTCATTATGAGATGGGAGGGACCTATATCTTCTTAATATTCATTGGGTAAGAATTTGTATCTAGTGGGATATATAGAATTAGAATAGGGAGTGATCCCAGTTCATTAAGGTACCATGTTCGTTATGAAGGTCTTGGGAGTGAACTTTGACTACTATGATGGTTTAGGGTGTGAACCGTTACCACTAATAGGAAAGCGCGTATAATGGGGATTTTGGTGTATCCCAACCAATAGTTATAGCTATCCATTGGGATCCCTAATATGTTTTTTCAGTGAACCATTACTACTTAGGAAATCATTTTCTATGCTTTAGTGTCTGCGAAAATTTATTTTTTTATGCTAATTTTATTCTCTCATGGATAAAATTATATTATTACTTTATTATTCATATATTAGGAAATGTATATATTTTTTCAATTATTTTTTATTATGATCATTAATTTGTTGGTTATGGTTTTCAAATTTATTCACATGTTATCAAATCATTATGTTCATGTTATTCTTATATATTTCCCATTTTTACCCTTATTGATAATCTACGATATCTCTTTCTGGTGTTTCCTTTCCCATTGATATAGGGAAAGGATAAAATTAGGTCATTTCTAGGAATATAACATAATGTTAATATGTTTATGGGGGGGGATAATGAACATTCATGAAATGAAAAGATAGATTTCATAGACATCGTGAGCACTAAACTATTTTGTTCCTCAATATCTTTTTTGTTCAATTTAATTTATATTCATCTAAAAATATGTAATATGAACTTATAAAAATCCTAGTTTGATATATATTCCCCAAAACCTATTCAATATTTTATGTTCCTTGGGATTAATATGATATTTTAGAATTTTTTATAGGTCATCTCAAGACTAGTGTCTCCCTTGACATCATTAACCTTTGAAAAAAATGACTGTGGAGGTAAATGTTGTGTTTCCTTGAAGGAATTGAAAGTGAGGATGACTTTTATTCATTTATTGATCATATGAGAACAACTAATCGGTTATTGTGTGTATTGTGAGGTCTAAGGTATGGGTTTGAGGTGTGTTTTGATGCAAGATGGTGACATGGTAGCCTATGATGTTTGTTATTTTTACCTTCATAAAAAGGAATAACTCAATCATAATTTTGAATTGTAAAAAGTTATCTATTATCTAATAATGTGGAACCATTACATCTTATGGGATATTTTCAAAATGTAATCGGATTAAAAACATAAGCATGCCTTTACCCATTAATATGTTAATCTCAGATAGATGGAGTGGATAGATTATATTTGTAATACTAAATTTATTTGGATTGTACTTTATGAATTGTTAATGTGATAAATGTTGTTCTCAAAAAGAATATTCAAAGTCTAGTTGTGAATGAATTTGTGGACAAGTGGTGTTTCATGAGATTTCTTACTGATCTTTATTTTGAGGTGGAAGAGTATAATGGAAGATTCATATTTACCATTGTTCTAATAACTGCCTTTATTATGACAAGATTATCCATGGTCAAGAATTTGACCCTGATAATCAATAGATTTTAGAATTACTATATAGTAGTGATATTGTAGGTTATTTTTCATGGTATCTATATGGAATCCTTTATTTTCAGAAGTGCTAGATAGTTCCTTCTAATTTTAGGTAGGAGGTGATACATAGTGGTCAAAAAAATTATCTAGTTCCTTCACATATGGGATTATAGGATTTTATATGATATGAAACATTCAAATTGGTGGCCAGATAGTAAATAGGTTTTTTTTGGATTTTATCTATTAGTGAGTCACTTTTTAATGATTCAATGTTGATTACTATATACCTATTGGGTCATTTCATCTTCTACCTAACCTAGTGAAGAAATGCATAAGGATCATAATGTATTTCATTATTTGATTACATGATTTTTCTAGTAGGAAAGTGGATATTTGTGTAATATTCATTAGATTAATGAAATTATTTCATTTTTCTCCAATAAAGTAGTAAATGATTTTTTAATATCATGGTTTTCATTAAATCTTTTAATTTTTATGATTCATAGTGTTCCATTAGTGATTGTTTCATAATGAGACCCACATATCACGCCCAATTTTAAAAAGGGTCTTAAAGTTGTCCCGACATCCTAATTGAAATTTATTATAACATTCCAAAAATAGATAAATGGTGTGATGGAGCAGGTTGTCTAGATTCTTATTTATAATCTCCAAACATTCATAATTTAATTCAGAGGCTCCTTGAGGATGAACATTCAATATATGTGAGATCCAATAATAAAAAAAATACATCATCAAAAAATATGTCTCTATTTAAGGTTCTATATGGATGGGCTTGTTGGCCCCTCTATGTTGGTCTAGGAAAGGGTATCATTCATTTTTGGGGCATAATATTATAACAAAGATGAAGAGGAAGGTTTAGATTATTCAAATAATATTTAATTAGGAGTAGATTCAACATAAATTAAATTTTGATCATCTCCATCATATATTAGGGTTTGATATAGGTAATTAGATATTTCTTAAATTAAATACTCAGGTAGGGAACTATCTATTTGGAAATTTGGGTTAGCTTACAATGTGTAATTTGAAGCCTTCCATGATTGTGAAGTCTCTCTAAAAGGTTATATTTAGATTAGTCTATCCAGCATGTATATCCTTCATAACTAATATATTTCACATTTCCTTGACGAAGAAATACGTTCCAGAACTACCCCACATAGTGGATGGGAGTGTTTAGACTTCATATGTCACGGCCTATCCCCCGGGGCCCCTGTCATTACTAACCCAAGCCCACCTTCCATAGGCTAGGGGCTGACGACTAGAACCAAAGACGTAAATCCCTATAACTGGGAAGGCATTGCCTTTGTAAAACGTAAACTCACACAACCAGATAACAAGAGGAATCAAACACTAAGTAAAGCAGTAGAACAAGTGTTCAGAAAGTACAAAGGGGCCAGAAATACAATCCCTACAGAAAGGTACAACTACAATTGCAAGAAACATTACAATTGAAAAGACAAAAACATTATGGTGGAGAAGCTCCGGGATCGTCCTCTAGGTTCCTACCCAAAGGGTAGGTACAAATTTCCTCCTCAACATTCTGCGTCTATAGGTCTGCTCCGTGTGTCGTCACGCCTAGTGTTCACCTACGGGTACCATCCATTCCTCTACACCCTGCCTCGATCTACGCTGTCTGTCGTCTGCATCCAACACAATGATGTGCAGGCATATCCTATGCTGGGGTGAGTATAACGATACTCAGTAGTGACCCCGAGACCCTAAAGGTCTCACTAAAATCCAACAAGGATAATCCACAAAGAAAGATCTCAATAGATAACCTTTACATAGGTATATTCCCATAAATATACCTATGTTATCAAGTAACCCATCTCAATCATGAGGTATACACAAAGGTCATTGACTCAGCTCAATCATGGATTTTCATTATCGGAACTAAAACTACTGGAGAACTTCTCCTCTATTGAGTACAGTTTTCCCTATCATGACTCCAAGGCTCTACTCACTTACCTTAGACTGCTATGGTACTCCTCCTGTCGAGTACTGCAGGTCTGCTACCAAATACCGGGGGATCTGTCCTCTATGGGTCTGCCACCAAATACTGGGAGCTCCCCCTAATATCCTACATAGGTACTCCTATTGTCGAGTAACACGAGTCTTCTTCCAACTATCAGGTTCTATTTCCAATATGGGTGTGTAGCCAAATACCTAGAGTTCCATCCACTGGGCTAATCAAATCACTCCGAGTCGAATCGTTCAATCAGTCGTCAGATATACAACTACTAGGTCTCTGCACTCCATACACTCATCTCCGAGAGGGTATGCTCCATGAGCTACTGGTCGTTACTTCCAAGTGTCATGAAGTCTCACGTAGAAGTAACACAAAGGACCGCCTCATCAAATGGGTCTCAACGCAACTGACGGCGCATCAATCAGACGCTCGGTCTGTGAGTTATTAGCTTTTCCGTTCTAGGGGTCCGGTTGGATTTTAAGATAAAACCAACCCGACCATACTCCAATATCATCAGAATCTCAAAACATGTATTCCAAAAGAACCGCCTCATCAAGAGTATTCCAATTTAGTCGGCGACACGTCAATTGGATATCCGGTCCTCAAGTTATTAGCATTTCCACTCCAAGGGACCGGTTGGTTTTGGGTTCGAACCAAACCAGACATACACAAAAGTTTCTGAAATATTGAGTGTAATATACCAAAATGACCGTCTCGATCCAATGAATCCTATGCAACTAACGGTGCATTGATCAGAGGTCTGTAGCTCAAGATATGTCAGTTTAACCGAAAAAGGTCCGAAAAAAGGGGGTCTGGGCCTGGTCCGACCCGACCCAACACCCACAGGGTCGACTCGACCTCGGTCCGGGTCCGACCCTGGTAGGGCATGGCCTGACCTGGCTGGCGTGGCCCGTCCCGCGGGTGGGGTGGCCCAGGCCGTGGCTCGGCCAACCTGGCCGAGCGGGGGGGGGGGGGGGGAGTGGGGGCAGCCTCCCCAGCTCGCATGGCTCAATGTCGTGCCGGTTCCCATTGGGAACGGCTTTTCCATTCCAGTTCTTCCCACAGCCATGGCTCAGCCGCGACGCTCTGCCCTGGTAGCGCGCCGGCAGCGCCTTCCGCTGACCGTTGGATGCACTCCGGTGGTCTGATTCACCAACCTCTTGCGCCTGCGGCTCTCCCAGGATCCGCTCTTCACTACGATGGCTTCCAAACACTGTTGCGGTCCGGTTTCCCATCACCCGACATCCCGCGCACAAACGAAAAACCAGCAGAGGGTCTGGGTTGTTCTTTAGCCTATTCCCTCTATGTTAGAGGCTCAAACCATAAATTCATAAAAGAACATCCATGCTTGAGGGAATAAATTGTTCATACGAAAATATACAAATTCCCCTACCTCGATTATAGTTTGTTCATCGTAGACGCGGAAAGCATTGTCGCTCCATCAATACCGGGAAAGATCCTTCGTCGTCTACGGGGTCCCCACAGTTGAATTTCATCCCATGATGTGGAGGAAGTAGAAGATTGGAGGAACGTGGAGCTTTCATCACCGAGTCATTCTTCATTGAAGGGAGTGACGTTCTTCGCCGGAGGTTTGGTGTTCTTCAGCAATGGAGAAATTCCCCTCTTCCTTCACAAAAGCTCTCTCACGAACGTTTCCACAACAAAACATGTTCCAACCCAATTAAAATAATGCTTCCCCATATTTTAATTAAACTTTCCATGCATTCAAAATTTAAATCACATAATTAATTAATTGAATAGGTTCCATTAATTAATTAAGGTGTGTTGGCAAGAGTTAATGGGGAAGAGAGAGAAGAGGAAGAGTTACATAATTAAGAGAAGTTAACATATTAATGAAGGGGGTTTAATGGGGTTTGGGGAAAATGAATTGTTGGGGCTTGTGTAGGCCCCAACTCTCATATATCCACACATGGGAAGTTGGGTGGGTGTGGGCCCCACCAAAAACTTCCTATGACAGGAATTAACCTCCTTAGATATAAAATAAAATGGTTCCAACAATTTTATTTACCTCTTGTCTAAACCCCAATAATTTACTTCTTCTCCCATGTAAGTGAAACTATGTTAAAGGTCTCCTTATGTAATTACTGGCGTTGCGAGTTCATCGGTGCCCTCATATTTCAATTACGAACAAAAGTTCAAAAGATAGAAAAACCCGCTCGTTCGTTTACAGAACATACCCGAGCTAAAATTCAGAAATTGATTCCGGAAACACTGAGCCTCCAAATCAAGTGTCTTTAGAAGAAACAGAAACGTAAAATTCCAAAGTATTTATGAAAACATTTCCTTGGATTTCCATGTCTTTTCATTACTCCCACATCATTGCTTTACATCCCCGTAAAGCTACAAAACATGCTGGGGAAACAAAAGGGGTACCGAGCACGCATTTGAAACTCCCGCTCCCATGTGCTCTGCTGGAGGTTCTCTTGCTGCCAGCAAAAGCACACCAGAGGAATCGACCATCCACGTAGGACCCACTCATGTCGATCCTCGATCTCCACCCGAACCTCTGCGAATGTCAAACCATCATCGATGTACAGCTACCCATGACCTTTGATGTTAGACGTATCGTGCACGCATCTCCTCAGCTGATATACGTGGAAGACATCATGCACCAAGTGAAATTGAGGTGGAGGGGCCATGTGGTAAGCCACCTCGCCTACTCTACTGAGGACCTGTGAAGGTCGGATGAAATGTGGAGATAAACTTCCACCTCAGCCAAATCTCTTTAGACCTAGTCAGGGTGAGACCCGAAAGAAAACGTGGTCTCCATCCTCGAACTCCAGCGGTCTTCATCTCCTATCATCATAAGACTTCTTTCTGCTCTGTGCAGTCTTTATCCACTCTTGGATGATCTGCACCTTATCCATCATAGCCTGAACAATCTCTGGATCTACACGTACTGAATCCATCACTATCCACAAAGGATATCTGAAACACGACCATATGCGTTCTCGCAAATCCAAACAGCTAAATTCCTGATCTTATTCTAAGATCATCGGCTACAACGTTACCCTCCCCCATAGTATAAACTATCTTGAAGTCTTAGTCCTAGAGGAATTCAAGCAATCACCACTGTCTCAGATTCATGTCCTTCTGAGATATGATACATTTGAGACTATTGTGCTGGAGAGAACCGTAAAACGTTTGTTGGACGAACAATGGGCAAGACTAGCCAATTGTACGAACATATCTCCACCCTTATTTGTCTATGTTCTACAAGAGCTGCTGAGATTTATCCTCTTCCAAAAATAGAAATTTGGTCTCATCCCCTAGATGAACCACGTTCTTTTCCTAATACAGTCAATCCTGCAATGAATTGTACAATTCATGTCTTGAATGACGTCGTAAAGACTCGACACTACTACTAAGAGATCCAACCGTTACCCTGGCCTCCAAGGGTTGAGTCACACTGTCAGACTTAGTGCATGGTTACTGGGTCTCCTCCAGTAGGAATATCCCAAGTTAGGGTTAAGTCCATAGTTTTAACTATGCATATGGGAAGAGGAAGAACGATCCCACCAATAGAAGAACATCCACGCACCATGATTCCAAACTGATGTAAAATGATATCACCCCACTATAAGTAGTCTTGCGGTCGTAGGGTGTTGATACGATTGATCCTAAAACTGAAATGATCCAGTATGGATACTTCAACAGGTATTGGTATGGTAAAAAATTCTAACACTCTATTTAAACACCTATTTATCCAAAAACTATGATAGAGTCATTCATTTTCATTTATTTTTGTGTTTCTAAATTTATTGTGGTATAACATTTGGAAAATTGAATGTTTAAAAACATACGATTTTTAAAAAATGAGTTTTTAGGCATTGAGAGTGATGATGAAAAATATGATATGATTTTATAAATTAAATTAATAATAAAATTGAAATAATAATGTTTGTTATCTAATATAGTTATTAAATAACTAAAAAATTACAAGGGACCTGGCCAAACATCGATTTCTCATGAATGTTACACACCTCTTAGAGTAAACACCCAGTTCTGAAACCAATGGTAGTCTTGGATTATTCATGCGAGACACCATTTGAGATATATTAATGAGTTATTATTTTTAAAAAGGAATGAATAATTAATTAAAATAAAAAGGATCATTTTAGTGAGTGAAAAATCCAAATGACTGATTCCTTCAAATGTTATAACCCATCTAGGAAACATTTCTTTATTTTTGACTCGTCAGTGGTCTCATATTTCCCATGTGACGCACCATTTGATAGATATTTAAAATTTTAATAAAAAATATTTTAATTTTTTTTAATAATTATACTTCATGAGAGATAAATCTAAATGTTCATAACATTTTAATGTTATAACACCCCAAGGGTAAACACCATGTTTCCAGCATAATAGTGGTCTCATATTTCTTGAAAGATGAACATTTTTGGAGTTATTCAATTATTTTGAGTAAATTGTACAGACATAATTTAATTCAATTAATATTTCTATTCTCTCTTCTTCAAGACATTACGAGACTCAAAATACCTCACCAACTCAGTGTTAATCTCCAAAAATATTCAATTGATTATTCCACAATGTAAGCTATAATTTATGACATTTAACACATTTATCTTATTCTCACTTATAAATCATGTTTTTCCAAGTGAGAATATTAATAATGTAACATAAGGAGGCTTAGGAAAATCTAAAAATTGTAACGGAATGTTACAAACTATCCACTATAAGAATATTTTGTCCTGAGAAATATTAAGAAGAAACCTCTACATAAAAATGATGATACCTCTGTTCTCTCATTAGTGTCTCCCTATCCCATATATCATGAGAATCAAAAGCAAGGTTCTATAGAAAAAATACTATAGGTATCATCCACTAATGTAGTAACTTGGTATGAAAATCAACATCCTTAACTGACAGTTCAGTCATAGATAAAATAGGTTTCACATGAAGATCACGCCAACTCAGAGCATGAAATGGGTCAGAACAATACCTTCACAACTATGATACATGGAACACATTATTTTTTGATGTCATCTATAGAGACAATGTCAAACGTTATGAAACATACCACACATTCTCAATAACCTTAAGGTCCAAATAAATAAAGAAAAACCTTCCCTTTCCACGATGATCAAAGTGGGGTGAAGCCTTCAAAAATACTTGGTCACAAAATGAAAATTTCAATGTCCTATGACACTAATCAAGATAAGAAATATACCAGATTTGTGATATCAGTATTATGAGAAAAAAACGGAATCTTAGATGTCATCTCTTTGAACAAACACAGTCCAACCAAGGAACATTCCATAGTCTCTGGCCAAAAAAACAGATATTGAAAACGATGACAATACAGGGCCTCAAACATCTGTTGTATCCATATTCCTTTGGTTCCTTAGTTCATACCCTCATAGAATTACCTAACGCACTACACAGGTAGAATATAAAAGGTATACTCTCCGGCACTACCGAAGGATGAATGAAAACCTGATTTCGATAACCACTATGATATTCATCATTCTTTATCTTTAATTTCAAAGAAATCATACTACCACTGGGAGAAAAAGGACCTCCTTCCACCCTTACTTCCCATCCGGTTCCATCTCAAAAATCATCAAACTATCTAGAACATTAGTATAAGTGGTAATATTTATCATGGAATTTTGATAATGGATTTAAGATTGAATACTCATCTCTAACCATTGATCCTTCATCCACTCATTAGATAAAACTTCAAGCCCAAACTACCCATGTTTAGCAAAGCATTTTGAATAATCCGTCATGGTTTTTTCAGCCTTCTCATGCATGAAAAACACCAGCAGGCTTTCCACACAACTTGAATCTAGATTAAACTATTCAATGAAAATAAAATTGATTTCCTTCCTCGGTAATCCATCCCATTTCATCATCATCGCTATTGTGTGCCACCATCTCTTGCACAATCCATCTAGAAAAAAAGTGGCACACATCACCTTCATCATGTCTAGGGTCTCTATGAACTCATAGTTAAATTCTATCATTCTCAACCATTCCTCATCATGTTGAGGATCAGTTGAGCATTTGAAAAATGCTGGTTTATAGCGAAGGATCACTTGAGAATGATTCCAATGAACATTCTCTGAGGTGTCCATAGTTTCATCCTAAATGGAAACTTGTGGTGGTGCATGCCCCAATGCTTGGACAT
Source organism: Viscum album (assembly GCA_963277665.1). NCBI lineage: Eukaryota > Viridiplantae > Streptophyta > Magnoliopsida > Santalales > Viscaceae > Viscum > Viscum album. The sequence goes on along the minus strand of OY728137.1, from coordinate 441,412,324 downwards.
TACAGATGATCACATTAACTATATTTGGATACACAATTGGACTTTCTCATTATGGTTCTACAGTAGTCTTATCCTGGATACAATTCACATGTCTTCTCGGAGGCATGATTTTACACAACATCATCAGACATCAAGAAGAAATTAGATAATTCATATATATAGAAATGAGGGAAACATAATACTGACCATTAGAACATAAAATATTTGTATTTAACTCCATCCAAATAAAAATTGGGAAAATATTTGATATAATCAACCAGTCATATTTCCATAACCACCCCTAGTGACTTAAGGATCATTATGGTGAGAGATATCCAAATACTCAATCATAACTACCCTCATATGTCCCAATAAGATTTAAAAAATGCATACTAACATTAAGAAAAAAATCCAATCCTCCCTCTGATACCATTTTTTAGGAACCATCCTCGGCAACCTGGTAACTTGTTAACCAAGTCAGCACTAACAAAGCCTGAAGGGAACTCTCGATCCCCACAGGTTGGAGACTAGCATCTGGCATCACACTAAATTCATGTGGGAACAATCGTTCCATTATCAATATGGATGAAAAAAATAATCATGTTATAATAATGAAAGAAAAACCACATGAAATAATGTACTAGAAGACAACAAGGCATAAACCTGACCAAAGAACCACAACCCAAGTAAAAAAAATTGACGAAAATAGCCCAAATCCCTACAGAAAAAACATACCAAGTCCATAGTTCAACAGATGTATCCACCTCCAAGTGACCTTTTCCCATTTATCAACCCTAAAAGAATATAATCTACAAACACCTGAAGGAACAAGTTGTGTGTGAGCAAAAAATCCTAGTAGGGTCTCACCATGGGTTTCATTAATTGATGCCCAGAATTTATAAACCAAATGAATGCTCTCAATTTTTCAATATAAATTGGTTTGAGATTTTAAATAATAATTAAAGAAATAACGCTATATGGTTAAAATGATTGAAATATAATTTTAGAAAAGGCTTTAAAAATGATGAAATATTTCGATAATAATGGAATAAATAAATAATAGACATAAAATAGTTTATCTAAATTTAGAATGCATGTAAAGTAGTAAAAAAACATTTGAATTATGGTTATCCCACATTGAAGGAGTATGAGCATGAAGTACACCATTATAAGCGGGTGTGGATACCTCTCACCTCATGAGGCCTTTTACTGGGGGGTGTCTGAGGTCTAGAGTCCAGGAAAAACACTGTGGAGGCTAGGCCCTAAGGAGACAATATCATGATCATGGGATTGAATGATTAGTTATAAAATTATATCAAAACTATTTTCCATTAGATGTTATATTGAGGATGTTGGGCCCTTCTATGGGGATGGATTATGGCTATCCCACATCAAAGGAGGAGGAGCATGAAGCCCCCCCCCCCCATTAAAAAGTGGCGTGGATACATCTCCCATCATGAGAGATTTTACTATTGGAAGTCTAAGAGATAGCCTAAGAAAAATATAACCATGTTCGATGAGAACAAAGTTGAAAGTATCCTGACATTGGGCTAGAATGATATGTTATAGATCAATTATGATGTAACCTTATAGCCACGTATTATGAAGTATCTTTTCAGTTCATTTAATATATGCACAGTTAGGGATTCATGGATGGTGAATAGTTAGGTACAATGTGTGTAGATCAAAAGAGTAATTGTGTGGGTGATGAGGTGTTCCTGAATAAGGTGTAGTGCTTGATTATGGTTATTCCAAATTGTTTAGAACATGTGCATGTGGATTTTTAGGTTTTGGAAGTTCCAAAAGTCATGGTTGGTTATTGGTTTCTCAATGTGTTTTGGGATCCTGTGAGTCCAATAAGGGAAGAACAGTTGGGATACAGTCTTCCAAAATATGTATCATAACTATGTAAACTACCTGGATCCATTAAAATTTGATTTTTACCTTTTTCTCTTCGTTAATGTTTAACCCACAACACCCCATTCCTCTCCCATTTTGAACATTTTACTATAGGGAGGATCCTACCCTCTACCTCACAACCCCTCCTCATCCAATGGTGAAATAAAGTAATTCTTTCATGACTTTGGGATAGATATTCAAGGTAATATCCTCTTTCCTTTTTCATATTTCGTTTTATTTTTATTTATCTTGAGTTCCTATTCTCACTTAGTTTAGTTAGGGAAACTTTCAGAGTTCTTCAGTTTTAATTTGGGTGGTTCCTTCCTATTAAGGTTATTTTTTGGTGTTCATTTCTTTTTGTTCCCCTTTGATACTTATTTGGGTTGTCCCTAACCAAGATCCATCAATTTGAGGTATGTTTCACTTTGCATCGGCTTTAAATTTAATGAATCCTAGATTTCATGACATTTCCACAATGTTTTTGTACTAATTATTAAAGTATAATTTTTAGAATGATGATGTTATATGAAATAATATGACTTTATCCTTGTATTGAATATTATTAAATTGTTTATTTAATCATCACACACCATGTGCTTTGAAAAGGATTATAATTATAATTTTTTTTAAAAAATAAATTTCTAGATGGTGATTTAGGTTTCTCAAATGGGCTTTTAAATCATTTTTGAATAATAAATGATGTGCTTGAACATTTTTTGGAAGTGTTTCATCAGACAAATGTTTTTTGAGGCCCGATTAGAACATTTAAAAAACATTTTTCCTTGGAAAACATTCCATGGGGGTGTTTCTCTTTCCTTTTTCATTGTTAATGGGATAGTGAATTTCATTTCATGGGACATTCCATGTGAATTAATGATTGGAAGGAAAGAGGATTATTACTTGAGATGATTTGGGGTGGTTCTTAGATGTGCTATTCCTTTGGTGGCTTGTGATTATCAGATGTATATAGTTGAGTTCTTTATTTACAATGTCTCACCCCCCATTTTTGACATGAAATAGAAACCCAACATAAATAGTGGATTATATTTGAATGTTTTATACACTAGTTTAGACATACACACATGTTAGTAGACCTTAGTATAGACTTTTCTCTGCATTGGGATTATTCCAATCAGTTAGGCAAGGTAGGATACGAATGAGCATTAGGGCTATTTTATTTTATCAGGCGCACTGACAGGATGTATTTGGTTTCAATATGCTCTATATTTTTCATTGAGATCCTAGGTATTCCCATGTTATACTTGGAACATAATAATCTATATTGGATAATATAAGTGCCTATTTGAAGAGGATATTTGAGTATTATTTATCTATTCCCCTCAGCAAGTTATCTTTTCTTCTACATCTAGTGTAAAAAATTTTCTCCTTGATAAAATTAATTTTATTTATTTAAAATGTTTTATGAAAAGAACTTTTTTGTAAAAGGTTTTATGTGAATTTCCTCATTTAAATAGACCATTCATTTATATTTATGAAATCCCCAAGACTCTCTCTTTTATAAAGTATTATTTTGAATAAATATTTCAAGGAACTATGATTTTTTATAGCTGAATTCTATAAAATACTTTGTTTTTATATTTTATTTTTAACTTCTAATAAATGAATTATCTATTTAGAGGAAATTAATTAGGGGATGTTTAAATTTTAAACACTGATTGGGTATTAATACAGACATCTATAATTTGATTCTGGATAATAACCAATGGTGTCAGTTCCAGATTGGTGGTTATTAATATGGGGTGATTTTGGGTATTGGGTTTGGTGGGTGACCTACATGTTCACATAGAGATCTATTTATTTGTCATGATAAGTTTTCTTTTATTGTTAGTTTATGTTTTATTTATCTCATTGGTTATATTATTTACGTTGGGATGCTCATTTATTTTCTTCTCGTACATTTGACTACTCATATTGGGAAAAATTATTCCCACCCTCTCTCGTTGAAGCCCTTGAGAGTCATATTCACCCCAAGGAAATAGATAACACACCATGGGCATGTCACAGTCTGGCTCAGGTAAATGTTTTTAGGTGGACATGGATTGGTTTTTTATAGTTCTTGAAATCAATTGTGACAACTACTCGAAAATTTCATGAAAATAATTTAATATTACAACACAATAAATCGAGTAAATATTTTCTCAGAAGTAATAAATAATTATTTATTGAGAAAGAACATTAAAAATTTATCTCATAATGTGTTTTCACTTACTCATACACTCCAAAACAACAGATACATTATAAAAATAACATTTAGATAATAATATTTCATGGTTCATTTAAGGTTGGTGTTGCAATCATTACAAGAAATCCTGCAAATTGTTTTCTTAATATACTTAAATGTTACAAAATATGACCACATATTTATACGGAAGACAATCCTTGAAGATTTTTTGGGGGAATAAAGTTTAATGATGTGGATAATTTTGAATCCTAAAATGTAAAAAAGTATTTATTTAATTGGAATTTTTATTTATTATAATTTTTTGGATCTTTCAAGAGATTTTGGTAAAACAATGAATTTATGAGAGAATGGGATGGGGCACATGGTTGGTGCACAGCTAGGTGTAACTATGTTCCATACCATGTATATGGGGTTGAGGGTATCCAAATATATCTTTTCACAATCTTTAAACAGTTAACAAAACCATGTAGGATCCTCCATGTAATTTTTCTCAATGGGGTGTGCATAATGTTATCCCCACTCACTTATTGCATGGTTCGGTAAACCATGAAGATAATATATGTTTCCAATATTCTTTTGATTTAAATATAATTTTAAACGTGTAATACTATCTATTTTAGTGGATTTACACGATTATTTCATACCCCCACTCAACCATATCTCCTCCAATTTTAAAACCTCACTTCAATATATTTTTAGTTGTCCTCTATTCATATTTGGAGGATTTTTCATGGTAATCCTTTGATATTATTAATTTTCCCTGAATTAATTTAATTTATTATATGTTTCTTTATTTTCATCTTGTGAATATATCCTTGAATTCCATGGAATGAAAATCCATGGGATCATGTTGGGGGGTTTGATGAGTTTCCTTGTATTTTATGTGGGTCAATATCCCTCTTCGCCCCTGCTTGTGAAATTTTCCAAAATAAATTATGTATTATCAATTTTGACGAAGATGTATCTATATACCAAAACATTCACTTTGTTATACCATTTATATTAAGTACATTCTTTGGTTTTACAGATGAATAACATAGGTCAAATAGTGTTCTGTGAGTGAATCTTAAAAACATAGATCCCAAAGGTCAGAGCTCCCCCATGTTGTATAGTTATTATGTTTGATGAGAAATGATTATTTTATATGTTTCCATTTGGATTTGATATTATAGTGAATATTACTTCTTGTGTCCACTTTAATTTATTGAGAGTAATATTTCCATAATGGTCCGGAATCATTGTCTTGCTTTCTAAGGTAAATGGCCAGGAGAAAATTTATTTAAAAAACATTTTTTCAATCATTTTTTAGATAAAAGTCATTAGTTTTCATTATGAAATGTCATATATCAATTTATTGGGTTGTCATAATGGGAATCTCAACACACCCCATATATTAATTTGTAAATATTTATAGCAACATTTGGTTTATTTAGGTAATGGAAATGGATCGTCTTCTTATAGATGGGTTTCATAATGACTATTCCATATTCTATTGTATGAGTCTATTGGTGGATAAGGGTCACATAGAAGAAAAAATGACTAGAATTTTTTCTTAATTATCATCTCAATTTTAGTACTTTTAGATTTTAGTTGTGTGACAAAAAACATAGAAAGGGATTTATTTTTATTCTAATGTTTCTGTATGTGATGTTTTTATTTTCCTTCTTTATTTCAGTTATGATAATGGTAAATGGTTATATATAATCTATTACAACATGTTCTATAATTTTCAAAGTTTATATTTTTATAATGGTTTATTCATTGTCGAATATTTCTAATATCAATAAGGTTTATAACAAAATTTCTAGAGGAATACTTATTGTGATATATTTTACATCGATGGTAAATTATTCCCACTAAGAAAACCTTCATACCTTAGTTCTTTTCGATATCTTGGCATGATTGGAGGCACGTCTTGGGCCTTGTGGTGGGTCGACAAGGGTGACATGGTAGATTAAAATGGGTTGGTTTGTTATATTTTTTAATATCATATAAAATTTAGTGAAATGTAATTCCTAAATATTTAGAGATTTCTATTACTAATATTATTACATAAGGTAATATTTAATTTATTCAAATTTGATTATTTGATAAGTAATTTATTTATAATTATTTCTGGAATTTTATATTGTTACCTATATAAAAATACCTGATTTGATCATGATATGAGAAAAATTTACAACAAAATAAAAAGGGTACAATAATTCGTATAAGGTCCTACCATGATGGGGTAAACTCAAATGATTCAATATTTATTAATTGTACATGGGATGATCTTTGATTTTTGATATATGGATGACTTCATTGCCAAATCATCACTATATCCTCTTAATTTTAATTCCATGATATCAACTAAACCTATATGAACTTTTATAATATAAAAATTAAAAAAAATATTTCAACCATTAAACTGAATGAAATATTAAATAATGGATCAGTCAAGTTCCAAAAACCAAAACTCATAATATATACTCTATGTTAGAAAGATAACCCATTTCGAAATCAAATAAAACATAAAAATTTCAACCTAAGATTATATTTAGGAGATATTAGTGTTCATGATGGTGTGATAAATATTTAATTGTTTAATGAATATTAAATATCCATTAAATCAATCTAGCTTGTAAATTCACAAAAATACCACCCAAGGGAAAACATTGAGTCTTAATTTCAAATGAACCCATATATATTTTTTATAAGTTTATTTTCTATGGTAAATTTTTCATTTTAATCTTTTGGGGGAATTGAAATCCCAACAATCAAAAAAAATTAAATATCACTTATAAAAAGGGGTTTTCAAAAAACATTCCTTGACCATATTTATTTGATATATCAATAATCACATGAAAAGATAATTGAATTATGATTTCCTAATTAAATTTAATGTTCCTTGTTTCTATTATTTTTTTAGTGTTTATAACTATACCTTACACGAATCCAGCTTTTCCCAAAAAAATTAGTACCCAACAGATTAAAAATAAAATTTTAAAATACTATAAAATTCCCCAAAAAATAATTTTATTAATATATTGAAATTTAAAAATCTTTATTATTAATATAGTTGTCCATATTTTATTCATTTTTAATGATAACACTAATTAAATTTGAATTTTCATCTGAAAACATTAAAAAATTATTATGAATAGATTTTATGAAAAAAATATACAACTATGTTAACATAATAAAATTAGCTAGGGTTAAGTGGATTACAACGGTGAAAAGAAATAGGAAATTATTGTAGTGGATTCAAATAATTTTTTTTCACTATTATTAGAATCTTTTAGTATGGTAAAAATATATAAAATATGAAATTATATTTATAGTAGTGTGTTTTTTGGGTTTATAAATTGTTGGAAATACCATTAATTTTCTATCATGTGATGTTTCATGGATTTTTTAGTGAAAATTTTTTAAAATGAATTTTTAGTAGTGGTTGATTATAAATTATGTTCAATTTTTATATGTATTTTGGTAAAATATATCATAGTAGATTATACAAACACTATATATTAAAATTATTATGTTCGATTTAAACTAGAACTAAATATTTTCTAATATTATGATTTGATTTAAATCACTACTAAATAATGACCATATATATCATAATTTTAAACTAACACTATATACTAAATAAAAAAATACAAACTTATTTCATATTTGAGCACACCTAAAATAAAGATAGATTTAATTGTACATTATTATATATCCATTAATATTTAAGATACAACAAAATATTCAAATATTTTAACAACTCATATTAATGTTTAATCAGAATAAATATTTTATATAAAATTATCTTTTATATACTTCATCCAACAAGGATGTAAAAATATGTCCCCTTCGTTACTAACCCTCGATGAGAGACATTGATAATCACCATCCATAATTACTACTTTCACTATATTTTTAATGATATATTTTAAAAAAAAACAAAATTATAAATATATTTATATATAAAAATTTTAATATAAAGGTATACAAATTATTACTCTAAATGAATATATAATTATTAAAATTAATTATTGACATTTTACAGCTATAAAATTAATCTATGTAGGGACATTTCCCCATAACCTATGATATATCTTAGCTAATTCATTTTATAGAGTGATGAATTTCACAACCTGAATTTTTGTCTGGATCCCGTGGTATATATCTTTTTAACCTTTTCTTGAAATGATTTTTTCATAAATAAAAAATCCCATTGAGCTTCTAGAGGAATTCCAACGTTATAATATGTTGTAGATGCTGGTGTAACAAATTACATCGATTACTTGCCAAATAGTTGATATATGGATGGTTCATAACTCATCATGTGCACATAACTAGGATAATACTTCCCTAATACATTGCAAATAGGATCATATAATGAGACATTGTAGGCATTCATGGTGTTGATATCCCAATTTTTTTATTTTTCTTCAAAAATCAAATATTATTTTCATTTCATGTAATATAATAATTCATTAAAAATTGAAAATAAATGTTTTTTTACCCCAATGTATCTGATATGATCAATAATATACCTATAAATAGATTTTTTTTCTATGAAAAACCTAATTAATGTATTCCCTAATACACATAAACATATGATGTTTTTCTTAATATTATTGTATTCGGTTTATATATGACATATGGTACTAACATATAGAAAATTAATGAATATTATTTGTTGTATTATGGGAATAAATTTAAGGAATGATATATTAAAATAATTTTATTTCTTAGTCACATAATTTTATAAAAAAGTATGATATTTTATTATGGATTTATCATATTCTATTATTAACATAGCATGATAAAATTATGTTAGGTAGTCGAATGTTCAATGTTAATTTTTGAATCATCATACACATAGGCTATGGATTATTTTTTTCATTTTATATTATGAAACAGCAATGAGAATTTAATAAAAATAATTTCTATGATAAATTTATGCCAGCATTGAGAGGTTATAATATTATTGAAACCATTTCATTACTCGAATGATATTTAACTTAAGAATAATTGCATTATGGATTGGGGAGTAGCACAATAGAATATAAAAATTGGCTTATGGTAATGAAAATGGACCTCTATTGATTCTTTATAATATATCTCCTTCTTTAACTTAATTATGAATTGTACTAGAATGTCAAGGTAATATTGGGGATCCTTCTCAAGTGTTTTCCAATTCATTATCTTATGCATATAGGTTCTAGGAAGGATAATTTTTCCATATTATAGTGATTTTCAAAAAATAGTATAGCTGGAGAGAGTAGTTGTATCCATCATCAGTGTAAGGTGAACATGTTTATCATTTTGTAGTTTACTATGTTTCAATTTCATTTCATAAATAATTTGGTTTAGGGTTTCTTATTGTTTGTAAATTCATGAACAATGTGTTATTCACTCCTAAGAAACCTATATGTGGTATTATAGATTTACACCATTACTTGATTATTGAAATCATGTATTAAATGTTCAAATAAATGGTATCATATTTTATATTGTGAGTTGTGATATGGATTTTCCTTTGAAAAAACGATATCATGATCTATATGATTGAATATGATATAATTTTTTATCTTTGGATTATTTTATGATAAATAATATTGTAATCTATTCATCTACATCACCATCATATATATAATATATCATAATAATAGGAATGATTTATACCTTTTATTTTTTAATATATGATATAAAATAGTATAAGGATTTATATACTAAAATGGAATCCATTTTAATCTTACACATGTCATAAAAAACTGCCCCATATCTTTTATGAGATTAGGTGTAGCATATAAAAGTATTCCAACGAACCAAAGGTGATGTTCTACACTACAAATAACATATCATAATACATGATATATACAATGTGCTTAACCATGAATAATTATTAATGGGATATATAAGAAATTATTTCCTTCTAATAAAGATGTTATTGTGATCATTTTCTACCCATAAAATACAATAACACATTTCTTGAACAATAAAAATGATTTTTATATAGATTCTATTATAAAAAATGAAATGAAAAAATATTTTCAATTTTTTCAATTAAAATTGAATTAATTTAATTTATCAAACATTTTGAAAATATTAAAAAACATATTCTAATTAATTTATTTAATTAAAAAATACTAGAAAAATTAATCCATTTTAAATTCTTTATAAATAATAAATAATAATTTATGAAAAATTTAATAAATAAATAACTATAACATTAATTTTTTACGTTAAAATTACTTTCATTAATATAAAATGACCTATACTTTAGATAAAAATTTATTTAATATCTTAATATTAAAAAATGATAAAAATATATAATGGATTTAATTTTTATAGTATGATTTGATCTTAATATTTTATTTTAAATTTTATCATTAAAGGCCTTATTGGGTAATTTATTTGTCCATATAAAACAGATTTATGATAATGGATATGTTCAATGTTCAAATAGTATTTAATATATGTTAATTTTGATTGAAAATTTGTTTACATATTATAATTTAATTATAAAATGTTTATATTAGAAATATAATATATTTAACACCTTAATACTTTGTAATATATTACTTTCATACTAAATTTAATTTTTTTTGATAGGTTGTGATATATGAAGCACCATGTTTAAAAAAATGATTTATTTACGCTTTGAAAATTTAATTATAATTATGTTTTACCAGTTATATAAAATTTATTTTAAAAATTATATTCATTTTTTAATTAGAAAACCTATACTTTCTTAGGATAAATTTTCTTTATTTTTCTGAGCAACACTGTCTAAAAAAATACTGAATTTCAATTGTAAACTACATTTTCATTTAAATAATTTATAATGTAAAATTAAATATTTAATTTGTTTTAAAGTAACATTAGTAAAGTAAAATTTTATTTAATATAATTATGTTAATTGGAAAAAAATTCATGTTGAATTTTGATATAAAAGCAATGTAAACATTCAAAAAAATTCACTTTAAAAACTCACTTTCTCATCACGTATTCGGGATCTATTTTAAATTATATTTTTTCACATATGTTAATTGAATTTTAAAATTGGATTCAATATTTTTTATTAGACTAATTTATAAATTCTAATATGGTCATCTTATATTTTAAACAAAATTAAAATAGAATGATGTAAAAATTAATTGTCGTGATTGAGGTAAGAATGTGTTCAGTGGGGGGCTAAACTAAAAATATAATTGTATAAAATAAATATAATTTTGTATAAAACATATTTTATATACATATTTTGACTATTAAACCACTAATGTTTTATAATAAAATATGTTTTAGGTTTTTCTATATAAAAAAATTTGTGAGCACTCAATTTGTTCAAAAATACCATGTGTATCCTCTCACCCACATATATAAGGTCACCTCATCTCATCTCAACATAACAACACAAAAACACTTTGTTTATACTAATACCTAACAAAATAACTTCCCATATTGTATCCATTCATAGTAGAATCATTATTTTTTGTATAAATACATCATTCTAAGGCGTTAGAACATACCTAAGAGGAATCCCATAAGAAAAGGTAATTTTCTTCAATAAGTGTCTTTATTTTACATCATTATACACCTCAATGAATTTATATAAAAAAATTTTGATATAATAAAATAATTTTATTACCTAAATTGGTATGCTTTTATAATAATTTTAGGACCAAAAAAAATCTCCACTTTCATCAAATGGTTTAAGAAATCATCGTTTGTTTGTACGGTGGACTACCACCTCGCAAAATGATTTCGTTTGTTTTTTCATTACCAAATCATTAAATTGGGTACTATAAAGAATAATGTATGTATATATATAAAATATATAAAATATGTCTTCCTTTATATTCATTTTATCATACATATACCTTTTTAATTTCCATTTCATATGATACAGGATAATGTCCCTCATTTCTCTGACGGACTACCGCCAAACAAAGTGAAGTGACTCATCATTCCCTAACACTCCCATTGGAAGGTGATGAGGAATAATGACAATGATTATTTGTGATATATATGAAATAATTATGATACTCGTGGAAAATTCATCATTCTTTAAAGATAATATATCATTTTATTTTTCCACACTTAAATATGATACCATCATTCAAGTATGTATAGACTACCACCTTCATATTGAGATGCAAAACTCTTTTCAATACCAAATGAAATAGATGATATATTTTAGTATATAATATGCGATGTATAATTTTATGAAAATTATTTAATGTTAAAATATTACTTAACTCTTTTCCATAGTGATCACTAAAATATAGAGATGTTAATCTTTTATACGTAGGGCCGACCATCTCCATTATCATAACATAGTTCATTTTTCTTAGTCATCATTCATTATTGAACAAAAAATTATAATTTACTTATAAAAATTATAATTTTATCATTATTATAATTCTATTTTGGAACAAATTATATAATATATGAAATAAATAGATCTTTCATAACGAAACATGAATGAGAAAAAAATTATATTAACACATGAAACGGTGAAAAGGATAAAAAGATTATTAAAGAACGGGTGTAAGAAGTTTTAAAAGGATCATATATGAAATTATAAATATTAATTTTTTATTGGTATAAGTTAATAACCTATTTAGATCCATTATACATGAGTTATATGCAAGCTCAACTAAAATAAAGCATTATGTAAGGTATTTTATCTAAATTTTATTTCATTGAGGAATATTGTTATGTTATGCACCATGTTCTCTTTATATGGTTTATATACATAAAATATTATATATACCATCGTGAATAAATAAATATTTCAGTTATTTTATGTTTTACATTGAATTATTTCTACTCATTGGGTTGGGATTGAAATTTAACAAGTGGAAAAAATTATTGGCAAATGACACTTTCCATTGTGATGGTTTATATTCACTTGAAATAATATATTTAATGAAATAATCAATTAATTTAAATTACATCTCCCTTAAATATCCATACCCTGTAATTATTTATATGATTATTTTCTAAAATATATCCCATTTTTATATATGATAAACACTTTGAATGTTATTTGATTAACTAATTAAGTATTGAAATATATGTATCCTTTACTCAATACAGAAACAGGATTATAATACACATTTTTTAAAAATTAAATAAATTAATAAATATATGTTGTATTATTTTTACAACAATGAAATTGGTGGGGCCTTATTATAGATATCCCCTTGTTGTGTAGGTTTTCACATGAGATTTCTCTATTGTCCAAACCAGATGGGTTTGTACCCATTATATTTTAATCGATCATTTGAATGGTCTTAGCATTAAAGGTATCACGTACCTGGGAAGATTGGCATCCAATGATTAATCATTGACAACATTGAGAATTTAGTTATTTTTAATATCTAAGAGATTTTCTCAATCACATTATCTAGGGATGCATTTAACTCTAAGGTTATTTATTAACTTGAATTTGTTTTTAGATATTTATATTTCTATATTGATTCTTCTATATCTCACCAAGACAGTTATGTTATCTACATGGAATTTTGGTTTAGTTATTTACCTTTAAATATTGATCATTCTTATTAATTCATGAAAAATTAAATTATATATAATTCTTATTGGGAATTTGAAATCACCCTCATATTGTCTCATTTACCTAGTATATGAAGAAGTCATTTAATGGGATTTAAATGATTTAGTACATTTTTAATTTTTATGTATTATCTATTATTTTCTATTCCCAATGTAAAATCAACATCAACTATGTATCTAATTTTTAAAAAATACTAGATTGATCAGTCCATTAAGAGTAAACCCACTGTGTCTATTCCATTGTTATAGTGTAAGTCATATGGTCCGTACTTTTTAGGTTGGGGTCATTACAATGGGTATCTGATAATTTTTATTAGAAACCTTGTAACAAGATTTAGGAGAACATATATTTGGTAAGATAACCCTATGATCAATGTTGTGGATATGTATAGAAGAACAACTTAATGTTTTCATAAGGTAGATATTATTTGTTTTTCTAATCAATTAAACCACATAAGGTTCTTATAAGTGGATGTGGTTCTTTCATAGAGGTTTCTTGAGGCTATAAATCCAATAAAATGTCTGTCGGGCTTGACCCAATAATTACTTAATAGAAAACAAAATTCCGTACAATGCACCTAGTTTGACACTCCCAGAGGATATTCTTAGGATAACTCAAATTCAATTTACAAACAATTATGAAGTATTTGAATGTAATCATATCCTATAATGATTCCAAATTTTATGATTTTGGGAATAAAGATACATAAATTTTTAACTATCCTTTGCGTTACACCATATTTTGAATTATAAATTATGATTGTAAATTCAGAATATTAGGAGGTAATCGAGTATATTCCATTATTTAGAAATGTTTTGTAGATATAAGATGGGTATAAATAATTGAGAACATATATAGAGATTACCCTGAAGAGAAAACCAACACATCATGTCTGGGAAAAGGGAAAATTTTTGATATATTTGGGTAACATAATTAGGATTGGAAAATTAAAATTTCCTAGAAGAAGAAACCTATTCCAAAATGAGATTCTTCTATGTTGGATTTCTTGATGAGAGATAATCCAATATCTTTTAGTGGTACCACTAATCCGATCATATCCGAGAAATGGATTAAGTCTCTAGGGAAAATATTTATGGGCATGGTATGTAGTGAAAATGAAAATTTTCCACTTCAGGTGTATTGTATCAATTTTGATACTGATAAATAGTAGTTTTTGATCCAGAATACTAGGGATGAAGAGGAAATAAAACTCATTAAATAGAATTATTTTTAGGATACATTCATTGATAAATATTTTCCTCCTATGAAAAAATGATATTAAAAGAATAATACGTAGATTAAATATAAATTTTTAATAAATTTTAATGGATTATTAAGATACAATTACAATTTGATCCATGTATGTAACATGATTCATATCAAAGATGAAGTGAATGATTGATAACATTTTTGATGGGCTCAAGTCAATCATCTAAAGCGTGATAGTCTCTTAAATATTTTTTAATATAATTACATACTTTTATGTTCTGTAAGAATGGATATAAAAGTTATTGAAATTAATATATTCAAGAGGAATCACAAGAAGGGGAGGTCATATGAACACAAAGAGAAAGATAATGTATCAAATAAGATAATGAAAAAAACATCCTATGATAAATAGTGAAAGAATCACCCTTGGAAATTCTTGAAAGGAATGTGAGTTTTTTATAATTATTGAGTAAGGGGACATCATGTTAAAAAGTTCAATGGGAAGAATGAAAAAACTGATATTTAGTATTAAAATTTCAAGGGGATGGGGAACT
This sequence comes from Viscum album, assembly GCA_963277665.1. Lineage (NCBI taxonomy): Eukaryota > Viridiplantae > Streptophyta > Magnoliopsida > Santalales > Viscaceae > Viscum > Viscum album. Next base: position 441,396,921 of record OY728137.1, on the reverse strand, counting down.
ATGAAAATTAATACACCCAGAATTAAGGAAATCTACGTCTGAAGTGGCCAAGAGGGGAAGACCCTGATTTTCAATCACTACAGCTAAGGTGGAAGTACCCAGTGATGTAGTGGAAGGTATATTACTCTTATCATAAAATATATCTAATGATTTTTTTATTTGGATTCCTCAAAATCCATTATATCAACCCATTTATCTATGAAAATGAGACTTTATTTCATTTAATTTATGAAGGTAGTTTTTTGTCAAAAATGTTAAGGGAAGCCTCTTTCCAATAATGATGTGTTCGGATGTCCCCATTATGAACCAAAAAACTCTTTATTTTTTATCCTTAATATTATACATATGGTTTATTGTGATATAATCCTTTATATGGATAGGATTTCAAAATATAATGCAAAAATTTACTGTTAAAAGAAGAAAATTTTGATTTTTGAGGAATATGTAAAATTATATTTCTTTATGGGTCTAATGAACTGAGTATTCATGGAATATGTCGACTATTTGTGGTTGTTTTAATTTATGAAATTATAGGGTATTATGAAATCTATGAGTACCATGTGAATCAATTGGAGATCATTCTTGAGACACTTACAAAGAATGTGTTATATGGTAAATTTATAAAGTTTGATATCTAACTTTAGAACGTTTCTTTTATTGACCATATTATGTCCCAGGATGGAATATCAGTTGATCAATAAATGATAATGGATATCCAGGAATTGATTTTACTAACTGACATAACTAAGGTACATAGATTCAATTGTTTGGTAGGTTTCTATCATTTATTGTTTCTTAATATTACATTATTGGATACAGTATTAATTGTTATTACACATAAAGGGATAAAGTTGGTTCTTGAAAAAGGAATGTGAAGAATTATTTGATGAACTAACTAAGAGATTTTTCAATGCTCCAATTTTGACTCTACCATTTGGAAGTTATGTCATTATAATATATAATGATACATCGAAGACTGTCCATGGCTCGTTCATAATGAAAAATGAAAATGTAATTTCATATGCATCATGGTAATTGAAAACACATGAACAAAACTACACAACCATCGATCTTAATATATCAGGTATATTATTTTCTTTAAATATATTGATGCATTATCTCTATGTTTAACTGTGTGAGATAATCATGGGAGAAAAATGATTTTATTATATTTGTTTTATAGAAAGATATCAATTTAGATAAAGGAGACGGGTCAAACATGTAAAGGATTTTTCTTTTCCAATACAAACCCAATGAGAGAAATAAAATTTTGTAGAAAATGTATTGAGTATGAAAGATCATGGAATTATTCCCCGAAATATGAATGAGATATGCATATGTTCATGGATAGTGTAAATATGGACATATATGTGACAAAGGATAGGATATATCAATCATTTTTGAAGTGATTTAAGAATCATATTTATTAGGGAACATAAAGATGTCTCAATATAATTATGTGATTTTTCATAAGAAAAATAAAACTGTGAGGCATCATCCTAGAGTATTCATGTAATATCATTCTATTCATATGTGTAAATGGGATGAAATTATTATATTTTTTTTCATAGGACTAAAAAAGTCCCCATTAATACATGATACAATATGGTTTATTATTGGTCACCTAACCAAACATACACATTTATTCACTATAAGAGAATATTTACCTCTTGAGCGCCTCAGAGTGTTCTATATAAATGATCTTTTGAGACTCCATAGTCCACCCTTATTAATAGTTTTTTATTGAAATCTATATTTTATGAAAAAAATGGGATGTTATTTAGATGGCTCTTGATAGTGAGAATCATTTGACTACTACCTACAATCCTAACTAATGGATAGTTCTAAAGGACAATTCAAACAAAGGATGACATTTAGAGGTCATTTTAAATTCGTTTCTAGGGCTTGTGGGATAATTATTTACCTTTAATATAATTTTTAACAATAGTTTCCATTAATGTATTAAAATTCCACAATATAAATAATTATATGGAAATATATATCGTGCTCCAACTTGATTGGAAGATGTTTGTGGAAGGAAACATGTAATCCTAGAAATTGTTCAAGAAACTACAACAAAGGTAAATATTATTTTATCTCCCCTTAAAGTAGCTCAATATAGGTAAAAGAGGTAGGATGATAATCAGAGGAATGATTTAGAATTCCCTATGGGAGATCATGATTTACAAAAAATTATGTCCATTTAAGGGTGTTATATAGTTTGATGAAAGAGGGGAATTGAACCCTAGGTACATCAGATGCTTTTAAGTCCTTTAATGTATTGGTTTTTTTTATAATTTGGTAAAGCCTCCAAATCTCTCAAAATTACCTGATGTGTTCTATATATCATTGTAAATAAATTATATTATAGAATTGACACATGGTCTAACCTTTGATAAGATATAGTTTGATCATAACACTTCATACTTTTAATATTCCATCAATATTTTTAATTCTAGAGAGAATGTATTTAGGAATCAGATGACCCATCTGGTAACAGTGCCTTAGAAAAATCCCAAAAATGGAGGAAGCAAGGTGGGAACCAGATTATATTATTAAGAAGAACTAGATATGCATATTTAGAAGGTAATATAAACGAAATTTAAAAGATGAAATTTTTATATGATGGAATAATGTAAAATCCAAAGGCATTAAAATATATATGTTTTAGAATAAATTTAATTTTGTTGATAGCTTGTGATGCACACTACATTAACTTTAAACAAAGAATGGTTTAGTAACTCATTGTAAACATAATATAAAATTAATCACTTAAAATTTTATAAAATTAATTTTAGAAAATTAAAATAATTTTTTAATAGGAAATAAAAAATTATATTAGGGTTGATTTTCAATTTATATTTTAGAAGTTCAATTATTTTATGAACAATGAAAAATAAAGAATTTTAATTCAAAACTACCATTCCTTTTATATTATTTATAATAATAATTTTTTATTAGATTTAAATCATATATAGTTCAATGTTATATCATTTAGTCAAATTTAGTGCGTTGGAATAATTTTAATGTTTAATTTTGATATGAGAACATTGTAAAACATCAATCATTTTAACATTAAAAACATTCTTCTCGTTCTATTTGTGGGATTATGATTAAATTAATTTTATCTTATTTTATAAATTTAAATTAGATAAATGGATTATATATTTTGAATAATAATTTTTTATTATTTCTAATATGTACAACATAATTTTCTTCCATAATTAATTGTGAATGTATTAGAAATTCATTATCATGGTTAATGTAATAATGGGTAACAAAGGGGGTTAAACTAAAAACGTAATGATAAATATGAAATATAATCTTTTCTACAAACTCTAATATATCCATACTTCAAACATTATACCTGTAATTTTCATTATTGATACATTTTTTAATCTTTTTCCAAATGAAAAATGTGGGGTCAATTAATTGTTTTAAAAAATACAAAGCATGTCCTATCCCCCACTTATAGAAGGCCACCCATTCAAATACGATTCACACCTTCAAAAAAATGATTCACAAAACAAACTATCCAATAAAATCCCAATATTGCCCCTCTAATCATATAATCCTTATTTTGGGAGGAAATAATACCTCTTAAAGATTTACTATAATCCTAATGAGGATACCTGAATAAGAGTAAATTTTCTTTAACAAGAATCAATATATTACATCTTTATGCACATCCTGAAATTTTTTGTTAAACAATTATGATATAATATACTTAGTATCTTCCATATACTATTCTAATTTTTATAAAAATGGTATTACCTAAGACAATCTCCACTACTATCAAATGGGTTATTAAATCATCGTTCATCTGTACGGAAGATTACCGCCTTATGGACCTATGTCATTCATTTTTCCATTATCACCTCTCAAGGCTCAGAATTATAATGGATATAAAGTATATATATGACATATATATAATAGTTAAACATATGGAGTCATTATATAATATATACATTATTACATTCCATTCTGTAGGAGATATGATAATGACACTCATGTGTACAACCGACTATCGCCTCACGGAGTGATTTGATTCACTTTTCACTAACACTCTACATGGAATGTGAAATGAAATAATTTTAAATTTTTATTGAAATAAATTACATAAACATAATTATGTAAATATTATATATCCTATATTTCTATACATGAAGCTTATAACATTGTTCGTGTATATGTGGATTAATGCCTTCATGAAGTGATGTTATTGCCTAATCATCCCCAAAACACATGGTTGATATAAAAGTACATTATATGGTAAATATGATATTTTAACCATTATAGAAATTTAAAATATTCAACAACTCCTTTCCATAATGATCATTAAAAAATGGAGACGTTAATCATGTGTACATACGACCTACGTCTCTAGAAGATTAATGTCCTTTATTTTTCATAACCATCATTCATAATTGATCGTAAAAGGTTAAATTTTTCATAAATGTGATAATTATGTACCGATTATTATATGGATATTATATAAATATATGATATGTGAAAAAATTATATATTTAATAGTGACACATTCATGAAAAAACATGGAAATTATGACCTAGACAAATGAAAACATTAAATTATTATTAACAAATGAGTGATAAGATGTAATAAAATGATAATATAAGATATTATAAATTTTAGTATAGCTCTATTAAATGTTAATAAAAAAATTTAAACCAATATATAGGAGTTCAATGCATTTTCAACCATAAGGAAGCTTGAGGTAAGATATTTTTTCTCAATTTCATTTCATTATGGAAAACTGTAATGTTATGCCCCTCATTTCTTCTATATTGTATATATGATTCCCTTTTGACATGTAATATCAGGAATACATAATTATTTATGTTATTCTTAGTCATAATTTCAATTATTTCACTAAAGGTTATTTGACATGAAATTTACCAAGTTGTAATCATTATTGGGACATCTCGTCTTCTTTTATGATTATTAACATTTTCATGAAACAACCACTATCTTGTAACCATTTTTCATTATAAATTACAAGTCCATTAAATATAAATACTCCATAATTAGGGATACTATTATTTTATAAACAATATTCCATTTTTATATATGATGTTTATATTGAATGTTATGTGAATAAATTGGGAAATATTGATAAATTAGCATTCATTACTCAATATGGGTACTTAATGATTAGAAATATTGCTTATCAATTAAATTAATTATTTTATATATGTGGAATGAATTTGAAAGGAATTTCATGGATGGATACTAGTCATAGATATCCCCTCAACGCATCAGTAGTCTGATGAGATGTATCATTTGGCCAAGTCATATGGTATTTTCGCATTAAGTTTTAATCCATCATCTTGAATGGATTGGAAGGTAAATGTATAACTTAATTTGGAAACATTGTGTCTAATAACTAAGAAATTATTTCTTTTAGAATTCATTAATTTTTATTATCCATGAGATTTTCACTATTAATTTATCTATGGATACATTAAATTATCATTATAGTAATGAAATGTAATGTGTTTTGCAACAATCCAAGAATTTAAAAATATATTTATTATAGAATGCATGGATTGTTGAGTCTCTAAAAATACAACATTGTTATAACCTAGCCATGTAAACATTAGTTTGTCACTTCTGTGATGTTAATTTCAAAAATCTGATATATACAATTGCGATGAGTGAGTTATTTGGAGTCTGATTTGAAAAACATAATTTCTGGTGAATAGTTACCAACCCCTATGAATAGTAACAGACCCTTATAAATAGTGATATAACATAATGAATAGTACCATTTCCTATGAAAGAAGATAAATAATATTCAAGTTGGAGTACTATATAGATATGTTTTGGAATGAGTAAATAAATGTTTTAAAACTATTTTAGAATAAATTATGATTTTAATTAAATATTAAATTAATCATATTTAGAAATTTATTTTCGAAAAATGGACTTCATTTTTTGATTCTTCACATTGAAAATCATTTGGGGAGTATTTTTGGGATTTTATTGAAGGACTTGAATTTTTTCTGAATAGTGAAATACCATAATTTACAAATTAAGCTAAATACACAAATTATAGAGTCATGTATGATGTTTTGCTGATGTAAGCCCAATTTATTCGGATTAAAATGATAAAATTACTATTAGTGGTCATTAAAGACTCACTATTCCTTGTCTTGTTGATAAATAATAAATTAATAAATATAAAATTGAGAAATCCCCTCCCCCCTCCACTATAAAACCCATGTCACTCCCTATTCTCTTCACTCCTCTCATGCCTTGTTCCTTAACCAAATTCTATCCAAATATCCTCCAAACCTCCTCTACCCTATACATAAATCATTGGTCTTGTAAAAAGATCAAAACCTCTCCCATAAATAGGCAATCAATGTTGTTTGGTTCCAGAGGTAAATTCCTCTTTTCAATTCTATGTCTTTCCTTTCAAGTTCATTTGTTTTCGTTTTTTATTATTACCTCTGCATTTCCAGATGTTATGATTCCTTTAGTAACTTAAATTTAGTGTAATTTTTTCCTGACAGTGTAATAATATTTCATCATATATTATTTTTTACCTTGTTTTATACTAGTAGCAAGAACACCATCCGAGATGTCTCAATCTACCACATTCAATGATGATGGTATTTTGATTTCTATTATAATTCTCAATTATTATAATTCTCAATTATTTTCATGAAACCATTATTGTTATAGTTTAAAAATATTATTATATTTTTAATATACCCAATTTCTGGTTATGTAATCCCATTGTACAAATGGTATTATGTTATAATGAAAAATGAGTTTGTTGTAATCAAAACCCGCAAATTATCTAAAACAGTTATCATTAATGTTCAATATAATAATTAATTCTCATGCCATGTAACCAAATTATATAAATTACCAATAAAACCTATATATGTTCAAAATTAATATGTGAATTCAATTAATGATATTTACATCCATTCCACGTGAACTCCATTACTTAAGAACTAGTGAACCGATTATGAAAATAAAGATAATGATCACTACATAACAATGAAATTCAATATATTAACTTATCAAGAAGGGATTAAATGAACTAAAAAATAATTACAAAATAAATACTTGTCTAATAAATTCATAAATATGTTTTTAATATGTCTAATTTCATATTCCAAGCTCTTATGTTCAAGAGCGTAACACATTCAGGCTTAAGGTAAGAGGTTTCTTTATCTCACTTCCATTTTTGTGATATTTCATGTATTCAATACAAATACTTGTGTATAGTGTTTGTATAATGACCATTTTCATTACATATCCATAATATATTTATTTTCGTCGTATTAAATGTATCATTTTAATATTATTAATATTGGGTAATATGAAATTATTGACTACAAAGTGGTAAGGGTTTTTCCACACGAGCCTCCATTTTCTTTCAGGTTACATTTTTTGTCTAATTATCTCAAAGAAACTCTTGTGTATTATTATTTACTCCACCTAAATTATGTGTGAGTGTTATATATATTTTCAAAAACAAGAATAATTCCTTATTTTATGGATAGTTAAATGTTTTAAAAGGAACTTCCAAAAAAATTTCGGAAATGTAAACCTGATTCAAGGGATTTTTTCAAATTATTGCATGTTTTCATGTATACTCAAAAATCTGATTTAAACAACCATTAGTTTTATAAAAACACTAATTTTACCTTAAAAATTATCTTGGATAATTTCTAGATTTAATAAAACAAATGATCCTTTCCACATTAAAATTCTTTATAAATAATTCCTTAAATACTCCAAAATGTTTTATTTATACAAAATTTTAATAACTCTTTTTACATGATTTCACTTCAGTGGGAAATAATTTATGCCTAAAATATAATTTCAAAGTTTTAATATTACATTTTATGGGATATTAATGTTTAAAATATTATTTCATGTCAAATATAAATGATTTTCCAAAAGGAATCATCCTTCAAAAGTAAAACAAGATTTTTATCATGTCTCAATTACATGTATAAGAAATATGCCTTATTAATCACTTATTTATTTTTTATGGTGTATTTAATTCCCTTTGGAATATCATATAAAGTGTTTCCTTTCTCTTAATATCTTATAATGGATTATGATCTAAATGTTTAAAGGTGGTATGGGACACTATGGAATGTTTATGACTTATTTCCTAAAAAAATACAATGGTCTCATTTATAAATATATTCGTATATTTCAAAATTGATTGTTGAATGTTGTAATAAATTTAGGTTTATCTATTATGATATCATCTAAAATAAGTTTTTGAAGGGTTTCTGGACATTCTGACTATGCATGTTCAATTATGATATCATTCACAATATTATTCCGAATGGTTAATGTTTATGTTCAATGATTGGGGAAAGTTATTTACATTTCATATATTAGTTTAAATAAGAATTTATATGATGATTATGTTCACCCCTCTCATATGAGGAATGCATTGGACATAGTAAGTGTCGGGTGGGGCCCTTAAAATCCCCTTGGTGGATTTGTTGGTTTTAATTGACAAACTACGGTCTTGGCACAAGGCCTTGACAAAATGATTATTTATGGTCTTGGCACGAGGCCTTGACAGTATGGTTATATTTTCCTACATTATGCATTCCCTAATTATGAAAATAGAATTTCCGGCTCATGTGGTTATTCGATTAGTAGAATTCCCATTATTATGTTTATTTATGGAATTATGTACTTATATCTTATTCCTGCCATAATGTGTTCATGTTTTTCTTAAAGGATCATGTTTTTATATATTATACACATGTAATGTTTATGTTATAATTTCGTACACTGTTTTTAATACCCTTACTGAACGTTTCAACTCAACCCCTGAATTTTTCTTTTCTTTTCCCAAGGTAAAATGTAGAGGTCATATTCTAGGTTTTCAATGATACAATTTATTATCTTTTTTATGTATCATATTTTGTTTCGATTCAAAATTTAAAATGGGTTCAATTTATGTATCTAGTTTCTCCCATACTAATAAAATAATTGTTCCTTTGGGATTTATATTCCTTGTCTATATACTATTTTAATTAGATAAAGCACCGCCTTCGTACTACTGGGGTCGGGTCCTTATAGTTGTTTTTACAGGACGTCTAGTAGATACCATGTGAACTATATTTAGAAATCGTAGGTTAGGGAACAAATCCCTAAGATGGTCATTGAGGATAAAAAAAAGAACATCATAAAATTTTGGAATGTAATATATTATTTGGATCCTTCTAGAAAATTCATCCATGTCTGGATACAAACAATTAGATGTAGCTCCAGCACAGATGTACCTTGGTGTGAAAACTGTTACAAGGAGTTTCACGCTTGACTCGAGGTATCCTGGTAGAGGACAATGGGTCGTTCTGTACTCTTGGTTTTACACTCTAGGGAGATATTCTTATGATAATTCAAATTTTATTTACCCACCATTGTGAGGGATTTATATCCCAAATGTAACCGAAGAATATAGTTCTAGGATTTATGATGCATAACTTTATGCTTTGTGTTATACAATGTTTAGAGTTATAGATATTTTATATTTTTATGAGCTAATATATAATATAGAATTGATTAGATATGGAGCATAGAATAAAGAATGAAATCTTCACCAATTCATGGGATGAAATGACTAAGAATGATCATATATCTAATGGACTTAATACATCTCTTCAAATGAAGATTGTCTCACTGTATCCTCATCGTATAAGAAAATAATATCATGTGTTATCAAGGTATGTAAAGACTTCTTTGAGTCCTATGGATTGGAAGGGATGAAATTGAATAATTGGATGGAAATAATATATAGGGATGAAGGGAAAAATAGAATGAAGTGTTTTCCTACATGTGGTATCTGTGGAAAGAATCACCCTGGTAAATGCTTGAAGGGAATGGGTGTTCGCTACAAGTGTGGAGAAAAATGACACCATGTTCATGATGGGAAGGGGTTGAAAATGGTTTTCATTGTATAAGTACTCAATTTCATGGAGATGGGACACCATGAGAATCAATATCGAAATACTTAAAAGAATATACCCTAAATGATGAATTTGGATAATGATCATGTTATCATGCTACTGTAGATGAAGTAGAATGATTAATATGCCTAGTCAAGAATAATGCCACTTTTATATTTGGTCTTCAATGTACTGGTTGTATGAATTATTCTATATATAAGGATTATACTGCAGTACCCTTTCATTAAGGATTTGAGGTCATATGATGAATGGTAGAAAGGAAAATTGATTCAGTGGAAGGTAAAACGTTTTTGAAAAAACATGATTGAGGGAAAGATAACCCATAAAATATATCTTATTTTGAGAAAATGATGAAAAACATATTCATTCGGATAAGTATTGACTACCATTGAAATGATTATCGACATTTAGAGATGTTTTCATTATTATCATCAATTAAGTTTGAAAAAATTTTGGATTTAAGGAGTATATCCAATAAAATGGATCTTAAATAAGGAATATATAAGAAAGCTTGTTTCCAATATGGTTTTTACAGTAATTCATGCTATTATGATATTTCACGAGGATGAATGATGAAGTTATTCACATGTTTGGTATATTGAATTTAAAGGCTCTTCTTATTAATTAAGAGTTAATTATAAGTCCATCTTGGAAATTGTGAGGGATTCATTATAATGTGTTGAATCATTAAAAATTAGAATTTTTTAACTATTTATGAAATTGTTTATGTGGATCATTTTATGAGATTTTAGAGGTTAATGTATTGAATCAACATATGATGTGACCCATGATATGTGATAAGGAATAGATTGTTAAACTACAATAAAAGGATGTGTTTATAAATAGAAATGAATATTTATACTCTTATTAAGTGGAATAGTTCCTCGACTCAAGGAAAGAAGTATCAAATAAAATGTTTTCCCATTATCATTATCATCTATAATATCGATGTTTTTTATTTTATTTTATTCTTTTTTAGTAATAAACATTCATCTAAACATGTCCTCTCTCGTGTTCATCAGAACATAATAGTTATATTTTTCTTCCTTGTCCAGTTTTTTTTCTTCCAACTATAGTCACCTCATTCGAAAGCATACATTTTTGGGTGACCACCACATCTCCATTAACTTTTTTAGGGATAAGTTATTAGCCCTATTTCTGATGAGGGATTTTATAAAAGAGTTTTCAAGTATCAACCATTACCTTTTGATGTTCAATTTAAAATTTTGAGGATGAAATTTTTGTAAGTAGGAGCTAATGTAACACCCCTAGAATTTAAAAATAGATCTATTAACACCACATTGTTATAACCTATCCATGTAAACATATGTTTTTCAATTTTGTGATGTGAATTTCTAAAATCAGACAAACACAGTTGCTATTAGTATGTTATTTGGAGTCTGATAAGAAATGATTAATTTTTTGTGAATAGCAACCCACCCTTATGAATATTAACATAACGTTATGAATAGTGATATAACCTAAGGAATTGTAACCTTTCATTTCATAGTATAAAAATAATATTCAGGTTGTATTATGACAAACCTAAGTTTTGGAATGAGTAAATAAATGTTTTAAAACTATTTTTTAGAATAAATAAATATTTTAATTTAATATTAAATTAATCATATTTTGAAAATTATTTTTAAAAAATGGACTTCATTTTTAAATTTTAAACATCAAATAATGGTTGGGGTGAATTTGTGGGATTTTTTGAAACACATGAATTTTTATGAATAATGAAATACCCTGATTTACAAAATAAGCTAAATACACTAATTATAGAGTCATGTATGATGTTCTAATGATATAAGACCTATTGATTCGTATTTAATTGATAAAATTACTATTTTTGGTCCTGGAAGACTCACTATTTCATGTCTTGTTGATAAATAATAAATTAATAAAAATATAATGACGAAATCCCCCCTCCCATCAACTATAAACCGCCCATCACCCCTCTTCACTTCATTCCTGTCAAGCCTTGTTCCTTCTCAAAATTCTGTTCAAATATCCTCCCAACCTCTTCTCCCACGTCCATTATTCCTTGGTCTCACAAAAAGACCAAATATTCTCCCTTTAAGATGCTCTAATGGAATTTTGGTTCAAGAGTTAAATTCCTCTATTGAATTGTTTTCCTTTCATTTCAAGTTCAATTGTTTTATTATTCTATTATTTTCTCTCCTTATCCAAATATTGTGATTACACCAATACCTTACATATATTGGAATGTAGTCATGAAACTGAAATACATTATCATCATCCTTTCCTTTTACCTTCTTTTATACTAGTAGCAAGAACACCTTCCGAGAAGTGTCAATTTACCACATTTAAGGATAATGGGCTTTTGATTTCTAATATCATTCTCAGATATGGTCATGAATCAATTATTGTTATTATTAAACCTGATTATTATATATATAATATACAATAGGTAAAGTTTTGTTATCCATTTTTACAAATGGTAATATGTTATAATGAATAATGAGTTCGTTGTAATCAAAACCCACAAATTAACTGAAACAGTCATCATTAATGTTCTATATAATAATTCATCCTCATTCCATATAAAAAATTATATAAAAAACCACTAACACCAATAGATTATCATAAATAATATATGAATTAAATTCTGGGGATTTACATCCATTCCACATGAACTTGATTACTTTATAACAATTGAACCGATTATGAAAATAACGTAAGAGAACACTATAGAACAATGAAATTCAATATAATAACGTATCAAGAAGTGATTAAATTAACTAAACATAATTATGATAAAATAAATACATTTCTAATAGGTTCTGAAACAATTTATTAACAATTTTAATTTCATATTTTTTGACCTTATCAACTTGAGTGGAACATATCCAAACTTAAAGAAAGGGATTTCTTTATCTCACCTCCATTTTTGTGAGGTTTACCGTATAAAGTACTAATTTATGTGTATGGTGTTTGTATAATTCCCATTTCTGTAACATATCATTAATATATTTATTTTCATTTTATTCAATGTATCATTTTAAAATTTATTAATTTTGGGGCATACGAATCTATTGACTACAAAGTGGTAAGGGTTTTCCACCCAAACCTTTATTTTAATTTGGTTTAATTTTATTGTCTAATTACCACAATGAAACTATTTTTTATTATTTTTTACTTTTAATAAATACTGTATGAGTGTTATAATATGTTTCACAACCATAATCATTCATTATTGTATGGATAACATCATTTTTTAAAAGGAACATTCAAAATTGTTTCTGAAATACAAACCCGATTCAGGGGATATTTTCAAATTCTTATATGTTCTTATGTGTACTCAAAAATATATTTTAACCCACAGTTAGTTTTATAGAAAAAATAATTTTACCCTGAAAATGATATTGGGTCATTTATTGATTTAATAGAACAAATGTGCCTTTCCACATTACAATTTTCATTAATTTTTTTTAAATGCTCTAAAATGTTTTATTTATAAAAATATTAAGAACTATTTTTACATTTTTTAACTTCATTGGGAAATAATTTATGCCTAAAATCTAATTTAAATTTCCAATTATTTTATTTTATTGTATGTTCATGTTTAAAATATGATTTCATTCACAATATAAATGATTTTCCAAAATTAATCATCAATCAAAAGTAAAAAAGGATTTTTCTCATCTCTCTTTTACTTTTAGGATATATATGCCTTGTTCCCCACTTATTTATTTCATATAGTGAATTTAATTCTCTTTGGAATATCATATTAAGAGTCTCCTTTTTCTCTTTTTATTCTAAGGGATTATTATGTTAATGTTTCAAGGTGGTATGGGACACATGGGAATGTTTAAGGATTATTTCCTCATGAATTTTTAAATGGTCTCATTTATAAATATATTCAGCAATGTAAAAATCATTTGTTTAATGTTGTACTAAATTTAGGATTATCTATTACAATATCATCTACAATATGTTTTTGAAGGGTTTTTGGTTATTCTGACTATGGATGTTCTATTTTGATATCATTCAAAATATTATTCTGAATGGTTAATGTTTATGTTCGATGATTGGGGAATGTTATTTACATTTCTTATGTTAATTTCAATATAAATGTATATGTTTATTATGTTCCACCATTTATTTGTGAAAAGAATTGGAAACAATATGCATCAAGTGGGGCCTTCTATAGCCCCTCTATGCATCGATTGGTCTCATGAGACAAACTACGGTCTTGTCACAAGGCCTTGAAAAAATGATTATTTATGCTCTTGGAATGAGGACTTGACGGTATAGTTATGTTTTCCCACATTATGTATTCCCTCATTATGAAAATATAATTTAAGGTTCATTTGGTTATTCGACTAGTAGAATACGCATTATAATTTTTATTTATGACATTACATACATTACTCTTATTCCTACAATACTGTGTTAACGTTTTGATTAAAACCACATTTAATTATGTATTCAATGTTCCGAATGATTATGTTATTATATATTCTGCTGTATTTATTACCCATACTGGTGCATTTGATATCACCATCATTTATTTGTTTTTCTCTTCCTAGGTTATGAAGAATAGGTCATTTATTTTGATATTAAGGATATAGTTTATTAGATTTCATTATGTATCATATTTTGTTTCAATTCAAAATGTAAAATGGGTTCCATGTATATATCTAGATTCTTCAGGACTAGTAAACTGATCAGTACATCAAGATTTTTATTCCTTGATTATATACAAATGTAATCAAATAAGTCACCAGCTCCAGGAAATTGAGGTCGGGTTCTTACATGTTTCTAATTATTTACCTTTCTATATTGATTCTGGCTTACCACTCGATGACAGTTATGTTAACTTATAAGAATTTCTTTTCTATTATCTATCATTTCCAGTTGATTATGCTTACAAATTCTTGATAGATTCAGTTTTATTTATCCCATTATAAATATATGATCGCACTCTAGTTTTTTTCTTTCCCCATAGATTTGAATAATAGATCACTGAATGAGATTTCAAGGAAACAGATCATTTTTGGTTGTAATGTATTTTGTTTTATTTTAAATTACTAAGGTTTAAGGGGAATAATGTATGAATATAGTTTTCAAAAACCAATAAATTAATAATGCCTTCGGGATTTGACCCATTGTATCTATGTCCATTTAATATTGTACGACACTTACTCTGGTCCTCTGAGAAAAAGGTCATTAAAATATATTTAAATAAATTTTATATAAAAAATATCATAAGCCACTTCATATTATAAATAAATAACCACATTTTGTAATTATTTTATTATGTAATTTCTATAATTCATGGATTGATTAAAAAAAAATTAATTTATTTGTTGATTAATTTTCAATAAATGTTCATATCAAGTATAAATTTATGAAATAATAATTATCTAGGTTTTATTATCTATTTTATTATTTGATATATATTTTAAACATACTAAATTTATTTATTATTTAGTTTATAATTTTAAATAGCATCTACAAATTCTCATAAATTCAAATAATGAGTCACATGCTATGTGTGATAACAGATTTAGTTTTCTTTTTCCATAAATTTAGATTGTATTAGGTTAAGATATTTAATTAAGAAGTTAATTAAAATTTAATAATATTATAAATTAGATTCAAGATGGAATTAAGGCCTCTCTTTATTAATGAACCATGTAGAGTGGGATTTTGGGTTATATTTTTCACTATATTGGGTGTTTAGACTCTCTCTAAAAAGGCAGGGGTTGGCTACTTATAGTATTGCACTTACTCTTGATGGAATATTTAGTTTTATATTATTTTAGTGTTTTACATCAATGTTTTTTCATGTACCTTATGTATATGATTCATTTAGGTATTTACAAATATAATATGGCTTTAGTTTTGGTTAGATTTAAAAGATATGGGTTCATTGATGAGTATACATCAATATTATTAAAACATAATGATTTAGTGGAAATATTAATTACTTAAAAATCTTTATTTTGTAGAAATAGTACATGATAAAAGAATCCATATTATAATTGCGTGAGATATTAAAAAGCTACAAAAACTATAACATGTTAGATTTATTCTAAATGAAACATATATCAATGCTTCAATCATCCATCAACGAGGGTCCATGTTAGAGTTGGGGCATCATGGATATTATGTGTAATGCTTGGTGGATATGGATATCCTTAATAGGTTGGTATCTAAATTCCATCATAATATTTGGGTTACACTAACTACAAAACCCAAATATATAAAATTTCAAAGTAATAATGTTGAGTTCATATATATATGATGCATTATGATAAAGAGTTATTATCGTAACTAATAAAGATCAAAATTATATATGATTATAATAATAGACTAAATAAATGACTAATTGGATATATGAACACTATAGGGGACTCATTATTTAGTGAAACATTGATCTCATCCCACGTATAGATTTTATGTAATTTAAATGGGGTATTTATTTTAGTGGGATCATATGTAAAATATATCTATTTTAATTACATTAAATAAAGGTAGTCATATGATAAAATATTATCTTATAGATAAAATAAAATCATCACCAGGAAACATAACAATGAGAAAAATATTGGTGAAAAACAAGATTAATTGAATAAAATTTGTCGAATATGAAAAAACAAAGAAGTAATATTCTAAGGAAAAAAATTACAATTTTTTATAGTGAACCCTTTTTAAATATCCATATTTTTAAAAATTTCAATTATAAAATATAAATTCTCTTTAGAAACATATAAGGATTCAATTATGGTTTAAAAAGTAGTTATTTTATATTTAATGGTCAAAATATACAAGTGTATCCACCCATAAAGTCCTTGTGATTAGAAATTATTTCGACATAGTAGATGTATTCATTTAAGGCATTATCTAGACAAAGAAACCATTTTTTAATTACTTCAACAAATATATATGATATTATTATTGCCAAAAAATTTATGTGGTTTTTTCAACATGTTTTGAATAAATAATATTAAAATGTGATATATATAATATACTTTTATGTTGAAATTTTACATTGGAAAATATTTATGAAAAAAAAAGAATATTGGATCATCCAATTGTGATCCTAGGTTAATGAATCCTAAAAAAGTTATCATATATAAGGTGTGGTGATTATATTTGATGAAATTATCTGTAAAACCTAAAGGGTTTTAAGACTCTCATGACAGATATAACATAAGGTATTTGTGAATAAAAAATAATTCTTTGATTTCAAAAAGCAATACAGTAACCCATGTGTAATTTATATATGTTTTAAATATGAAGGAGTTTATAATGAAAGTAATAATTTATGGTTATTATATTTCTCAATCATAAATAGTGTCAAAGGATGATGATAAGAATATTTTTAATGAAAATGAATATTTCAAGATCATATTTATAAAAAAAATGTATATAAAGTCTTTTAAAAAATCTATCACATGATCAGAGATATAATCAAATAAAAAAAGTATAGTGTTTAAAAAAATTATTTTATTGTATACATGATATATGATTCCCACTGATCTACAAAATTTATTGAAAATAATAAAAAATTAAAATGTGTTCTTTGGGAAAAAATATTTTATCAAATGTATTTGGTAAAATATAATAGAAATAGTTTCCTTTAACCATTGATGAAATATTTTAATGTATAAAGTAATATTATCTAGTTCATTTCTATAAAAGAATAAATTATTTTATAATATATGGTTGGTAATAGTTTTTGGTAAATATTCTTACCAATTGGTAATAAGACATATTTAATAACACAAAGGTGTTTTTGGATCATAATAGGATATTCTAAAAAGAATATAGATTGTAAGAGACCAGTGGGAGTATGTTTAAGCATAAAGATGTCCATATGCTACAAATAAGATATTACATCATCCAAAATTTAAATTAATGTAACATTATATTGTCGAATATATTAAGTTATATTTAAAATGAAATATAATGTAGGGATTTATTTTTTTTACTATTATGATATTAAACAAGAATTTCTGGGAAACTATTTAAAATAAAATTATGAGGAACTAAGATAGAGTTCTTTTTAAACAATATATTTTACTAACATCATAAAATTGGATTAATTTAAGATAATATAGTTTGGTACTTCTTCCAAAAGTTAAACATTAGGAATACGACATAGAGTTTATCCCAAATATATATTTATTTTACTTTGGTTATAGTTTATCTTTTGGGATTATGATTTCCTATTACGTTACCATTGGGATGTGTTTAAATTTTGTGTTTTATGGTGTTTTTTTATTAGTGCAAGGTAAATTCACGGTTTGAATAAATTGTGTGGAAACATAAAGGAAATCGTACAAGCCCCTGAGAGCTTCTGATTAAAGGGAAGGGCCCATGAATGGTTAATCCAATCAGGCATAAGTCGTGTGGGTAGACATAGTATCTGGATAGATCCATAACACATGGTTGTTGTACTATCAGTAAACTGTAAATCATGCCTGTGTAGGTGCCCATGTGTTTCTAGTAAGGGAGCATGGTTTTTGCATAGTTTTGTAATCCATTCGACCTGACCAGATATTAAATTTTATGAAATTACAACTTTTCTCTCTAAGGATTCAGAAACCAATATTCATCCTCCGTCCCTTTTCTGGTTCCTTTGTCCCATAGGGAGCCACTCTCTTTTTCTCTAAGCCTCTCCTCCTCTCCCATGGTGTGGATCTCAGTTTTTTTGAGGATTTTTGTTAGATCTTCAAGGTAATCATTACCCTCTCTAATCCCATTAATCATTCCACCATTTTCTCTTGAGATCATCTTTTTTCAAGGTTATGGGGATATAATTTTGTTATTTACCTTGATTTATGTGTGGGATTATGTGTTTTTAGGGTTTTCCTTCATATATATAGCCTCTTGGAACCTTTTGGTGTGATTTTTGGTGTGCATTGTTGATGATCAATGGATTTGAGGTAAGTTTTCCTCTTCACTTGCATTTTATATTTAAGATTCATTAGTTTCATTTTTTTTATCACCTTTTATGTATGTTATATAGGGTTATTTAATCTTTAGATTAGTTTTTGATGTGAAAAGTGATTATTTACACCTTGTTATGTGATAAATAGAATTTTTTGGTTAAATATTTTACACAATGTTTTTGATTAAATGTATCATGGTATTTTCCATTTTCTTCATATCTAAATAATGGTATGGCCTTGAAATATATTTTTTAAATGTGAAATTATGGTTGGCGTACCACAAATATGATCTTAAAATGTTTATGCTTTTAATGGGAGTGTTTATTTGATTTTTAAGAAAAAATTCCCATGTGGTGGCGGTTAATGGCCCATTTTGCTATTGACGAAAATGCATTGGGGTTAAAAGTGTGGCTTGAGTGTTTAAAAGGAATTTATTTTTGAATTTTTTTTACGTTGTATATTGTAATGTTATACATTTTTGGAAACCGTTTTTGATTCTTTGAGAAAAGGATTCTTTAGTCCCATTTGGAACTTGTGGAAATAGGGATAATATATATCATGAAAAAAATCCCCGTATATTATCTATTCCTTGTTTTTTCAAATTCATCGGATTTACTTTTTGGAGAATCCTGGTGACCCAATTGACTTGAATGAATTTGGAGATCATTGGAATAGACTACTCTGTGACCTATTAGTTTTATGGCAAGAGATTTATCCTTGGAGTGACTCAGGTAAATACTGTGGTTCAATTTATTATCTGTGTACATTTTATTTGATTCTTGGTTGGAAATGGTTGTCTTACACTCCTTTTTAAATATCTCAACATGGGAACCTGGCATAGTGAGAAAATTTTCTGAGAATGACTATTTCACTAGTAAGATTACACACTTACTAGTATCCCAATGTAGTGGGATATATTTATTTATTAAATCATTGGGATTGTACCCCCCAGTATCTACCATGTAAGGTGTGCCCAGGTGTCTAGGGGAGTTATTAATTCCATTGAGTTAGGTATAGTTTCTAGTATGTGTTTGGATTTTTAGTATCTTTTGGATTGTTCATGAACACCTATGTTTTCAGCATGTCAATCAAAACATAATTGTTATTGGAAATGACTGTGATACAATGATAGATGGAATCCTCTATATGATATTTTCCATTTCCCTTATTGTATGATTATAATACCTTCTTCTTCAGTAACATTGTTTCTGGCCATCAATGATCAAATGTTTTCATTTGATTGTGAATTTTTTTTAAATGGTTTAGAAACATGTTCCCTTCTCTGAGTGAAATGAAAAAGTTCTCTTCTTAACTATATATGAATCCCACCCGTCATAAAAAAATATGTTTTTAAATGGAAAAAAGAAAATAAAAAATTTTTATTATACAATTTGAAAATATAGAAAAAAAAACATTTATATATATTGTATTTTGAACATCAAGTTGATGTTTCTTTCATTACAATAGAAGTTAATTAGGAATTAATTTTTTGGGAATTCCTACTAAGTTTTAATACACGTCCCTATAGTTTATTCTATTTTATCAATTTGATTAGGTTCATATTGTATCGATCGATATGGGTGATTGTTGGTTTTATTATTAGAGAGTGACCCTCGAGGTTACATAGAGATGTTGTTGTTTTAAGGTATCCAGTTTGAGTTTTATTGTATATGTTTTTTGTATTTTCATATTATTTTTTAAAAAATGTTCAGTTTTGATGTTATATATACATATGTCGTGATTCATTGTTCTTTTTCACGGTTTATTTTTTCATTATTCACTATTGGATGAAATTGATCCCTTTTCATACTATGTTGACTCCTGGTACTAGTTTCTAGCCCATGGGGATCAGTAACACCCTCCGGGCCATACCATATATTGGATAGGGTGACCAGATCGAGGTTGACCTGGGTTGGTTCATGACAAATTGTTTTTTTGGAACATAGTCTCTTTAGAAGACCTTTTTTTTGATAACCTTTTATTTGGGGATGTCATAGCAGATAGAGTAGGATTATCAAGAATCAAGAGGAATGATATGGATGAATTTCATGAACCCTTTCTTGTTTCGATCCTTGACATTCCATTATTATTACAGTTATGTTGGTTTCAAAGGGTTCTTGTGAGTTTTTTCGTGTATTGGATACAAAAATGGAGATGGGCTAAAGGTTTCCATGAGATTTCAAGTCTTGGAAACCCATTTAGATTCGGGGAAACAGTCATAGAAAGATATTAGTGATTGTGTTGTGTTTGTTATATGGCCACAAAATATATAGCCAAGTCACTCACCGACACTAGTTCACTTGTGATTTTCATTGAGTCTTATTGATCCTAATTTTTGTTTGACATATCATTTTTTGGAATTATGAAAACTAAATTTTTAATACGAAAATGGTTTAACGAGATTTGAAATCTATAATAAAAACTTTGGGTTCTTGGAAATCAATTTTTGGAAATAAGTTGTTGTTTTTTAATTTGATTAAAATTAAAATACTGTGGTTTTTAATTGATTGATTTGGATGAGATAGAATGTTTTAGTTCATGAAGTATTTTTTGAATGATATGATAAATATTTTTGGATGGAAATTCATGGGTTTATTTGAACATGATGTAATAGATTTAAGCATGGAAATTGAATAGGTGTTTTTACTTGTTGGTTGGGGGACTACTGAATTTTGTTAAGAAGCTTGAAATGAGAATGTTCTTTTCTGAACATTGGTATTCTCATGGGTTCTCACATGCATGGAAATATTTTTAAATGTGGATGGTTACTGGATAATAATAAGAATGATCATGTGACTGATACTCCGAGGAATACCATTGGTAAGTGTGAATCCCACCAAGATTTTATCATACTAAAAGTATTTTCAAGAGAAAATGGTGTTATTTTCAATGATTGGTGGTTTTTTGGGATGTTTTCTAATTATGTTGGAATTATTTATGTGGTGTTTCATGTTTGAGAGGTTTTTTTAATGAGTTGGTTTTGATGGGGCTCTTGGTATTTGTGTTTCTTAGTGTCTGACCCCAAAGGGATTTGATTCTTTTTCTTAATGTAGCTATGAGTAATTCCCAATTTGTAGAATCCCCATCTGATCAACCTAATGATTTCAATAATGTGTTTTGGATGTTAAATCCACTGTGATTTTACAATCAAGAATATCCTCTCAAGGATGAATATTTGATGTGAATGATTTTATGTAACATTATTGTTATCGGGTTTCCTATGCCATTAAAGTTAAATTTTTCTACATTTTTCTTGAAGGTTCTCCTTGGATGTGGTGGAAGTATTTCTGTCTGAGAAAGCCTTATGATTATATTTTTTGGAAGCTCATCATGTCTTTGTTCATCTATCTTTATTTTTATGAGATGGTGATGATGAAGAAGGGATTGGAGAAGAGATTTTTGTAGCAGATAGATGGGTCAGAGTAAGAGTTATATTATCCCTATATTGATCTAGTTTTATATGCTCCAATGTATGTTACAAATGATTCCTCAAAGCCTAAAGATTTCATGTTTAGGATTCTTCCTCGTCTGCAATTGAAGGAATTTGAGTTTAATTAAACCTCATTTTCTGACATGGTGTACAAGTTGTACATGTGGATGCTGTGACGGTAGGTGTTCTTAATGCAGTCTTCCCTCCCTATACACCAAGAAGTAGTGTTGGAAATTCTTATAGAGGTGAAATACTTCGAGAGGTAGTTGGAGCTGTTCGCGGAAATAAATGTCATCGATACCATTATTTAACAAATTCTAGGCATGGAATCATGGTTTTTTATCATTGTGGCATACCATATCATAATAAATCATTATGATTTAGTGAATTGAATACCTTTCAATCTTTTGGGTTCTTATACGACTTGGGACCATTATGGTGGGGTGTTTGTAGGATGTGATGTGGATCTAGTTTGCAATATTATAGTGTTATTGGGACTTAGTTTAAATACCCATTTTATTATAATGTATCTTATTTTTTTTGGGAATTTGATCATGTTTAGGTTTTCATTCTTTATTTTAATGTAAGGAGAGTTTTTGGATCTTCTATGAACTCCTATTTAAATGAATGTATGTCCTTTGATTAGAAAATATGAACCCTTCTTTATTCTAAATAATGGTGCCTCCCACTTGTATCTCTTGAATTATTTCTTTGGTAATTATAGAATATAGGATTATGACTACAAGTTTGTAGATTCTCCAAACATCAAGGCTCTAGCCATATGCCTCATAGTGAATTACATGCACAAACTAAAATAAAATGGGTGTGAGAGACAATTTTCTTTACCTGTATTAAATATAGTAATAGATATAATTAATGTTTCTATATTTTTGTTTATTTATCATGGTTTAATATTTGTTTATCATGGGATTCATTCAACATGGGCCCTTTTTATGGTTTTCATTGGCATGTGTGGGAGGATTTGCGTTTGTCCTGTGTTGAAATTTTCTAATTTTGACCTATGTTTATAGTTTGACCTAGTTGGATCTTAATGATGTGGAGATCTAATATGGGTCTCATTGATTTTTCCCTTAATTGTGTTTAATATTGGTTGTTCCTAATGGTGTGAAGCCCATTCCAGCCTTCTGTGTTGAGAATTTGGTTTGAATTTGTTCTCGTATTGTGTCATTTTGAAATATGTACTTTAATATTGTTGATTCATTAGTTAGTTTGGTTTTGGTGAACGTTGGGTTTCGGAACATGCCCTACTATATTTACTAAGGTATATTTAAAGATATTATGGCTTGATCATTCATGTTTTTTTAGGAAGTGGTTTTTGTTTGGTATTTTTCATGCAAGAGGCATATGTTCTATTTGATTGCAGTTGATATTTTTGTTTAAGAGGATGTATTTTATGGTGGTGAGATTCTTTTGTCATTGATCTATCAACGAGATGTTGTTATGGATTTCAGGGGGTGGAAATCATTATAGTGGGGAGAATTTTCAAACCCATATTTTTTATTTTTTACTTGTGTTCGAGTTAATTTGTTGGCCTTAGGATTTTCTATCAAGTTTCAGGTGTCTGGGGGTTAATGTTTTAGTTTCATGGGGTTTTTCTCTTCATCTATGGTCTATGAATAGTTTGTGTAAACCATACCGTATGCTCTGGGAAACTGTGCAAGCCCTTGAGTTCTTCAGGTAGAAGGTTCCCCACCCAACCACGATTAATCAAATCATTCTTAAGTGGTGTGGAAATCTACTATCCTAGTACAAAACCATTCTGTATAGTTTGATCATGGTTAGTAAATTGTGTGCCCTACCCATGTAGTTTCACATGTGTATCCAATAAGGGATGCATGGTTGGAACACAATTTGGTAAACCATTCATCATAATTGTATAACCATCCATGATCTAAAATTTTATGAAATTCTAGATTCTAACTGTGAAAATTTTTAACTTAAAACGCATCATTCTGCCTATACTTGTTCATGAAACAGAGAGGAAGCCCCTACCTTTCCCTCTAAGCCTCTGATCCTCTCTTGTTGTGTTGATCTAGGTTTTCTTAAATGCTTTGGGTTATTTCTTCAAGGAAACCCTTCTCCTAAATTCTTGTTATGACTCTTTCCTCCATTTTCACTTGAGATATTATTCTTCGTAGATTAAAGGGATCTAGGGTTTTTATTTACCTTCATTTAATTTTTGGGTTTTGTGTGAGTGGGGTTCCTATTCCTAAATATTGTCTCTTGTAATGCTTGTGGTGTCATTTTGGGAGTGTGTTGTCAATGCGCCATAGATTTGAGGTAGTATTTCCATTGCACGTTCCTTTTTATTTTAATATTCCTTAGTTTATTTATTTTATCACCTTATTTTTATGATAAATTTTATAATTTAATCTTTATATTATTTTTTTGTGTGGGAAAAGTAGCGATTTAAATTTTTTAATGTGAAAAATAGCATTGTTTTGTAAAATATTTCTCAATAGGTGTTAGATTAAATAACCTGTTATATTTTTAATGTGTTTTGTGATATATAAATAATTTTTTGGCCTTGAGAATATATTTTTTACATGTTAAATGATTGTTCATGTTCCTTAAATAGTATTTCAAAGTGGTTTTGGATTTAAAGGAAAGGTTTATTTTGTTCTTAAGAATGGATTTCCATGTGGTGGTGGTTAATATCCCATTTGGATTTTAATGGAAATGTCATTGTCTTGAATGTGTGATATGAGTGTTGAAATTTAATTTTTTCCTAAGCATTTTTTAATGTATTAAATGGTAAAATTATATTTTTTGGAAAAGTGGTTTGATTCATTAAGAAAAGTATTCTTATGTTATGTTTGGAAATTGTGAAAATGGTGAAATTATTTATCATGAAAACCCTATTTGGCTAGTCTCCTTTCCATGCCATATCGAATTGGTTGGATTTCCTCACTATGGAATCCATGTGGCCTATTTGAATTGTGAGAATTTGGAGGTACTCGATATGGACATCTTTGTGACCTATAAATCATATGAAAAGGGATTGATCCTTAGAGTGACTCGGGTGATGCATGTTGTTTAAGTTCTTATAGGTGTACAATTGACTTCATGCTCAGTTGGTAACAGTTTTCTCACCCACTTCTTTATACATATTTATAGGGGAAACTGGTATTGTGATAGAATTTTTTTAGAATGATTACTTCACTTGTAAGATTATCCACTAGCTAATGTCCCGTATCAGGGGGGATATATATATTAATTATTTCAATGCGATTGTGCCCCTAGGTCTGTACCATGTAAAATGTGGTCCGTTATTTGATGATGTTCTTTTTTTCCTAAATTCAGACATTCGTTATGATAGAATTGACATGTATAGTATATTATTTATTATTCATGATCTCCTAGGTTTTACTAGTGACTATTAACACATCGTTGTCATCATAAATGATTTTTATACATTGATATTTGGAATCCCTTTTGTGATATTTTCCATTGAATTGTTATATGACTATAATGCTTACTTTTTAAGTTGTGTGGTTTCATGAAATGAATGATCAAATGTTTTAATGTGTTTGTGAAAAAAAAAATTAGAAATACTGTACACCCTTTTTCTCTTCTATGTGAGAAATTAGGCTTCTCTCTTTATAATTTCATATTACGCCCCCTGAAAATGAATGATGTTTTAAATGGTAAAAAGGGAAATGAATCGTGTTTGGTTTTAAAGTGTAAAATATGGAAAATATAACTTTTTTGGATACTGTATATCAAATACAAAGTTGATGTTTAATTTATTTTAATTTATGTTCATTTGGAATATATTTTTTATGTACTGCTTCTAAGTTTTAATATTTATGCCTATATTTTATTCAAATTTGTATCCTTTGGTGTAGGTTCTTCTTCGTATAGATCATTTTGTTCATTGGTGGGTTTTGGTACGTAAGAGTGACCCTGGGGGTCACATGAAGGTGTTGTAGTAGTTATGTTTTCATTTTGATATTTCTTATATAGTGTTGTTGTATTTTCATAGTCTTGTATGAAAGATCTTCAGTTTGGATGTTATATATATATATATATATATATATATATATTGGGATGATTTTTTCTTTTCCACTATTTGGTTTTTTTTTATTTGTTCAAATTATTCCCATTGTGTACTATGATGATGCTCGGCACTAGTTTGTAGCTCATGGGGACCAGAAATTCCATTCAGGCCATGCCAGGAGTTGGCTTAGGTGGCTAGTTTAGGGTCAACCATGCCTATTTTATGACATAGTTCGATCATTATTCTAACTTGATTTATTTATAGATGTTACCATTTAATGTGTTTAGTGGGAATGTTTTTAATGGTCACATAGCTATGTGGATAAAATTAAATTAATTTTTTATTATTTTAACCAAATAAAAAACATTGAAAATAGAAGGAATTGTTGTTTATTTTCATATGATATTGATTTAATATCTTATGTATATTATGGTTAGTATTTTCATAAATGGGTTTAATAATATAAGAATATATACACAACAATATAAACGTTAAACTCAATTTTCTTTTTTTCATGTTAGTTTCAATGTTTATATATAGTGAAGAATAATTAACTTATAAAAGAATTAATTTAACTTATCCCAAACAAATTTCTTTTATGTGGTATTAGAGTTTGTGATCACAATGATAATTTTATGATGAGTAATATTGTTTATCTAGATATAAATTATTATTATGAGATAATAAACATGTTTTATGGTCTTCATTAACCATTATGTATACAACTTGACGTTTCATAATCTATCAATATAGTATTATATAGCTGTATGACTCATATTTATATTTTTTTCTATTATATAATGTTTTACAAGATACATAGAATAAAAAACCATAATTTCAATTCTTCAGTATAATCATGAAGGTTTTCTTCACTCATATGTTGAGTTTGAAATCAGATCCCTCATTTCAGATATACTAAATGAGTTTACCATAATTCATAGATAACTGATAAGAGATGTGTGTATCTGATGGATGATGTTCATGTGATTTGATAATAAATTTTTATGAATGAAATTTGATATGTTCATCCATCTTATTAGTATATACTTGGACAATTAACAATTTAAGAGTATTTATTTGAGATTCAAATGCTTCACTTTCTATGGTAACATGATATCATGGATAAATAGATCCCGTGAGAGTGAATGAATTTATATAACACAACTAGTGGACATATGTATAAAGATAGATGTGTTTGATCGGGATCTTTTCATATACCTTTGTATCGTGGATTTCAATAACTCTTTTATAGCGGATTCACTTTACTTATATTAGGAATTCATATATTTTTTTATTGGTAAAAGGATCATTGGATAACACATTATGGTTAACTAAAAGAGAGTTATCTTTCTTGAAAACTAAATTGAATCTCTAAAAGTGTTTGTGTGTTTTTTCAAAATTAGATTCTAATGCATATCCAAAAAGTATTGAAAATGATGTGATAAAAATCGGTGTTGATGGTTTCTTTAAAAAAGTGTTTTGGAAGTATCTAAATATTTTCTGGATATATTTTCAAAATTAATTTAATTTGAATCAATATATGGAAAAATATAATGAAGTGTATGAATATTTAGTTCAATTCGTATGTTAATGAAGA
Organism: Viscum album; assembly: GCA_963277665.1. Taxonomy (NCBI): domain Eukaryota; kingdom Viridiplantae; phylum Streptophyta; class Magnoliopsida; order Santalales; family Viscaceae; genus Viscum; species Viscum album. Next base: position 441,368,963 of record OY728137.1, on the reverse strand, counting down.
TATTCCGTAAATCCTATAGGCATAAGATGAGTTGGATTACATCTTTGTATATAGTATGAATAAGATTAATGTTATGATACAAATGAAATAAACATATATAATTTTTTTTTTATTATAGGAATTTTATATGGAATTATATGTTTCCATCATGATACATTCTTTACACATCAAATTATATGATATGATGATATTTTAATATGATTTCACCATATTATAATATATAAATACTTATGGTTTTACAGTATCAGTGTTTAAAACCATATATAATAATTTTCAATAATTATTTAGTATAATTTTTAGTTTATTTTATAAAATGAAATGGTATGATATGTAATTATTTTTTGTTTCAATGAAATAATATTTATAATTACTTATAATTACAACCACTACTAAGTATTTCTCTATAAAACCTTCCCCTTTCATTTCCCTTCCACCTTAGCATCGACTAGAATCCCTTGAGCAATAGTCATCCACACTCTCCTCCTCCATCATTGATGTCCACAATATAATTATCCTCTACTTTGATATCACTACTCTAACCTCTTCATCCCCCGTGTTTTGATCATCATATACTCTAATTCTTAATACCCTTAACATTAATCCTAGTCCCATAAGCCTCTATCATTTTCATACTCTTCCACCATATAAAAAATCTCAACATGAACACTAACATTGCTACTTTCTTCCCATCGTTGTCCAAGCCATATCCAACCTCCACTCCAATCCCTTCCACGGAGTATCGATCTTGATAAAAAATCAATGCAGAAAATTAAATCATTTTTTCTATAATTTTATAGACATTCCTATTGACTTTCAAGTCATTAATTTGGTGTTATTTATTTTCTATACTTTCTCATTATATTTAATGAATTGACTGTTCCTTGTATAAATATTTTTGTAAGATAATCAATTCTAAAAAAAGTATAATATTTTTTATTTTTAAAATAAAATTATATTCAAATTATAGATGATTTTCCAAACATACAAGATTTTATATATCGATAACGAAGATTCCAAAATATATTTTTATGTGATAAACTATTATTTATGAACACTTTTTGAAAATATTTAACATAATAGGTGTTTTTTATATTAATAAATTTTCATAATGTAGAAATGTGTTGACATAATTTTGTAGAAACTAATTATAATAGTTATAATTTGTAATAATATTTTATTTTATAAAAATGATTTCAATAATTTAGGGTACTTACTCGAAAATTATCGCGACACTTATGATAATTAGGTAGAGAAAATACATGGTGATTTTTATTTTTATATGAAACAATTTTCTTAATATTGCTTTAGAATAACTTCATATTTTTTATTTTGGTAATTCAAAACATTTTCATTGATCTGAAAATTTTGACCTTATAAGTCAATATTATCTTTAATGGAATGTGTTAATTGAAACACCAATGTTACAAAACACTAAACTAAATAGAACCATAGATTATTAAAATTAATCAAATAATATAATCAATAGAAGATAAAAAAAATTGAAAAATTAAAAAAATTATATAAATTTTTAGTTGATTAATATTTTAAAATGGCATCCTTTCAAATAACAAATTCAAAAAAAAAATTGTATTTCAACCTATTAAATTAAATTGGTCAAAATTAAAAATCCGGCATAATATGCATTATTTATATTTGTAAATTATTATATCAATATTAATTTATTTGTAAATTTATAAAAAATAATATTAAATAGAATTGATTAATAAACAGTTAATTTTTAATTCAATATATATATATATATGGTATTTTAATTTAAAATTTAAATTAATAAATTTTTTATTTTTAATTTTAAAAAAACTAAACATTATTTTATCACATTGAATAAAAATATTATCTAGTAATATGTTTTTATAATTTTAACAATATATTTTATTTTAAAGGTGAATAAATATATATTTTTTCTACGAAAAAAGAAATTTTTATTACATTTTCATCAGATAATATTGTGTTATAAATTTATAGAACATTGACAATGCGTGTAAGGAATAAAAATTATTTGTTTAGAATTATTTGATTTTATTTTTAAAATTGACACCCACCATGTATCTATGGAGTTTATTTTGTATTATTTTATGAGTTTGGTGGTAATTTTATGTTTCCTTGGAGTGTCAGCATGAAACATAGAAAATTGTGATGTTTTTATTCTATACATCGTTAAGATGAATTGTTTGAAGGAAAACATGAAACTAACTTTATGTTTCTCTATGATACTGTTACATTAAGTTCATTTTAATTGTGAATAGTTTGGGTTCCATGGGCAGCACATGACATGCCTCTAAACCATGTGGTTTCTAAAAGATTCCCTTTGGAATATTTGGTTAGATTGGTTCATAGTTCATGGTTTGTTCATGGATAGTAAAATTTGTGAAAAGAATACACACTGGATATCTCTTTTTCCAGTGCTCTTTGGAATGGATGAAGAAGATTTTTCCCATAGTTAGATGACCAAGGGTGAACCATACGTGTGGGTTTTTCCCTAGTTGTTGACAATGGGTGGCTGGATATTGGTTTAGAAATATATTAGACCCGACCAAGTGTTAAAATTTTGGTAATGTCCAAAATTAAAATTTTCCAACTAAAAGGGTTTTCGTACCACTTCTCCTTCATATGTCTTGGATATCCCCTTGGGGATAAATGAGTATCTCTAACAACCACCACCAATTCACGGTCAGTATATCACAATTTTTATGATTTTTTAGGTAATCCTTCATCCTTTCTATCTTCTTATCTTACTTATTTCAATACTCTTGGATTTGGATTTTCTATTTAACACATGATTCATTTTTGTTGATCCTTTGGTTTTAGTTGAATATAATGATGGGTTTTTTTTGTATAGGGTTTGTAAAAGTTGTCCCTCTCCCTAATTTGGTGCTCTCATTTTAATGTGATAAGTTTCAATTGATATTAGCATAATTTCCCACTTCATTAATGTATATGTTTCTATGATACTATTTTGTTTTTGGAATTCAATGTGCGATTATTTATTCAAAATATCATTTTTATGATTTTATTAATATAATTTTGATCATTTAAGTGATTTAAAACCATTTCATTTGGTTTTGTGCTTATCCTAAATGGTTTATTTTATAAATTTAATTTTTTCATGTTCAATGCTTTTTTTTGAAATAGCCTATTAATATTGTTTAAATGGTTCTAATGGTGAATATAATATTTTAATAAATTTCTGTATTTCAATGAGTAAAAACTATGTTTCAAATTTAGTTTTTCAATGTGATGTGTTGACCTCAAAATGAATTTTAATACAGATTATTTAATGAATTTAAATTGTTTACTTATAATGTCGGTGGGATTTAACCCTTTTAAAAATGATATAATGACACCTCTATTTTTTTAATGAAATGGATATACTTTATTATTGTTTTGGATTCTGAATAAGAAGACCCATGTTTTAATGGTAGCTTAGAAATATTTAAATAGTTTGTGTGATTTCATTAAAGCTTTAAAAATGTTTAAGGTAGTGTTTTATTAAATTTGAAAATGGGTTCAACATTGCAATCCATGTTTTGGGGTTAAAGAATTTTTTGTCACAATGATTTAAAATTGTGGAAGTGAAAGTCACCTGAAGATTTTCCCTTCATATGTTTTCCCCTTGTGTGGGTTTTATATAACTATGTGATATTATTTCTCCCATTGTGTGTATTTTTTGTTTATTACATGGGTGCATGAGATATATGTTATGCTATTAATTTTTAGGGAATTTGGTTTGAGGGTTAGTGATTTATTGTTCCTTATGTTCTAATCTTATATTCCAATTTATTTCCACATATTTATTTATTTTTCATGTGAACCGAAGTAATATGTCCGATATTTATATCTATATTGCCATAGTTTATTCACACTCCACTATTTTCCTTCCATTCATGCTATAAACTATTATTAAATTTTAGTTTCATTAAAATGATTCTCATGTCATATATTTAGATGACTTGTTTTTTTTATTTCATCATATTTTGGTATTTGGACCATTTGTTAGAAAATTATTAAAGGATTAGGCACATATCATATTAGTGATTCAGGTTTGTTCCCATGACACATTCGATTTGTTGTTAGGTTTTTGATGTAGGGGATTTTGATCTAGTTATTTATTGTACAATTTCCCCTCGATTATAATTTTTTGGAACCATTTATTGCTAAAATTTATTATTTTTATTATGATATATTGTTCATTACTTTTTAAACTCAAATAATGTTAGTGAGGTCATTTCCTTTGGAATGTTATTTTCCAATGATGTGTGGAAATATTTTTTTTTGAATTTAAAAAACTCTTTGTGGTGTTTTAAATTGAATTTAAAAAATTGTTTTGTGGATTAAAGTGTTCATCGGTTGGATAAATATTTATAAAGTGATTATTACTATTTCAATCAGTTTAATGATTTTTATGAAGAAATAAAATCTATGTGCTTTTGAAATATATTTGGAAGGTACAAATGTTTTCAAAGAAAATGATTTTTGTTTATAAAGATTATAAATATTATAAAAAAGTAATAAATGATTTTTTTCAGTTTTTTATAAGTTCAATTTGAAAATCATAATTTATAAATTATTTTCAAAATAGAATTTTCCAATTTCCTTATGAAATGAATTTCATAGTCTTGCTGGGTTGTGGTGATATAATATTCTTTTTATCTCATGCTTATGTCGTTCATGATCCATCTTTTTAGATCGATTCATTTTTCATTCCTTGAAGGTGACATGGGGTATGTTTGGTGGTCATGAGAAACTAGCGGTTTTATGAAAATATGCACAAGCTCAGATTAAGTTGGTTTTTAGATTTTTTATTTCTTGTTAGTGTTGTATATGTTTCTCCATGATATATTTTTTATAGTTTATTCTTTTATTCATGTAAATGGGTTAGATAATAATGATTGGTTATAACGTATATGGTATATTTACTAATTTGTTTCTTATATATTAAGGTTCAACTGTCTTTTTTTTATATAAAATTTGGTTAAAATCATTCCAAAATGGATTTATTTACTAGTGAGGAACTATTTTTTATCCCATGTGGATAAATAATTCCCTTTGAGTCTTGTGTAAAATTGATTTGGGTGTTATGGAGGTGGAAGCCCTGATAATTTAACTATAAAATTCTATCTAAAGAATTTTGGTTTCATTGGTGAGAGGTTAAGATTACATAGGTGCTTATATTTTATTTGGGTATATCTTAGTTGAAAAAAATACTAATGTTGTTATATATTGAAATTCAAGGGTGGGGAGCATCATTTTGGATATTTCACATCTCTAATCTAAGGCTTCTGAGGGATTATAACTTTGAATTATGTATTCAAGTTTATTTTTGGTAGATTATAATGTTTTTTTGATATGAATTGATGTTGTTTTGATCCCACTCAAGTATTTATTTGATATTGGGTGTTTTTGCATGGTTTCATGTTGAAATTGGTGGATAACTTCAGAAACACATTTTTCTCACTTGAATTGGGAAATTGTGGGGTTCTATTATGGTTGAGTTTTCCCATATTAGAGAGTCTGTATCTTGATTTTACAACAAGTACATAAAATCAATGAACATTAGTTATTCCTCCAAGATTTTTCAAATTTGACTCTATTCAATTATATATTTCTCGTAATGTGATTCTTACTTGTTGGAGATTTATAGGGGTGTGTTTGTGATGAAAATTGTTGTGTGGTTCTTGTGGAATTTGTTTGAGATTTGTGTGGTTCTTTGGGTAAGATTGTTTTAAAAACATTTTTTATAGTGAACCTTATTTTTCTCCTTTTATAATGAGATAAATACCACTACCTAATTAGTTTTAAGTGGTATATATTTCCAGGCACACTCGTCACATCATTACAATTACATAATCATGAATTCTACATAGAACATATATCAATATTAGACATAACATAACCCATTGAATTGAATGGGTTTCGTTTCATAAAGAATAAATTTATGTAAAATCATTTGCTTTACCTAATTAAAAATACAATAATATACTTGGTATATGAATTATCATTATTGAGTGAAGAAGAAACAATATCAAGAGAAATAAAAGATGTGTTTCCAGAAAGATGATTTATTTTGGAAAATATTTAAATTTTTAATAAATCAATATCAGATACACATATATCCAAGACAAAAATGGTAAGAATAATGAAATTATATTTCATGAACCTTCATATTAAAATTTATTATGAAAGAGGAATGACCCAAATAATGGAAATTGTGTTCGAGAGTCCCATTTCCTTATGTTCGAATTCTCTCTTCACATTAATATCATTGATAATAACATTATATTATTTCATTAATAAATAATAAACCTATAGAAAATTTACTTTATTTATTTTAATTTTTATAAGTTTATTTATGGACATTTTCAAGTGTAATAGAGTTCATTTCTGTTGTTTCTGGCGTGTTCATTTTTTTGGTTTCCATGATCAGTTTTTCTTTAAAGAGGCAAAAAAGTTCTTTTTGAGTGAGATTATTTATATAGAATTTAATTTATGTGTAATTATTTATCTAAATAATGTTTAATTAGTCTTATATTTCATTTTTTATATGATTTGAGGATGATTCATTTGATAAAACATTAATAAAAATGATTTAATTTATTCTGATAGTTTTTACGATCATCCCAAAATTATATCATTTTACTTGATGTCACATATATATGTTGATTTTTGAACACTATATGAAATATAATAAGTTAAATTAACCTTTATTTTACCATAATAGTGGTTTTATGACCAGCCTTTATTGTGGTAATGTAAAACAAAAACGCATCATCCATGATAGAGGTAAATCGAAAAATCACAGATGTTATTTTCATTTTTAGAACAAAAAGAATAGGATAAGTGGAATTATGATTCATCATACATTAACAGAATAAAATTATAATATATATAATATAATTTAGTTATCATGTCACTTAGATTAGGAGAGGTGAAAAGTGTAATGGAAAATAACAAAAAGAAAAAAGAAAAAAATATAATACAAAATAGGATTTTACATCATGAACTTCTTCTCCTTCAAAACATCCTTAGGAAAATTGATATTAGTATTTTGTTGACTCAAAAGGATATTGGACATGGTATAGATAATTTGGAAGAGTATTGAGTAGAATTTGTACAAGGTTCAAGGATTTTTATGGGTGAGAAGAATAAGGGGGGAGGTGTCATATTTATGAGGGAGGATAAGGAGGTTTTCTATTATTATTTTCATTATTTTAATATTTTGGATCAAGAATAATAATTTTTGTAGATTAGCATGACTATATATGTTACATATAGAAATAGAGTATGAAATAGCAGGATTATATCATCTATAAATCATCTATAACTCAATAATTCATGTATTTCTCTTATATAATAAATTATCGTATTTCATTGTTCAAAAACCTTCTAATAATTTAATGAAATCTGAAAAATTCACCCCAAACATTTTTTGATGTGTAAAATTAATAAATGAAATACATTTGATAAAAAAATTTCAAATATGAGAGATTATATTTTTAATTAAAATCGTCATTTATTTAGAAAATAACGATTTTAAAATTATAAATTATTTTTTAAAACTATCGAATATTATTTAAGGTATCATAAAATTATCTTCTAATATCAAAACAAAATGATAATTTATGAATCTAATTTAAAAGAATAAATTTTGTTTTTAATAATTATATTTGTTATAAAATTGTAAACATACCATTATGTTTTACAGAAATACAAACACTAAATTTATCTTTTTTTTAAAATTAATTTTATGATTATATGATATAATTATATTATATTATCATTTATAAGATGACTAAAATTTATTTTTAAATTTATAGGTGAGGTTACTTTTTTATTGGCATTATTACTATTTCTACTGGTCATGCTACTTTTCCATGGGTCAAGTTACTATTCCATCTCTATGGGTTCCATAATTTCTATGAACATAACATTCTTCAATATTAATTATTGAGAATAACGTTTCCATTGGTATATACGTGCTATGTTTCTGTATTATAAAATATAAAATAATTATAGGAATGTGAATTTCATTGATAAAAGTTATGGTCATTTCATCCTACGTCCCCTTTGAAACTTCACCCTTGAAATTTCGTTTGATAGAACCAAGTGAGTGTATTTCACATTCATTATTTCCATTAGATTCTAAGTCACTACATCATACTTATGATTCCTCCATAACACATATACATGGTGGGTTTTCTTGTTTCAGAGGGATTTGTTCATTCATTCCATGATCATTACTGGTTTCACCCTATATGAGATATCATCCTTCAGTTGGAACACCTTCATGATTCAGTACATGTGAATGGTTAGGTATGTACATCCTCAAGACATATACATGAATCATGTAATGAAATTGATCAATATTTGGTTTATGTTCATACTGATAGACCACTAATCCTATTTTATCAATGATTTCAAGGGTGCCAATGTATCTTGGGATAACCTTCCCCTTCTTTATAAAATGCATTACTCTCTTCCATGAAGATATTAGAAGGAAGAATTTATGTATAATGTTTAATGATAAGTCCCTTTGACGGTTTCTAGTATATCTATTTGTTGGCATTGAGCATATTTGATAAGTTTTTTTGATTTGTAGAACCTTTTTTCTCATCTCTTTCCCATGATCTGGTCCAACTAGCATTATTTCACCAATATAATCACTATATATTGGAGTTGTACAATTCATTCAATATATATCTTCAAATGGAACCATCTGAATATTTGAATGGAATATATTATTTTATGAGAACTCTGCCAGTGTGTGATTTTTATTTCATCTTCCTTTGAGTTCCATTTAGCATGCTCTTATCATGTCCTTGAGCGCCTGAATAGCCCCATCAAATTTTTTATTAGTTTGGGGGTGATATGACATGGTAAAATTCAATTTTATAATAAGATCAAGATAAATAAATCTACAAAATATATATGTGAACGATGGATCAAGATTATAGATGATTGAAAGTGGAACCCCATGTTGGATCACCACTTCATTCAAATATATATATATATATATATTCATGTTTTTAAGTAATATATCATCCAAAATAGCAATAAATTGGTTAGTATTTGTTTCTAAATCCACTACAACACATATTAATTTTATTTCATTAGATGTATTCTGGAGAACCAGGATGAATTCATTGTGAAATTATCCCAATTACATATGGGTATATGAAATGGGTGCATCATCCCTTGGACTTTTGTTCATCTTCTTTAAGCAGTTAACCTGTCAAGAACCCTGAGATATATTTTTCAATATTTTATTCATATTATCTTACTAGAAGTGTTCTCAAAGATTATGGTACATAATATTACATCAAATATGGTAGTAGAAAGTTGAGCTATGTTAATTATCCAATCATCTCATTCTTTATGTCAAGTGAAGAAAGCACAAAATAGCCTTATTCTAAATCAAATCACACCATCATCATCGATATGGAACTCTTTTATATTCTATTTCATTATTGAATTCGCCTTATTTTAACTCTCTAGATCATCCCTAGGTTCTTCGTTGATATTATCATGGATAGATAATTAGAAAATTATTTGGGAAATGTAATATGTATATGATTCCATTATGATTTCCAAATCCAACATTTTGGTTTCCATGAAGATAGGTTCTTTCTCAATTCTCAACATGGATATAGTAGCAGGTTTTTTCACCATATATAATTTTTCACATTATTGGACTTCCCATGATGATAGTAAATATAAAAATCATAGTCCTTGATTATATCTAACCATCTCCATTGATGAATCATGAGTTCCTTCTCTATGAATATATTCATTATAATCTTATCATCAGTATATTTGTCACACTTTCCACCATAAAGGTATTGCTTCCATATTTTCATGGTAAAAGGAATAACTACTTGTTTTAGATCATATGTTATGTATTTCCACGCTTTTATTTTCACCTATAATGAGGTGTATGCAATCACTTTATCATTTTACAAGAGTACACAACCCAAGAGTTTCTTTTGAGTATCAATAAATCTAACAAAAAATTATCTACTTGATGGTAATATGAGTAAAATTGTAGTGATAATCCTCTTCCTTAAATACATTATGCTTTCCTCACATTCATATATCCAATCATAAATTACCCATTTCCATGTTAACATTTTTATTGGGATAGAAAAATCATAAAAAAATTCTCATAAAAAATGGTAGTACCAAGATAATCAAGGAAAATATGTATTTCTATGACACTAGAGGGTTTCGTTCATTAAATAAACACCTTTTATTTTAAGGGTCAATAGAAATTCATTCACTTTTTATCCTGTGTCCGAAGAAGGGGAATTTCTAAATCCAAACTCAATCTTTCTAAATATGGAATACAATTTATAATTCATTAATTTCACCATCACAATCTTTAGTTATTCTTTATATTAATCATAGGTCATTGGGTATATAAAAACACTCTCAATAAACAAAACCAAAAAAACATCAAGCTTATTTATACATACTATTTTCAAAAAATCTATAAATATGTAAATGGAATTAGTAAGATTGAAGGGAATCCTAAGAAACTCGTAGTGAACATACCTTGCATGGAAAGTAGTTATCTGAATATCCTTCTTCTTTGCCTTTATATGATGAAATACAAAATTAAGATCAACTATTGAGAAGTACTAGTCTAATAATAGTTGATAAAACATGAAATAAGTCATTGGAGGTGGATACTTGTTCTTTATGGTGATCTTGTTGAATTCCTGATAATAGATACAAAGCGGTGTCGATCAATCCTTTTTCATTACATAGAGCACTAGAACACCATCAAAAAATGTACTAGGGGGTATGAACCCCTTTTCAAACTTCACATTCAAATACTTCTTTAAATTCACCATATTGATAGATCTCATCCTATAAAGACATTTTGATATAGGAGCAGATCCTTGTTTGAGTGAAATTGAGAACTCTCCCAAATGATCTAGGAGAATTTCAGGTAACTCATCAATAAATACATAAAAATATTTCCTTACAATGGGAATTTACTCCAAGTTGATTCCTTTCATTGAATCAACCATTTGAGCAGGATATGATTCTTTATTGGGAAACAATGACCACATCGTTGAACATTTTCTATAGGATATTCGTGGTCTTCCTTTCCGTTGAGGAAGAGCTTGTGATGATTTAAAATTTGAAAATATATTTCTTTTTATGACAATTGATAAGTTCTCTATAAAACAAGATCCACTCAGTGATGAGTATAGATTATAAATCCCTTATTGGAAGTATCATGAGATTCACTGGGATAATATTCAAACAGATTCCAATAGGAAATGATTCTATCACTTGGGTATAAATGATTTTACTACTAGTTGTTTATACGAATACCTCTACATCAAGGTTTTTAGAATTCGATTCAATAATTATAAAAAACGAGAAATATATAAAGGAATTCATAGAACAAGAATATAATAATATTTTTAAATTCTTGAATAAATGGAAATTAAAACTTGTATAGAATTTATTTCTTACTCAAAATTATAATTAGTGTTGGAATAATAATTTCCTTGCACATTTGTCTTTGTTGGATACTAACTCTAATTATCCACAAGGAGTTTAGGTTTAATACACTACCCACATTGTTCCCTTGCTCCATATAGTTGTAGCATTAAAAGTGGGTAGTGCTCTCCTATCCTCCATAATATTGGCTGGATTTTTTATTTCTATTCAATACATATGAGGTTGATTGTGTCATTTCCCACACATTAATAATTTCCCCATCCACTTGAGAGAATTTACATGATGCTTCTTCCCACATTTTCTACAAGTGAGTGTTTGATCATTCTTTACTCCTTTTTCATTATATCGATTTTCTTGAATCTCCATCTTTAATTTCATATCTCCATAGAAATGCGACCATTGTACAAACTCCATCTCCACTTTTAGTGAACATCTAATAACATCTTCATAACTCATAAATTATTTTATAGATATACCATTTTCAAGGTGTAATTTTGTAAAACTAATGAATATTTCTATGTTTTTATCTATTTTTATAACAAAATGCAAGGTGTACCATGAAATCCTTGTGAATATTTCTTCATGGGCCATTAAATGATCACATTCATTTTTCATAATCTCTATGAATTCTTCCTCCGTCATTGTATGAATAATTTTAGGTAAATACTTATTAATATGTTTTTTCAAAACATATTCTCACTATATCTTAAAGAATTCATCATTCATCTATGTGTTCATAATTAATTCCAAACATTAATTTTCATGTCCATCTAAACGATAGATGGTTATATTCACCTTCTCCTTATCATAACAGTGGAGCACAAAAAATATCTTATTCATTATGTTGAACAATTGATTCAAGACTAGTGGATAAAAAGATCTACTAAATGTCGGTGGTTATTGCTCTATAAAGTATTAGATATTTAGTTGCTCCCTCTTAGGTGAAGGATTACATTCCCCATTATTCATGAAATTTCTCATATTATAAGACAATCGGTTAATCATCACCCCGAAATATTTAACTCCATCACCAATTCGATTGGAGACATCATCTAGGAAATAGTTTCACTGTCCATCTCATCAGTAATTTCTTTGGATTCTCTCAGTCACCACCATTTCCAAAAATAGAAATGGTTCAAAATAAAACATAATTGTACAATAAATTAATAAGTAATTTATTCTATTATGAAATTAACACTAAATAAAAACGTTGTGGGATCCATATGTTTATAATTCTTATATAAAAATAATATTTGATATTTACTTATAAATATTCTTATCTTAATGGTTTTCACTAAATTTCTCTAATCCAAATTCCCAAATTAACTAAACTATAATCTGATACCAACTATAGAGACCCTTATTTTTGTTACATAACTATTACATCATTTTAAAAATAAAATAATAATATTGTCACAATACAGAATCAAAGGCTTACAGTCTTTGGAAAATTAGTACCATACATCACATATGAATAATAAAACATAAAAAACAATTTATTTCCTTCTTATCTAGTTTCAAGTTTCTCTAAAGTTCTCTTTAATACGAGTACACATATGAGTTTATACATCAAAGAAATGGGTGAGCTAAAATCCCTATAATTTAATTAATAAGATTCATAAATCAAAATAATATGGATGAGTATTATCAAAATAATCATAACATAATCATATGACCTCCATCATAATCAAAAGAGGATGTATTAGACAAGGGAATGGAATGTGGAAATGCATAAAATGGAAAAATCTTGTATTAGTAGTCAAATACCATACATAGTTGTGAATAAATCTACAATTATTTTCATTCGTATTTCACATGGTCTCATGAGATACAACACATTACCTAACTCATTGGAGTTCTATATTATTCTGGGCGCAACTGTTCCATCATAACATTTAGGTAATCATGAATGAAACATATGACATATATAAATCTAAGACATAAAATAACACATGTAATGAAATGGAATCCATTTAAAAAAACATACATTCATGAAAAAACGTTAGGGTTCCCAAAAGAAAATGGGAGTAACATACTTGTTATATGAATTATCAATCTTGGGTAATGAAAAACAATCTTAAGAGAAAAAAAATATTTGTTTCAAGAATGATGCGTTCTTTGGGAAAATATTTATATTTTTATAAATAGATATTAGAGATATTTATTTCCAATAATAGAAAAAGATAAGAAAAATGAAATTCTATTTGAAAGACATTCAAATGGAAATTCAAAATAAAATGATAATAACCTAAATAAATGAAATTTGTTTCGAGTGTCCCCTTACCGTATGTATAAATGATTTATTCAAGTTAATGTCCTCGATAATAAAATTAGATTCATTCATTAATAAATCCATAAACACGTATGGTTTTTATTGATTTATTATAATTTTATTAATTTCATTTGTGGCCGTATTTCTGGGTTATATAGTTTAATTTTATCCTTCCAAGAGTGTTTGTTTTTGTTGGTTTCCATGATCAGTTCACTTTATACAATTATGAAAGTTCATGTATAATGAGAATAAATTTTCAAAATTGAAATTATGTATAAAAAATGAACTTACATATGTTTAAGTGGTATTATATATCATTTGGTTATATGGTATAATCATTATTCATTGAATAAAACACTAATGAATATTATGAAATTTATTTTGGCTCTTAATATAATCATCACAAACATATATCAATTTATTTGATATCAAATTAATATATTTGTACCAGATATCTATATAAAATATAATATGTATAATAGAATATTATTTAACTGTCATAATGGTCTATCATCATCCTTGAAATACGCAATGGGAAATGAAAATGCCTCATCTATAATGGCGGTAAATTGACAGGTCTAGAATGTTGTTTTCATTTTTAAAATGAAAGGAATATAAGAAGGGTTTTTATTGTGGATATTACATTGAAATAATAAATTATATAATATATAAAATTATATATTTTTCATGTCACTTGGAAAAGGTTTTTTGACAGGACTATAGGAAACGAAAAAAAATTGACAAGAAAATAAATGAAAATGAATGATGATTTTACCATGGTAACTTCTTTCCTTGAAAAACTAGTTAGGAAAATTTCGATTGATATTTTGTTGAGAATAAAGTATTTTGGTCATGGGGAGATGATTGGGAAGTGGATTGGATATAATTCTAGTGTGCTTCAAGGCTGTGAAGGTGTGAGGAGAAGAGGTGGTGAGGTGTGGTATTTATATGGGAGGACAGAGGGGGTTTGATTATTTTATTCATTAGTTTAATATTTTGGTTCATGTCAATGAATGAATTGATTCACATTACTATATAATGAAAATATTTGAGTAAGGTCTAATAATAAGGGATTAAACCTAACATAAAACATCCTTGACTAAAAAATTCATGTCTTTAAAGTATATTGTAAATTATCATATTTAACAATTCCATAAAAAAATAGACTATAATTGAGAAGTACCAAACAAATCACCAATAATGTATCTTTATATGTAAAATTAAAAACATAAAACAATTTTATGGAAATTATTTTCTAAATATTTGAAATTTAATTTTTTATTAACACCATAATTTTTTCAGAAAATAACGATTTTAAAATTACAACAGATTTTAACACTTTGACAACTTAATAAAGGTCAAATTCAATTATAATATAATCATAATGAAGAAATATTAAAATTTTATTCTATTTTATGATAATGAATTTTATTTTAAATAATTATGTTAAGTATAAAATTGTAGATAAAACATTATATTTTAGAAAATACGAAGACATAATTTATCATTTTTAAGCATTTATTTATTATACTATGATATAATTATATTATATTTTCATTTATAAGATTCCTAATTTTTTTATAATTTCATAGGTGAGATTACTATACTATAGTCAAAATTTTAATTCTTAAGGGACATGTTAATATTCCAAGGGTCGTGTTACTAATCCATTCATATATGTTCTATAATTTCATTGAATATAACTTATTTGATTAATAAGTTATGATAATAATGTTATTATTGGGAGTTTTATTCTATCTATGTGTTTTATAAAGAATAATATAATTATAAGATGGTAAATTGAATTAATAAAATATTTGGCCATTACAATTTTAAAGATGAAGGGTCTTTTTGAAATGTTTGTTTTCAAAACATGGTTTTATGAATTTTTTGGAACATAAGAGTGCCCTATAATTCTTGGAATATTTTAGTAATTTTTTTATTTACCTAGTGATATTTTGTAAATATTTAATGTTAAAATGTATTGTTCAAAATTTCATTCCAAGTGTTTTTTGGGAAATAATAAATTTTATAAATGTGTTTTGAAATATATTTAAAATAAAAATGGACCCCTTATTTTGAATCAAGTTGGAAGGGGGTTTTAATCAAACTAATGTTTTTTATGTGATGTTACTAGATTCATTATTTCAAAGAAAATGGAATGGAATTTTTAATTGGTTTTTCGTGACATTCTTTGTTGGGGTGTGTGTGTTCTTCAAATGTTAATATTTTTTGAAATAGTCAATTGGATTAGTTTTTATAAATATAATTAATGGGTGGTGATATCAAAATTAATCGGTTAACGTTGATGATTAGGAATTAAAATATTATTTTTTGATAGTATTGTTTTTATGTATTTCTTGATGGCATCGTTCATTAGCCTTGATTCCAAGGTTATGTTGGAATCATTTTATTTATGCTTCAAGGAAGCAAATTTTTTTGTTCATGTATTTTGTTTTTTTAGAATATTACTCCAAAAATAGTCAAAATAGTCTCTTTTATTGTTGTATCTACCAATATAGTTAGTGGAGGGCTATATATGGAACCTTAAATGTTCTAGGACCCCATTATAGACAACTTAAATCAATATCTTCTATATTTAATTAGTGATAAAGGGTCATTGTAAGTGGTAAGGTGGTTGGATGTAACACCCCGTGATTTTATGAAAAAATATTATTTTAATTTCATTAATGTCTTGTGTTGTATGCTACACCAAGATTACCTTGCGCTATAAGCAACACTGTATTAGCTTGCATTATACGCAACACTATTCTTGGATCGTGTTAGACACAATTTTAATAATAGTGATTCTACGCAAAATTATGTATATTTATATATATTCAATGTATAAATAAAATATGGTTGGATTACAATATACGAAACAGCGAAGGATTCTTGCACAGCACGCAACCCTGACTTGGCTTGCATTACACGCAATCGCAACCTTCCTCGATAGCGTGTGTTGTACGCAATATCGGGTTTTACTAAACAATGATATATTATTATACTATTATTATGAACTAGCCATTATGAATAGTATTAACTAAATTTTGAATCTTATAACATTATTATTTGTCTTACACATTTTCTAAAACATGGTATAAGAACAAAATAAATTTTTCGGGTAAAATAAGTATTTTTCAAAAAATACAGTTTTGCCGCCTTTTGATGGAACACCCACATTAAATATAGTTTTTGACATGTTTATAAGTTCAATATGACAAAATAAAATTTTTCTTTGGAATCATGAAATAAAAATTTACTTTGGATAAATTTTTCATATTATTCTTGTAACTTTCATATTTTGATGAATACTAAAAACACGGTATATTTTAATTAAAAACAACTTTTTTCATTGCAATAATTTGTATAGTTAAATTATAATATTGAATGGTTTTAAATTATAAATATAATAAATTTTTACCATTGAATATAATGTATGTCATTAGCATTGATTCTACCTTGAATTCGTAGGAGAAATCAATTCAATCTTTTGCAATGTTTTAAAGAAAAACCTATTTTCTTTCGAAAACGGGATTAATTTTAATTTAATTTCTACAAAATTTGTGTATTGAATTTGGAAAAATGGGTTCCATATTTGAAATCAGTGGATCCAAATTATGTTAATAAGCTAATTTTTATTTTTGGGAATTATGAATAGTAACTACGGTAAATTTTATTTACCATAGCTAAAGGTAAATCAGGTAATTATGGGTAAATATAATATTATAAAATTACCCTAACACATGTAAAAATCCTATTGGATGACTAAGAGTCGACCCATATCACCGAAGGGTCGGATTAGATTCATTTAATAGACTTTGTTCCATGAAAATAATTTAATTATTATTAAAACCAAAGAATGTGACAACATGTCACTTTCTTAAATCTTATAAGTATAATAATTTTAATTTATTGATAAACTTCATGAAACTTCAAACATGAATAGTATCCAGAAATATAATACAATTATATACATCATAGGAATTTATTTAGAATATTTAGTGATTAAATAATTTTCATTTATTATGACACAAAGATGATGCAGTAATTGTCTTATTAATGAAATATTGATATAATTGATGTTATAAATACCCAAATAAATGTAATTTAAGACTTTTAAAGAATTACACTAATTTTCCAGGTTAATATGACATTTTGTTATTGATTTAATTATCTTTTTTCGAACTAATTATTCTGTTATGATTTTCACAAAAATCAATTACTAAATAGTGTCAAAATTGACATAAAATATTTTTTAAAACAAATATTATATTATTAATTGTTATTTTTTTTCCTAAAAATCTAAGTTTCGGCCAAATTACTTAGATAATGTTATATATATTAATAATAAACAACTTTGGTTTCTTTTAACTTGATATAGTAAGTTTATTAACCTTATAGTGTAACAAAACAAGAAGACACGGTAAAAGTAAAATTATCTAACTTAAAGTTAAATATAAATGATAAGGTTAAAATAGGAACTTAAACTTGTCTAAATTATATTGGATGAAATTATTTCGACCCATGCCCACCATAGCTTCGAAATAAATAAATTTGGAGCTATTTAAAACCGAATTTGGCATTATAATAAAATAATATTTTTAGTTATTCTAAAGGTGCCCCTCTCCTCTCTTATAAAAGGGAACCCCCTCCCTCTCTTCCTCACACCACATTGAGCCTTCAAACTCGGCCAAACCCTACAAAATTATCTTATCCACTTCTCTAGAAACATCCTAGAGGTTCTGGTCTTACTCAAAGACCAATTTTAGTACCCTAAGAGGAGGACTCAAAGAGGTTCTTCAACGAAGAGGTAATGTCCATTACCGATTCTTTCAACTTTATTTCTTCTTCCACTTCTTCTTCTTAGGTTGTTTCATTATGAAGTAATAACATCATTATCACTCATATACTGATATGTTATTATAAGTATGAAACAACCCTATTTCACCATCTATCCATCCTACGGAAAATGAAATCACCGCGCGTGCGTACGTACGGAATACTGTCTCCACGCCATGGTGTAATCTATTTTCCACCACCACGTTACTTGGATGGGTATAATGGTGTAAATAATGACTATATATGACTATTATAAAGTGATATTGATTTTGAAATATTATACATACACTCCAATACAGTCCCACGATCATGAGAACGATATCATCGCTCGTGCGTACATACGGACTACCGTATCCACGACGCGATGAGATTCATTCTCCACTTTAACCATTCGTGAATTATTAAAAAGTATATATAATAAGTAACCATGAAATATATGACATAATAATGATACTGGATTTATGTGTATATATATTTATGTCATCTACTTAATTCCATTCAACTCAATAAGGAAACGAAAACAGCATTCATGCATACGTACGGCCAACCGTCTCCATGAACGATGTATTTCATTCCATTTACTGATCTTTTATATATATGTCTATTCTGAATATATAATATATATAAATCATGTTTTATATTCTGTAATTAAGTAATCATGATCTAAGTAATCATATGGATAATTACATGTCAAAACACGGACGACAAATGAAACAATTTTACCCAAAACGCTGTTTAACATGGAATTTACAAAAGAACGGGTAATATAAAGTCATAAGTGAAACATATATGATATAATAACAATGAATATGATTATTTAATAAGTCAATAACATTATTTAAATCACTATAAAAGGAGGTTCGGACACTTACGAAGCAAATCAGATCTAAGGTAAGGGAAATATCACAATCTCAATTTTATCCGAGATTGTTTATACTTTGGCATTTACTGGGGTGTATTTTATCATCCACATCCATGTTTCCTCAATATTTAATATTATTTCCATTCACCAACAATTTTTTAAATCCTATTTTACCCTTCGGTGTGTTTTTATTAAATGATATAAAAGGAATATTTTTTCGTTTTTCGTACGAAGTGCTTTTTTGACTTTTCCGACAAAAGTACGAAGAATGTTTTTTTAACTTATACGGCATGAATGGATTTTTAAAACATTATTTCCAAGAATATTCCTTTAAAAGTTTTGAATTTTATTTTTAATCAACTTTTTTTAGTTTAAAATTGTATGACATGTTAAGAAAGGGAAGATGTTTTTGAAGTAGAAAGGATATTTTCCTCAAGAATGGAGTTCAAGAGTTTTATCAAAATTATTTTCCACCTAAGATAATAAAGGGTTATATTTCTATACCTATTATTAAATTTATTTTATTATGTTGTGATGGAATTATTTTTATGAATTCCTTTATCTACTATGAATTGTTTCATGATGTCACGATGTTTAAGATTCCCATTTTGTTACACGGGTTATGCAATGATGTATGATTTATGATTGTGTGGCACACATAAGAATGGTATCATAATGAGATGGGTGAGACCTATATCTCCCTCCAACGCATTGGGTAATGATTTTATATCTCATGAGATAGACATGGTTGGAACGGAAGGTTATACCAGTTTAGTGAAATAGGACTGAAACGAGGAGTGAACTCGGTTCAGAAAGGGACTTTGTCCACTAAGATAGTATTGGAAATGAATCTTGACTAATAAGAAATGATTCTATATGATTATGTGTGTATGCCAAAAAGTTTCATGTTTTATGTTATGATTATTGGGATTCCATTTCACTACTATGATTTATCCCATGTTATGAAATTATGATCTCTTTTGCAGGTTAAGATTTCCAAAAGATATCTTTTTATGAATATGATGTGATTGATATTTCTTTTGTTTACCCTTACTGAGCATTTGAGCTCACCCTTTTATGTTTTCTTTTCCCCAGGATATAAATAAAGGTTGTAGGTAAGAAAAAAAAGGTAAGATCTTTATTGGGAGATGATGAAGATTTTTCACCACGATTAGAAGATTTTATTTCGAGTTTCCAAATACACTATACTATTACGGTCCTTGTGTGTTTTTTTTATTATGTATTATGTATTCCGGAAAAGTAATGTAATATTCATGTACGTCAAGTTTCGGGTTTCTACAGTTGGTATCAGAGCAGAAGTTTAGTCAACCTTTGGAAACTAGGATGTGAAAACGTTAGTGAGATCTCTATAGATATTTCTAACGTATGTCTAGAGATGTCCCTAAGGATAAGTATACATATAGGATATAGTCCTAGAACTGTGGTAACGGTATTAGATTAAACCAAAGTTGTTAGATATTGAAGTTACTCCCACTTTATTATGATTGTTTCCTATCACACTATTCATTTTGGGTTTTAGAAAATGGCTGGAAACAAGATGATTCATGATAATGGAGGATATGATGGACAATGGAATGATATTCTTCATGAGAAACCAAATGAAATGGGATTTGGAAGTCTAAACATCATTATTATGCTGAATCATAAATCTCATAATATGGTCAATAAAGTAAAATATGTTAAGTTTCATAGCTCGGCTAATAAGAGAAAGATGGAGTTTCATGATGATCATAGTGGAATGAAATTTCAATTTACCCTATGTAAATCATGTGGGAAGAGGAATCAAGGAGAATGTTTCAAAGGAACTAGAAGATGCTTTGGGTGTGGAAAAGAAGGACACAAAGCCAGTAAGTGCAAAGGAAAAGGTTCAGTAAACCACACAGAAGAGGATAATGGTATTTCTACGACATCAACAATGGTTAAATTTTTAAATTTGGAATGTACAAGCATTATGCAAACCAATGCCCTAAGGGAAACTCTCTTGAAGAGAATCGGTATGGTAGTATTGGTAGTATTTATGTCGATGATGATGAAGAGACTACAAATGATATGTGATATGAAAGAATTGTTGAAGCTCGTTCAATGGTTTAAGAATGTAGTGGAATGATTACATGTTTATAATGTGTAATGCTGTATAAGTAATCTCATGGTACTATGGAATAAAGAGACATCTAAGTATTGTTACACTGTTGTCTTTCCTTGAGTTTTGAAAGTGTATGATTAATGGTACTAGTATCCATGAAAGGTTATTCAGATATTTTTGGAATGTAGATGATATGCGCATAATGAAGGGATAAGGAGAAAATTAAATGTTTGATAGTATTCATGAGCTCATAACTGATATAAGGAGAAGGTTATATCATGGTTTGAGTATATAGAATTTTTGGAATTTGTTATGTGTAAAGAGTTAAATTTTGACTGCATTCATGTTTTCTCTAAGGTTCAATGGGTATTCATTCTTCAAGAGAATACATGATTGAGGTATTCACATGTTTGTAATTTGACCAACAAGATATATCTTATGATATATGGGGGATAAATGATGGCATTCACGTGATCATTTTCTTTAAAATATGATCATGGATAGAAGTATTTTAGATAATCCTAAAGATTGGAATAGATTATGTTGGACATAAGTTAGTATTGTTTAAGGATAAAACTTTTTTTTTGATATTTTTGATGTGATGTTATAGTAATATAGCTTTAGAAAAAGGACAACCTATAGGACGGGCGACAATCCATCGTGTCGGACAAGGTTGTGGGAATCGAACCGACAACTGAAGTGCGACTGGCCTTTATAGCCTACCACTAGCCTACAGGAAGTCCCTGTTTAGTAGAAACTAGTTTTATTATATTAAGCAGTATAATATAAGAAGTATAAGTCCATTTTAGGAACCATATACGATTAATCTCACTGTAGATGGACTTACATATTTTTTGATAACTTTTCTAACCTTTTGTTTGAGACAGATGGAATGACCCATCATTCCATCACATGATCTGCTAACCCATCACGAATGACAAATTCAACTTCATTTATTTAAGAGATGAAGTGGATATTTTCCAAAGAACGACTAACAGTGAGACTATACCAAAATCACGAAAGTATTTCTTCTAATTCCAATTTCATCAACTTTAGGGAAATGATCTTGAAAACCAAAAATGTTCTCCTAGTGCTCTTATATCTGATGAATCAGATGGTAGCTTAGATAGTCACAAATTTATGGCTTTGTGATTGCTGGCTTTTCCATAGCCATGTTCTCTACCACTCTCCATCAGAACATGATGGTTAGATTTCTCTTCCATATCCATATTTTCACCTATGTGGAAACCTAGTGATTAGTTTATTTGGGTAACCATTACATTTCATACTTTTGTTTTTAAAGATTTTTTTTGGTATTCCTTTTTACGATGTGGGTTTCTATCAAAGAAACTTTCGAATAGTAAACCATTTATAACTCCGACGAATTTCGAGGGAGAAATTCATTTTAAGGGGGGTAGAATGTAACACCCCAATATTTTATGAAAAATATACTTTTAATTTCATTAATGTATTGTGTTGTATGCTACACCAAGATTACCTTGCGCTATACGCAACACCGTATTAGCTTGTAGTATACGCAACACTATTCTTGGATCGTGTTACACACAATTTTGATAATAGTTATTATACGCAACATTGAGTATATATATATATATATATTCAATGTATAAATGAAATATGGTTGGATTATGATATACGAAACAATTAAGGATTCTTGCATAGCACGCAACCCTGACTTGGCTTGCATTACACGCAATCACGACCTTCCTCGATAGCATGTGTTGTATGCAATACCGGGTTTTACTAAACAACGATATATTATTATAATATTATTATGAACTAGCTATTATGAATAGTATTAACTAAATTTTTAATCTTATAACATTATTATTCATCTTACACATTTTCTAAAACATGGTATAAGAACAAAATAAATTTTTCGGGTAAAATAATTATTTTTCAAAAAATGCAGTTTTGCCGCCTTTTGATGGCGCACCCACTTTAAATATAGTTTTTGACATGTTTATAAGTTCAGTTTGAAAAAATAAAATTCTTCTTTTGAATCATGAAATAAAAATTTACTTTGGATAAATTTTTCATATTATTCTGGTAACTTTCATATTTTGATGAATAGTAAAAACATGCTATATTTTAATTAAAAAAACTTTTTTCATCACAATAATTTATATGATTAAATTATAATATTTAATGGTTTTAAAGTATAAATAGAATATATTTTTACCATTTAATATAATGTATTTCATTAGCATTGATTCTACCTTGAATTCGTAAGATAAATCAATTCAATCTTTTGCAATGTTTTAACGAATAAACCGTTTTCTTTCAACAACGGGATTTATTTTAATTTAATTAATGAAACTTTTGTGTATTGAATTTGGAAAAATGGATTCCATATTTGGAATCAGTGAATCCAAATTATGTTAATAAGCTAATTTTTATTTTTGGGAATTATGAATATTAACTACGGTAAATTTTATTTACCATAGTTAAAGGTAAATCGGGTAGTTAATAGTAAATATAATATTATAAAATTACCCTAACACATGTAAAAATACTATTGGATGACTAAAAGTCGACCCATATCACCTAAGGGTCGGATTAGATTCATTTAATGGAATTTTGTCCATGAAAATAATTTAATTATTATTAAAACCACAGAATGTGACAACATGTCACTTTCTTAAATCTTATAAGTATTATAATTTTAATTTAGTGATACCTTTCATGAAACATCAAAAATAAATAGTCTCAAGAAACCTAATACAATGATATACATCCTAGGAATTTATTTAGAATTTTTAGGGATTATATAATTATAATTTACTATGACACAAAGATGATGCAATAATTGTCTTATTAATGAAATATTGACATAATTGATGTTATAAATACCCAAATAAATGTAATTGAAGACTTTTAATGAATTACACTAATTTTATAGGTTAACATGACATGTTAGTATTGATTTAATTATATTTTTTAGAACTAATCATTCTGTTATGATTTTCACAAAAATCAATTACTAAATAGTGTCAAAATTGACATAAAATAGTTTTTAAAACAAATATTATATTATTAATTGTTATTTTATTCCTAAAAATCTAAGGTTCGGCCAAATGAATTATATAAGGTTATATATATATTAATTATAAACAACTTGGGGTTCGTTTGGCTTGATATATTAAGTTTATTTACCTTATAGTGTAAGAAAACAAGAAGACATGGTAAAAGTAAAATTATCTAACTTAAAGTTAAATATAAATGATAAGGTTAAAATAGGAACCTAAACTTGTTTAAATTATATTGGATGAAATTATTTCGACCCATACCCACCTTATCTTATAAATAAATCAATTTGTAGATATTTAAAACCGAATTTGTCTTTATAATAAAATAATATTTTTAGTTATTCCGAAGGTGCCCCTCTCCTCCCTTATAAAAGGTCACCCCCTCCCTCTCTTCCACACACCACATTGAGCCTTCAAGATCGACCAACCCCTTCCAAATTATCTTCTCCACTTCCCTAGAAACATTTTAGAGGTTCTGGGCTTCCTCAAAGACCAATTTTAGTACCCTAAGAGGAGGACTCAAAGAGGCGCTTCAAAGAAGAGGTAATGTCTGTTACCGATTCTTTCAACTTTATTTCTTCTTCCACTTATTCTTCTTTGGTTGTTTAATTATGAAGTAATAACATCAGTAAAAATAATATACTGATATGTTATTATATGTATGAAACAACCCTATTTCACCACCTATCCATCCTACGAAAAATGAAATCACCGCGCGTGCGTACGTACAGAATATCATCTCCACGCCGTGGTGTAATCTATTTTCCACCACCACGTTACTTGGATTGGTATAATGGTGTAAATAATGACTATATATGACTATTATAAAGTGATATTGATTCTGAAATAGTGTAAATACACTCCAATACAGTCCCACGATCATGAGAACGATATCATCGCTCGTGCATACGTACGGGCTGCCGTCTCCATGACGCGATGAGATTCATTCTCCACTTTAACCATTCATGAATGATTATAAAGTATATATAATAGGTAATAATGAAATATATGACATAATAATGATACTGGATTTATGTTTATATATATTTATGTAATCTAATTAATTCCATTCAACTCAATAAGGAAACGAAAACAGCGTTCATGCGTACGTACGGCCTACCATCTCTATGAACAGTGTACTTCATTCCATTTACTGGTCTATTATATATATGTATATTCTGAATATATATTATATATAAATCATGTTTTATATTATGGAATTATGTAATCATGATCTAAGTAATCATATGAATAATTACAAGTCAAAACACAGATGACAAATGAAACAATTTTACCCAAAATAATATTTAACATGGGATTTACAAACGAACGGGTAATATAAAGTCATAAGTGAACCATAGAGGATATAATAACAATTAATATGATTCTTTAATAATTCAATAACATTATTTAGATCATTATATAGGAGGTTAGGACACTTACGAAGAAAATCGGACCTAAGGTAAGGGAAATATCACAATCTCAATTTTATCAGAGATTGATTATACATTGGCATTTTATGGGGTGTATTTTACCATCCACATCCATGTTTCCTCAATATTTAATATTATTTACATTCACCTACAATTTTTTAAATCCTATTTTACCCTTCGGTGAGTTTTTAGTGAAATATATGAAAGGATTCTTTTGTCATTTTTCGTACGAGGTGTTTTTTTGACTTTTCCGACAAAAGTACGAAGAATGTTTTTTTCAATTATACAGCATGAATGGATTTTTAAAAAATTATTTCCAAGAATCTTACTTTACAAGTTTTGAAGTTTATTTTTAATCAACTTCTTTTAGTTTAAAATTGTATGACATGTTAAGAAAGGAAAATGTTTTTGAAGTAGAAAGGATATTTTCCTCAAGAATGGAGTTCAAGTGTTTTATCAAAATTATTTTCCATCTATGATAATAAATGGTTCTGTTTCTATCCCAATTATTACATTGATTTTATTATGTTGTGATGGAATTATTTTTATGAATTCTTATATCTTATATGAATTGTTTTATGATGTCATGATGTTTAAGAATCCCATTTTTATTACATGGGTTATGCAATGATGTATGATTTATGATTTTGTGGCACACATAAGAATGGTATCATTATGAGATGGGTGGGACCTATATCTCCCTCCAATGCCTTGGGTAAATATTTTATATCTCATGAGATAGACATGGCTGGAACGGTAGGTTATACCGGTTCAGTGAAACAGGACCGAAACGAGGAGTGAACTCGGTTCAGAAAGAGACTTTGTCCACTAAGATAGTATTGGAAATGACTGTTGACTAATAATAAATGATTATATATGATTATGTGTGTATGTCACAAAGTTTCATGTTTTATGTTATGATTATTGGGATTCCATTTCACTACTATGATTTATCCCATGTTATGAAATTATGATCTCTTTTGCAGGTTAAGATTTCCAAAATATATGCTCTTATGAATATGATGTGATTGATATTTCTTTTGTTTACCCTTACTGAGCATTTGAGCTCACCCTTTTATGTTTTCTTTTCCGTAGGATATAAATAAAGGTTTTAGGTAAGAAAAAAAGGGATGATCTGTATTGGGAGTTGTTGAAGATATTTCACCACGATTAGAATATTTTATTCCGAGTTTCCAAAGATACTAAAATATTACGTTCCTTGTGTGTTTTTATTTCTTATGTATTAAGTATTCCGCCAAAGTAATATAATATTCATGTACGTCAAGCTTCGGGTTTCTACATTGGAACTAATTTCTGTAACCCTAAGGTATTTTATAATAATATAATTTTTATGATTAAGAGTTTTCATGAGTTTTTTTATTGGTTTTATCCATGTTTTTTGGGATTCTAGGATTCTTTCTTAGCATCATGAAGGTATTTATTGGGATTATTTAACATTGGAGTATATATAGTGGTTATTTTATAATTATGTGACTTGGATGAGGGAAATTTTGATCTTGATCCTTCATCAGTGTGATCAATCAATGAGGGTGTATGAAAGACACTTTTCATGGTTTGTTATATTTTCTCCTATGGTAGTCATTAATGATATTGAGAAAGATCATTTCACTAGTGGTGGCCTTCACCAATATAATTTTCCTGCGATAGTTCCCTCCCTCTTGACATATTTTACTAACTTTGTAAAAAAGGACATTAGAGTTGGAGTTGAGAAATCTATGTAACTAGTAATGGGTGATTCCATAATTCTATCTTTTGGGATTAAGAATAAACCAAAATGTTAGGAGGAGAAGTAGGATGAGCTAGATCTAGAATTAAGAAGTATTTTTTTTGGATGACAACCTATATCACGTGCATCTAGTGTGTAGAACTATAAAATTATTTACAGTATTATAATATGTATCCTATAGTTTTCCTCTATTCTATCCATTTGAGACATTTCAAAAAAAATTAATGTGGGTACTTAGAACAGGTATTGAGATGAATCCCTTCTAGATGGGTTATTTAAGACCTTTAATTTATATGTTTTAATATAGGATGTTTATTTTGTATCCTCATCTATGGTTTTTAGAATTTTTATGATGGTTCCTTTATGATATGTTTCTTGTGGGTGGATTTTATGGTTTTTTGTTTAGTTTTGTTTAATCTTTTTTTGGCTCTCTATAAGGACCATATGTTTTGTCTTATTGTTTGGAAAAACCATTCTTGTCTTTAGTTGATTACTATTATTGTCTATATAAGCCTTTTATATTCCCATAATTTTGAAATGAACAAATCCTTATGTGCATAATTTAATAACTACAGTTAGTGTTCCTCCAATTTGGTTTGTAGACCAGCAAGTGTTTGGATTGGACTATTTTGGATACAAAATTTTAGTGTGATATTGTTTTTCACTCAAGGTAATCCACATGCATCCTTAAAATGGTGAGATCTCCTGACATGGTTATAAGGATATTTTTTTATTCCTTTTGGTCCTTTAGATTTGAGGTGTGTCTTGTTTGAATGTTAGTTTCTCTCATGGTTTCTCAGTTTTTTCAAGGTTTCACCAATCAATAGTTTCCAATGGTGACACTATTTAAAATAAATTATAAATGTTGGGGAGACCTTTTTAGGTATTCTTTTGTTCTTAGGATTCATGTTTGTGGGTCATTTTTCTATTTTACTTGGAGACATTTGGTAACCTTGTAATTTATAGAGTTGATTATTCTTGAGGATATCAATTGTTGGATTCAAGGACGAATCATGTTTATTGCTTATTTTGGTTTGGTCTTCTTTGGATTGTTCATTTTCTCTTTCCTTTTTTTACTATAAAACATTTTGGGGAATATATTAGCATGGTGGGGACAATCGGGACACCCAACATGTCACTGTGGTGTTTATTTTCTATTATTTTATGTTATTGAAAGTGATTTGATGTTCCCCTAGTCTTTCACAATAAACCATGGAAAATTTTCAGGGTTTCATTTTGTAAATGGCTTAGACCAATATATTGAAGAAACAGTGCGACTATGCTTAAATCGATCAAAGGGGCCCTTATGTAAAATTCATTTCCAACTTTCATAGTTCAGGATTCAGTAGCAGTTCTTGGTAATAATCCAGACCATTTGAGTATATGATGTCAAAATAAAGAACCTTTGGTGGCTCTGTGTTGTAGAGAATTTCGTGATGATTGTTTTTAAATAGGGTTGAATGCATGAATATTGGATATTTCATTTTTCAAATTAATTTAGAATGGTTTTTTAAGGACTAGACCATAAATATTACATAATATTTAATTAAGTTAATAATTCACATTGAAGATCTTTTCTGGTTTATAGTTTTAGAAAATTAGGCCATAACATATACATAAAAATTTGAATATTACATGTAGACACTTCCACAGGGTATCCATTTTTATCGAAAAAAAAAACACTGGAAAAGAAGAAACATGTCTAGTTCCATGTTTTCAGAAAAGAATGACTTTTCTTTAATCAAATCATTTACCCTATTCCACATTATGTTCGGTGAAAAACATTTAAAAACATGGGATGAGTATAAAAAGCTTAGTAAGGGACAACAAGAAAGAAAAAAATTACTTTTTCAAAACAACAATTGAACCATTAATACATTATCATAAGTATTATTTTTTACCTTTAAGAAGTAGTAAATACTCTTTACTGAATAAAAGATCATTTCATAGTGATTTGTTATCAAAATAGTACCATAAAACCCATTGAATGAAAAAATAGCATATAAAGATAACATAGGGGATAAACACACTTATATGGAATAACCATGCTGTGTACTTCCACACATTGAATGGAATATCCATATGTCCAACTTCCATACCCAATTCATTAGAGGTTATAATGTAACCACTCGTCCGGGTTTAGCACAACACCACCCATCATATGGTTTATCACGTAACAACTTCTCAAATATAAATTAACATTATTAATCATATAACAATCATGAATGAAAGATAACATTTCCACATTACAATCACAATATATCATTTCATGATATCGACATAATCAATTCTTTATCAAAACCATTTTCCAATATATTTAAAACATTTAATAAAGAGGTTTTTGAATCAATGTGTCCCATAAAACTTTGAAAATTTTAAAGGTATTAACATTTTAAAACATTAGTGTCAATATAAATGAATCCTTAAAACCAATTTGAATATATGGACATTAATGATAAATATTTATAATAATAAATCTTTAAAACCTATATTTTAGTTGAGGTGTTTTTAACCAAATGAGAGATGCTTGAATACAAATAATTAAAGAATAACATTTAGTCACAACATTATAATATCATGAGAATAAAAGGATTCATGATATAATATTCCAGAGGAGATTATATAAACCATATATATGTGAATTTATTCCTAACAACAATGAAGTCTCACTGGAATGTAAATTGAGAAGAAATCCCTTATAATGAAGGTATGCTTAGATTAAGGATAAATAAATTGCCTAATTATGTGTGAAAAATATAAATACACCCAATATAAGTGGATATTACATGTAAAACAATCATAGGTCATTCAATAATTTTTATATCACGATATAATCAATAATTATATGTTTAACCCAAATAATTTAAATTTGGTAAGATGTTCCCCCATTGAAATTTTACATCCTAACAGCGTCACATAAAAATTCAAAAAATTGATTTGATGAGAGATAAAAGGTTCTATCATCAAATGGAAATAAAATTTACATAAATAAGGATATATAAGATCATATCCCAACATACGAAAATGGAAATTAAATGACATTATATAAAATAATTCATTGAAAAAAGAGGAGGGTGAATGGTTCCCTTAACCATTTCATAACATAAGAAATATAAAACACATGAATGAAGGATCATACAATGAGGATGTAAATACCCTTAAATTAAATTTTATTATACAATGAATACAATCATGGAAAGTATATACATCACACAATGGTAAATAGTGGGAAATATAGCTTGAATCTCATGGGAATAAAAAGTGAGATGAAAACCCTTTACCACGTGGTAATAAATATAGTCATGTGACCAGAAGATAATGAACAGAAAATGAATCACTAAATACCATCCATATAAATATAATCATGGCAATATATATCAAATGGAAGTAATAAAAATACACCATGTGCTATAAATAAGTGGCAAACAATGTAAATCTCACTGAATTTAATGTGATATAAGAAACAACTTACCTTGTGTTCGACTTGACCGATTCATTATTTAATATCATGTATAATAAACTTAATTTAATATATACTTGTTTCATAACTTTTTTCATGTTTATTATTTCTTTATATCACTTATTACCATTCTATAACAAGTATCCAATTGTTTGAGTTCATATGAGACATTTTGTCGATCTTCGGAACATTAGTTAAAAATGAACTTGTTATAATTATAAATTGTCCATGTGGTCAAAAGTCCATTATCTCCATAATTTCAATCATGATTTAGATATCATTTTTATCATATATATCTAGTATATATATTTATTTATAAAATTACATAACATTAGGATATAATAAATTAAATACACAGTTAATGGAGACGATAAGCCGTATGTACGCATGAACCCGACCTTCATTTATATTTTGTATTTTAATAGAATCAAAACATAATTATACATAAGTTTTTTATAATTATACTATAATATTATATATATATATATATAATTTCAGTAACTTCAACCTTTAAATGTCCCACGTATGGTATGAACGAGTCATATCACTTTAAAGGGGTCGTAGTCCGCACTTCCTCAAACAAATTATCATGTTTACCTGTTATGGAATCCATAAAGTTATGATATAAATGAAAGATATAGAATAATAGAAACAACTTAAACATAATATATATAACTTATAAATATATTTGTATCTTAATGGCCACCATAATAGGATGTCGGAGAAGATTAAACAATCATCGTTTCCTGAGGCAGTAGTTCTCCATCAACATAAATAGTATGTTATTAACCCATTAGATGGTGGTGTGTGTATGAGAATTTCAATTATTTGTCATAAAAGAAGCCTAATATATTTTTGATACTAGTGTTTTTATAAAATAAAAATAAAAATATAGTTTAGGGGTTGGAGAGGGAAAAATAAAATAAAATAACTTAAGAGAAGACATTAACTTTCAATCGGGTAACTCCCTTTGGGTTGAACCAAATGGATTTCTTGATGTTCCTTTAGCATAATGTAAGGATTCTAGGTGGAATAGAGGGATCTTGATATCTTATTTAGATAGAGTTTGGAACATCTAAATGGCATGATATGTGTGAGTAATGGGTTTGAGGTGAGGGATTTTAATAAGGGAGAGGAGAGGCACTTTAGGAATGTTTGAAAATATTATTTTATTATATAATGATTTTTTATTTCAAAAGGTCCAAAACTCATTAATGTCGAACATAGGATAACTCTTGTTAGAAATGAAATCATTAAATAACAATTTTATGGTTTTTTTTATTGTTATAATATTTATTATCTTATTTATTTATATTATTCATTAATGAGGTAACACTTCATCATTATTGTGTCATAAATAATATAAGTTATATGAGGTCTAAAAATTATTAAATAATTACCATAATGTAAGTAATAGTTTTAGATTTCTAATGAATATTTATAGTCAAATATATCAATTATATAACTCAACATTAATATTGAATTAGTAAAACACGACATGTTTATGATATTTTTATTTTTTCTTCAAATAAAAATTTATTAATGTAGTTATCTTACCCAAATTGCTTTAAAAAGCCAAGAATCTCACCCAATGATTGTATGGGTAAGCTTTGAATCATCCAATATGGTTAAGAAATGTGTTAATGTACCTTTATATAATTATAATATTATTTTTACCATGAATTTCCCTCTTAATATTTAATCGCGGTAAACAAAATTTATAAGTTACTATTCCCCAAAAAAATTATTTTCATCCCATTGAACCAAATTTTAATTACATATAAAAACCATGTATGTTGTATTTTTCAAATTAAATTCATAGAGGTGGTATAATTACATTTAAATGAAAAATTCAGTTATTAACTATAACTTAGTGTTTTCACTATTCATAAAAAATTGAAGTTTTTCAGGAAAATACCAAAACAACATCCTATGATATATTTGATATTCCAAATTCAAAAATGATTTATATTTCACCAAATTAAAAACATATAATTTCCATTAATTAATTTAAATTTAATTCCAAATATCAAAACAAAAAGCGTGTTTTGATGAAATAATAATTATTAAAAGATTGACACTCGTTTAAGTCCAATTTCATTTTAAAATTACTTACAATGACCAACATTGGATTAATTGGTAAAAATATATTCTGAGTACACATTAAAACCAATTAAAATGATAATATAACCACATAAATAAATTATATTACAATGTTTTTTTTGAAATGAAATACAATATTTTACAAAATTTATAAAAAAATTAAAATAATTAGAAAAATACAAAAATTGCATCCAAAGTAAATTTTGATGGGCCGATTCTAAAAAAGAATTTTATTTTTTCAAATAGAACAAATAAATGTGACAAAAAACTGGATTTGAAAAGGTTTTTCCATCAAATGGCGGTAAAATGACCTTTTAAAGAATATTAGAGTTTTTAAGCTTAAAATCGAATTCTTTCTTATTTTAACCTTCTAAATTTCAATGGAAAAATGTAAAAACATTTATGAAACATATTTAATCATAATATTACTAGTTATGTTAATTCCCTCCAATAAAACTACTTAGAGTTAACTACCCTTTAAAATAAAAATATTATATAATTATTTTTAGTATAACTCAACATTTTGTGCAAAGTAAGATTTCAAAGAAACCCATTGTTGTGTATCATGTACACAATCGATCAATGAATCCCCTTTAAGGTAAAATTAATATTTAATTCATAAATATTAATAAATATGTTAATATTATACTCTTTATTTACCTAGTATGTCACATTCTTCACCCCATTAGGAAATTGTGTCCTTGCAATTTTAAAATTGGGAATGAAAAAATCATTGGAAGTCCCACATCAAAAAAAGTGTAAATAAAATATTATCATTAAAATAAATAAATAGAATTTAAAAGGTTACCTAAGATAACCCATAATATGATTCTATAAAATCATGGATATGAGGGAGAAACTATGTGTCAATTTTTGATGGAGAGAGATAGGAAACATGATTAGGAGAAATATAACCAACAAAAAATCACAAACTTGTGATGGGTTAACCGTTCTTCGATTACCCAGTAGGATGTTTTAGTAAAAAAAGTATTGGTTTTAAGTTACATTTCATAAATTTGAGGAATTTATTTATGATCTTAACTAAAAACGTAAGGAAACATACTTACTTTTAATGTAGACTTTCATCCATTACTAAATTCCTACCACAAACTCATTTTTTCACCAAACGATGAGTATTCATGGTGACATGGTCACACCTAATGATCTAGAATCAACGTCTATAGAATCTCATAATCCACAAAAGAATAATTCTATATTTTTCATATCTTTAGACAGTTACCAAAACCAAAATATTTTGTACAAGATCAGATAATCCCCAAAAAAGGATAATAATTTATAAAAAGTAATACTACTCTTAATCTCCCAAAATTCAACAAATAGTACCCAATGATCAACAAAAACCATTAAATATGCAATTTTCTTTTAAATACTTCAATATAATCCAAATTAATATTGAAATCCCAAAATCAGAAGAATTTAATAACATAGTATTCCATAGTAAATCTTAACATTTATCTTCAAAAAACATCGACTACTCTTAAAGTCTCATACTAAAGATTAATTAACCTAATCACATATTATCTAAGAAAGGTTAATCATTTCCATAAATAACCCGAATTACACTAAGTCCATAATAAAAACACAGATTATTACACAATAATATTTCAACCATTACTCCACAAATGAGTTCCCGTAGTATTCTATTTTTCTTAAGCAAATAGTGTTCGCAAAATTTAGAATTTTTTCCCAAATAAACTTTATCAACAAATCATATTCCTATACTAAGGATATCCATTTGATAAAGCATAAGATTATAAAATAAACTAATTTTTTATCCATAAAAATATTTAACTAAAAATAATAGGTGATACTAACCAGGGACTTCACGTAGTCGAGTGGTAGGCGATAAATCCCAATCGCACATTGGCTGTGGGATCGATTCATGCAGGTCTGTCCGACGTGATGGGTTGTCACATGGTCTGTGTGTTGTGACATTATTTAAAAAATTATATAATTTTATATCATTTGCAAAAAGGATATAAATACTTTTAAAATAAAAATATCATATTTCACCCAAAAATGATATCTCATACATAGAAGTTTCATCCCAAAAGTAATAACCTGTAATTGCCTCAAATTCAACATTCATATAAACCCAAATGGTTCATTATAACAATATCCACAAAAGAAAAGACAATTATTCCTTGAATAACATTTTCATATGTCAAACATCATTGTTACACATACTACAAACATCTTCCAATTTAATCTCATCATCGAAAGAGGATTAATACTTTTAAGCATTTCATCATCCTAAAATATACCATAACTTTGGAATTCCTTATATGTTGACTTATTAATCATTCAACATTCTTCATGATCCATTGACCATTCTTTTCCTTCTTATTCTGAAATACTTATTTCCTACAAAAAAATCATTAATCATATCCTAAGATTCAATAATGTTGAAACATCATGTTAAAAATAATCCAAACATTTCATTGGTCATTATCAGTTTCTGAATCCTTAATTGGAATGAAATTAGGTATTTTTAAATATATATTTTAATGATCATGGTGATCCCATTACTGGACTTTATTCGTATGTGATCTGTTTGTATAATGACCATGCACACCATATTTAAAACATTCAAATGATTCCTCATAAATAACTTCTTTCCCTTTCCTAGTGTCAATTGTGTGATTCCTTTTTCAGTGGAAGGTTCTTTCTTTATGACCTTCATTTTCACATCTATAGAAACTTCACGTCCCTTTGAAGCATTTTCCAAGGTGTTTCTTTCCACATCCTTGATAAATAAAATTTTGAATATACCTACCTTTATGATTATTACCTGAACATCTGTAAGGAATTTTTTTCACACATATATAATTCCTTATAAAAATAACCAAGGTTCAGGTGGTCCATCATGATTCCAAAAAGTGGGTTGAGAATAACAAAAATAGTTCTCATTGCATCTCTTAGTTTGTTTATTTTTTCATTTAGAAAACTCTTATATTTTTCTTCACATCCACTGTTACTTTGGTGCCTGCTAGATCCATCCATTTACTAAAACTGAAAAGGTCAGTGTAAGTATATCAGTAAAATCATCATATAATATCTTATGAGGAAGGTAAATAATATGATATACGTATTCATGTTATCTTAAACTCATTTAATTAATCTAAAATAACTATGAATTTTTTAATATTCTCACCATTATTGTTAGGCCACTTATGCTTAAATAACACCCTATCCTCTAATGTTATCTAAACCGACCTCTGACACCAACTGGAAGGACCCGATCTTTAAAATTACATAAAAAATAATTTATTTAACAATTCAAATTGAGGATTTTTTAGGATTATAGTTATTGAGAATTAGGACATAAAATATACCTAACTATTTGAATATTACATATAGACACTTCCACTCAGTATCCATTTTATCGTAAAATAATAAATCTTTAAAAAAAAGTAACATGTCTACTTCCAGGTTTTAGACAGAAAGACTTTCCAATGATCACATCTTTGACCCTATTCAACTTTATGTCTTGTGAAAAATATTTCAAAAAAATGGGATGAGCTTAAAAAGCTATGTAAGGGATACAAAAGAAATAAAACAATTAGTTTTTCAAAACAAAAATTAAACCATTAATACCTTATCAAAATTAATAATTTTATCCTTTATGAATTAGTAAATACTCTTCACTGAATAAAAGATCATTTATTACCCATTTGTAACCAAAATATTACTATAAAATCCATAGAAAGAAACATAACATAAACAAGTAACTTGGGACATAAACATAGATAGATGGAATAACCATATTGTCGACTTCCACACATATCACTAAATTGAATAGCCATATGGCTGACTTCTATAAACAATTCCTGGGATTCCTCTATCTATCATTTCCAACATGGATTCCCAGTTTACTTCTCGTGTTTGTCAGGGACTACATAGGGCTTGGGGTACAAATGTAATTCTAAGTATAGCATAAAATCCCCAGAAAGATGGTCAGTCCGAGAGCACGATTCAGGTATTGGAGGACATGCTTCAAGCATGCATCCGACATTTAAGGGGATCATGGGAGAGACACCTATCCCTGGTGGAGTCTTCCAACAATAACAGTTTATAGGCAATGATTCAGTTTTCAACTTATGGGGGTTTTTATGGTAGTCCATCTGATCACCCCTATGTTGATTGGAGGTAGGAGAGGAAAATTTTGGAACCTCATCTTGTCAATGATACCATTGAGCTGGTGGAGCTAATTCAGAAAAGTATGGATACTATAAAATGTCGATGCAAATCTTATGATGATCGAAAAAGATGACCAGTAGAGTTTGAGGTTTAAGATCATGTTTTCATGCGTGTCTCAACAAGGTTGGGACAAAAGATGATTATGAGATAGGGGAAGCTTCCACCAAGATATGTTGGGCCATTTTAGGTTTTGGAGAGAGTTTGGATGGTTTTCTATCGGTTGTTGTAACCATAGAGATATTGGGGCATGCAACAAACCTTTCATGTTTCTCAGATACCACTTTACTTTTCATACCTATCTCATGTTTTTCAATCTTAAGATGTTGAGTTAGTGGTGGATTCATCCTTTGAGAAGAACCCTATTCCAATTCTATATCACTCCACGGAGGCCCTCCATTGTCTAGTCGATTCCTCTGGTACAAGTGTTATGGTAGCACAAGCGAGTACAGGATAAGTCATGGGAGGGGGGGTGATGATGTACGATCATAATGGCAATAGTTCTTCACATATTATCCTTCACCACTATTAGAATGGAAAATTGGGGACTAATTTCTTTTAGGGGGAATTTTGTAAGAACCCAGATCTTCATTTCAGTTATGGATCTTGTTTTCAGTCTGTTTTTAGATGAAATGTGGAGTTTCTATGTACATGTAGTGTACTTATGAGTACACGTCTTGTAACGAGTTGTTGCGTACAGCAGTGTACTGGTCGTGTAATGGCTGAGTATATGGTTGTGTGGTGACTAGGAATACTGTTTAAGTCAGTGTCCAGTTAAGGATACTATAGGGAGTGAACCTTAAATGAACATGTTGTGTAGTTTTATATTTATTTGATATATCTGAGCAGGGTCACATCTTATTTATGGAAACTTCTTCTTCTCCCGATGGTTCGTACAAGAGAGAGAAAGATGCGTTGACGAACTCATAACCCTTCCAAAATTGATTGAGACATCGTCAGGTGCATTGGAATCCCACTAGTGGGTTCTCAATTCTTCTAAAATTTTTATTCCTGATTCTGCATCTCTCGTAAGTTATTCATAGTTGAATTTTTGTAAACGTTTTATTGATCTAACTATTTTATACTGATTCAAGGGTAAATTTTCAAGATTATTGATCATACGTTATATAGGTAGAAGGTTTGTGCTTTTAGTTGTTCATATTTAGATTATATATATAAAAGTGCCATATACCTCTGTTTGGGGTATTTCATGTTTTGGAATTAATGCATGATTATTACCTGCTATGGTTTTGTTGTTTGTTAAAGGAAGGTTGCATATGTTTGAGGATATATACTTGTTTATGGGACACCTTGAGTGTGTGCTTCCCCTAACTAATTTATTATTACTATTTGATCTATAATTCTTGTTAGGAATTTCTTATTTTCTTAGGATGGAGTTACCGATTATATGAGATGCATGGGATATTCATTGTGGAAGTGTGAC
The DNA here is from genome assembly GCA_963277665.1 of Viscum album. Lineage (NCBI taxonomy): Eukaryota > Viridiplantae > Streptophyta > Magnoliopsida > Santalales > Viscaceae > Viscum > Viscum album. The sequence continues at coordinate 441,329,938 of OY728137.1, read as the reverse complement.
CAAGGTAAATAATAGAATGAGAGCTTCCTGAGGTAGGGTAATTTATGAATGGTTTACTAATATGTTGACCTAGGGGTATTGACTGTGAGGGAATCTATGTGGACATCGACCAAGGGTTTTAGACAGTGAAAGCTTACCCAGGTGGTTGTTTATAATTGTTTAATAGTATATTAGACAAAGGGGTTTAGACTATGAGATCGTTCCTATGTAATTGTTAGTAAATGTTTTGTGCTATTTTAGACCAAAGGGGTTAGACCGAGAGAGATTCCCATTGGTCCAGTTTTAAATGAATTGTTGTTATGCTCGACCCAGGGGATTATTCTGTGAGAACATTTCCAAAGGGTCATTACAAAATAATTTAATGATTTTGAAAAGTCATCCAAGAAAATTAACAATCTTGGACTCGGTCTTACATGGTTGTTTATATGGTCTTATAAAATTTCTATTTACTACTATTACATAGGGGATACAAAGCTTAGGCAATGTCCCATGGTTTACATGATTGAAGGAATAAATTATATATGTAAATGAATCTAATTGAAAATTTTATGATGGAATACTTTTTAGAAATTTTAAATTAATCGTTTCATTTCTGCATTTTACCTGCTATTTATATTTACTAATAGTTATGCATAGATTTTATTGGCATCACAGAACCTATTAGGGTCATGCTAATGGACCCCAATAGATTATATTATTTTAGGTATAGATAAGGGAAATCTCCCTTCTTTATCATGTACTTGATTTCTTTTGATGCTGGAGAGCATGGGATCAGGCTGAGGATATTGATGTTATTGGAGTTTACTGTTTCTGTGCATTTGTTTCTATATTGTATTTCCTAACTTTTGACTTTTTTGGATTCTTTTTTATACACATGTGACATGAATCATTTATATATATATATATATATATATATGCTCAAGTTGTTTTATTACTTTTTTTATTCAATTATTTACTTCTGTTGTATGGTATTGCTGCTTTCACTGTTGTTTACTATTTTTTTCTATTGTGTATACTATGAAAATGAAGGTAGATTTTCCCCATTATAAAACCTTGTCCCATACTACCATTTAGAAGCCTCAACTATATGGGGAAATGCGCTCATGGTTATGTGACCAACTAGGTTCAGTAAAAACATGGGAAGCACCCAGATCCTGGAGGATACAAAAAAAATTTTATATGTAATATCCATATATGATAAGAATAATAGTAATATTTAGTTTTTTTAGTATGATATATTAAAATTATAAAAAAAATATAAATAAAGGATAATTTATATAAAGTCACTTCTTAGAATGAATAATCCATTTTCTTTTAGTTAACTCCTTTTTAATGTTTGATGTAACTATAATTGTTTGTTGATAATATCATTAATAAGAACCAAAAGACTTCAAAATATATCATTAATTATATCATAAACATTATAAATATACTTTAATAACATCCTCATGAACAACCATTTGTATTTGGGATGAAAATAAATATACAAATCAATTTTCCTATGGAGTGGATCGTCCACACATACAGATGGATAATGATTTAATTTTTATATAATTGAAGGAATAAGTAATATGGTTTATTATCTTGGAGTAATAAAAATGATATAAATATCATAATTATTTATGAAATTTCTCTTTTATACTATCATTGTATGGAGTCCATGGAAATTTAAATATGTTTCATCATGGAGGTGATACTTCACACAATGCATGAATGAAATTTTAATTTTTCATTTTTACAAGAGAAAAGGTAATTAATGATTTCTATAATAGAATATTAAAATTCATTATATAATAAATTATTATATGATTACACATATATTTTTACATTATAATTGGAAAATATATATATATAAAATAATTAACATAAATAAATATGATTATTCATTAACATTACTTTGCGATTTCCGTGGATGATATATTAGAATGTGATGGCATATCCTAATCTCTTGGGGCCAAAACATCAATATCATAAAATTTTGTTGAAGGGGAATTAAAAAATTATTTTCCTAATGAAACTTAATTTTTTTATTTCATTAATGGGGTGGCGTGAGGCCCCTTTTATAAGTGGTGAGAGTGGTATTCTTTTAAATATTTCAACTTAATATAAAGGTATATCATATGAAAAATTTCAGGTGGATTCAAAATTGATAAATAATTTTGTTTTAAATAGTTAAGGTCTATCCATGCATCATTTACTAATTAAAATTTTTAGATCACTACTATTTTAATTTTTTTTAACTATTTTATTTTGTACCGTAATAACTAATTTTTACCCTAGTCAACTTAATTTTTGTGACTAAAAATAAAGTGGACCTCCTTTTATAATATGAATTAAATGATTATAAATTTGAAATTTGGTCTAATAAAAATTTCTCATTGAGTTTCCATTCACACTAATATACTAATAATTTCATAAATAACCATGTTATTGGTAAAAATAATATTTCTAAAAATTCACCCAAAAAAATATTTTTAGAAAAATCCAAAAAAATAATATTAAGCTAAAATTACTATGATGATTATGAAATTTATTTTCAATTTTAGTGCATATTATATGTTTAATGACATTAAATTTTATATAAAAAGCCTAGGTATAATGAAAAAATATTTTTATAGGAAATTTGGGTTTTTAGAATATTATCCATTTTCATTAATATCTATTATTATTTGATACTGAAATTAGAATTAAATAATTTTTAAAATAAAAATATTGTATCATCATCCAAATATCTTTTAAATAATAATGAATATCAAATAGAAAGATTATAATTACAAAATTAAATTTTCAAGAATAAATTGATCATATTGGACATTTTAGATATACCAATTGAATTTCCTTCAAATTTAAAGTAGAATTTAATATCATTCTATAAATATTTAAGAAATAGTTTACTAATTTCCACTCCCACAAACTTAATGGCTATGTTTTATGAATATAGAAATATTTCAATTTTGTTTTAGTTTATTGTAGCATCTATATTAAGAAATCAAACACATAGAGTTATTTAAAGGAAAACATATATTTAAATTATATTGTATTACATTCTTCCACGATATATGAATTGTTTCCTTTAAATTTAAAATATAGAAAGTAATTACTATATGGTACATATAATTTACTATACCTCACTAGATGATATTGGGGTTATTTTGAATGTAGAATGAGTATTATATTTAGAAAAAAATATCATAAAAACTTATTAAATAAATATAACCCATTCTTAATTTAAAAAATAATTATACTAAGAGAATAAGATGAATATCCAAAACTAAAAACTTTTCTCAAAACACATAAATTATTTATATGATAATCATCCCACATGAGGTTTACTTACAAATTAATTTCTAATAATAAGAGAAAACTAACATGACATAGGATATATGAAAATTTATAGTGAAAACTCACTTCCAAATATATTATTAGTAATTTAATAGGATTTTCCTTTTTCACATGGTTTTTGGGAATTATTTCCTTCTTTGGTCGTCGGATTGAAACATTGAGTTTCTTACTTCCTAACTCACATGCAATTGAAATAATAGATTTTTTTAGATTCTCTCTTTACAAAAAACATGTGAATATGATGACCATCTTATCCATAATTATTGAATTTACCTAACCCTTTAGTAAAATTTCCCCCATGAGTATTCCGGCATTTTTGACATTGAAGATATTCAATCTTCTTTATCCATCATATTTTTCAAATGATTTTTTATGAGATTCTATATATCTCTTCTTTGGAGTGTCTGGGATTTTAACTATGTTTACGTTGTTAATTATAAATCTTAACAGATGGTTTAGTATAATCACAAGATTACACACTCCACCCCTTATCCCATTAGGTTGGTCATTATGACAGTTATTTAATTTCTAGTGGCATCCATTACTAAAATAGTTCCATCATGCTTCATCCATTAATAAATATAAATGAGAGAACATAAGTGATTATCATTATAAAAGAATAATCATAAATAACCATATGAAAATTTAACCTCAATATATTTATCTTTATAAAGAAATCATTTTTACTGATAGTTCATAAAACTAAACATATATTAGAATCACCTAATCTGATATCATCCTCAGTTTAGCCTATATCATTATTGGTTCACTATATATTACATTAAAGTGGTTCCCTCATACTCCTTAACCCAATCATCATAAAAGGGAACCCACATTACCCTGAACATTTTTAAAACATTCTACACATGAAAATCAATAAAATCAATGCTATCAAAATCTACCATATACCGTATCTGAGAAAATACTTATAAATTAATAAATATACACTAACATGTTAATATCTATGTTTCAATATATGTTATTCATGGATGCATTCTTATTATGATGTCAAACCTGAACATATTGAAATAAATCGTTATGGTTTATAAAGGGAATTCAAATAAACCAAAGAATATCACCCTAGAATTTTAAACCAGGTGTGTAGTTATCCATCTTTGTTGTTCAACAGATGATTATTTTGTTAATACCCAATCCACAATTTTTTGGGTTATTTACAAAAAGGTACATTTGTGTAGTAGTTTTCTTCAAATTACAGTATCAAAATAGGGATGCAATGTCTAGGATAACTACAATGTCTATACTTTACCAACACATCATTATATTATCTAACAATTAGAATTCTCATTTTGACATATCCCAATGGATTCCATCAAAGATATATTTTCTTAACACCCAACTTATAAATTAATTATTATATTAATATTAAATCATATACTATCCAACATAGTTATTTATACCATTGAAATTTTTGAAAACCCAAAATTTTTTATCATTAATTTACCTCAACAAATCGTAATCTTAAAATTTATTTAAATGATTCTCTAAAACCAAAGGTGATTCCTTATGTAACACCCTAGGAAAATAAATAATATGAAATTTTCATATTTATCCATATTTTTGAATAAAATATTAATATTATTTTAAAGGGGATGCTATGCTCGATGGCGTTCCCAATACACAACAATGAGTTTCGTTGAAATCTTACGTTGCACTCTAATAATAAAATAATAATATTTTAAATGGTAGTAAACGCCTAGCCATTTTAATGGTGGGAATGAATGGAACTAACTACAAAATTATTATATATTTTTGTCAAATATTTTTACTTTTATCCAATAAATGTTATAGGCTTAAAATTTGAATGAATCCAATTTTAAGCGTAAATATTCTAGTATACTTTAAAGGTCGAATAACCACCTTTTGATGGAGAATGATTTTTAAATCCAGTGATTGAAAATTTTATATGTTATATTGGACCAAATAAAATCCTTATTTAGAATCAGGCATCAAAATTTACTTTGTGTATGTTTTTTTTATTTTTTAGATAATGTTCATTTTTAATGAATAAGTGAAAAATGTTGTATTTTAATTCAAAACCTATTTTTAATATAATCTATTTATATGATTTGTTCATATTTTTAATTGATATTAAAGTTAAATTAGAATATATTTTTACCATTTAATCCAATGGAGGTCATTGGAATTAATTTCACATTGAAATTGGACTTAAACCATGTGTCAATCATTTAATAGATATTCTTTCTTAAAAACATGCAATTTATTTTGACAGCGAGAATGAATTATTAAATTAATTAATGAAACATATATATTTTTAATTTGGTAAAACATACATCATTTTGTAATTCGGAATATCAAATATAGCTTAGGGTCAATTTTCCGTATTTTTTTGAAAAACATCAATTTTTGAGGAATAGTGAAACCACTCAGTGGTAGTTAAAGAAACTGATTTTTCATTTAAATGAATCTTTACCACTTCTATGATTTGATTTTCACAAATCTGACATACATGGTTTTCATTAGAAAGTGAAATGAGGTTCAATGAGATTAAAATAATTTTTTGGTGAATAGTAACTTTTATGTTTTATTAGTCGTGATTAGAGGAAATTAGTGTAATTTAAGGTAAAAATAATGTTTTTATAATATTAAATGACCTAGAAACATGTCCTAACCTTATTTTATGTGTCATGGCCGAACAAGACAATCCATGGGTCAACTTGGGGACCCCATGGAGCCACTTTGGTAGGAAAATGACATTAATAACTTTTTATTTAAAGTTAAAATAAAAATGTCACAATCATGTATTGTTTTTCTAAAACAATTTCTACATGGGGTTATCAAAGTCATATTTTTTACTATAAGTATTCATTAAAAATATAAAAAGATTTCATATATCATGATATTTTTTTATAATTTTTAGACACTAAATAAATTAAATTATTTATGACACCAAGATGATGCAACGATTTCCTCATTATTTGAGGATTTAAATAAAATGAAAATATAATGTAAACTCTAAGACCTAAACTTGTAAAAAACATATTGGATAGGTTTATTTCGAAATATTTTCACCTTATCCTAGAAATATATAATTTTGGGACCTTTAAAATCTGAAAAGAAATTTATAATAAAGTAAAAGTTTATTACTTTCCAAGAGTGCACCACCACTACTCTTATAAAAGGCCCCGCCTCTACCTCCATACCAACACCTCTCAAGCCATTTGATCATCCCAGCTCTACTCATTTAGTCTCTCCACATCCCTATATTATTCCTAGAAGCCTCCCTTTGGGCAGAATTCTTTCCAAGGAAGCCTTTGAGCTCAAATCAAAAAGAGTTACCCGATTTAAAGGTAATGTCTTTCCTAGTGTTATTTTGTTTTATTTAGCTTCTCCAACCCCCTAAAATCTTTTATTTTATTTATTTTGTAACAACACCAATTTCTTAATTATACTAGGATTTTTTTATGAGGAGGATTCGAGCTACACTAACACACACCTCCATCTAATGGTTAAAGAACATACTATTTCCGTGGATGGTGAATTACCGCCTCACGAAATGATGATTGCTCTATCTTCTCATACCACCTCTCATGGTGGCCATTATGATGGAACTATTTTTATTTATGATATATATTATATTTATTTCCTCTCTATGCTTCTATATTTTATATTTAATACATACCTTTATGCTTTTCATGTTGTGCAAATGCTATAATTTCATTTGAGGAAGTGTAGACTACCGCCCCCTCAAGTGATGTGACTCGTTTATGAAATACATGTAATGTATAAATAATGAAATTGATGAACATATTTGATCTATATAACATATATATTATACTGGAATTATAATATATATATATATATATATCTCATCTAGGTTTAATTCCATTAATGTGCCAAAGGAATGAAAGTAGCGTTCATGTGTACGTATGACTTACTGTCTCCATGAACGGTACATTTCATTTCTTATCTCCAAATGTTATGTATTATTATAAGTACATATATATAATGGATATATATTTCATATATTAAATCTAAATTATGGATATCATTATGGAGTTATATATATATATCTCTCTCTTTTTTAACTTTAATTCCATTAATATGACAAAAAAATGAAAGTAGCGTTCATGCGTACGTACGGCCTACCGTCTCCATGAACGGTACTTTTAATTTTTTATTTCCAAATGTTATGGAATAGTATAAAATCAATATATACTTGATATATATGATATTTAAAACATTAATACTATTCTGTAGATGATGTACCTATAACTACATGGAAAATACTTTTCCAACAAGTTCAATTTTTACTCATGTACCGAACATCGACAAAAACGTCTAAAATGAAATCACATTATTAACCAAATATTAAAAAATCATAATATGTGATATTAACTGAATAATAATATTTAAATAAGGTCCTTAGGTAATTATAAATTGACCAAATTTTATTATTCAGGAGATTGAAGAATGATCGAGTCATGTCGGACACGAGGTAAGGGATCCTACCTCTCTCTTTCTTTTTAAGTACTCCCTTTTATGTAATTTCTTTTAAGATCATCTTTATTATGTTTGGGGATGTTATTTTATATTCATCTTCCATTAAGTTTTATTTCCATATTACAAGAGACCCTATTTGATCTCATAAATCCATTTTTGGATGTTTTAAGTGGAGCCGTTTGGATGTAGAGTTATCGTAAGGGATTTTTCATCTCACTTTTATTCCCGTGAGATTTATGCTACATTTTCCACCATTTCCTTTGAGTGATGTATGTAATTCCCAGTAATCTAATATTTTTGTAATATAAATTCTTTTATGGGTATTTACATCAATGTTATATAGTCCTTCATTCATGGGGTGTACGTTTCAAAAGTTACCCAAATCGGTAAGGGAACCTTTCACCCTACTCTTTTTAAAAGAATTCTTTTGTTTTGTATTTTAGTTTGCATATTATTATGTTGGGATATATTCTTTTATATCCTTATTGATTAAAATTTTATGTCCATGTGATGAGATACCATTCACTCTCTCATTAACTAATTTTATGAATTTTGAAGTGACGCCGTTAGGCTATCAAATTTTTGAAAAGGAACTTCCTAACTCAATTTCAATTCTTTGGGTTAAACCTCTACTTCTTGTTTATGTCATAATATGAATATGTGTGGATGACATCTGATTGTCTTACAATTAATATCCTCTTATATTGTGTGTATTTATATTTGTCACACATAATTATGTAATTGATTTATCCTAAATCTTAGGATACCGACTTTGTAAGGGACATCGTCTCAATCTATTTTCATTGAGGCATATTTTGTTCTAATACAAGACTTTCTATTACATGATGTATAAACCCCTTTAACTTATACTTTTATTCAAAATGAATCTTTTATATATAAAGAGTTTTACTAAATGACAAAAGGTATGTTTATTTTAACGTACGCGGTGACAATGACCTTTTCACCGCTGCGAGTATTATTTGATATTTGGCTTCCTCAACAAGCCGTAATATTTTTTAAAAGTAAATAAATACCATATACTGTTTTATGTATTTTGTTATTTAAAATGGTTTTGATAATGGATTTGTTAAGTCAATATATTTAAGTGATATATTTCCATTGAAATATGGAAATGTTTTATTTCCTTTATAAATGTTTTTTGTATTATGATTTTGTAATGGTACATGGAAATTTGACAGGTGGTTACGTGATAAACCATATGATGGTTGGTGACATGAATACCAGGAGGGGTGGTTTCATTATAACCTCTAATTCATTGGGTTTGGAAGTCGGCTGTATGGCTATTCCATTAAGTGATATGTGTGGAAGTCGACCGTATGGTTATTCCATTTATGTATGTTTATGTCCCAAGTTACCTTTATATGTTATGTGTTCTTTATATGGTTTTTATGGTAATATTTTGGTTACAAAAGGGTATGTAATGATCTTTTATTAAGTGAATATTTTTTGACTACTTCATAAAGGTGAAAAGTATTACATTGATAAAGTATTCTTGGTTTACTTTTTTCTTTGAAAAACTAACAGTTTTCCTTCTTTGTGTATCCTTCACTGGGATTTTTATGCTCATCCCATGTTTTTGAATTTTTTTCCACAAGACATAAGGATGAATAGGGTCAAGGATGGGAACAAGGAATGACATGCTATCTAAAACATGGAACTAGACATGATTTTTTTTCAGAGTTTTTATTTTATGGAAACTTAGTTGAAGTGTATACTTTGTAATCTTTTGAGATGTAATAGTTATGTACTAATTCTCTAAAACTCTAAACCTAAAAATATCCTCTATGTGAATTATTAATTTAATTCAGTATTAAGTAATTTTTAAGGTCGGGCCCTTGTAGTTGGTATCAGAGGTCGATTTAGATTACTTTAGAGGTTAGGGTATTCTCTAAGCATAAGTGACATTACCATAATGGTTAGGATTTCAGAAAGAGTCCATGTTTTAGATAAAGTGAATGAGTAAGTACATCTTAGTGTTTATCTTCCAGATTAGTACATTATGGTTTTGTTGATATACTCACACTGACATTTCTGTTTTAAGTAAATAGATGGATCTAGGAGTCACCAAAGTGACAATGGGTTTGGAGGAAACTATGGTGGTTCTCTGATTAAGAGATTGGATGAAATGGGGGATTCAATGAAGAATCTCATGGTTGTTCTAAACCAACTATCAAGGAGTCATGATCAACCACTTGAACCTTGGTTAGTTCTCTAATGCATCATGTATGAGATGACCAACTCGATGCAGAAGTTCAGGTAATAATTATAAAGGTAACAATTAGGGCTTATATGATCCTTACATTTGAGGTAATTATGGGTTACTATATGTTATGATGGAATATGAACGAAAACATATAAACATGAGGTTAAATTATGTTATGGTTATTTTTGAATATTTTATCGCTTTTTGGGGAATATTAGAAAAATTCTATAGATTTGGAAGAAGGAAAACACACAGACCGTGTGACAACCCGTCGCGTCGGACAATGATATGGGAATCAAACCCACAACCAAAGTTCGACTAGTATTTATCATCTACCACTAGACTACGTGAAGTCCCTGGTTAGTTTGACAAATTATTTTTAGTTAGATGATTTTAGGAATCAAGAGTATGTTTATTTTGGGTTATCTATGGAAATTATTAACCTATCATGGAGGATATGTGATTAGGATAATTACTTTTCAATATGGAACTTTACGAGAAACTAATGTTATTTAGAGATAAATGTTTATTTTTAACTTGGAATACTATGTGATTAAATCCATCAAATATTTGGGTTTCAATCTTAGTTTGGTTTACTTTGTTGAATTATATAGACAAATTGTTTATTTAATGGTCTTTGTTGAACTTTGGGTATTGTTTGACAAATTATAGAGATTAAGAATAGATTGTTTTATAAAGGATTAACCTTTTTGGGTATTATCTGATCTCATACTAACCTTTTTGGATTTAGTTTTGGTTAAGATCTAAAGACATGGGAAGTATATAATTCTATTTTGTGGATTAGGTGATTCTATAGAAGTTGATTATAGCTCTCTTAATGTAAACAAGTCATCCTAAATACTCATCTTTTGGAGAAAATAGGAGTTCCTGTAAAAATATAGTAAAAGTTGAAAGTCAACATGACAAGTAAGTATGTTTCCTTATGTTTTAGTTATGCTCATAAATAAATTCTTCAATGAAAAGAAACTTAAAACAATAATGTTGTCTGTTAATTTTTTTTACTGAGGAATCAAATACCATTTAACCCATCACAAGTTTGTGATTTTCTTGTGGTTAAATTTCTCCTAATCATGTTTTCTATCACTCTCCATCAGAAGATAACCCTTTTTTCTCCTCCATGTCCATGTTTTCCTGTATGGAATCCTAGTATGGGTTAACTCGGGTGACCTTTGTAGTTATCTTTCTTTATTTTAATGTGATAGTATTCTGACTCTTGTTCCGATGTGGGATTTTCAATGATGTTTCCAAGCCCAATTTTAAAATTGTGAGGATGGAATTACCAAAAGGGGGGAAGGATGTAACACCCTAGGTAAATAAAGAATATGTAATTTTCATATTTATCCATATTTGTGAATAAAATAATAATATTACTTTAAAGGGGACGCTATGCTCGATGGCGTACCCAATATGCAACAACACGTTTCTTTGAAATATTACGTAGCACTCTAATAATAAAATAATATTATTTTAAATGGTAGTTAAAACCTAGCCGTTTTAATGGCGGGAATAAACAGAACTAAATAAAAAATGATTATATATGTCTGTCAAATATTTTTACTTTTATCCAATAAATGTTAGAGGCTTAAAATGTGAATGAATCCAATTTTAAGCGTAAATATTCTAATATTCTTTAAAAGCTCAATTAACCACATATTGATGGAGAATGCTTTTCAAATCCACTTTTTGAAAATTTCAAATCTTATCTTGGACCAAATAAAATCCTTATTTAGAATTGGGGCATCCAAATTTACTTTGTGTATGTTTTTGTTATTTTTTTCTATAATGTTAATTTTTAATAAATAAGTGAAAAATGTTGTATTTTAATTCAAAACCTCTTTTTAATCTAATTTATTTATATGAATAGATCATGTTTTGAATTGGTTTTAAAGTACAATTAGAATATATATTTACCATTTAATCCAATGGTGGTCATTGGAATTAATTTCACTTTGAAATTGGACATAAACTAGTGTTCATCTTTTAATAGATATTTTTTCTTAAAAACACACTATTTGTTTTGACACCGGAATGAATTATAAAATAAATTAATTCAACATATGTATTTTTAATTTGGTAAAATTGACATCGTTTATGAATTTGGAATATCAAATATAGCTTAGGGTGAATTTTTGGTATTTTTCTGAAAAACATCAATGTTTGATGAATAGTGAAACCACTATGTGGTAGTTAAAGAAACTGATTTTTTGTTTAAATAAAAAATTACCACTTCTGTGATTTGATTTTAAAAATCCGACATATATGGTTTTCATTAGGAAGTAAAATTTGGTTCAATGAGATTAAAATAATTTTTTGGTGAATAGTAACTTTTATGTTTTATTAATTGCGATTAGAGGTAATTAGTGTAATTTAAGGTAAAAATAATGTTTTAATAACATGAAATGACCTAGACACATGTACTACCCTTATTGTATGTGTCATGGACGACCAAGACAATCCATGGGTCAACATGGGGACCCCATGTAGCCACTTTGGTAGGAAAATGACATTAATAACTTTTTATTTAATGTTAAAATAAAAATGTCACAAACATATATTGTTTTACTAAAAAAAATTACATGGGGTTATACAAGTCATATTTTTGACTATAAATATTCATTCAGAATATAAAAGTATTTCTTACATCATGATATTTTTTTATAATTTTTAGACACTAAATAAATTAAATTATTTATGACACCATGATGATGCAACGATTATCTCATTATTTAACTATTTAAATAAAATGGAAAAATAATGTAAAATATAAGACATAAACTTGTCAAAAACCTGTTGGATGAGTTTATTTAGAACTATTATCATCTTATCCACTAAATATATAATTGTGGGACTTTTAAAATCCTAAAATCATTTTATAATAATGTAAAAGATTATAACTTTCCAAGAGTGACCCTCCTCTCCTCTTCTAAAAGGCCCCCATCTCTACCTCCTTACCAACACCTCTCAAGCCATTGGCTCGGCCAACCTCTGCTAATTTTGTCTCTTCACATCCGTCTCTTACTCCTATAATCCTCACTTTGGGTAGAATCCTTTCCAAGGAAACCTTTGAGTTCAAATCAAAAAGAGTTACTTGATTTAAAGGTAATGTCTTCCCTAGTGTTCTTTTGTTTTATTTTGCTTCTCCAACCACCTAATCTCTTTAATTTAATTTAATTTGTAACAAAACCAGTATATTAAATATACAAGGATGTTGTTATTAGGCGGATTTGAGCTACACTAACACACACCTCCATCTAATGGTTAAAGAACATATTGTTCCCGTGGATGGCGAATTACTGCCTCACGAAACAATGATTGTTCTATCTTCTCATAACACCTCTCATGGTGGCCATTATGATGGAACTATATTTATTTATGATATATATTATATTTATCTCCTCTCTATTCTTCTGTATTTTATATTTAATACATACCTTTATGCTTTTCATGTTTTGCAAATGCGATAATTTCATTTGAGATGTGTGGACTACTGCCCCCTAAAGTGATGTGACTCATTCATGCAATAATGGAATGTATAAAGAATGAAATTTATGAAATTATGTGATCTATATAACATATATATATTAATGGAATTATAATATATATATATATATATATATATATATCGCATCTATTTTTAATTCCATTAATGTTCCAACGAAATGAAAGTAGCGTTCATGTGTACGTACTGCTTACCGTCTCCATGAATGGTACATTTCATTTCATCTCTCCAAATGTTATGTACTATTGTAAGTATATATATATAAGGGATATATATGTCACATATTACATCTAAATGATGGATATCATTCTAGAATTATAATATATATCTCTCTCTTTTAACTTTAATTCTATTAATATGACAAAACAATTGAAGTAGCATCCATGCGTACGTACGGCCTACCATCTCCATGAATGGTGCTTTTAATTTTTTATCTCTAATTGTAATGGAATAGTATAAAATGAATATATACTGGATATATAGGATATTTAAAACATTAATACTATTCTGGAGATGATGTACCTATAACTACATTGAAAATTCTTTTCCAACAAGTTCAATTTTAATTATGTACCGAACATCGATGAAAACATATGATATGAACTCATTTTATTAACAAATTATTATAACATTATAATATGTGATATGAACTGAATAATAATATTTAAAGGATGTCCTTAATAAATTATAAATTGACCAAATTTTATTATTCAGTACATTATAGAACGATCAAGTCATGTCGGACACGAGGTAAGGGACCCTACCTCTCTCTTTATTTTTAAGTACTCCATTTTATGTCATTTCATTTAAGCTCATATTTATTATCTTTGAGGATGTTCTTTTATATTCATCATTCTATAAATTTTTTTTCCATATTACGAGAGACCCTTTTTGATCTCATAAATCCATTTTTGGATGTTTTATGTGGTGTCATTAGGCTGCCGAGTTTTCGTAAGGTATTTTTCATCTCACTTTTATTCCCGTGAGATTTATGCTACATTTGAAACCATTTCCTTGTATTGTTGTATGTACTGAAAATTATTCTACTCTTTCTGTCATATAATTTCTTTTATGTGTATTTACATCAATGTTTTATTGTCCTTCTTTCATGGGTTGTACGTTTCGAAAGTTACCCAAATCAGCAAGGGAACCTTTCACCCTCCTCTTTTTAAAAGACTTATTTTGTTATGTCTATTAATTTACATCTTATTATGTTGGGATATGTTCTTATATATCCTTATTGATGTAAATTTTGTGTCAAAGTGATGAGATACCATTCTCTCTCTCATCGACTAATTTTCGGAATTTTAAATTGACGCCGTTAGGCTGCCGAATTTTTTCAAAGGAACTTCTTAACTCAATTTGAATTCTTTGGGTTAAACCTCTACTTATTTATTATGTCATAATAAGAATATGTGTAGATTACCTCTGATTGTTTTAGACATAATATCTTCATATATTGGAAGTATTTTATTTGTCACACATAATTATGTAATTGATTTATCCTTAATCTAAGGATACGGACTTTGTAAGGGACTTCGTATCAATCTCTTTTCATTGAGGAATATTTTGTTCTAATACAAGACTTTATTTTATACACTGTATAAACCCATTTAACTTATACTTTTGTTCAAAAGTAATCTTTTATATACAAAGCGTTTTACTAAACGACAAAAGGTATGTTTCTTTTAACGAACGCAGTGACAATGACCTTTCTGTCGCCGCGAGTATTATTTGATCTTTGGTTTCCTCAACAAGCCGTAATATTTTTCAAAAGTAAATAAATACCATATATTACTTTATTTATTTTGGTATTGAAAATGGTTTTGAAAATGGATTTGTTAAGTCAATATATTTAAGTGATATATTGTTATTGAAATATGGAAATGTTTTCATTCCTTTATAATTGTTTTATTTATTATGATTTTGTAATGGTACTTGGACATTTTACGTGTGGTTACAGGATAAACCATATCAGGGGTGGTGTCGTGAATACCAGGATGGGTGGTTGCATTATAACCTCCAATGCATTGGGTATGAATGTCGGCTGTGTGTCTGTTCCATTAAGTGATATGTGTGGAAGTCAACTGTATGGTTATTCCATTTTAGTATGTTTATGTCCCAAGTTACCTTTATATGTTATGTGTTCTTTATATGGGTTTATGGTAATATTTTGGTTTCAAAAGGGTATGTTATGATCTTTT
Source organism: Viscum album (assembly GCA_963277665.1). Taxonomy (NCBI): domain Eukaryota; kingdom Viridiplantae; phylum Streptophyta; class Magnoliopsida; order Santalales; family Viscaceae; genus Viscum; species Viscum album. The sequence goes on along the minus strand of OY728137.1, from coordinate 441,314,166 downwards.
ATTCAGTGAAGTTTTTTTTACTACTTCATAAAGGTGAAAAGTATTTCTTTGATAATGTATTCTTGTTTTACTTATTGTTTTGAAAAAATGACAGTTTTCCTTCTTTGTGTATCCTTTACTGGGCTTTTTTATGCTCATCCCACGTTTTTTAAATGTTTTCCACCGGACTTAAGGATGAATAGGGTCAACGATGGGATCAAGGAAAGGCATTCTATCTAAAACATGAAACTATACATGTTTCTTTTTCAGAGTTTTATTTTATGGAAACTTAGTAGAAGTGTATACTTTGTAATCTTTTGAGATGTAATAGTTATATCCTAATTCTCTAAAACTCTAAACCTGAAAAGATCTTCTATGTGAATTATTAATTTAATTAAATATTAAGTAATGTTTAGGGATGGGTCCTTATACCTTAAACCCACACTCCCTGGTTCATTTCAAAAAACACATACAATAAATTATTTATTTGATACCAACTGTATTTTACAGGACACAACCAAGAAGTAATTATAGTACATTAATAGAATATTTCGTCACATATATTCCAAATTCCTTTTTGGTTTACTTTTAAAAAATTAGGGAAATACATAAACTGCAAAAACCAATGATAATTTTTCAAATGGAAATTTATTACATTATATACAAAACTACTTAACATATTATTATTCCTAAATATATCCCACAAATTATCATTCATGTTATACCTTTATAAACATGTCACATGTATAGATATTCATCCTAACCTAGAAAATGGAAACATAAGAAATGGGTGAGATCAAACACTAAGTAAGGGAACTGAATAAATGAATCTATAAAAAATTAGAGTGTTATACAAAATATGAAAGTAATAAATAATCTTAATCATTCTATAATCAAATGAACTAAGAGGATTTTTCATTCATGATAATAAATGAATATGTGGATATCAATAATACAAATCTCATACTGATGGAATGAATAATTTAATATATCAAAAACATATTTTCAAGGCCTTATTACAAAAATATATACTAATATATGGAGAGGTTTAAAATAAATCCCAATATTATTTCACATGATACATATCTATAAATCAAGGGTATATATGATTCTTTTCCCCACCCATCACTTGTTTATGCCCAATGCATTCACCATAAGACTTAACAACATTTTTCACTTCATCGAGAACATCCTTATTTTAATGATCCCAAAATATGGCCATACTATTATTAATAAACTATATGATTAATGTTATACAAAAAAGTTTTAGGTATAATTTTAAAAAATGTAAAAGTATGGATGTTAATATGTGTACATACCGCATGAACAAATTATACTGATTGTGAAGGTCAAGTTACCATGTGTTTGTGATAAAAAGAATAAACTACATACCCTACAACACATATATTATTCCTAGTAGCTATTGTGGGATGAGATGAAGAAACTCCATGAATAAAAGAAGCTATTTTGTGAACCAATAATGTTAATGGAAGATGGAAACTGACTAATGAATGAAGAAATATTGTTTCTATGTAAAGGTAAATAAAATTCCCATTAATAATGTACTGATCATATGTTTTACTTTTGGTAAACATGAGACGGATAATTCGTACCATGAGAAGAATATTACGATCAGTGAGAACAAGAGTACCTACCATATGATGGAAAAACTAATCATGCCTAGTTGTCTTGACAACTAATCATGTATACCTTTCATGGAAACTGATTGTACCTAGTTTCCATTCCAATGTGATCATGATTATGTGAAGAATAATCTTTCACATATATCATATTAATTTTAGTTTTTTCAATTCGAAGATGTGTAGTTTTCTAGAATTAATTTCGCATACATGAAATTATGGTTGTAATGAAAATTCTACATCTAATACATTTATATAGATTTATTATTAAGAATAAGAATCAATAATGAAGAAAATATGTAGGCATATGTATAGATATTAATATAATAATAAACACTTGTTACATTGATTGAAATAGGACTTACATAGAACACTCTACAACACACTGATCATTTGTTCCTTGTGTGAAAACATGGTGGATCTGTTTCAATGAAAATTTAAAGGGCTTATAAATTACCATTTTTTATCTTCCAGAGCTACATCATCTTCTTATATTCTATATTCCTTTATAAATTGTTTATAAGATATCTTTTATGTTATGTTTTTTACCCTATTTATTTATAAACACATGCTTTGGCACAGAACTGGAGAGTGATAAACACTCTCTTTCAAATATTTATATTTCTATTACCATGTATAGAAATGGAAGAGGTCTTGTGTGACCAGAAATATTTATCTCCCATTTAAAACAATGGAAAAGGCTTTGTGCCTAAAAAACCTTATATTATATTTTTTGAAAAACCTAATCTAGGTTGATGATCTACTTATTTTTATTATAAATATCATAGGATTGGATGATTTTTAAAATGAGGGGATTAAGTCTTGGATAGGTATCGAACCCCTTATATAATTTTGCTATGTGTTTTTGTTTTTTACCCTGATTTTAGATATAAATTATTTTATTTCCCAAATATATTAACCAAATAATACCTTTTATAGTTTTATTTAATAATTATTATTTATATTTTTCAGATACTACTATATTAGTTTCAAAGGATAATGTTTTTATAAAACCAATATTTAATAGAGTAGTGATAATGATTTGGAGAAACTATTTGATCATATCAGATTATATAATAATAATATTTTTTGAACTATGATGAAATATTATATTAGGATTTTTATATTTTAAATCATCTTTAAAATAATTTTTTTAAAATTAAATTCCCCCCTCTTGAAATACTAACTACGACCAACCTTTGGTAATAAAGTAACAGTCAAAATAATTTTAATTTTGATAAATTTATTTAAAAACATCTTAAATTTCTATTAATATTAAATTTCCATCCTTATTTATAATAATATTCCTAAAAAAATAATCCCTCTTATGTTAATTAAAATAACTATACATAATGGATGATAACTATGAAAATATGTATTTAGAGCTTTGGATTTGAAATTTTGTAGTATAATTGAGGGAAAATATTAACTTCCCAAAAGTGCTAGAAATTCATAGATTGGTACTAAAATAGATGTGAATAACTATAACTGTAAAACTATGAATGTGTGGTATTTTTTTTAGAATATGAACAATTTAATAGAATATATGTGTTTAATACTTCTTTTTATATCTAGGACACACCACTCGATTCTTATAAACGAAAATTGAATGTTAAAGAGATGCATTTGAATATATATATATACTATTACACATGATACCTTCAAGATGAAACCTGATTACAGAATTTATGATATTTATATTAGGATAAACATTATTTTTAATATTATCCATTCCCTTGGAAAGATAGATGATGATAAATATCAAGTGATGAAACAATTGAGATGTTTACCATATATAAGGATAGGGACAATGCTTTCCTTCAATAAAACCTAAGACATCAACAAATTTATTTGAAGTAAGGTAATTGGAAAGATCACAGTGTATAAAGAAGAAATAAAATTAAACAATTAATATTAAGATAAAAAAATAGAAAAATATTTTCTTTAATACTTCTAATACAAATCTAAATGATATAATCAAATATAATAGTTCGAGTAGGGATGAATGACCTACCAATTATGATGAGGAAATGGATCACCTTTTCGGATTATAAAAAAAGTTATATAAGAAGAATAAATTCTTCATGAAGTCAAATAATATAAGTAATTGTGATAATGTAAATTTTAGTACAGAGTGAAAAAGGATGAGTTCACAAATCAAATATCAATCAATAAGAATAAGTGTAAAATACATGTCAATGATGATTGTACCTAGGTAAAATATAATAAAAAGTGAGATAAAAATGAAAATTTCATAAAAAGCCTATAAAATTAACATATAACACTTCATAGGATAGTTCAAGTAAATATAACAAGAGCATAAAAGAGAAGAATGATAGGGCTAACTTGTGTTTCATAGAAAATACATTCAATCTCAAAATGTTATTCTAGCTTCTCCTAGTCATATTTATAATATTTTAAATAATGTAATTAATAATCTAAATATATCCAAGGAGGATATATTAGATTATTTTTACATGATAGAAGTAAGATTTAATGAACATAAAGATAAATATGAAAAAATAATCAAATAGAATGCTTTTTCTTCCCACTTCAAAAATGATTTCTCTATAGAAAAAGTGAAAACGATCAAATAATAAAGGAATATTATTAGCATAAGTTTTCAAATGAAAAATTAAAAAAAAGTATTTTAAGGTTATCATATGGTAGATAAAACCTAACCCAAATTATTGGTAATTAAACCACTCCTAAATATACTAATAGAATTAGTTATCAACATGAAAATTTGAATATTTATAAAAAAATTGTTCTTAGAGCAAGTTTTAATATTTTTTTAAATAATTTCTATTATTCTAGACCAAATAATGTATTTATTTATAAAAGAATAAAATCTTTAAATTGGAAGTCAATTAAGAATCTTTGGATTCCTAAATATATTATTACTAAGATCTATAGACCCATGAAAATAATTGTATAAAAATCATTCCTTCTTTTAAAATTGTATTAGGAACATTTTTAAAGATTAACGTAAAAAATTATAGTATCTTGAGAGTGGATTCCCTAAACATCTGTCTGCAGACTACTCATTTTTATGGAACCCTATCAAATTATATTCTGTACTTATCACTTTTAATGACCACAACAACGGAAATATAATTGGTCATAGTGGAATTAGTAACACTATTAATGTTTTAATTTCTAATAATTTTTTTGTAGTGTATTAAAATATAATCTTCTTAGAATATAAATATTACTTAATGATGGTTATAATTTCATGTTTAAAAATAATTCTTTTTTATGTTTGGATTCTAAAAATTCTTTATTTTTTACTTCCATTTTGTATGATGATGTTTATGTAATTTATATTACTAATTTTTTTTCTAAAAATATTTCATATTTAAGATCCTTTTATAATTAGTTATTTCTTCTTCATAAGAGACTAAGACTCTATAGCCTGCACTCATAGAGGAATAAAACGAGGAAATATTTAATAATTGAATTTAGTAAACTCTAATTTCAAATATAAAATTTCATTAAAAATGTAAACATAGGAATATGGATAAAATATCTATCAAAAATAAAAATAAAAAGTTATCATCTAATTAACCATTAGACTTAAATAATAGGTACTTGTTTGGATACTCTAGAGTTTCTATATTAAATGTGAAGCATGATCTTTATGATCAAGAAGTTGAATTTTCTAGATACACATTGCAAATCGTTCTATATCATAAATTTATTGATTTTTATTATTTATATATGTATGTAAAATTAATAGAAAAATCGAGAAAAATTAATATTATAGCCCTTGGATGTTATCAATGATATGAATTTTGAAATTAAATACATTAAATATCTTTTTTCAGGATATAGTAACAATGAAAAAAATTATTCTCTTAGGACCACACAATAGGATGGTGTAGTAGAATGAAGAAATAAAAAGCATTAATAAATTTCATGGACCATAATTAATTTGTAATATTTTCCTATTAATTGTTTGTCAGAATATACAAATATAGACTATTATATTATTAATATTTTCATTATTAGAAAAATTTAAAAGAAACCACTATAGGAATTCTGTAATGGAATAATACCAAAAGATAATCTCTTTTGGTTTTTTGTTTTCATGGTGTGTATTTTTAATTCAATGGTAAATTTATATAACTTTTCATCACATATTTTTGAAGGATAATTCATTGGATATTCAATGTCTAGTAAGTCATTCATGGTATTCAATATGATTAATAAAAATTGTTGAATAATCAGTGAAAATAAAATATGTTGAAATCGATCCACATAATCCAAAGACCAATTTATAGAACCATTAGTATAAACATTCTAATATGAACAATAATGAAAAATATACTGATAATTCGATGAATCTAGTAGAAAATTATTACAGTTTTGAGAAACTATTTGAACCCAAACCTTTTTTTTCAGAATTATGTAAAAAATACTTTAGTTTCTAGAGCTTTTAGTACTCATAAAGGAAACCATTTAGATGTTTTTTATAGTTCAAAATATAGTAAAAAATTATATATTGTAATAGAAACCAAAAAAAATTAATCTATCATATCGTAGCTGGAATGTAAGGAAATCATATAATTAATAAATGGTGTGTTCTAGGTGATAGTAATAGAAGAAGAATTATTTTCATTTGAGATAAATTATGTCTATAAACTAGTGGAAATTCTTAAATACTTAATGAACATTAAAATAGAGTGGGTGTTTAGTGATAAGGTGGATGATCCATGCAAAATTATTAAAAATAATACAATACATGTTTCATAAGAATATAGCCATGAGAATATTACAAAGTATGGGGAAAATTTCTCACCAATAGAAATACATGAAGTAATTAGAATTTTTCTTTCCAATGGAGAACATTTGGATATCAAATTATATCAAATGGATTTAAATATTATATTTATAAATGGTAAAATATTTGAGTATGCCTTTCATGAACAGTCACTTATAATTCAAAACCCTAATTTTCCCAATCATGTTTTTAAAATAAAAAAATTTATTAGCTAAAACAAGGCCCATAGAGCATAGTATGATAAGATAAGATCATTTTTTATTACAAAAGGTTTTTATATAGGTATATCTAACACAAATAAATTTCAAAAAAGTATATTAAAATATTTATTCACTATGAAAATATATTTTGATTTTGTTATTTTTGTATCATCAAAAAACACTTTGTGTACTAGATTTTAAAAAATTATTAAAATGTTTCTGAAATGAGTATTATGGGTGAATAAAAAATCATCCATTATTTATAAATTTTACTTAATAGGGTTTCATTTTAAATAAAATAATATAAAAAAAGTATAACATAAATCATTTTGGTACGGATAATAAAGACATTATTGATACTCCAATGAGTATAATTTGTAAACTAGATGTTGATGAAATTTGGAAACTAATTATTCATACCACGTATAGATGTATGATCTATAGATTAATATAATTAACGATAATTAGATCTAGTGTTATATTTAGGGTGTTCTAATGGTGACCCAAGATTATTATACTAGTATATTAAAACATTTTATATGAATATTAATCACATTACAAAAATATTTTCCCAAGGAACATAATAGATTAGTGTCTTCTAATACAAGTAAACATAATGATACCACTATGTTAAAGATCTTCAACATCACCCTTAATGATATTCCCCTTTTTTACCCCCTCTATAAAATTTTTCTTTATAACATAGAGAAATGATAAATAAGAAATGGGGGATATTAGATACACTATAAAGGTAATCAAGGGAGATATATAATCATAACATGGTAAAAATGATATTATAATATGATCATAACATTATAATAACATACATTATATATCAAAAATTATATTCAAGGGTCATGGCATAAATATTTGAAATTTAGCTTACATGAATCATAAGAGAAACAGGATAATAAAACATAAGTTAATAATAATGAAATAAGACAAGAAATTTTGGAAGACAAATAATCATAGAAAATATATTGTCAATATATACCGTCCAATAACATTATAAAATTGTGAACCTGGACTGATCGCCAACATACCATCATCGGGCTTGAGATTCCCTCTGGTGTTCACACTTAATTCATTCTTGGGATACCCTCTCATGTACCCTCTTTTTTCGATCATTTAATGAACTCTCATGTATGATTTGGTATCATGATTCAGATTCCAACCCATGTGCCATCTAGTTTAGGCCGTGGGATTCCCTCATATGTACCCTCTTGTTTCGGGTTTGGGATTCCCAACTTTGTACCCTCTTGGTTTGGGGTTATTATTCAATCCAATTAAACCACTTATTTCTAGCTTTGGATTCCCTACCATGTACTCCTTGATTTGATAAAACATTTATAATTACATAATTCATTATAGATAGATATATGTCACATCATTAATATTATGAAATCATACATGCAAAGTCTACAAGATAACAAAACATTCACTATATCATTATCTATAAAATATATGGGTTTCATAAAAATCATATCATAAAAAGGAATTGAAATGTGTATTGGTAATATTTTATCATTAAATAACTTTTGAAAAATAGAGGGGTTTCATAATCATTTCATCATAGAATATCCCATGAAAGGAAGGAGGTTTCATTATTGTTTCATCATGGTATAAATCATGGAAGATAAATTTCCTTCACAAATAACTTTTTAGCATAAACATAAACCATTTAAATAAATAATAAGAATGGTTTCCATGGATCTTTTCACCATTAAATCATAACCAATAACAACATATTTCATCTTAGAGGGGAATCATTTTGAATGATCACATTGAACATTCTTAATAAAAATAATCATTTTTTGAAAATCAATCTTTAAAACATGAAGCATTTTAAAAATAATTCTCCATTAAATACTATTTAAAAAACATATAAACGAATATTTTAAAAATAATTTAAAACATTTCATTAGACAATATACTTTCATATTTGAAAAAAACTTTTTAAATAATAAAAAAGTTTTTAACAAATCCATTTTGAAAATAACCTTTAAAACTAATAAGGGAATCTTTGAAAATATTTCATAACAATTACAAAAATCCTACATTTTTTATAAACATTTTATTTAATAACCATAATAAAACAATTAATTAAGAAAATATTTAAAAAAATCCTTAAAATATAATTGAAAAAATTCAATGAACGCTTTAAAAAAATGATCATCATGTTATTGGGTAAATCCATACATACCAAACATTCCTTTTGTATTATAAAAATTTTAGAATCGTTTCTTCATTGGAAAATGAAAAAGATATTCCTTTTAGAATATTTTTTATTAATATGGAAAAACATGGGTAAAAATATCCATTACACATCATCGTAAAATATTTTTCAAATGATTTTTAGAAAACATTGTTATAGTATTAAAACAATTTTCTGATCGAAAAGAGAAATAAAATTTTATTTTCTAAAAAACACAATATTAATTATATTTTGTATCGAAGAATTGAAAAATAATTTAATTACATGGAGATATCATGTATAATAATATTACAAGAAAATACCTGATATTTATTGATATATGTTTTATAATATTTCATCAATGGAATCATAATACTAAACCATCTCAATAAATGATGTGATTGTATCATTAAACTGTTTCCACATTGGAAACCTTAAATTATAATAATATGGAAATAAAAAAAATTAAAAGTTGTTTAATATATGTTTAAAATAGTTATATTCATTATATATCTAATCAAAAGGGATTATATACACAATTTAGAAGAATATACGTGCATAACATGGTGTGTGTCTCAAAGATGGAAAATTAAGACAAAATTACATTACCGATTTAGTAAATATTGAATAGTAAACCCCTTAAAAGAAAGATAATATAATTTATATGTAAATACCAATAAATATAATGATAATAATTTTATAATAAATTCATTGGATATATATACACCACCCAATAAAAATTGGTGGTGAATATTTCATAAGTCTCTTAGAAATAAAAGTGAGACTAGAAATCCCTTACTACTTGAGTAACTTTTAAATTATGGTCCCCATGAAAGAATGAAATAAATTGAAAAATTAAATATAATTTATTAAATTATATTAAGGATAATATATTTAGTAGGTAAGTATATACACCACATAACATGATTAAGTGGGGAATAAATAATATATCTCATAGAAATATAAGTGAGAAGGGAAAACCCAATCCTTAAGTCGTAACTTCTTCCATACATGTTAAAAACTAATATAAAATAATTGTAAGTTTGTTATTAATCTAAAATATATCCATATTAAAAAATATAATTCCATATATGATTTAATTGTGAATTTATATTACCCTATTTTTTACAATTTCATTTGACTGGTACGTTTTGTGTAATATCTACATTTTTTTTATATTCTTTGACTTGTTATTATTTATAATATTACATATGACATTATTTACATATTTACATAATTTAATAAAGGATATAAATATAATATATATTTAGTATATAAATATTTATAATAACTAACAAAATAAAAAAAATGGAATACATTGTTCATGGAGACGATAGGCTATATGTACGAAAGAATACGATATCTGTTTTCTTATCTTGTTGAAACATAAAAAATTAAATCACATATATATATATTAAAATTAATTTATAATTATCATCTTGTATATATCATACAAATTTAATAAACCCTTCCTTAATAGAATTCATGTAAATTATCAGTGAATCACATTGCATTGAGGAGATGGTAGTCCACACATCCACAAACAAAGTACTCATATTTACAGAAAATGGAAAGAATGAATGTATGATTTATATAAAAATTAAATAATAAAAAATACATAATATATATCATATATATCATACATAAAGATAATTTCCATCATAATTCCCAACCGTGAAAGGTTATTCCCAAAAAAATGAACAACATCGTTTTGCGAGGTGGTAGGTTGTCGTACACACGAACTGTAAGTTCTTTACCCATTTATTGGGTGATTGTATAGGTGTAGGTAAAAAACATAGAATAAAAACATCTAATTTTATTTATAATACTATTTTTATTATATAATCATGGAATTAGAATAACTTATGTGGTGGAGAATGGAAATAAAATAAAAGATCTTGTGGAAATATGTTACCTATTCTTGGATTAACTATTCTCGGTTTGCAGCAAATGGATTCCTTGAATTGATTTATGTACAAAGGGAGTATTCTATAATGACCGGTGAAAATTTAGGAGGATTGTTTTTCAGGTTTTATCTGAGATAAATTTCTGGAGATGTGTGAATAAGTGAGGGGTGAGTTTCTTTTTTATACTGGAGGTGGAGTGGAATTATTATAAATATAAAAATGGTAAACACTATAGATAGGTCACCCATACTCCAGGAGTCTCCAATAATGTTTCATTTGGAAAATAATTGAGTATATTTTCTAAATATGTTCATACCGTGAATTTTGAACAAGTTTCTTGGTTATTTGGCCACTTAAGATAATGTTTAACCACTAAGTATACTCGTTTTTGCCTTATTCGTTGTAAATAATTTTAGTTACATTCACCAATATTTTTTATAAAAAACAAATATTAAATTATTATAAATTAAAATTTATATTGATTAAAAATATGGAATCCATTTTTTCAAATTATAATCACATAATTAGAATAAATTAATTTAAAAAAATTATATAAAAGGGAAGAAACAATGGGCTTTCCAAGGGAAAATGTTAAAATGCTTGAACTATTTTAATATCCATTTTCATTGTAATTTTTTTTACCATGACATAAATCGCAATAAAAGAAGTATAATTTATATAAATATACTTTAAAACTAATTTAAAATGTAATATAATAATATATAAAAATTAGACAAAAAAATATTTTGAATTAGAATTTCAAGTTTTTTCATTATGAAAAAAAAATCATACTTCATTAAAATATTCCATATATTCAACCAATGTAAATTTTGATTTTCCATTTTCTAAAATTGAGTTTTTTTTTCAAATAAAAAGTTTTAAATTGTTGAAGATTTATATTTAAAACAGTTACTCAATTAAAAGGCGGTAAAATTATCTTTTAAACAAATATATCATTTTATTCATAAAATTATATTTATTCATATATTTTTCATATAAAATCTATTAGAAGTGTTTTTAAAAATGTTATTGAATATATAATATATAAATGTTATTAAAAAAATTCATAAATAGTGTTTTCATGAATTGTTTGAGATGAAATGTTGTTTGTAAATAGATAAATAGTTTTCAGAAAAAAGGAATTTCTTTATTTTAAAATTGTTCATACATTCATTTTTGCTAATTTATAACCCAGTATTTATTTTATATATATTTTTAAACCACATTTTCACAATTTCGTTAAAAAAATTTAAATTTTCATTCCAACAGATAGGTGGTACTATAATAATATTTTAATTACAATATTAGTATTACATTATTGTTATAAAAAAACTAGGTCTTTCATGTAACATAATATATCAAAGGAACATGGTGTTGGGTTTATCAAAATACTTACATAGTTTTATATGTACTAAAAGATAATATAAGTGTTTAATGTATCATCATATTAAAAAATATATATAACTCAATCCAAACTATGTTCATTCCTGTAAAATAAGTTATATTTTTGTGTTTTGTGATTTTCAAACTATCAAAAAGCTTAAATTAATTAGAAAAAAATATTACACCAAATATATTGGTTTTAGAGTGGTTTTTTTATTTTCAATCAAATACAAAAGGATACAATTTACATATTATTAACTTAATTATTTAATACCTCAAAAATAAAACCAACATGGGATTATTTAATCATAAGGAAAAAGAATTTAATTTCTTGATTTATTCAGATATGGATTATGGTGTTCATAAGTTAGAATGAAAAGGAACCTCTACAATTTTTTCGTTTTTAGGAAATTCACTAGTTTCATAGTGAAATATTAAATAGAATTATGTTTCTCTATTTACTACTGAAGCTGAGAATATATCTGAAGACCCAGGTTGTGCCAATATTATATGGATGAAACACACAAAACTAGACTCTGGATAACAATTCTGACATGTCTTAATAAATTGTGACAATATGGGTGAAAGAAATATATTTATGAATACTATATCTCAATCATGTATGAAACATATTTATATAAGACATTAGTATTTTAGATATAATTTTCAAAAAGGTAATACAACTCTTTAATTCATTGGTATTGACCATCATCTTGATGATATATTTAAAAGGCATTTGAATGTTGATAGAATAATGTATATCATATATGAATTTTTAATAATTAATTTTTTCTAAATATTATTCATTAGTTTGTAATGATTTTTAAGTGATTAATTATTGTTTCAATGGTTTATTTTAGTTATGGAAGTTTTTTCATCAAAGTAATCATGATGTATATGTCACAATGATTGAATGCCAAACCATGATTTTTTCATTATGTGGTTAGAATACCTACAATGGTTAGTTTCTCACGTGGATAGTATACCAACCCAGAGGTCAATGTAGTTATACATAAAATTCCTTTGTTATGTTGGATCCATGGTAAGTACACCTACAATGATCATTCTATACTAATAAATTTTCATGAAATAGTTATTGTAGGATTTCATTTTACATTACTAGTATCATAATACCAAAATGATGGAATTGAATTTAGAAGTATAACTTGAACCATGATATCTAAAAAACTCCATCCTTCCTTCATATGACTTACTTTCATGGACCCCTCCACTCTCTTGCAAACAAAAACTGAAATAGAACATGAATCTAACTAGATAATGTCGAGGGTGAAGTGTGTCATTAATGTTTCACCTCATTTCATGATTCCTCTTACTGATAAACAATAGAAATGAAAAGGAAGCAGGATTTCTATTGAGAAACAACACAATCCACATCTTGTAGATAATTAGGCATCTAAAAATAAAGATTTTGATGCTCAATGGTTACAGCAAAGTCAATAACTTGTTTGGGAGGAGATAAACAATAAAGGATATGCGAATGGTTTAAAAATAATTGAAAGAAATTATATATGAAATTAAATAAGTAAATATATATGAACTTGGACTTCATTATTGGAAAGAAAAGGGACACTATCTAGATATTACTGAATGGTTATGCTCTTGATTTTTCATCGAGATATTGGGAAAATGGTCTGAGTGTACCTCATAATGGTGAATTTATTGATTACCAGAACTCATACCAAATAAATCATTCATACTATGGGTTTTAGATTTATCTATAAGATCAAACATAAAATGAAACCCCCATGATACCAACTTCTGGCAATATTAGTGGAGGGTGCAGGTTTTTAGCTATGTTCATGCAACATTTGACATGTCCAACAAATTGATATATCAGTATTTTAAGGCATCATGACCTGTTTCTAAGGATTTTGATGAAAAATGGTATCGATATAAATTTTGAATGGACTTTAATGGGGCATATAAGTGTGTTTTGTAAACACTACTATAACTTTAATTTCATACAATACCCACATATTATTTATTTATTGTTGTATTATAAAAGTTAAATATCTAGGGGAGGAAATTATTACAACTACTGATGGTATATTACTCTCAAAAATGATTTTTCGGAATATGATTGTAAACTGGGCCCCATAAAAGAACTATTGGGTTACTAATACAAATAAATATATGTTTTGTGTAACCATATAATGTATACAGTTTTACTAAGGGATCAGGTAGATCTAGGTCTTGATCCACACGAGGTATTAGAATATTCATCATATGATTTTTAAGCCCCTTCTCTGGAAAGTTGATGAAGAAGTGGGGTTTTATGAACAATAAAATAAAATGGAAGTATAGATAGAAGCTAGATAAGCTTGTAGGGATGTTCCTAAATGTGATGATTTTGTTGAATCTGAAGAACATGAAGTCAGCCTAGAATGATCTCATGTGATAGGAAGTACACATAGATATTATGTTCTATAAAAACACACTAACGGGTGAAGTCTGATGGATTCACAATACAAGGATTAGTATATTAAAATTAGAATGATTGTGATAATGGAGGTAATCAAACTGGTTATGGTATACCTTCTATCCCTTTAATGTAGATATCATTAAAAATATATTTTAGTACTAATATTGACAATGGATAGAGACTTGATGTGTCTATTTCAAGAACTTTTATTGATCATGCAATTCAGTAAATTTTTTCCCTCCCGCCTCCATGGATGATGAGGAATCTGGGAAGTATTGGTATGCTATTTCTCTCATAGGTCAAGTTATAGATTTTTCCAATGTAGTATAGGGTACTCATGAGGATGTTGTTGTTGTTACTATTATGGTTGAGGATTATTCATTGATATATAGATCACTAGATGTTGTAGTATAGTTAGAAGGCATGCATCAGGCTAGTGGTCAATCTACCACATCTCAAATACCTTATATTCCCTCTACCACGTATGTCCCTAAATATGATTTCTATGAATTGAAATCATCGATGTTTTTAAATTCAAGAAAGATTTACACAATTTTTACAACTCCTTTCTATATGTTAGAAAATATTACATTATTTATCAAGTTACCTTAGGGGTCAATAAAATTCATCCTCAATTGTATTTCAAATTAATTATGATATATAATAAGATCGATGATTTGATATATTTGTTTAATGATCACTATATAGATAAATCAAATATGTTGATCCAATTAAACCAATTGTTTATAAATGATATGTTTTAACAAACACTTGTTCCTCCAACTGCAGTCCCTCCTCAAAGATTAGTTGATGAAGATAATAAATAGATTTTCAATAATAGAATAAATAAATGATCTATTTTACAAGTTAAAAAATGGAATATTTATACGGTTTTAATGCACATGCATCTATGTCTTTAAATTTCGAAACGTCAGATTTTACTCAAGGTGGGTAAGATAGAGAAACCATCAAAAGGTCTATTAATTATTATTTGAGTAGAATCATCACAAATTCCAAAATGGAAAGAAATTTCATAAATAGTTATTTTGACATAATTATTATAGCCTTGACACAAAATTTTAACCCCCATGTGGAGAAACATATGGATATCCCTCCTATTCTATAGGCTTTTATTAGAAATATAGATCATTTTCTTCCGGATTTAGAGTATGGATCTTGGGAAATCAGTGAATTTAGAAGGCTGATAGAACCCTACTTCTACACTTCTCAGACCACTGTATTTTCACCTCCAGTCATTCAAAAAATCACATCCCATACAAATACCTCAATGTCTACATTAACGATTATGGATTGTCTAATGGACAAGTATTCTATCATCTTAAACCAACTTATCTGGGTTTGGTAATAAGATACATTATTCCAACCTCTATACCAAAATCTAAAACTCAAACCAAACCCACCACACCATCTACATCCAATGTAAATGATCCCTTTATCTTGTCTAAAATAAGAGATGTTCAACATTCATATTATGACAATAATTCAAAATATGTATTTCTTGTAACACTTTTTGTAGTATCATTTTATATATTAATAAAATGCATTTTTTTGTTATTAATTTTGTTTTTATTTTTCATATTATCTTTTTTATCTTCCCTATAACACACTTTTTGATAATCTTAAAAAGAGTAAGAATACTAAGAGTAATTAATTATAAAAATAATGGCTATGTTTATTTTAATAATGTTGATAAACAATATGATTTAATCAATTATCTGATATTTTCCATTCATTTCTTATGTCTGTTCATTATTTAAATGGTTATATTTATACAAATTAATTATCATAAAAAAGAGATAAGATTGTTGGATTAGAACTGATCCTCATTATTGTAATGTTTCTAAATCATGATCTTAATGTTTTTAGTGAATTATATTTTTAATATTAGAGTGATATTTGTGGTAAAAATTTAGAAAACTATATTTTTCAAGAAATTATTTTGTGTACCTTCCACATAAAAAATTACTATCCCTGACTGTCAAGTGACCTTGCATGGGTGACCGCATGAGAAAACTACTCAGCATTCCCCACATCATTAAATCCTGAAACAACCATGTGAAGTGATGAATATTACACATGAAAAAAGAAGCTACCATGTGAACTAGTGAAGTGATTGTAAGAAGGAAACTATTTATTGAATGTAAAAATATACATCCATTTTTAATGTGAGTAAATTATATTTTAATATTGTTATGATTGTATGTGTAATTATAATTAAATTGATAACTAGAGTACCTACTAGGAGAATAAGAGTACCGACCGTGAATGTAAGGGTACCTTCCAGATGAAGCATAGAACTGACTCAGCCTAAATACAGTCCAAAATAACCATTCTTGGTTGTTTTTCCAACTGACCTTACCGATCTTTAATCCGATTTGATCATGCCTAACATAAGATCAACCAATTGTGTCTAACATAAGAATTAGATTATTTTCATATCTCCAAAATCTATTTTCAATCATTAATTATAGATTCAATCAATTAAGGCTACAATGAAAATTTTTTAATGGCTACTTTGAGGTGGAGTTATTTTTAAGAAGAATAAAATCCCATGAAAAAAAATATGTGATTATATTTATAGAAAATAATAGAGTTATAGACACTTATGCCTATAATACATATAGAACTACTTTAAAACACTCTAATATTATTAACTATCTATGAAAACATATCAAAATAATTTCAAAAAATAAAATAAAATGACATATAAACAATTAAATATTATCATATTGAGCTATATATATTTCTTGTATTTTATATTCATTGATAATTATATTTTAGTAATATAATGAGATGTATTTTTCATTACTTTATTAATATATAATCATAGTGTTTTACACTAAACTAATGAGTTCGAGACACTCTTTCTCAACACATCTTATTTGTATTTCAACGTATAGGGATGGAGGAGGTTGTGTGTGACCTTGAATATTTTTCTCTAATGTAGCACTGTGGAAGAGGCTTCGTGATTGGATAGCCTTATGTGATATTTTTGTATAACCTAATAAAGGTTTTGGATTGATTTATGTGTACAATATACTTCTTGGCATTGGGTGATTTCCATTTGGAGGGGATTAACTCTTTTCTACTGACCAAACCCCTTATATAATTTAGGTATGTGATTTTTGTTTCTCCTTACCCTCTTTTTAGATAAAACCTATTTTAGTTTTCAAAAATATTATGAAAAACATAAATTGGATAATTTACTTTAGTAATTGTGTTAGATATTATGTTTTATACTACTACATTAGTTTTAAATGATATTGTTGTTTTAATACATGTCTTTAACTCATTTTTGTTCATGGTTTTTTGAAACTATTGGAACATATCAAATTTTTAGTACTGTTGTTTTTGTGAATTCAGATATAATCTTAAATTGGGAATTTTATTAGATAATTAAAATTATTTTTTATTGGGAACTCAATACACACCCCCACTATTTAGTTACTCATATTTACCAACAAATACAATTATCAAAATTCTCTAATGAAACTTTGGTGGAATAAAAGCATGGCTATCCCTATAATAATGAACATTAAATATCAATTCATAATCAACATATGTTTGTAGCCAATAAGAATAAATAATTATAATAATTTTCCTCGTTCTAGTAATAGTGATAACATGATCATAACCCATGCGGAGGAAGATGGTTGATGGTTAAACAATATAAATTAAAATTTCCAATAATCATTCATTTTGGAATAAAAACAATAAAAAACCAAACACATTTACATATGTCAATAAAAGGGCCTATAAGGTCATAAAAAATCTAGAGGATGAAGGTTTATAGTTATACAATATATTGTAAACATTCCCATAATCAACAATATTAGAATATAATATATGGAACACCAGTACTCTTCCACTTGTAAATAAAAAGGATAACATGATCATAACCCATCTAGTAGAAGAAGGTGGTTGATTTAAGAATGAACACAACCTTGTTGTAATAATGGAAGCATAGTAGGGTGTTGAAAAAAATGAAAAATTCCTTCAAAAAACAATAATTTTATTGGTAAAAAAAATAAGGGATCAACAATCCACCTATTTAATATCATGAGTTTAATACCACTAAATAACATGTATATATATACACATTAAGGGATATATATTATAATTTCCAAGCCTTAAACATTACTTATTCATTAGTTAAGTCAATAATTTTACTTTTTCACAATGAGGATATTTTCATGAATATAGATTTAGATAATCATTCCCTAACCCATACATCAAAACATAAATATTATATGGTAGAAACTTCTACTCACTTTAAATTTTTTAACAAAACAAAACTTTTAAAAAGATATATTGTTTTGTTTTATGTTTAAATAGACTAAATTTTCATTGACCCCATCCTTGAATCTATTATCCTTTTAATCCAATGAAAAACATTTCAAAACATGGGAAGAGTATAAAAATATCAGTAAGAGATACACAATGATGGAATGATGTTAGCTGTGTGAAAACATGTAAACCATGAATGCTTTATCATAATGTAATAATTTTTCCATTATGAAAAAGTAAATAAACTCCACTGAATATATGGTTGTTGGTTACCATTTTTTTAATCAAAATATTACTGTAAAACCCATAGAAATAGAATATAACATGTAAAGGTAAATTGGGACAAGATCATACATAAATGGAATAACCATGCGGTTGACTTCAATACGTGTCACTCATATAAATGGAATATCCATATGGGTGACTTCCATACTCAATGCATTATGGGATATATCATATCAACCTATACATGGTTTATCATAGAACCACCTATCTTTGGTTTACCATGTAACGACCCATCTTAAGACTATCTCATAACCACCTATCAAATGTTTAAGTTCTATTATATAACCATATCACATAAAATATTAAAATTATCATCATTTCACTCATAAAGATTCATTTCCAATAACAATAAATCATTTCAAGATATAGAAATTTTAAATCTACTAATATAACCATTTTCAAAAGAATACCAATAAAGGGAATAAGGGGTTTCTTTTTTCCTTTTAAAAACAATAAGGCTTATAGTGGAATCCAAATATCAAATAACGGTTATAGCCCTATAGAATTCAATATCACTGAATATGTTGAAAACATTACTTTTTCCATTTAGTAAAGTTATTCATATAAAATATATTTATTCTGAAAACTGTATACTAAAACTATAAGTCAAAGGGTTTCATTGTACAACAGATAAAATAATGTGGTGTATAACATCAAAATATGCCTCAATGAAAGGATATTGAGATGAAGTCCCTTACCACAAGCCTGAATCATCACGTACAATCATCATATTCCTAAATATTAAAAATATATTAATTCATACTAATTTGAGGAAATTTTTCAGGTTTATTATTCCTTTTATATGAATTATTAATATTTTATAAAAATTACATAATTATTTATGGTTGTGACTGACATTTTTTCAATATTCATTACTTGAGTCAAAAATGAACATGGTATGATGTCACTAGTTCATGTTGTCATAAATATATCATATATTGAATAATATTAAGGAAATTATTATCTTTTTAAACATAAATTATACATTTAAATAAAACTATGAAGTACAATTTTGAAAAATGAACAGCGTTATAATCCTGAAGATATAATGTCATACATACGAATGAGTAATGTTATTCATTTTTAAATTATAATTTTGGAAATAAAGTAATAATTATTTTATCTTTCCATAATTTTGATAAAATTATTAATATAATATTATTTATTTAAATATACATATATATATATCCGACAAGTCATATAATGAATAAAAATGTGTCACGTTGCTTCTTGGAAATGATAGTTCACACGTACGCACGAACGATGCCATCAATTTTATTTTCGTGAATGTAAGAATATAATTGGTATATTATTATCATAATATGATTAATATTTCATTAATATCATGTATGAATATTAATTTAATTATTATAACAAGTCATGATTTTTGGTTATGGAAAATTAACTAGATCGGTTCGTGGTGGTTATAGTTCAAACATACGCACAAACGATTAATTCATTTTCCATATTGTGATTGTGGAGATGGATTTGGGTGATGAAAATAAAAGAAATAAAATCACAGAATTTCTATTATACTATAGTTGTTTTTTAATCTTGTAAGAATAATATTTGATGGATGTTGAACAAGAAATAAAATAGAAACACTTAAATAGAAACATTAATTTTTCTTCGGATTATCACCTTTCATAAAACCATAACAGCACTAAAGAGTCTGTCATGACTATAAAAAGACTTCAAGAATTTGGGGGGGATTATAGGAAGGGTTTCAGGAAAATCATGTCTAAACCAAATGGTTCATTATGTGTGAGTATTAGTTAATATTAGGTACCTTTTTATAGGAGAGGGGAGGAGAAACCTGGAAAAAAATTAAAATATTAAATTAATATAAATTACTTCCTTAAATCCAAAAGACTACTCCATGAGATATGTGAAAGAAAACATGAGTATGGTTATAAATCCACTCATTTAATAATTTTTAGACATTTATTGTTTTTATTTTAAAACATATCATTTTTTTACACATAATTAATCTATTAATATTTCAATTGTAGTAACAATATATTCAATATTAAGAGACTATACATTTTAATTTTATGGGATAAATGTTACATAAATGGAAACATTATGAGCATTTAGATCTTATAATTTTAACTTTTTAATTATTAAATATTTTTAGGTTTTTCAAATAATTTAATAATATATATTTTTTATAAAATATCTATAATGACAATTTTGAGACTATTCATTTCTTTGAATTTAAAGTAAATCAAAACAGAAATATGACATCAAAAAAAATTATTTAGTAAACTTTTTATTTGTCATATGAATAGAGAAAATTCGTTGGGTGCAATAATTAATTAAAAAAATTATTTTAAAAAATTTCTCTCATTTATTTGATATTTCTCTTAGTAAAATAACTATAGTAACACTGTTGAGTTAGTATTTATGGTAATTATTTAATCTTTAGAAAATTAAAATAAGTTATCATGATGTAAATAATTTCACTATATTTATTTTGACTATTTATTATAGAATTTTTTACGTGTTTATACCTTCCGTAAAATTTTTATACTTATAATAAATTGGAGGATGACATGTTTTCAATTTCTATTCTTTTAATAATATTTATACCACTTTCTTGGGAGATAATCCATTAAATGAGTTAATTATGATCCTTACGTGTTAAGGGTAGACTTTCATTAATCCTATAATATTTTTTTAGATGTTAGTTTAATTTTTGTTTCCCTTATCATATTGTTTATTACCATAATTTACATTTTTTTAAAGGTTGGGGCCGAAGCCTCATTTTTATTATTAAATCAAAGAAAAGTCCTCTTTTAACTGGGTAGAGGGAAACCCATTACATAGCCCGAAGGCCCAGTGGGCTTGTAGCCCATTACATAGCCCGTAGGCCCAAATTCTAAGGCCAATTCACATTCTGTGAATAGTATCATGCTGCTACAGTACCACAGAGTATCGCCGCCACTATAGTGCCATGCCGCCGCTATAGTACCCGCTGATGAACAGTGCCGCCTCTGCTACAGTACCGCTACAGCGCTGCTACAGTACCTGCGCCCCATGGGTTTTGAACCCCCATTTTCCATGTACCCTTACGGGGTGCTTACCACTAAGCCAAACCCCAATTAACATGATTTACCTTTAACCATGTTAAATAAAAAAATTTGTAGTTACTATTCATAAAATACCAAGAAATAAAATTAAGCTATTAACATAATTTAGACCCAATGATTACAATTATTGAAACCATTTTTAAAAATTTCTACTAAAAAAACGTAGTAATTAATTTAAAATTAATCCCCATTGAAAAAATGAGAAAACTGGTTTCTAAAATATAATCCCATTAAAAAAGATTGACATGTGTTTATATCAGATATCAGTGTAAATATACACATACTAACCAGAAATGTATTAAATGATAAAAATAATTTAATAATATTATAAAACTAATTAAAAAGACAATCTAAGTATATAAAAAATTATATGAAAAATCAGTTTTGAGTTAAAACACAATATTTTTTACTATTCATTAAAATATGAATTTCATTAGATAATTACCAAAAATTTAACCAAAATAAATTATCACAACCAGAATCTAAAGAAGAAGTTCATTTTTTCATATATAACTTATTATTGTGTCAGAAAAAATCTTTAAAATCAGCTCTCTATCAAAAAGGTTGTAAAACTACTTTTTAAACTTATAGAGGTTTTATGCCTAAAATTGGATTTGTTCTTATTATATTCTAATTAAATTTATTTTTTGAAAGTAAAAACATTTATTAAACATGTGTAAAAATTATATATTTTATTCTGTTCATTCCCCCCACAACTACGGCTAGGGGTTATCCACCCTTTAAATTAATAATATTAATAATGTATTATTTTTCAGTATAACTTAGTCTTATGTGCAGCATAATATTTCTTAGAAAATGATTGTTGTCTGTTTGGGTCATCTATCATTCATAGATTACTTTTTGAAGTAAAATTATTATCTAATTCATAAATATGATAATTAATTATTTTTTAATAACATGGGATGTTACATCATTCCCCCCTTTTGGAAATTTTGTCCTCAAAATTATATTCACTTATCAAATATATAGGGATATTTCTACCTCATAGAATTTTTATATTCTCATGATGCCTCTTCAACCAAAATTTGTTTTCCACAAAACCTTAACCTAATGAATAACCTTATTCCACAACACTTTCCCATTATGTTCATGAACCTGGTATAGTTGTCCCCATATGAAAGATTCTCTTCTAACTGAACTACTTCTGGACATAAAACATGATATGGATCTCGAATATACATTCTTAACAATGAAACATGAAAACAATGCATGGAAAGGATAAAAATAGATGTAAAGAAAATCAGTAGAAAACTGATCCATCTTTCTCCAAGATTTCATTGGGTCCAATGAACCGTGGTCTCAGCTTCCCCTTCTTACCAAAACACGTCACACTTTTCCATAGAGAAACATTGAGAATGACATGATCACCTACCTCAAAAGAAAGATCCTTCCTCCAGTTATCCCCATATATTTTCTAACTTCTATGATCTCTTCTCATGTGTATCTGAATCATTTGAACTTTATATAACATTTTCTTGACCAATTCGGGTCATATCAAATTCCTTTCTCCTACTTCATCCCAAAAATATGGTGTTTGAAGCTGATTTTTCATATAATGCCTCAAAGTTTTCCATATGTATATTGATAAAAATCATTATTATATAAAACGTAACCAATGAAATATTTTGATCCCAATTATCCTAGTAATCCATTAAACAAGAACATATCATAACATAAAATGACTGAATTGTTTGTTCTAACTGCCCATCTGATTAAGGATTAAAATTTGTACTGAAATTTAATATAGTACCAAATGACTTCTAAAAGAATTCCCCAAAGTTATATGTGATTCTTGGATCACAATCAGATTCAATAGAGACGGTATCACCATGTAACCACACAATACCTTTAATATATAACTAGGAAAGTTGATATAGTGATATAGTATCTCAAATTGGAAGAAATTAAAATATTTGGTCAATCAATCAACAATAAACATGATCACATTGTTACCTCTATAATTCATTGGTATTCCCACTATAAAATCCATGGATATATTTTACCATTTCTACACTATCATTGGAAAAGGCCAAAGCATCCCTTTTGGTTACTATCACCCTTCTTTATGTTTTTAGCAAATCGAACATCTCAGGGTAATGTCACCAATATCTATTTCCATTCCATCCCACCTGGAATACTCTTAAAGGCATATATACATCTTAGTTCTTCCCTAAAGAACTAAAAATGGAGAACTATGAGCTTTCCATAATTAATATTTATTCAATTTTTAATCATAAGGCACACATAATCTCTTATCAAACCTCAATAAATAATCATTATCAATGTTAAATTATGGAAACATTTCCTTCTAAACAAATTCTACCGATTCCATTAACTCATTTTCTTCATTATGCACTTTCTTAACTCCATTTGATAGAGGTCATTTCACTTACACCTAAAAACTAAACATAGAAACTTCCAACACCAACAACTTCCAACACAAAATTTATCAAATCATTTACCAAAGGATATCATTCCAAATGTATAAGGCTTAATGTTGAATTATTTTTTCAACTCAATGAATCATCTATTTTATTTTACATTCCTAGTTGGTAATGAATCATACAATCATAATCCATGATTAAATACATCTATCTCCTTTATCTCAAGTTCTATTCTTTCTGAGCGAATATATAATTTAAACATTATTGTTTGTTATATATTTCACACATTACACCATACAAATCATGTGTAGGGTAATTTAAATCATGGTGTTTTAAATTATGTGAAGCATAAGAAATTATATAATAATTATGTATTAGGACACAAACAAGTCCTTTCAATGAAGAATCACTATAGAAAACAATTTCATCATTTTGGGAGGCGAGGCCAAAACTGAAGCATTTATCAAAATTTTTTATTTATGGAAACAATCATCACGTTAGTTTTCCAAAATAAACACAACATTATTATATGTTATCATAGTATGTGTGATAGTTAACTGAGAAATTTTTTCAAAAAACAATTGTTAATAAACAAATAATCTCTGAAAACTATGAATCTTTATAATATTTGTAGGTATTGAAAACTGTTCAAAATCATTTTTTAGATGCTTCAACAATTCTTCAATATTTAGAAATAATATGACCATGGAATTAAATTTTTTGTAACATAAATTCACTCTTACAATACTTTACATAAAGTATATTTTCATTCATGGGTTTTTTAACAAAACCTTATGTAAGATTCTAATTCCTTCTTACTTTTAGAATATAAAAAACTATCATTTATAAAAACAACCAAAAACTGATCCAAAAACTAATGAAATACCCCATTAAAGATATTAATAAATATAGTATGTGAATTAGAAAACTCAAGGTTATAAATAATAACTCATAATTCCTATATCTCATTTGGAATTTTGTCTTTGTAATTTCATCCTCTTTCACCTTTATAAGATGGTACCCAGACCTCACCTCAATCTTCAAAAAATACTGATCTCCTAAGAGATGATAAAAAACATAAATATGAGTAAATGGATAATTTTTATTTATAGTGATGTTATTCAATGAACTTTAATCAATACAAAGACTCATAGAACCCTATTTCTTTTTTCAGAATTAAAACATGGGAACCCCATGATGATGTTCTAGGTCTAATGAAACTTTTATAAATTATTTCTTGAAATATTTTTATTCAATCCCACAAATTCTACATGATCCATTCGATAATGTGTTTTAAAAGTAGGATTATAATTAGACACTAAATCAATAGTAAATTCAATATCCCGATTAGGAACATTACGATGAAATTAATAAAGAAAAACATCAGTGAATTCATTAACTACTAGAATGTCACTAATGAAAACTATTTCTTTCATTTAAAAAACTTGATCTAGATAACATTCACTTCCAACATTAATCAATATATTAGTTTCCTTTTTACGATATAAAAGTTAGGGAATCATTGAATAAAACTTTTTTGGATTTGAAATCTATTTCATAATGATAAACTGAATTCCAATTCATACCAAAAATGATATGAAATTTCAATATTAGATGATCAACAATATTAGAAAGAATGACCATCCCACTCATTATAATAGAATGATTCTGACAAATCTTGGTTTCTGTAATACTTCCACCAAGAGTTTTTACAAAAATTTCTATATCACATTCATGCGGGTATATTTCCAATTTACATCTGAATCTCTCATAAATGAATGAATGTAATGATCTAGAGTCAAATAGAGTATTGTAATATTTTTAAAAAACATATAACATTCCTATCAACACATCAATTGATGGTACCACAACAAATATATTAGTATAAAATCATTTTCCACTCTCTTATTCATTTAATCTTGCTGGTTTCACCCAGGGTAATCAACTTCGGACAAAAATTGGCAAAATACCTCAAATTATTAAAACTAAAACATCTTAATACTGTTTTTTCGTTGCATTACTGATCATATTTATTATTGTCATGAGAAATAGGACATGTCTTTCCACATCTGATGCACTTCCCAAATTCTAATACACATTCTCCATGAATTTTTTAACACACTTCTCACAACATAGAAATTTAGTTTTCTTACATAAAAATTTCATTGAAAAATTATTTCTGATTATCAGCCAACTATATCTCTTCTTTTGCATTCCCTTAGGGAACACATGATCCACCAAAAACTCCATTTCTACCTTCTATGAAAATCAGACAAGTTTATCATTGATTTTTAACTCACGATAAGCTAATCCCTAGATATTTCGACATAAATCATGATTAAAGTCAATTTTTCTTAGTATCAATATCTCGGATAAAATTTGGGACATACCCTAAAAAACTGGTGAAAGATTCCTCATATGCATCCCCCGAATCATCCTACATTCATTTCAACTCATATAATATATTTTCTATCCAAATTCATGAATACATAGAAAAATATATCTCAAGGAAGTGATTCTTAAATTAATCACATTCCATGGTAATAATATAATCACTTCCTCGGATATTTATAACCATTGGCCTCCACAGATCGACTACACATTCAAAATGAAAAATATTAAGACTAACTATTTGATTGTTTGAAAACACCATTACATAAAAAATATATTATAATGCTTTAATCCACTATTAATCATACACAGGGTCATATGATCCTCTAAATGATGGGGAATATTTCCCCATGAAATTCTCATATACCAACATATTCATCTATGGTTGATCTGATTGATCTCGTACATGGACATCGCCACCATTTATTGCCTAATTCAACTAATCCAGCACTGTAAGAAAGTATTCAGTTCTAATTCAGACCATCTCAAGATTCTAATTAGGAAGGTTGTTTTCCTCTGTGTGCCTTCCCAGTATAGTTACCCTATTTATTCTGTGGAAAACCATTATGAACAGACATATCATAGAAGAAGCAGCGCGATACTCTTCAAATTCTATATCATATTAATTTGACAATAATGTACAAAAATCATTTATAGATATTCTATAAACAATATGGCTCATAATGTAATCTAATACAACTTTTGATACCAAATATAAGTCCCCAACCAAAAACTTTACTTATTCCTGACTCAAGTAAATAATTTCACTTTTATTCATATCTAGGATATTGTTGGGAATAGATCGTTATAGAATTATTCCATATCTAATACGTAGCTTCTTAAATATTAAAAAGTATTCATGTCTACTCATTATCCATTTTTTCACAAAACTAAAACATTTAAAAAGAAACTTCGTATCATTTTATGTTTAAACAATATAACTTTTACTTGGTTCCATCCTTTATTGAATTTTCTTTTAAATAGTAGGGAAAACATTTAAAAACATGGGATGAAAAAAATAGCTCAGTAAGGGATACACAATGAAATAAATCAGTTATCCTTGCAAAATCATTTAAACCCTCAATAATTTGTCATAACATAAAAAATTTCACCAAATGAAGTAGAAAATACTCTTAAATGAATATTAACTCATTGCTTAGCCATTTCGTAACAAAATGATTACTATGAAACCCATAGAAATATTATATAACATATAAAGGAAACTTGGGGCATAATCCTACGTAAATGAAATAACTAGCCAGTCTACTTCTGAACATGTCACTATTACAAATGAAATAGCCATACGACCGTATTCCAGGCACAATGCATTGGAAGTTATAATGTCACATTCCATGCTTGGTTTTTCATGGAACGACCAATCTTTGTTTGATGACATAACAACATATCTATTCATTTATCACTTAGCCAAACATAAAATGTCCAAGTACCATTATATAATCCTAATACATATAATATTTCAATTATAAACATTTAACTCATTAAATTTCACTTGTAATATAATGAAATCAATTCAAGATATTTAAATAGTCATTCCACTTCTGAAACCATTTTCAATAACAAAATACCCAAAAAAAATAAGGGGTATCTTTTTCCTTTAAAAATATTAAGTCTTATACGAGAATCCCAATAACAAACAACAGTTACGACAGTGGAGAATTTTTTGTCATCACATATGTTAAAATAACACCTTTTGTAGTTTAGTAAAACACATGATATAATATATATTCCTTTTTGAAACATTTGAATGAAATTATTATCCAAAGGCTTTGATTTTACAACATATGAATTATGGCCATGTATAATATCAAAATATCCCTCGATGAAAAAAAAATTGAGACGAAGTACCTTACCTAGAGCTCGACTCATTATATAGAATTTTTATATTCCAGAATAATTAACTTATGTTAATTATAACGTTCATGAGAACCTTTTTCCTGTTTATTATTCCTTTTACATAACTTATTACCATGTTATAAAAATTACATAATTATATAACTACACGTCTGATGTTTTGTCAATATTCTGTAATTGAGTTGAAAATGAATGCAGTATGATGTCACTAGTTCATGTGGTAAAAAATAAATCATCTCTAGAATAATATTTATTGAATTATTATAATTTTTGTATAGGTATTATACTTTTAAATAATACCTAGACATATGGATTTGAAAAATGAAAAATGTTATAATCAGCAAGATGGTAAGTCTTATGTATGCATGAATAACGTTATTCATTTTTCAATGACAATTATGTAAAGAAGGTAAGTAATATTTTATATTTCCAGAATAATCATTAAATAATTAATAACATATTGATCATTTAAATATACTTATATATATCATACAAGTTATATAATGAATAAAAACGAGTCACATCACTTCTCTGAGGTGATGGTTCACACTTACGCATGAATGACGTTAACATTTTTCTGCGCATGAATGTATGGCGTTATTGATATATTATTTTTATATAATGATTAATAGGTCATAAATATCATATATGAAAATTAATTCCATTATTATAACCAGTCATGAGAGACAGTTGTGGACAATTAATTAGATCGGTTCGTGGATGGGATTGTTCACAGGTACACACAAATGATTAATTCCATTCCCATTTATTGAAAGTGGATATGGATTTGGGAGATGATATTAACAATTTACCATCACAACATATTTATGATTCTAGAGTTATTAATTCAAATTATAATATTACTATTTAAATGATGTTTAAGAATAAATAAAATAGAAACAGTAAAATAAATACGTTACATTTCCTTCGAATGATCACATTTTTTAGTACAATAACACAACTAAGGAGGGAATTCTCCTTAAAATATGACTTAAAAATGTGAGGATTGACTATATGAAGGGTTTTTTGTAGATATTTTTTGAACCAAATTGTTCTTTATGTGTTACTATTAGAGAAGATTGGGTACCTTTTTATAAGAAACGGTTAGAGGAATCTTGGAAACTCATAAAATATAAAATTAATATAAATTAATTTTTAAATCCAAATGAATCCAACATGAGTTATATCTTAAAAAAATGAGGAAGGATAAACATTATCTAATCCAATAAATTTTTAGACCAGTAGTAATTTTATTTTAAACCTTATCTTTTCATTTTATCCTTCATTAAACTATTTTAATTACAATTTCGGTAACAAAATTTGCAACATTAATATACTCTAAATTTTGCTTATATGGGTTAAAATTTCCATTAATGGAAACATTGGGAATTCTCAGACCTTATCATAATAAATATTAATTTTTTTTAATATTTTTATATAATTTAATAAAATATTATTATTATAAAATATTAACATATCCAATTTTGACACTATACATTTCATTGAATTTATGAAAATACAAACAAATAGGTAACATCAAGAAAAAACATTTTATATACTTCTAATATGCCATATTCACCTATAAAATTATTTGAGTACCCTAGGGATTTCTATTTATATTTATTTTAATATTTTAATATTCTTTATTTTATATATCTGTCAATAAAATAATTAATGTAACATAGCTGTGTTAGTATTTATAGTAATTATTTAATCTATGAAAATTATAAATAGATTCCTAGGTTTTATATACATTAATTATTATTTTTAGGACTATTTATTATCAAAAAAATTCATTTTTATTCCAATATTGAAATTATTATACTTATAACTAATAAGAGTGTGACATGTTGTCACTTTCTTTTCTTTTAATATTATTTATATCACTTCTTGGAAAATATTACATTATATGAGTCAATTAAGATCCTTAGGTGTTATGGGTCGACATTCATTCATCCCATATTTTTTTTTCATTACCTAGAGTAATATTTTTTCTATATCATATTTCTTGTTACCCAAACTTACCCAATTTTCCTTTAACCATGTTAAATAAAAATTACAATAGTTTTTATTCATAATGTCCAAAAAAATAAAAGTAACCTATTAAAATAACATTGATAAACTAATTCCAAATATGGAATCCTATTCCTAATATTTAAAACATATCAGATGATGAAATTAATTAGAAATTATTCCTCATTGACAAAATGAGAAAAATAATTTTTAAAAAGTAAAAACCACACAAATATTGATATGTGTTTATATAAAATTTCAAAGGGAATTTACATAAAAAGACAAAATATGGATTAAATGATAAAATATTAATCTAATTATACATTAAAATAACTGATATTAAAATATAACTATATAAATAAATTATATTAGAACACATTTTTGTGTTAAAATGATGTTTTTTTCACTATTCATTAAAATATTAGTTTCATGAAAAAAGAATAGAAAAAATTAATTAAAATAAATTATGAATTCCCAATTCTAAATAATATGTTTATATAATCAAATCTAACTAATTAATGTTTCAAAAAGTTAATATAAATTGGGTTCTCCATCAAAGTGTGTAAAACTACCTTAAAAAAATATAATGCTTCTATGACTAAAATTTGATTTAATATAATTTTAGGCTTATAAAAAATTTTGGATGAATGTTAAAAAACATATTAAACATGTGTAAACAAAAACACATTAGTTTTTTATATTCCATCAAATAAAATTTCTATGCATTAACTTCCTTTTAAAAAAAATAATATTAATAAGTAATTATCTTTCGGTATAACTCATTCTTTTATGCAACATAATATTTTGGAGAAACCCATTGTTGTGTGTTGGGTATGCTATCAGACACAGAATCCTATTTAATGTAAAATGACTACCTAAATCATATATATGAAAATTTATTTTCCTATAATTACCTAGGATGTTAGAAATATTGAAAAATAATCCCCATTAGGGTAAATCATTTTAAAAAGGGAAGATAAATGGATGTAAAAAAGCATAAAACTCCCTTTTAAAAAAAATTAATGATGTCTTATAATACTAATTTAATTTCATAATTAATGGAAAAATTTCAATAGGAGATGTGAAATAATTTAGACATCATTCTATTAAAAAAATCTTCATTAAAGGATCATTAAAATTTACTAAAATTTATGTTGAAAAAATGAGGAGTGGAAGATGAAACATAAAAATTTTAAAGGGAAAAACAGTTAATTTTTTTTCAAAATAACTTTGTTTAATACTCAAATTGTAAGAAGGGAAAAAATTAATTTGTATTAAAATATCATTATAAAAAATTGGATAATAAAATACAATATAATAATATAAAATGGAGGGAGATCCCAAGTGTGAAAAATAGTAGTTCAAGATGAAACATTATAACTCAATGAAATGAGATTTTAGTTATAATTATTTTTATAGTAATCATACCTCAGATATAATAAATCACTATAAAAGGGTTTTATTTTATAAAATTTAAATAATTAGAAAATACCACATTATCAATTCCAAGGTAATAATTTTACAAACATACATGAATTACATCAAGTGAACAATCATAACTCGATGACCAAAAATTGAGTTACCAAAACCACTTATGACTATGGTAACACTTGATTCAAATTGAATTTGAATAAGATAAATTGATTTATCTTATTTTAACACACAACTTAGAGGGAAAAAATCTATTAATAATTCATTGGATATTAAACCATTATAACATTAAGAAATGAAGAATATTTCATAAAATGTAAAACCTCTCAAAGAATAAAAATTGGAACTAATAATATCATTGTAGTTTTCATATCATTTTAATCAAAAACCCATAAAATATATGTATTAAAATTTAAATTGAAAAAAACTTGTTAAAATATAATCCATGATATTATATCTCAAATTATATACACAACATTAAATAACATAGGTTCACAATACAAATTATGACTTAAAGAGACAAATTGGACACAAAACCCCTTACCTCAGAACTGGTTCATTAGGAACATGCAAGAAACAGCATGAAAAAATATTTTAAGTTCATTAAATAAAAACCCTAGAACATTATTCATAACTCTAACAATTTATTCTCATAATATACTATTATTATATACATATATTTATTACTTTGTTTTTACATATTATCAACAGTAATTGTAATAGTCATTATCACTTTGATGAAGTTTTTTAATTTGTTGTTAGTATTAATTATTCTTACAAATTTTACAATTAAAATATACTTAAATTTACTATAATATATGATTCATTGTATTTATAATGTTATAATTTTATTCCATGGTAGTTTTGGTTACAATCCACATGAATTATATTAGAGATGAACATATTTTAGTTATTCTTTATAAACAAAAGATTCTACTTATTTATTGAATTTAATTTTGATAAAAAATTAATACAACCAAAATAAAATTATTTAAATATTTATTTCATACTATACTAGAGAATATGTTATCATTATCATCCATTATATAAATTAGAAGTTTTTTTAAATAATATGGTTAAACCAACCCACACATGAACCCACCGGGATTAATGGATGACTATGAAATTTGTTTGTTGTAATATAATTAAACTACAAAAAAATGAACTAATTTAGCTTTAATAAGTGATATATATCATAATTTTAAATAACTATAATATATAATATAATTTAAAAATTTTACAATAAGAAACAAGATATCATTTTACTCTTAGTTTGCTCATTTTAAAAAATTAAATTAACGATAATCATTTTTGGATCATATCATTAATTGAATTCAAAAATTATATAATAAATTCGTAATTATATCATAAAAATCATATTTATAATTTATTCCCACCCACATGATCATCCATGTAAGCTGGTGATGAAAATAAAAAAATAATTTAATCATTCCAAGGAGGTGGAAGTACACATCTACGCATGGATGATTATTTTATTTTCATATAATAAGAGGAATTAGAAATATTTTTTATTATTTCAGAGTAAATTAAATAATATAAATATCCTAATTATTTTTAAAATTTCCCTTTTACACCATTCATTTAATGTTTTGAAGGAAAATTAAACATGTTCTATCGTGTAGGTAGTTGTTCATGCAAAGATCGAATGCCAGTTTTTTATACCTTAATAGAAAAGGGAAAAGTTTATCAATGATTATTCCCATAAAATACTAAACTTTTTTATATAACCAACATTATATTCATTACATAAATATATGAAAATGATTATTAGAAAGGAAAAATAGAAAAGAAAAATGTAAAATTAAAATGATTACTTACGTTGAGATCTTTGAGATTTCCTTAAAATATTTCAATCTAAATGGATAGAATATATAAAAATATTAGTACTAGAAGGTAAATACATTTATGTTGAAATAAATTTTAATGAAAAAAAATTAGGTCTTCATGAGGAAACATATTTTTTAGGTGTTACATGAAGTGGTTGCGAGAGGCCCCTTTTATAAGTATTTATAATGGTATTGAATTAAATATTTCAAATAAATATTATGGGAAAATATTTTAAACTTGTTAACTTTATAAAAAATATATAAATTATTGATTTCAGAAAATATCTATTTAATACACACATAATTATCTATATTCTATTCATATTTTAATCATTTTTCATACCCATTATCTCATGAATTAATACTGTTTAAATTTTATATTTTTCAGTTCTAACAATTTCTTAGATAAGTTAACATATTATTTATGCCAAAAAATAGTGTGGTCCTTTTTAGATTACTTGGACCTACTAATTATATTTTTTAAATACATTTAATTTCATTAAATTTATAATAGTGATAAAAATTAATTTTAAAATAACAAATGTATAATGTATTAAAAATAATTTTTGAGAAAATATTACTTATATTCTAAAATATCTAATATAGTTTTTGAATTTAAAGCCTATTTTTTTCAAATTATATTGTAAATTATTAAATAAATATTTTTCCTTTTAAAAATATTTCTTGAATTTTAAAAATCACACTTACAAACTAATAATCTCTTAAAATCTATATGGTAAGTCAAAATGTTATTTTTCTTCTTTCACATAGAGGCCATTATTTTTAGAAAAATTCCAAAAAATAATATTAAGAAAATATTAAAATTATAAATAAAAATAGTGTTAAATTTTAAATTATAAATATATTTTCTAAAAATTTAAATTTTAAATAAAATAGTGAGATATAATGAATACCATTTTTATAGGAAAATAGATTTTTTATAATGTTAACCATTATCATTCATATTTCCCATTATTTAAGAATTAAATTGGTTCTAAAAAATTATTCAAATAAAATATATTTTATCACCATTAATAACATGTTTCTTGAAAAATCAATGTACAACATATATAAATGCAATATTTTGAAAACATATAATTCAAAGCATAAAATGATTTTATTAATAATTTTAGCTAGAAAAATTAAATTTACATCATATTAAAAGTAGATTTTATGCTATTTAAATAAATATTTAATAAATTTGTTACACATATTCATTCTTGTTAATTAAATGGCACAGTTTTAATAGTTGAAACAATTTTTGGTTTTCTTTTAGTTCAGTGTTTTGTGTGGAGAAAATTATCGAACACATTGACATTGTTAAAGGTAACTATATATTAAAATTTATTTTTGTTATTGAGAAACCATAACATAGATCTACCCATATTACTAACCTATGTCTTCCTAATGATTCTACTCTGGACGTATACCTCACTATGATAGGTTTTAGTCGAGGTAATAAAGATCCCCATTGCAGATCCCACTTTAGTTTTAACATAAAAATGATCGGGGGAGTACCAAACATCCTAAGATTGAAGACCTAGGACATGTAAACTCATGATACATAAATTAGGGTAATATCTAACACTATCAACACCATGGTTGACTCATTCCTTGTCTGGAGCAGGGGAGTAAAAAATCCAGTCCTGAATATTATAAGACCTTCACCCCAAGTATGTGAAAAAATACTTAAATCAATAACCCAATTGGGTACTTGGATCATATTTTCAACATATAAATAGGGTAGTATTGACAAATGGGATATTTTATTCTCATCAAGAATGAACCCCAACATCAACCCTCTATAGAAAATAAAAAATCTCCCAATGTTACATGGAAAATAGGTTAAGGTGACCAAAACTTTTTCACCATCATATTCTTAATAAAAACCGACTAAATATACTCTATTTAGTTAAATAAAATAGTTAAAATTTTAGAATTTTGTGAATTACTCTACTAGGTGGAGTATTGGAACTATGGAAGCACCAAATTTCTTCCAAGTGTCGCACTAATAGAGATCAATCACCATTGTGGTTCACGTGATACACCATGGATACGGTTAGGTGAGTGATGAATAGTTCTTCCTGATCCTTCCACACACATGTGAGGACATGGTGAACCCAAACTAGATCAATTCAATACTAGAGTATGAGGTCATGCTACCAAGTTCAGGGAGTCAGCTTGATGGGTCTATCGTACATTGTAGGACAGATCTGCCCTGCATTCCACCTTGATTGCACTACTTGGGCCCACATCATGGTTGTTCCTGTACTTAGTTAGACATGTTGGAAAAACCCACATTTTGAATCCTACATAGAGTTAGGACTACATTTTCCCCACAATGGTGAGGAATGTTTACAGACACGGGACACACCGCCCACCCAGTGGATTGCAATTGGCCTGTTGATTGAGGGTGATGGGATTTATAGGGGTAGAACCCTAAATCCCCCTATATCATGTACCACATTCTCCATCATGGTGCGCATATTTGATTCATCCACTCGTCATGATATCAAAAAAACCTTTCATGACATCCCCTTTCTCATACAATTGTCATACCATTGAATAGACAATATCCCAGCTATAACTCTTATTATCATCACATCAAGATCACACATTACCATAAACTATCATTTTCTAAAATCTCTATTTAGGATGACTACTAATGTCAAATTCCCTAAATCATTCCATGGGAGAGTTATATAAACAAAGAATAGAGATCAAAGGAGAGATAGTGAATGACAAATGATTTTAAATGACTGAGGGTTTTGGCCTCCCTGTGCAACAACACTAGCCATGGTAAGTGGCTTCATATCCTATCAAATAGACGTGTAAAAATATAGAATGTGAGTGTGGTTTTCAAATATGGTCATAAGCATAATACCATAATCAATTATATATTGAATCACATCAGTGATCATAATTCCATTATGAAGAACAATTTTTGAATTATAAAATTTAATAAAAATTATGGCCTTAGGGTCACGATATTTAGAAAAATTTCATTGTGATAACATTATACGAAAATAAAATCATGAAAATCAATGTAATCCAAGAATTTTTTCCCAAAATATTTGAAAAATAAATTAGGAAGATTATATATTAAATCAAATAAAAAATCCTACAATGGGGTTTTTTCATCATTATCATACACTTTTATCACTATACCTTAATGAACATGTGCATTGATCTTTGTTTCTTCAAGATTTATTCTCTTTACAACAACACAACGAAGGTTTCCATACACTAGAGACAAATAGAGAACTCTGAGATGGATATAATCCTAGAAAAGGGGAGTTATGGATGTCCAATAAAATACCAATTAATCTATATTATATATTTAGCCTCATTATTCCATGACATAAATTCCCCACATTAATTTTATCATTAAGTCTCTCATATATCCACTATAAATGATCTCATTAAATACACATTTTAAAATCTAATTTATTCCACCAACCCCACTTAAAATATCAGTATTCATGACACGAAAAAATAATTCTACATTATCAATACCCATGAAAAATGATCACCCGTAAAAATATCTGAAACCTGAAAATATTTCCCACACCAAATTAATAATAAATATATAATATTCAATAATTATTTTTAACTAGTAAAACACATAATATTAATTAAATAAAATTTTCTTTTAACAAATATAATAATAAAAAACCATCCTAGAAAAATTAACAAATTAAAAAATAAAAGGCCACACATCCCAAATCCAACTACTGTGATGAATTTCCAATTTGAGGATTTATTTTTGAATTATAGTTTATTATTTAGGATCACATGACCACAAAAGAGAATTAGTTAATACATTATTTTTATTATAGTATACGTAGGTATTAAGATAATTAATTAAATTAAAATCCATTTTAAAACACTTTATAAAATAATATTTAAAATATTCCTGAGCATTAATGGAAACATTCAAATCGCTGCATCAACCATCAGTATATGAAAAACTCAAAAAAAAATACATAGGTTCGGAGAAAAATGCACTATAAAAACTTTACCAAATGATCATCATTTTAGACCCTAAAATTTACTAAAATTTTCATTTGATCCACTGTTAAAAATATATAAAAAACATTGGTTTAAATAATATTTATTTATTTATTTAATATGATATTTTTCTTAAAATTATAGCATCTTTAAAATTCACAAAAAATCTATCTCATGGGTAAACACAATCTACCTAAATAATTGAGTTCTTGAAAAATTTTACTAAGATCATTTTATATGGTAAAATATCATTCTAACATTTTTGGGACATGGAACACAAAAACTAAAATTAAGTTATGTTCCCCAAAAAAATAACCTAGGTCCTCACACATAGGAATTGTGTTGCTCACAACACCTTAATTGGGTATTATTACATGTTATTGTAACCTCCAATACATTTTATTTTATTCACCTAGTTTAACCAAACCAACCAAAACCTCACATGTTCATACACTAGTGTAGGAAAGGGTTTTTACCATATTTTATTATTTTTAACATCTGTTATAAATAATGGTCGATGTATGGGTTATCATAAGTACATTTTCTGTGTTATTCAGTTTAAGTGAAATAAAAAACCATCTACCACATAAGTTAATATTATAAATTACATTGAAACCCCAAGAAAAAAATATGAACACTTTCAAAGTTGGTTACAAAGTAATAGTGGTAGAAAATATATTTTCATGGCCATTATTTAAAATCACATACATAAATCACTAGTTCCCACATTATTTATATTATAACTGATTTAGTTGATATTTTTGACATCATTTATTTTTATGACCAGTAAAAATAATTTTTTTTAAATAAATTTAATTTAAATTTATTAAAAAAAACAAGTCATAGAATAACATTATACAAACACTATTAAAATAATAAATAGTAAAACATGATGTAAATGTATTAAATAATATTTATATCACAATTTTTTTTTAAAAAAAAATACATTTAAATTTTAATACTGAAGATAAAAAATATAAATTATAAATAGAAATTTTTGAACTAAACATAGCATTGAAATAGTAACAAAGATGGTTACTACTAAAAGTGGGGGTGAATTTCAGTTTTGAAAATATAAACAAAACAAAAAAACACCTCCTATAGTAATATAATCAGACTCAGACATCATCAAATGATCAGAGTGGGTGATTCAGAATCACAGTTGATCTTATCAACTCAGAATATATTTTCATTGTAATTATTATTACACAAATAAAAAAATTGATAAAAATGATTTGGGAAACAAAATATCAATCGTAATATGTACATCAGAATATTGACTTGTAAAAACAAGAATTACAATAGCATGAAATAGTACTAATTAATTACAATCTCTATTAAAATAACACACCCTTTCCACCATATGAAAAGGATAGTAAATAACCTTGAATAAATGTATCCAATGTTTTATACATACTGTATTGTATGTCTTTCATTATAAATAAATACTTTGATATAATGATTAGAATAATATTACTCTTCCTAAACCCATGATCCCTTGATTTGACAATCAAAATCTCTTTTCCTAGCCCTAAAAGCCCTCAATCTGAGGGATTCGATTCGCCATCTTCCTATCCCTAGAATCCATCAATTGTTAAATTTATTAGATGTAGAAAACATATGAATAATTTTTAAAGGAAACACTCATATTTGGATTACTTAAATCAAAATATCAATAAATTAATTAAATGAAACAAATGAGACTTTTATATAGGGAAAATTTAGAAGACATTAATTTTAAAAATAAATCATTTTCCACCACTTCAAATGGATGGCTATTTATTGGGTAATCTCCAACGGTCATATTCCTAGGTTAGTTTCAATGGCCTCACTCGTCTTTCTCATTAATAGATCATAATAATCTTGTATAATATAATTTCCAATGTAATTTTGTTTTAACACCATTATAATGATAAAATTAGTCTTTATGATAGATGTAATTCTTATATCCTTCCTAATATAAACATTAGTCATTACAATGCATTTCATTTTTTATTATAAATAAGAAGAACTGAATAAGAATTATTTTCATTAATCGGTACCAAGGTTAGTGTGATGGTTATTACATTTCATAGTCAGGCAGACAAGAAATTAGTCTAACCACTAATCTGAATAAAATTCATCTCGATAGTCATAAGAACCTTAATTTGAATGTATCATATTGAGTAATGTAATTTTTATATTCCTAACACATTATAATATTTCTATCTATGGTAGATGTAATGTTTTCTACAAAAACATAATAAAATACTTTGGACATAAATAGTTAGTCAATGAAGTGTTAAGAGAGTATTTTTTATTTCTATAACTAAAGGAATAGAACACTGTGTTGTAAAATTTCTATCTAAAAAATCACCCAATTTTTCTAAATCACAACCCATAAACACATAAATATTAAATACATTGAAAAGTTTTAGTCAATTTGTTCATTTAAGAAAATAAATATATAATTTACAACCTACCTCCCCCTGAGCTTGTAAATCTTTTAATATGATAAAATTTATTATAACAACTCTTCCTTAAAGATTACTTTACCCCTATAGGAATACTTCTCCACCTCTATAAAGACATTTCCCATTTATAAAATATTCTCCCCTTTTGTGAATTTAAATAATTAATTGTAGAGAATACACTGTTTCATGAAATGTTATAGAAGATAACATAACAAAAAATAAATTTTAAAAAATAATCATC
This sequence comes from Viscum album, assembly GCA_963277665.1. NCBI lineage: Eukaryota > Viridiplantae > Streptophyta > Magnoliopsida > Santalales > Viscaceae > Viscum > Viscum album. The sequence goes on along the minus strand of OY728137.1, from coordinate 441,273,288 downwards.
CCTGAATAATATGAAAGAACATATATCCAATAGTTATTGGAAAACATTCAAGCACAAATAATTTTAGATTAAAAGTATTTTATAATAAAATCCCACTAATTTTTTTTATAAAAAAATACATCAAGAGTCAAAATTAAAAGTTTAATATTTACTCATAATATTCTTCCAAAAAACCATCATCATTTTTAACTCATTAATATTATTTTCAAAATACATTATATTTTATTCTAGAATGTCCTGTTGAAGAACATAAAAATTCAAGCATTTAACTTCCTCTCAAAGCTCACTATTTTCATCCCTCATAATGATGAGTTCATGTTTATAAGATATGATCATTCTCATCAAAAATTACATATCTCACATCTATTATTTCTTGACTTTCACATCCTCATTCTTATCATTTATAGTATCTCTTAATTCTTCTTCTAAATTTACTCTATCAGAAATATTTTAGGATTACATGTTGATGGATGGATATATTTGTAAGAAGAGTTTTCTTGTTTCCAAAAAATCTAATAATCATGTTCATAAATATCATTATTTACATAGTTAGAACATGTCACTATTCGATTTCATGATCATTTGTGAGTATTTGTTTTTTAATGAAATGTTTTCAAAACTACATAAATCCAAATAACTTATTTTGTTAAAACTTTTATTGACTTCGATTTTTCATAGTGAAATTTTTGACTGAGCTAGCATCTATCTTCAAAATTTGAAAAATACCAAATTGTGACTTCTAACCTTCTCAATGGTTGAAAAATGTAGTCAAAGCCTTTTTTAGAAATTGTTACATCTGAATTTGATGAACCTAGATAAGGTTTGAGAGGTTTCATTATTTATTATTTTACATGAGTTTTCTCATAGACATTGTCTTTCTAATTTTTTGGAAACATTCTTATCATCTGATACTATAATAGTTTCCACATCTTTATCAAATTCTACTTTGTGAAAACCATTCATGTGTGATTGTTGATATTCTTCTTCATTCATTGAGGTTGATTATACATCCTTTTTTTATGAAATTTTTTGTTATTTAATTGATAATGTTTTATTGGGAACCTTCTAATCTTCTATCATTATATGAATTATATGGAAGATATGATGAACCTGTTTTTATTCTGATGATTTATTTTCTTTTGATCCTTAATCTATTTGGGTTTCTTAATCATATTCTTCCTCCTTTTCTTTTTTTCCTATCATTATTATTCAAATTGTTGTTCTTATTCTTTTTCAACATCTTCAAATTATTCTTTATCTTCTTCTTCCAATTTCTTATAAACTTATTTATCAAGATCTTCTTCTAACACTCGTTTTGTTCTCAAATCTCCCTTTCCTGTTGACCGAGGTTTTGATTCTTTCTCGGGAACCAATTATTCAAAAAAATTCCCCCTCTACCTTATCATATACTAAAGAAATGTAATCAAGAAAAAATTTAGTTTCCTCAAAAAAGTAGTTTTCCTTCAAGAATTACATTATTTCTATGAAATTTTAGAAGGACTCGATTCTCTAATTATTTTTCAAGACATTTCCAAAAAATATAAAATAATTCCTTCTTTAAATTTTTATATCTACATCTTTATTTTCTCTTCTTCCTCTAACTATTATGTAGTACAAATTCTCATATACTTTTCCTCAACATGATCATGATTGAATTATGTATCCCCTTGCTTATGTTGTGATTTATGTTTTATATTTTTATTAATCACTTCATCAAATTTTCTAATTTCTTTCTTATGTTTTATTAGAAGAGGATTTTCAATCTTTCTCATCTTTTTCACTTCCTCAACTATTTTTGATGGATAGCCCTCCCAATTACAACATAAAATTTTTATGCAAACATATTTATCATGTAATCAAACACCAAGTGCATTCTAGAAATTATATCTTCACTTTTGAAAAAAAATGTTCTCTATGAATGGGTATGATTTATTTTCTTACTTAATAGCTTCATGTACTTCACTATCATCTTTCTGATAAAGGATGGAAACATTGTTATATTTGACTTCATTTATTTTTTTATTCTCTACCATAATGAGGATAATCTTACCCAAATATATTTTTCTCATATTGACAATATATTGCATCTGAAACACATCAAAAAAATTCAATATATCTCTATCACTGTTACAAGGGATAAGAATACCATCCAACCAAAATGAAATTTTTCTATTATTTGGTGCCAGATGGGAAAATTTTCGAACATTCATATTAAAAAAGAAAAAGAAATCTTCAGCCTAATTTTTCTCAAATGTTCCAACTTCGTTTGGTAACATTTGGGAAGGTAAATAAGATTCTATATTGGATGAAACACCAACCAAGTCTAGTTTTATTTTAAATGAATGATTATAACTCTCTAAAAACATGGAAAATGGAACATTATCCTTACCACCTTGATTAATTTATAGTAAGGAAGCATGAAATTTAGAAACTATCAAAGGATAATAATGATTAAAATCGTAATACAACATTTCTACAGATATATATTCCAATCATTGAAAAGAAATTATCATTTTTAAGAGATAGCTAAAACATATAAATCCATGGTATTTCAAAAAGTCATTAACTCAAAACATTATACTTTGTATAGTTTTCTTTGATTATCATCATAATGAGAACATATATAGAAAATATGATGATAATAAAAACAATCAGACTAATGGCTTTGAAGGGTGGTGTGAGTTGGAAACAAAATCATTAAAATCTAATGAGCTAAATGGGCTGACCCACCATTAAAAAATGTGCGAGAGTTAAAGGGTCAACATTAATAATGAAACAAACATTATATATTGTAACCCTTTAGGGTCTGAGGTGTAACGAAACAAACTTTCATTAATGGGAATCCCACTTGATCTAATTAAATGTCTCTTTATGTAAAATGTTTATATAAAATGTCCACATATTTGTTTTTATGTTAAGAGTTTTGACCATTTCTAATATAGTTTTTCAACAGTAATCATAAAATTAGTATAAATATAGGGCTTTTACAAATCCAATTTACTTAGAAAAAGGAAGCAATTTCCTCATCCAGTAGATGTGCCCCATACAGAGCCCATTTTTCAGAGCTCGGAAAGGATGTGGCATAATTGGGCTTCCCTCTTGACCATGACCAAGCCGAGCTTGAACACACTAAGCTCGAGCGAGACCGCCTACAAGAGAAGTGGAAGTTAATAGAGATTACCACCTGAGTAATGTTATCCCAACATTCCCAAGATTCGGCCACCATCACACGTCTTACTCTTCATTCTTATGCGGGTGATATAAGCGGTTTTATAACAACACCATAGCACTACGGTTATGTGAATTATTTCGGTATATAATAATGAATATATTTTCATTTTATTATTGTGACCTTATAAATAATTTTTAAAGCAAAAATAGTATTTTTAGTTAATGATCAACTAAGAAATATATTTTAATGAATTTATGTATTTTTGAATTAAATAATATTTTTAAAAAATATTATTATTATTATTATTATTATTATATTAATTATTATAAAAAATAATTGATCGTATAATTATATGAATGCAATGGTGATTTTTATTAAGGTTCGAAAGGCATTTATTAAAAACCCATGAATTTTCGATAAATTTATGTTTTTATATTAACAGTGAAAATTAACATATTTATAAAATTATTTAGGTAAAATTTATATTATTTCTAGAATCAGGTCGTTGAAATTATCCAACGGTGAATTTTTCATAATTTTCTCAAACAACCAAATTTTTGGATAAAAATTAAATACCGTTTAAATATATAATGTGTTTTATGACATCATAAAAACCCAATAGTGATGTAATAAAATACTATAAACATTATTATCGGCCAATATATTATTTACCATTAAAATAAATTTTTTTGGGATTGTTTGATTTATTTTACAAAGCTTTAGTGGACCCTTCAAGACTTATTAAACATTTTGTCTTTTTAAATTGTTTTCCTTGGGAGTGTGACTCACCTCCACATGAGCAACACCATTATTTTAAGAAGTTCATATATTGGCCTTATACAGTATTTTTTTCCACTCTCCTTTGGAAAAAACCATTGTAAAAACAATGGGCTAGTTTGTGGTTTTGATTAGTTTAATGTGAGGTGTCCAAAACCTAAATAATAAACAAGTCCTTATCCTTTCTTATATAAACCAACCTAAGATCCCACTTCCTCCACACATGAATAAATTGGATTTCATCTGAACATATCACTCCTCTCTATAAAATCCTCCCAAGGCACCCCAATCTCACAAGATGCCCCTCTCAAGACTTCGGAAGCACACAACTAATTAAGGGGTTTTCTTCCTTTCTCTTTTTTTCCAAATATTATTTATATTTTAATGGCCTTTTAATTTCAATTATAAGTGTTGGGGTATGGTTTTTCACATCCCCTATACTTCCCTTTTTCGGTTTTAATTATGGGATACACCTTTCTCTCTCATTAAATTCCCCCTATGTACACCAGTTACTATGCTGAAACTCAAAAATTAATTTATCTCTCCTCATTTACATTCAACCAATTCATTTTTATCAGGAATCTAAATTCCATTAAATTTGTTGGGAAATGTATCTATATAACCCCCCTTACATTCCATGTCATGTAAATATGATGTTACACCACATTATCTCTAATAAACCTTTTTTATGAGTCCTTATGTCATGCTGTTTTGCTGCCGAAATTGCACTGCGCTTTTCCAAGCCAAAGTCAATGTGTAGTGTATACCATACTCATTCATCTATCTAGGGTATTGACCTTTATTCACAATTAAATATTGATTAAACATTTTCATTTATGTATTCCACATTCCTTTGTCATGGAATAAATAATTGTGTGGAATGATTATGTGTTTTATGATCCATGTGGCACAATTTTGCATGAAATGAAATGTTTAAGAAGGGTGCGCCTTGATAGCTCTCCAATGCATTGGGTAAAGTATAGTATCATTATATTTCATTTGAAATGGGTTTTTACTCATACTAATTCATGTGAAATGAGGGTCTACTTGTGCTTCATGTGCAATGATCTTTTACTCATGCTCCATGTGCAATGAGTGTTTCCTCATGCTAATTCCATGTTAAGTGTTGTTTCCACATTTCCATGTTATGAATGTAATTAATTATCATGCCTTTATGTTTATTCTTATCTTGTGCTCTATTGATATTCCTATTGGATAACATGTATTGTATTCGTCATGAGATTCTGTGATTAACCCTTTACTGGGCTTTATAGCTCACCCTTTTTTATGCAAGTCCTATGGTTATCCCATGTAATGCTAAGTAAGAGGGAATGTAGTTGTCATGTCATGGATGTTTTCAACAAAGATATTGTCTTTTAGGTTTTAAAAAGTAGTGTAATAATCCTAATCCTTAAATACACTAGAAATATCGATCTTATTTGTTGTATCAAATTATGTTTAAGTAATAAATTTTTTTTTATTGTTTAATAAAAGATCAGGGTTGTCATAGTTGGTATTTGAAGATTGGTTTAGTTATTTTTTGGATTATGATTAGAAAACCCTAGTAAAACAGTAGTGATAATAATAAATATAATAAAATATTCCCTATGTTTTGGTGAGTATTGAGTAAGTTTTTTATCAGGAAAATACATCCATGTCGGCATACGAGCAGGTAGAGGCTGCTCAGGAAAAGATGTATCCTAGGGGTAAAACCTGAAAACATCGCTATGAGCTAGACTGGAACGAGAACTGGTGCACGAAAACAAGACTTGCTTCACTCTTGGATCAGAGACTCCCAGTGGATATGCTTTGGTAAATTCACAATCTTGGGTTGAACCATTATTATGGTACAAAAAAATTTACTTAGAATATATGTTAGAATGTAGATCATGGATAACATATATTGAAGCCAACAGAATCATATGATATGGAAATAAAAGTTATTTATATGTCATCATCTTGGTCCATGTATTACCATTTATGTGTTACCACTAAATTTCCTTTTATTCCTGCCAATGTCATGTAATAGGAGGACTCGGGCTAACAAACGATGTGACGATCAATGTGATGATTGCACTAATGAGATGCCAATTCCAATGGGAGTGGGAAACACAAACATTATCACACTTCTCTCTCAGTTAACTCATTCTTTGAAAAAAAACATGGGTAATGAAGAACGTTAACCCCCCCCCCCAGGAATAAAGAACAAGTCAATATCAAGATCTCCATGATACAAAGGCCTCCGACATTTAATGGATCGTGTGATCCCTCAATAGGTGAACAATGGATCAACTCCATTGAAAATATCTTCTCCATCAATCAATGTTCTGTAAATGAGAAGGTTCTGCTAGTTGCTTATGATATGGAAGGTGACGCTGTTCAATGATAGAGTTTGATCAAAAATATGAAGCATATGGAGAAGATCGAGGCGTTGCAATGGAAGGATTTCTAGAAGATGTTTATTGAAAAATATTTTTCGCGCACTGTCCGGCTTAAGATGGAAAAGGACTTCCTTTCCCCCAAGAAAAAATACAATGAATCTGTTTGAGTGTACAAGGAGAACTTCACAAGGCTTACACGATACACTACCAGATTTGTCATTACTCCCCGAATGCAGAGTTGACCGCTTCATTGGTGGGATGAAACCTAGCCTGAGGAAAGTTCTGGCGATACGTGACTTCGACAGCTATGAGGATTTTGTCTGATGTGCCCTCAAGGCCAAAATGGAGATCAGATAATCTCAGGGGTATCAGGGGGATAAGAAGCATAAGGTGGAATTCAATGCTAGTGGTCCGATGGATAAATCCAACAGTGCAACCAAGATCCCGCACCCCATATTCCAATGTTGTGGAAGGAATCACCCAGGAAATTGCCTCAAGGGTACGAGAAAATGCTTTAGGTGTGGAAGAGAAGGGCACATGGATATTAACTGTCATAATGAAAGGCCTAAGGTTGCGACAGAGAACATGAACACTCTGTTCAAACGTCAATGCATGGTTCATTTCTACAACTAAAATAAACTATGGAATCTTTCAAATCAGTTCCCTTATACAAGGGTTTTCAGGGCTACCAACAACCTCGAAGACCGCAAGAGGAATATTTCTCCATCAATACTATCAATGTGAACCCTGACTAAAATGTAGTGATAGGTATGATAGTTATTCATTCAAGAATAGAAAACATAATTATGATTCAGGTTCTACGCATTCTTTTATATCTTCAAAATTAGTAGAACAATACCAGCACCACCACAAATCATGGAAGTGAATATGTTGGTGAGTACAGAAAAGGGGGAAATCAATGCATCCCATGAATATAATTTCTCCCCTATCATAATCTGTGGATTCAACTTCTTAGAGAACTTCATCAAACTCCCTCTTGTGTAACTTGATGAAATTCATGGAATGGATTGGCTTTCCATATATAGAGCCAACATGAATTTCCATGAGAGTAAAATCACTCTCCATGCGGGTCATCGACCCCCGATTCTATACAAGTGCGAGGAGGAAGATGAATCTATTTTAGCTGAATCATCTCAATTGTAGATATTACATCCATATAAGCACATGTATCTATCCTATATGATAGATTCCAAGGAAGCATCCATCGTTGAAGACATGCCTATTATGAGGGAATTTGCTGAAATGTTTCTCAAGGAATTTCCTGGTCTTCTTCCTAGAAGTGATGTTGAATTCTCAATCAATCATATACCTGGGGAATTTTCAATATCCAAGAGTCCGTATTGAATGGCTGTTGTGGAGCATGAGGAGCTAAAGAAAAAACTACAGTAGAATCTGGATAAAGGGTTTATACGCCCAAGTGCTTCACCATGGGGTGCACTAGTTATCTTCATCAAGAAGATGGATGGGTCTATGCACCTTTAATAGATTATCGTGAGCTCAAAAAAATCACGATAAAGAACATGTATCCTCTCCCATTAATTGATGATTTGTTTGATCGGCTATGTGGAGCACAATAATTCTCCCAGGTGTATTTGCAGTCATGATATTATCATTTAATGGTGAAGAAGAAATATATCCCCAAGACTTCTTTTCATACAAGATATGGGCACTATGAATTCATAGTAATGCCTTTCAGACTCAGTAATGCTCTAGAAATATTCATGGACATGATGAATAGATATTTTAGATATTACCTTGACAAATTTTTGGTAGTCATTATTGATGATAATATAATATAATCCAAACCCATGGATGATCATGAGGATCATCTAAGAACTGTACCAGAGACCTTACGAAAGGAGAAGATCTATGCAACATAAAACAAGTGTGTGTTCTGGTAGAAGGAGGTCTTACTCATGGGCCATATCATCACATGAAATGGGGTATCTGTGGATCCCTCCAAAACGGATGCAATTGAGGAATGGACAAGGACAAAATCGAGAATGAATATCCATAACTTCTTAGGGTTAGCTGGATATTATTGGCGATTTGTGAGAAATTTCACACGATTGTCCAAACCTCTTACCAAGATAACTCGGAAGGGAGTAATGTTTTCTAGGAGTGATTAATGCAATGAAATCTTCAGGGAGTTGAAAAGGAGGCCTATCACTGTGGTTGTTCTCACTTTACCAACAAGTGGAGAACTTTTTATGGTATTCAGTGATTCTTTGATGAAGGTTCTGGGATATGTGTTGATACAAAATGGCAATGTCATTTCTTATGCTTCAATTCAATTGATAGTTGATGAACATAATGATCCAACACATGAACACACGTTGGATACAGTGATCATTGCTTTGAAAATTTGTTAGAATTATCTCTATGGTGAAAAGTGAGAAATATATATGGACCACAAAAGCCTCATGTATATATTCACACTGAAAGAGTTGATTATGCAGCAATGAAAAAGGTCAGATCTGATCAAATACTATTATTTCTTAATCCACTACCACCCTAGGAATGCGAAAAATGTTGCGGATTCGCTATGTAGAAATTACCCAACGATCATATCATTGATGAGAATTGAAAATGATCCAATCTTCTTAGATTTGATGAAGATGGACATGGGAATCATAAAAAAGGGAACATTATCAATACTTTCACAAATGATTGCTCAACCGTCACTTTCGGAAATGATCAAGAACGCTAAATAATATGATGTGGGAATTCAAAAAAAGTGGAAGCTATCGGAAAACATAAATCCTCATAGTTTAATGTTAATAAATAAATAATTGTGAGATTTGGGAAAATACTATGTGTTCCATCATGTTTGGAACTGAAGAACGAAATTTTGGATGATGCACATAGATCAAATTTCTCTATTCAAATAGGAAACACAAAGATCTGTCAAGATCATTAAGAGCATTATTGGTGGGATAATATGACAAAGGATATCACTGAATATACATAAATTTGTTTAGTGTGTCAGGAACTGAAGGCAGAGAGGCAGAAGTGTAAGGGGATGATGCAACCATTTCCTATACTATAAAGGAAATGGGAGAACTTCTCCATGGAATTTGTCACCAGACATCAGAATACATCCAATGGAAATAATGCAATATGGGTTGTAGTGGATCATCTTACAAATGCTTAACACTTAATTGATATTCGGGAGGATTTCTCATTGGATCAAATGGAACGAGTATATATCAAAGAAGTTGTAAGGCTGTATGGAGTACCACTATCTATTATGTCTGATTGAGATCCAAGATTCATCTCTATGTTTTGGAAGAGACTTCAATAAACATTGAATACTAAACTGAACATCATAATGACCTATCATCCTCAAAATAATGTCCAATCCGAGCGGACTATCCAAACACTTGAGGACATGCTGATAGCGTGATCAATGGACATTAAAGGGGGATGGGACCAACATCTTCATCTGGTTGAGTTCTATAATAACAAAAGTTTCCACTCAAGCATCCAAATGGAACTATATAAAGCCCTTTATTGGAAAAGGTGCATAACACTTGGGTGTTGGGATGCGTTTGGTGAGCGTAAGCTTCTTGGACCAGAAATGGTCGAAGAAGTGGTGGAGAAGGTGAAAACCATTCAGCATCATATCAAGGCTGCCCAGATTCGACAGAAGAGTTATGTAGATAACCATTGATGAGACCTTGACTTTAATGTTGGAGACATGGTGTTTCTATACATATCTTTATGGAATAAGTTCATGAGGTTTAGGAATAAAGAGAAGTTAAGTACAAGGTACATCGGCCCCTTCGATATTTTTGATCATGTTGGGGATGTGGCCTATCGAATAACACTTCCACCTACCATGGCCAAAGTACATGATGTCTTTCATTTATCCCTCTTATGAAAGTACATATCGGACTCTTCACATGTATTCTCTTCAAAGGTGGTATAGTTAGATTTTAATCATTCTTATGAGGAGCAACCAGTGAATATCATAGATCGTAGAGAAAATGTTCTATAGAATAAGGCAATTTCCCTCGTCATGGTGTTGTGGAGAAACCAAAATCATGAAGAAGAGACCTGGGAATCAGAGGAAATTATGAAGTAGAGTTACCCAAATCTATTTTAGCGTGGAAAAATGATATTTCGAGGAATAATATCTTATGGAGGGAAGATTGTAATGACCAAAAATTTCATTAATGGAAATCCCTCTTAATTTAACTAAATGTATATTTATGTAAAATGATTATATAAAATTTCAAATTATTTGGTTCTATGTTAATAATTGTGACCGTTGCTAATATAGTCGTTGAATTGTGATCACATGATTAGTATAAATATAGGGCTCTAACAAATCCAATTTACTCTGAAAAAGGAAGCGATGGCATCATCCAGTGGACGTGTCCCTTACAGAGCATATTTTTTAGAGCTCGGAAAGGAGGTGGCTTCATTGGGATTCGCTCTTAACCAAGCTCATGCTGAGCTTGAACACATGAAGCTCGAGCAGGATCGCCTACGATAGAAGTGAAAGTTGATAGAGATTATCACCCGAGAAATGTTATCTGAGCCACCCCTGGAGTCTGTCACCACCACACACCATACTCTTTGGTATTATGTGGGTGTTATAATTGGTTATGTAAAAAGAACATAGTACTATGACTATGTATAATAATTTTTTATAATAATTAATATACATTCATTTTATTATATTTACCTTGTAAATAGTTTTTACAGAACAAATAATTTTTTTAGTTAATTTTCAACTAAGAAATCTATTATGATGAATTAATGGATGTTTTAATTAAATAATATATTAATAATAATATATTATTATTATTCTTAAATTATTTTTTATTAAATATAAATTAACGTATAATTTTATGAATGCAATTGTAATTTTTATTAAGGTTTGAAATCCATTTTTGTGAAAACCCATAAATTTTTGATAAATGTCAGTTTTTATTTTAAAGGTTAATATTAACATATTTAAAAAAAATTATGTAAAATGAATATTATTTCTCGAATCAGGGCATTGATATTATTAAATGGTGAATTTTTCATAATTTTCTGAGACAGTCATATTTATGGGTAAAATTTAAATACCGTTTTAAAATATAATGTGTTTTATGAAATCATAATGACGCAATAGTGATGTGATATAATAATATAAACATTAAGAATGTCCAATATATGTTTTACCATTAATATAATGTGATTTTGGATTTCTATATTTATTTTACAATGCATTAGTGGACACATCAAGACTTATTGTAGATTTTTTCTTTTAAAATAGTTTTCCATGGGAGTGTGACTCAGCTCTACATAAGCAACCCCATTATTTGAAGATGATAGTACATTAGGCTTATAAATTTTATTTCCCACTCCATTTTGAAAAAAAAAACATGGGCAAAAACCAGTAGATGGCTTGTGTTTTTTATTAGTTTAATGTGAGGTGTCACAAACCTAAATAATATACAATTCCCTCAAATTTCCTATATAAACCCACCATAGCTCTGACTACCTCGTCACTAAAAGCCTTTTTATTTTTTCCAAAATCTTACATCCTCTCTCTAAAATCCTCCCTTGGCTTCCCTATCTCCCATGAAGTCTCTCTCAAGCATCTCTCAAGCCATTGGAAGCACACTTCCAAGTATGGGATTTTCTTCCATTCTCATTTTTGTCTAATATTCATTAAATTTTTATGCCCTTTTAATTTCAATTATAAATGATGGGGTATGGTTTCTCCCCTCCCCCATAATTACCACATTATGTTGGAATTATGGGAGACCTCTTTCTTTCTCATTAAATTCCTCCCATGTACACCTGTTATTGTGATGCAATTCTGAATGGAATTTATCTCTCCTATTATACATTCAAGTAATTCTATTGTATCATGAATCTAAATTCCATAATTTTTTTTTACAAATGTATCTATATGACCCCCATAATTTCCATGTTATTTAAATATTATGATACAACCATTTCTCTCTCATCAACCATTTTTATGCGTTCTTTTGTCACGTCGTTATGCTTCTGAAATTGCACCGTGTTTTTTCCAAGCCAATGTCATTGTGTAGTGAATACCATGCCCATTCCTCTATCAAGGATATTCAACTTTATCCAGATTTAATTATTATTTAAAATATTCATTTATTTATTCCACATTAATTTATCTTAGAATAAATTATTATGTTGAATGAATCGATGTTTTATGATCCATGTGGCACCCTTATTAACGAAATGAATTTTTTAAGAACGGTGTGCCCTGATAGCCCTCCAATACACTGGGTAAAGTATAGTATCATGATATGTCATGTGAAATGGGTGTTTTCTCATTATAATTAATGTTCCATGGGGGTTTACTCTTTCTTCATTTTCAATTTGGGTTTACTCATGCTCCGTGTGCAATGAGCCTTGGCTCATGTAATTCCATGTTAAGTGTTGTTTCCACATTTCCATGTTATGATTATCATGCTTTATCATGCCTTAATGTTTATTCTTTTCTTGTTCTCTATTGATATTCCTATTTTATAACATGTATTGTATTCCTCATGTTATTCTATGATTAATCCCTTACTGATATTTATAGCACACCCTTTTTTATGCATGCCCTCGGGTTATCCCATGCAACGCTAAGTACGAAGGAATGTAGTGGTCTTGTAAATAAATATTTCAATAAAGATATTTTTTTATGTTTTATGTTGTTATGTATAAATCCTAAGCCCCAAAGACACTATGCCTCTGGTTCATATATGTTGTATCAAATGAAGTTTATGTAAAAAATTATTTTTAATTATATAATAAAAGTTCAAGGTTGTCATATGAGGGAAGATATTTAATCATGTATTTTTTTATATAATTAATTTGACCTCTTACTATTTTTGAAACTTTTATCAGATTGAGATTAATTCCAATTAGGATAAATTTTTTTATTTAAAAAATGTATTTTTTAAACACTATGTAAAAGAAAAATAATAATTATAAACTAATGTAATGAAAAATATCATTAGGATACATATATTTATAAAAAACAATATAGAACACTAAATTTTTTAAGAGAACCTAAAATCATTGAATGAAAAAAATATGCACCCCATCTGAAAAGAAGTTTATTAATTTATTGAGATGGGTGTAAAATAAGAAGATATGAATAATCATTTTACATTGATCATTACAAGATTCTATTTAATATATTCAAATATATCGAACTATGGGGTTTAGTAGAAATACAATCATGTTGTCTTATCATTCCAATTAATTGTAGAACTATATACTCTTTAAGTGTGTTATCGTGAAGGAAACATTGTCTTGTGTCTATGAGAATATCATGTGATTGATATGTTGGTTTTCTACTTCAAGAAATATAAGATGTGTTATCATAAAGTATTTTAGTTTTAGTAAAACTCTTGACATAGTGAGTGAGTGTGTGTTACGTCTAGAACACAAGAGCATAACGACTTCCAACTGTCACATATTTGGATTCAATAATGGAAACTGACACTGAGTGTTGTTTCTTATAGGACCAAAAATCTATAGAATATTCTAACAAATAAAATATTTGGGATGTAATTTTTCTATCCATTCTACATCCACCATGGCCAACATTTGAAAAAAAATTGGTTCAAAAACATATCAAGATGAAAATATTATTCCAAAATCTATAGTTACCTTGTGATTAAGAAAAGTTCTTTTTACATCATTAATATGGGATTATTTTGGATTGGTTTGACAAACAAGTACATATGAATTCTAAAATATATAAATTCAAATCCATATATTTTAAGTATTCTAAACTTCTTATCATAACTCTAATAAATTTTGATCAACTCGTGTTCTCACCCCCTTAATATAAAAATTATTGGAGGTACTAATAAGAGTACTAATAATTTTAGGGTTTCCATATCAAAATTTCTTAAGAAGATGTATTATATACATATGCGGAGATATAAAATCCCCTTCTTGTTTTTTGAAAAATTCAAAAACCTTGAAAATATTTTAACTTAACCATCATACTCATTTCAAACTCAGACTTCACAGGATCCACCAAGGAATCTGATAAATTTTTTTGAGTGAACCAAATATAATTTTATGAACACAAATTTTTACAATAATAATTTTTATTAACATCATTTATAAAAAGAGTTGGGTCTATAGGTACCATAATAAAATTGTTTTGAAATAAAAAATAATCTAACATATCATATAAAGTTGTAGGGGCGTTTTAAATTCCATATAGCGCTTTGGTATGTTTATAAACATACTTTGGATTTTTTTCCCATATATGGGATTTGTTCTACATAAAAATCATCTTTAACATATCCATATCTAAAATAACACATCTCATCCATTTGAAATAAATTGAAATTAAATAATTCCATAAATGCTATATTTATTCGAATAGCTTCAAGTCTGGATAAGATAGAATATGTTTCTACATAATCAATTCCCACTTTTATAATATAGAATTTATCAAAAATTATAGATTTATTTCTGAATATTTTTTTTCATCTCATTTAATACAAAAACCCCATTTTTCTCTAATTATTGATATTTCTATAGGTCATTTGACTAAACTCCAAACTTTGTTCCTATCAAACTCTTTGAGTTCATCATGAATTGTTTAAATCAAATAATATTCACATAATGACTCATAAAAATTCTTACGTTCAAATTGGGATAATAAATATTGATGTTTAATTACATTCCTTAATGAACATATAGTCCTAACCGGCAGGTCTACATCACCAACGATACTCTCAAAAGGATGATTCCTAGGAATCAACTAGAATTTGGGGTAATCCAATGTATGTTCTTAACATGAGGTTTAAAATGTTCTTGATTAATAACATCAAAAAATATTCTTTATTAATTTCCTAATGATAATTATTTTCTTCTGTAGGATGAAAATCTATTTTGGAAAAAACATCTGAGGTTGTAGATTGATGTTTTTAATAACAAAGTGATCAGTTTCATCAAACATAACATGTATTGTTTCTTCAATAATATATGAATTTATATTAAAAACACTATAATCCTTATAAGTAATGGAATAACATAAAAAATCCTTCATCATATTTTGGTGAAAACATATGTAGATTATATTTACTATTTATAATGAAAACTTTGCACAAAAAAACCATGAAATAATAAAATGTTCATTTTCTTCAATTTCACAAATCATAAAGAGTTTTTTACATAAGATGTCTAATTAAAAATATATTTATATTATATAAGTAGTGCTAATGACTTAAAGACACTAAAATTTTGCAATTGTGTATTCACTCAACATAGTTCTAGTATTCTTATGACGAATTCAATTTCTTCTTTCAATTGAACCATTTTTTGGGGAGTTCTAGGGGATGAAAAGTTGTGTTCAATAACTTTCATAAAAAAAGTTTCAAAATAGGAAATTTCAAATTCTCTACCATGATAACTACACATAATTTTCATTGAGATATTCTTATCATTTTCAACATCAGCAAAAATTGTTTTAAATTAACTAATGGCTTTAAAATTTATATCTATAAAATAGATCCATGTATATTTAGTTTAAAAATAAAATAAAACATATATATAGTATCTTCCACAAATACATCATGTTTTGTTTCGACTAAAAAATTCCATGTTCAATTTCTATAAATAATTAGATGTTTAGATTTCACTAATATATTTAAATGACGACTTATGTTTCTTGCAATATTAAAAAGGGTCTTAAAATTTAGATGAATCAAAAATAAGTTCTAGTAGATCCTTAACAAGTCCTTTCATAGTCAACATAGATATGGTTCTTAGTTTTCCATTTCATAAACTTTTCTACTATTACCAATATTGTTCTTCCATTTCATTTAAGCAAGGAAATTCTTGGCTCCTAATAACTTTTTTTAGTCTGTAAACATTCCCATACTGACTCGAATAAATAATTAATTCATCCTTATAAATATGTATAAGATATTTACCATTCCTAAAGTTCACAAGGTATCCTTCATCAGAAAATTTAAATATTCTTATAAGGTAATCTTTATGTATTGAAACATATATAAAATTTTAAATAAGGGTTTTTTGAAAAGTTATTTGTTACATATACCAATTATTTCTCCATGATCATTATCTCCAAAAGTTACTTTTCCAAAATTCATCTAGACTATCATCATTAATAAATATTTGGTTACTATTATGGGACAAAAAAAGATATTATCCAAGTAACAAATGATTTTTCAATTGGTAATTTATCTAATTTCCTAGAAAAAATATATTAGTTTTTCATAACATAAACTTTCTTGGGTTCAACATTATTAGAATCTGATAATTTATGTAATTATATTTTTTCATTTTTTTTATTTTAGGAAAAGGTAATTTCCTTAGAACAATATGCTCTATGAAATCATAATGATTTTACTCGATTTAAAGAAAAATTTTCCCTCTATTTTCCACTAATTTTTTTCTTAGTGCATAAAGGTGTAATTTTAAGAACAAAATAATTTTTACAGAAACATTTTTTTTGTTTTAAAAAATATTTATGGTATTATCACTAAAAGGTCATATTCTATTATAAATTATATCAATGTTTTCCATAGTATGGGTAAACAAAGACAAATATTTCTTTCTGATTGAAATTTCATATATTATTTGTATAACTAAATCCTTATACTAATTTGTAATAGTTTTGGAACTATGTTTTTCTAAATTATTTTGTAAAGTTGTTTACTAATAAATTTCATTTTGAAAATATTTTCAAATTATATATTCCTCAAAATTATTTTTATCAATATATTTTGAAATATGTGATACGTCATTACTAAAAAGTTTAATTCTCGAATCTAACTTATCATATTTAGATTTGGAATTACAATATATTTTACAGATCTTATAATTCTAATTTTCTAATAGTTTTATAAATATAGAAACCTCTTCAGAACTAGTAATGTATTGTATTTAATGGATAGAGAAGATTCTAAATCAAAATATGTATAATTATTCTCATTATCACTTTCAATGTAATTAGAATTTAATGATAAATTTATAAGGGATTTAGTTGTATGTACCACAGCCATGAGACGTTGATTTATAATATGTACTTTATCAGAATGACCATTGTTCCATTTTCTAAAACATTCATTATGAGAATCATTTATAGAAGAATCTCCCACACTGAAACACTATGTTTTGGATTCTTTAAAAACATTATTTCCATTAGATTTATAATACTTATTAGTATTTCAATCTGAAATTCATTCCTTACTATCATTACTTTTCAACTTGGGATAATTAGGTCAAATATATCATGCCTTCTTAGATTCTTTTCAGGTGAACTATTAATCCTTTATGTCACTTTTTTCCTTTGGAATATGACAATATCAGTATTAATAATATTTCATTCCATCAATATTACTCATAATCCTTTCAATATTTACCAATTAATTTTTATAATATACTGATGTATTTAAATCTAACTGAACAAACCAATTTATTCCTTCATGATGACTTCAATAAATTCTCTGCTGCTTGAAATTTATTAAAAATAATAAATTTTATAGTAAAAGACACACTAGTATTATTCTTTTTATTGTAACACCCGAGACTTTTATGTTATAGAAATCATCAAAGGAAACTTTTTCTACACAACAGTTTCTTGGCTTTCATTACACGAAATCGCGACCTTCCTCGGAAGCTTGCGTCGTACGCAATACCGAGTTTCACTAAACAACGATATGCCATTAAAATATTATTAAAACTAGCTGTTATGAATAGTAATAAAAACTTTTTGAAATTTCATAAATTTTATTTTCCAAAATGGACTTCATTTTTCGATTCGGAATATCGAAATTTTCCTAGGGTGAAATTTTGGTATTTTTCTGAAAACATTCAATTTTTGATGAATAGTGATACCACTAAGTGGTAGTTAAAAAAACTGAATTTTTCATAAAACATAATTTTACCGCTTCTGTGAGTGGAATTTCAAAAATACGAGAGACACGGTTAATATCAAGGAATAAAATGTGGTTCAATGAGATTAAAATAATTTTTGGTGAATAGTAACTTTTTACTTTTTTTTACCACGGTTAAAAGTAAATAGGGTAATTAGGGGTAAAGATGATATTATTATTATCATAACACATGTCCTAATTCTATTGGATAAGTTTAATTCGACCAAAAACAAACTTAGGAATAAAATATGACCATTTAGGCCCACTTGGATTAGATTAGGACATTTATTATTAATTTATTTAAAGAAGGGTTAAAATAGTAAAAATCAAAGTTGAATAAGTAAATAATTTTTAATATGGGGTTATACATAAGATAAATTAGACTATAAATATTCATTAGAAATCTAAAAATATTCCCTACATAATGGTATTTTATTTGTAATTTTTAGACATTTAATAATTTAATTTATTTAAGACACAAAGATGATGCAGTAATTATCTTATTAATGAAATATTGACATAATTAATGTTATAAACACAACAATAAATGTTATTTGAGACTTTTTATGAATTACAATAATTTTCTAGGTTAATAAGACATGTTAGTATTGATTTAGTTTCCTTGGTTCGAACTAATAATTCTGCTATAATTTTCACAAAAATCAATTACTAAATTGTGTCAAAATTGACATAAAATAGTTTTTAAAACAAATATTATATTAGTAATTGTTATTTTATTCCTAAAAATCTAAGGATCGGACAAATGACTTATATAAGGTTATATATATTAATAATAAACAACTTTGGGTTCGTTTGGCTACTTATAGTAAGTTTATTAACCTTATAGTATAAGAACACAAGAAGACACGGTAAAAGTAAACTTATTTAACTTGATGTTAAATCTAAATGATATGGTTAAAAAAGGAACCTAAACTTGTCTAAATTCTATTGGATGAGATTATTTCGACCCATCCCCACCTTAGATTCGAAATATATCAGTTTGGAGCTATTTAAAACCGAACTTGACTTTATAATAAAATAATATTTTTAGTTTTCCCAAAGGTGCCCCTCTCCTCCCTTTTAAAAGGGAACCTCCTCCCCCTCTTCCTCACACCACTTTGAGCCTTCAAGCTCGGCCAACCCCTGGAAATTCCTCCTATATACTTTCCTAGAGACATCCTAGAGGTCCTGGTCTTCTTCAAAGACCAACTTTAGTGCCCTAAAATAAGGTCTCAAAGAAGCACTTCAAAGAAGAGGTAATGTCTGTTACCGATTCTTTCATCTTTATTTCTTCTTCCACTTATTCTTCATTAGTTGTTTCATTATGAAGTAATAACATCAGTATCACTCATATACTGATATGTTATTATAAGTATGAAACAACCCTATTTCACCATCTATCCATCCCACGGAAAAAGAAATCACCGCGCGTTCGTACGTACAGAATACCGTCTCCACGCCGTGGTGTAATCTATTTTCCACCCCCACCTTACTTGGATGGGTATAATGTTGTAAATAATGACTATATATGACTATTATAAAGTAATACTGATTATGAAATAGTATACATACACTCCAATACAATTCCACGATCATAGGAACGATATCATCACTCGTGCGTACGTACGGAATACCGTATCCACGATGCGATGCGACTCGTTCTACATGATCTTCATTTCATAATGATTATATAAATGAATTGAATGAATTAATATGATATATATTGCACTAATTCCATTCTGGAAATAAGGTATCTATAACCTAGATATAAGAATAAGAATTTATTCGACAAAACATGCATAAGAACAAAAAGTTATAAACACCCGAATGACAAGTAGCAATGAAATATTACTACTATGAAGCTAGGAAAATTACCATATATGATATCATAAAAATAATTATGACTCTGGAATAAGTCAATAACATTATTTAAATCATTATACAGGAGGTTCAGACACTTATGAAGCAAAATGGACCTAAGGTAAGGGAAATATCACAATCTCATTTTTATCCGAGATTGTTTTTACTTTGGCATTTACTGGGGTGTATTTTATCACCCACATCCATGTTTCCTCAATATGTAATATTATTTCCATTCACCTACAATTGTTTAAATCCTATTTTACCCTTTGGTGAGTTTTTAGTAAAAGATGTGAAAGGAGTATTTTGTCGTTTTTCGTACGAGGTACTTTTTTGACTTTTCCGACAAAAGTACGAGAAGAATGTTTTTTTAACTTATACGGCAAGAATGGATTTTTAAAAAATTATTTCCAAGAATCTTCCATTACAAGTTTTCAAGTTTATTTTTAATAAACTTCTTTTAGTTTAGAATTGTATGACATGTTAAGAAAGGAAAAGTGTTTTTTGAAGTATAAAGGATATTTTCCTCAAGAATGGAGTTCAAGTGATTTATCAAAATTATTTTCCATCTAAATAAAGGGTCCTGTTTCTATCCCTATTATTACATGGATTTGATTATGTTGTGATGGAAATATTTTTTATGAATTCCTTTATCTTATATGAATTGTTTAAGATTCCCATTTTATTACATGGTTTATGTAATGATGTATGATTTATGATTTTGTGGCACACATAAGAATGGTATCATTATGAGATGGGTGGGACCTATATCTCCCTCCAATGTATTGGGTAATGATTTTATATCTCATGAGATAGACATGGCTGAAACGGTAGGTTATACCGGTTTAGTGAAACAGGACGGAAACGAGGGTGACTCAGTTCATAAATGGAATTTTTCCACTAAGATAGTCTTGGCAATGAGTCTTGACTAATAAGATATGATTCTCAATGTTTATGTGTGTATGACACAAAGTTTCATGTTTTATGTTATGATTATTGTGATTACATTTCACTGCCATGATTTATCCCATGTTATGAAATTATGATCTCTTTTGCAGGTTAAGATTTCCAAAAGTTATGTGCTTATGTATATGATGTGATTGATATTTCTTTTATTTACCCTTACTGAGCATTTGAGCTCACCCTTTTGTATGTTTTCTTTTCCCAGGTCAGGAAGAAGATTATTAAGTAAGATATGCGAAAAGGGACTATAGATATGATGAAATAAATGGGAGACAATGTAGATGCTTTATCAACTAGTTGTTTATGTTTCCCAGTTTCTAAAGACACTATACCTATATGGTCCTTTCGTGGTTTTGTTATATGTTGTAATAAGTATGCTTTAATTTTGATGTATTAACAATGTATGTAAAGTATGGGTCGTTATAGTTGGTATCATAGGAAAGGTATAGTCAACCTTTGGAAACTAGGATGTGAAATCCTTAGAAAGAACCCTAAGGATAAGTCTAAGCAAAGAACACAATATTACTGTTTTAGAAATGGCCATGAATAACCTTGGATAAGACCTTAAGGGTGAAATTTTATTCTGGATTTTGTGGTTTTCCTATTATAATTATTGTTTCTCACACTATTCTTCTTGGTTTTAGTCAATGGTTGGAACCCGAAGGAACTGTGTTAATGCAGAATGCGACGGGAAATGCAATGATTGTACCCCTGAGCAACCAAACGTTATGGGTGCTGGAATGAAAAATCTTGTAGCCATTCTCACACAACTTTCTCAAGCTATGAATCATGCAGGACTTCCAAACGAGCAAAGGAAGGAGCAACATTCTGTTGAATCCTTCATGAGGCAGCGTCCACCTTCTTTCTGCGGGTCTACTGATCCATTAGTTGTTGAACAATGGATTGGTACTACTAAAAAGATATTTTCAGTTCTTCAATGTTCTAAACATGATAAAGTCATCCTAGCAGTGTATTGTTTGGAAGGATATGCTGTTCAATGGTGGAATCTTATTAAGAATACGAAGAAAATGGATGAAATTGAGTCCATGGAATGGGACGAGTTCAAGAACTTATTTATCAATAAGTACTTCCCTCATATTCTCCGAACAAATATGGAGAAAGAGTTTCTTGAACTGAAACAAAAGGATGATGAATATGTTGGTACCTATGAAGAAAATTTTACAAGACTTGCAAGGTACGCTTCTGGTATTATTATCCAACCTGAGAGTAAGATCGATCAATTCTTTAGTGGCTTAAAACCAAGTCATTGAAGGGCATTAGCCATAGGGGAATTAAATAGCTACGAGGAAATCGTTCAATGTGATCTCAAAGTCGAGATGAAGATTGGAGTAACCCATCAGTCATATGGGTTTGATAAGAAGAGGAAATGGAATTCAACGGAAAATCTAAAGAGCACACTGAAAAGAAGATGAGATTTCCCTTATGCTCAAAGTGTGGAAAGTAACATGGAGGGAGTTGTCTTAAAGGGACAAGTAAATGTTTCAAATGTGGAAAGGAAGTTCATCGGGCATTTGAATGCCGCAATGATGGGAAGAAGATGTCTAATGATGCAAACAAAGGAAGGGTTACACAGAATGAACCTACTACACTCCAATGTTTCAAGTGCAAGAAGATGGGACATTATGCCAATAAATGCCCTAATCCAAGGGTTTATGATGATGGTCGATGTCAACAAACTCTTAAGGCTAAATAAAAAGGAAAGTCACATGCAATTTCTATCAGCGATGTGGAGTACGATAATGATGTGGTAAAAGGTACACGTACCATCCACTCTAATGTAGCAAATGTTTTATTTGATTCTGGATCCACCCACTCTTTTATTTCTGAATAATTTTCTAAGGGTATCACCATATTACCTCAACAATTAGATGTTGAGTTAGCTGTGACAACACCTAATGGCACAACAGTCGCATCAAAAGTTTATAATTCTTCTCCGAACGAAGTTTGTGGGAAAGTACTTCCTGCAAATCTTGTGATCCTTCCTATACTGGAATTTGATGTGATTCGTGCCATGGATTGGTTTTCTTTATATGTATCTCATATCAATTTCCAAATAAGGTAAGTCACATTTCATATTCCAGATCAATCTATGATCGTCTATCACTGCAATGATGTACATAACCTTCCAGTGGAAATTTCTTCCATCTTATGGGTCTTGATTCCACTAAATGAAGGTTATTTATCTCAAATGGTTGTTGAGAAACTCACGATTAAGAATATGCCCATTGTACGGGAGTTTGATGATGTCTTTCTGGAGGAATTACTGGGACTTCCACCAAATCGTGAAGTTGAGTTCTCAATAGAACTCGTACCGGGTGCTTTTCCTATTTCAAAGACACCTTATAGAATGGCCCCAATCGAGTTGCAGGAATTGAAGAAGTAACTCCAAGAGAATCTTGATAAGGGATTCATACTCCCTAGTGCGTCACCTTGGGGAGCACCTGTTCTATTTGTTAAGAAGAAAGATGGATCAATGAGACTCTGCATTGATTATCGAGAACTTAACAAGATCACTATCAAGAACAAATATCCTCTCCCACACATTGATGACTTATTTGACAAACTACGAGGAGCTCAATACTTTTCCAAGATTGATCTTCATTCAGTGTATCATCAATTAAGGGTCAAAAGGGAGGATATACCAAGGACGACTTTCCGTACAAGGTATAGACACTATGAATTTATAGTGATGTCATTTGGTCTTACTAATTCTCCTGCTATCTTCATGGATCTGATGAAGAGAGTCTTTAGAGACTATCTTGATCAATTTGTGGTAGTCATTATAGACGATATTCTTGTCTATTCAATGAGAATGAAAGAACATGAATATCACTTGAGAATTATATTGAAGACCTTGAGAAAGGAGAAGCTTTATGCCAAATTTACCAAGTATGAATTTTGGATTCAAAAAAGGTTCATTTTTGGGTCACATAATCTCAAAAGAGGGGATATTTGTGGATCCAGCAAAAACAGAGGTTATTGAAAGATGGTCGAGACCAACAACAGTAACTGAAATCCAAAGTTTTTTTGGTTTGGCTGGATATTATCGACGTTTTGTGAACGATTTTTCATGATTATTTAATCCTCTCTCCAAGTTGACTCGGAAAGGAGTTAAGTTTGTCTGGACGGAAGAATGTGAAGATAATTTCAAGGAGTTGAAAAGAAGGTTATCCAGTGCACCTATGCTCACACTGCCTTGTAGTGGAGAAAGGTTTGTGATCTATAGTGATGCATCCAAGAAGGTATTGGGGTGTGTTCTTATTCTAAATGATATGGTGATAGCTTATACCTCACGACAGTTGAGAATCCATGAGCAAAATTACCCAACACATGATTTCGAGTTAGCTGAGGTAATCTTTTCATTAAAGATTTAAGGGAATTAACTTTATGGTGAAAGGTGTGATATTTATACTGATCATAAAAGTTTAATGTATATTTTCACAAAAAAAGGAGCTGAATATGCGTCAAAGAAGATGGTTGGAGCTGATTAAGGATTACGACTGCTCAATCCATTACCACCCTGGGAAAGCAAACAAGGTGGCAGATGCATTAAGTCGACAAGACCATGCTAATATATCCATGATGAGGATCACAAAAGATACAATATTTATGGATTTTCAAAGGATGGATCTTGGAATTATAATGGAAGGGGAAAAATCTTATCTTTCTCAAATGAATGTTCAACCATCTATACATGTGAAGATTAAAGAGGCACAGAAAGAAGATGTCGAGTTACAAAAGAAGGTGAGAAATGTTCCTGAATTCAACCTTAATTGTGATGGGATAATAAAGTTCTGGAATCGGGTTTGTGTTCCTCACATCCCCGAATTAAAGAAGGAGTTACTGGATGAGGCTCATAGTTCTTCATTCTCTATTCATCCTGGAAGCACGAAGATGTATAGGGACCTGAAAGAGTACTTCTGGTGGGATGGCATGGAAAGAGATGTTGCTAAATTTGTCTCTCGATGCTTGGTTTGTCAAAAAAATAAAGCTGAGAGACATAAGTCTAAGGGGATGTTACAACCGTTACCCATACCCGAATGGAAATGGGAAAACATCACTATGGACTTTTTCACAGGACTTCCTAAAACATCCAAAGGAAATAATGCTATCTGGGTCATAGTTGATCATCTTACAAAGTCTGCACACTTCATTGCTATTAGAGAGGATTTCTCTTTGGATCAGCTTGCCAGGATATATGTAAAGGAAGTGGTAAGATTTCATGGAGTACCACTTTCTATTATATCTGATCGGGATCCGAGATTTACCTCGAAGTTATGGCGAAGTCTTCATCATACTCGGGATATAGAGTTGAGTTTCAGCACTGCTTATCATCCTCAGACGGACAGTCAGTCTGAGAGAAAAATTCAAACCCTAGAATATATGTGGAGAGCTTGCTCTATGGATTTCCAAGGTGGTTGGGATCAACACCTACCTTTGGTGGAATTTTCTTATAATAATAGCTTTCACTCCAGTATTCAGATGGCTATTTATGAAGCTCTCTATGGAAAGAAATGCAGGACTCCAACTTGCTGGGATGAAGTTGGGGAAAGAAAGATATTAGGACCTGATCTCGTTGATTAAATGGCAGGAAAGGTCAGATCTATTCAACAACACATAAGAGGAGCTCAGAGTTGACAGAAACGTTATGCCGACAACTGAAGAAAAGACCTAGAGTTTGAAGTGGGTGATAAAGTGTTCTTACGAATATCTCCCTGGAAGAGGGTTATGAGATTTGGAAAGAAGGGGAAGTTGAGCCCTAGATATAACGGTCCTTTCAAAATACAGGATTGTGTTGGGAAGGTAGCTTACCGATTGGCGCTTCCACCGAATCTCTCTCACGTTCACTATGTGTTCTATGTATCTCTCCTAAGAAAGTACATACCTGATCCTTCACATGTACTCAGCTCAGAAGTTGTACCGCTGGAGCATGATCTTTCTTATGAAGAACAACCGATAAAGATTCTGGATCGTAGAAAAATTTCCTACGAAACAAGACCACTCGATTGGTGAAAGTTTTATGGAGGAACCACCAATTAGAAGAATCTACATGGGAGCTTGAGGATATGATGAGGGAGAGGTATCCTCATCTGTTTGTTACAAAGTGATGAATTTTGAGGGTGAAATTCATATTAAGGGGGGTAGAATGTAACACCCGAGACTTGTATGTTATATAAATCATCAAATAAATCTTTTTCTACACAACACTTTCTTGGCTTTCTTTACACGAAATCGCGACCTTCCTCGATAGCTTGCGTCGTACGCAATACCGAGTTTCATAAAACAACGATATGCTATTAAAATATAATTAAAACTAGTCGTTATGAATAGTAATAACCACTTTTTGAAATTTTATAAATTTTATTTTTCAAAATAGACTTCATTTTTGGATTTGGAATATCGAAATTATCCTAGGGTGAAATTTTGGTATTTTTCTAAAAACTTTCAATTTTTGATGAATAGTGAAACCACTAAGTGGTAGTTAAAAAACTGAATTTTTCATAAAACATAATTTTACCGCTTATGTGAGTGGAATTTCGAAAATCTGAGACACACGGTTAATATCAAGGACTAAAATGTGGTTCAATGAGATGAAAATAATTTTTGGTGAATAGTAACTTTTTACTTTTTTTTACCACGGTTAAAAGTAAATAGGGTAATTAAGGGTAAAGATGATATTATTATTACCCTAAAACATGTCCTAATTCTATTTTATAAGTGTAATTCGACCCAAAACAAACTTAGGAATACAATATGACCATTTAGGCCCACTAGGATTAGATTATAACATTTATTATTAATTTATTTAAAGAAGGGTTAAAATATTTAAAATCAAAGTTGAATAAGTAAATAATTTTTAATATGGGGTTATACATAAGATAAATTCGACTATAAATATTCATTAGAATGATAAAAATGTTTCCTACATAATGGTATTTTATTTGTAATTTTTAGACATTAAATAATTTAATTTATTTATGACACAAAGATGATGCAGTAATCATCTTATTAATGAAATATTGACATATTTAATGTTATAAACACAAAAATAAATGTAATTTGAGACTTTTTATGAATTACACTAATTTTATAGGTTAATATGACATGTTATTATTGATTTAATTATCTTTGTTCGAACTAATAATTCTGATATGAGTTTCACAAAAATCAATTACTAAATAGTGTCAAAATTGACATAAAATAGTTTTTAAAACAAATATTATATTATTAATTGTTATTTTATTCCTAAAAATCTAAGGTTAGGCCAAATAACTTATATAAGGTTATATATATTAATAATAAACAACTTGGGGTTCGTTTGGCTGCTTATAGTAAGTTTATTAACCTTATAGTATAAGAACACAAGAAGACACGGTAAAAGTAAACTTATTTAACTTAATGTTAAATCTAAATGATAAGGATAAAATAGGAACCTAAACTTGTCTAAATTCTATTGGATGAGAGGCTTTAGACCCATCCCCACCTTATCTTTGAAATATATAAATTTGGAGCTATTTAAAACTGAACATGACTTTATAATAAAATAATGTTTTAGTTTTCCCAAAGCTGCCCCTCTCATCCCTTATAAAAGGGCACCTCCTCCCCATCTTCCTCACACCACTTTGAGCCTTAAATCTCGGCCAACCCCTACCAAGTCCTCCTCTACACTTCCCTAGAGACATCCTAGAGGTCCTGGTATTCTTCAAAGACCAATTTTAGTGCCCTAAAAGAAGGTCTCAAAGAAGCACTTCAAAGAAGAGGTAATGTCCATTACCGATTCTTTCATCTTTATTTCTTCTTCCACTTCTTCTTTGTTAGTTGTTTAATTATGAAGTAATAACATCAGTATCACTAATATACTGATATGTTATTATAAGTATGAAACAAACCTATTTCACCATCTATCCATCCTATGGAAAAAGAAATCACCGCGCGTGCATACGTATGGAATACCGTCTCCACACTATGGTGTGATCTATTTTCCACCACCACCTTACTTGGATGGGTATAATGGTGTAAATAATGACTTTATATGACTTTTATAAAGTGATACTGATTCTTAAATAGTATACATACACTCCAATAAATTTCACAATCATAGGAACGATATCATCACTCGTGCGTACATAAAGAATACCGTCTCCACGAAGTGATGCGACTCGTTCTACATGATCTTTATTTCATAATGATTATATAAATGAATTGAATGAATGAATATTATATATATTACACAAATAAAATTATTGAAATAAGTTATCTATATGCTAATTATAAGATTAAGAATTTATTCGACAAAACACGCATAAGAACAAAAAGTTATAAACACCCGAATGACAAGTAGCAATGAAATATTACTACTAAAAAGCTAAGAAAATGACCATATATGATATCATATAAATAAGTATGACTCTGGAATAAGTCAATAACATTATTTAAATCATTATACATGAGTTTCGGACACTTACGAAGCAAAACGGACCTAAGGTAAGGGAAATATCACAATCTCATTTTTATCTGAGATTGTTTTTACTTTGGCATTTACTGGGGTGTATTTTATCATCCACATCCATGTTTCCTCAATATGTAATATTATTTACATTCAACTACAATTTTTTAAATCCTATTTTACCCTTTGGTGAGTTTTTAGTAAAATATATGAAAGGAATCTTTTGTCGTTTTTCGTACGAGGTACTTTTTTGACTTTTTCGACAAAAGTACGAGAAGAATGTTTTTTTAACATATACGGCAAGAATGGATTTTTAAAAAATTATTTCCAAGAAGCTTCCATTACAAGTTTTCAAGTTTATTTTTAATCAACTTCTTTTAGTTTAGAATTGTATGACATGTTAAGAAAGGAAAACTATTTTTTGAAGTAGAAAGGATATTTTCCTCAAGAATGGAGTTCAAGTGTTTTATCAAAATTATTTTCCATCTAAATAAAGGGTTCTGTTTCTATCCCTATTATTACATGGATTTGATTATGTTGTGATGGAAATATTTTTTATGAATTCCTTTATCTTATATGAATTGTTTAAGATTCCCATTTTTATTACATGGTTTATGTAATGATATATGATTTATGATTTCGTGGCACACATAAGAATGGTATCATTATGAGATGGGTGGGACCTATATCTCCTCCAATGCATTGGGTAATGATTTTATATCTCATGAGATAGACATGGCTGAAACGGTAGGTTATATCGGTTCAGTGAAACATGACTGAAACGAGGGTGACTCGGTTCCGAAATGGACTTTGTCCACTAAGATAGTCTTGGCAATGGGTCTTGACTAATAAGATATGATTCTCTATGATTATGTGTGTATGCCACAAAGTTTCATGTTTTATGTTATGATTATTGTGATTACATTTCACTGCCATGATTTATCCCATGTTATGAAATTATGATCTCTTTTTCAGGTTAAGATTTCCAAAAGTTATGTGCTTATGTATATGATGTGATTGATATTTCTTTTATTTACCCTTACTGAGCATTTGAGCTCACCCTTTTGTATGTTTTCTTTCCCCAGGTCAGGAAGAAGGTTATTAAGTAAGATATGCCAAAAGGGACTATAGATATGATGAAATAAATGGGAGACAATGTAGACGCTTTATGAACCAGTTGTTTATATTTCCCTATTTCTAAAGACACTATACCTATACGGTCCTTTCGTTGTTTTATTATATGTTGTAATAAGTATGCTTCAATTTTGAAGTATTAACAATGTATGTAAATTATGGGTCGTTATATTTATCCTTCTCTTCATATCTCATCAATCTACATTCATATTGAATAAGAGGTCAAATTAAATCATCCACACTAAAATTTACAATATTCTATGTATCATCCACAACTTTTATTTTTTATTCCCACATATTGTGAATTTTATATATGATATTTTCAAATAAAATTTCATCATCAGTAACTTTACATCCAAGATATTGAAAAAAAGTTATAATAGTAATAAATATTTGGTATATATTTGTTGTTGTCTCACTAGGTAACGAAGTAAAAGGCTTTGTAATAATCTCTAATAATATCTCTTCATCATTCCTTAAATTTTAATTTACCAATATTGGTTTCGTCAAATTTAAACAAAAAATACTATTTTAAGCTGGAAATGATGGTATATGACTGTATATATTTATTATCACAGAATATAATTAAGTATTTTTGAATTTTTTTTGTTCAATTGGTAATATAACTTCTCAACATTAGTGATATCATAAAATTTATTGCCATGAATCCTAAACATTTTTGCAAGAATTGAGAAATCATGAACTCTATTATTTATCAATAATAATTTGGTTATATCTCTCCAATACTCATAGTTATTCCCATCAAGAATTGGTTGTTGACTATTATTTGTATTTTTAACAGATCCAATATTCATAACATCCATTTTAAATAAAATAAAACTCTTTTCAACAAATTCACTTCAGTGTAACAAATTTTATAAGCACAATGTTAAAAAAAATATAAACATATACTAATAAAGAATGTAAATACAAAACACTTATATAAGTAGTAGAAACCTCCATTGATACCAATTATAGGATCATCAGAGTTACTAATATGGTTACAATTAAAATACGTGGTTAATTATATTCAGACAACATTATACATAACAAAACAAAATACCTATTAATGTAATACAATTGGATTTGGACTTATCTTCATGATCAAAGAGAATTAATCGGAATTACAGTTGATCAAATTGAATTAAATAATGATTTTATCATAATCACTGTTACACTGATAAAGAAAATTGATAAGAAATATTTTTATGAACAAACTATTAATATTAATATGAACAGTGAAATAGAGACATGTAAATACCAGAAATATATTAGATAGTAATAGTAATAATGACTGAAAAGATATATTTAAATAATAAAAAATTATAAAATTAAAATTAAGGTAGTCAATAACATTGACTAATGGTATCCATTGTTTTATACTTACAATAATGTACGTATTTCCTTATCAGAAAATCCCTCAATATGATGATTGGAATATTGTGTATATTCATATCCCTAGAAGCCCCCTATAAAATGATCGGTGTCTATATTCCTATCCTTAGAACCCCTCAGTTCGATGGATTAATTTCACTATCCTTGTATCCCTAGAATCCCATAATCATCACAATGATCATACATAGAATAAAAATGAAAATGTTTTAAAGGAAACAACCCTGGAATGGATTTCGTAGTAATAAAATTCTATAATGTATTAAAATGACTATGAATGAGAATATCACATAGATAAAACATTAGAATACTTTATTTGTTAAAATGAATCAACTCCCAACACTTAAAATAACAAGAAATTTATAGGTGAATCTCCAATGATAATATTTCCAAACCAGTTCTAATATCCATAGATAGTTTGTTCATTGAAATCTCATAATTTTATGTCATTAAATAATTTCTCATGTCATTTTCTTTTATCACTATTATTATGATAAAATCTTTCCTTATTATAGAGACAATTATTATGTGCTTTCGATTATGATCATTATTAAGTCTGATAGTCGTCCTTATTGATTAATAATATGATGAACCAAATTAGATTTATTTTCACGAATCAGTACCAATGTAATTATAATATTCATTACTTTAGTTAGTACGTTATAAAATACATTAATGTAACCACTAGTTTGAATAAATATCATTCTCATAATCAAAAGAATCGTCAGTCTGATATATCATATTGAGTAATGTATTGCTTATATTTGTAATACTTTAGAAAATTTATATTTATGATAGAAAGTAAATTTTTCTATAGAAATATTCTAAAATAATTTTTACTTACAAATTTAGAAATATTTTGTAAAAGTGTCTTTGTAATTAACTAAAATAATATAATGGAAATATTATAAGTAAATCTCTTGAATCGACACTAAATATGAATATTTTTTCTTAAACAATCAACCCACATGTCACGACCCGTCCTCGGGGCCCGTGCCGTGACTACCCCAAGCCCGCCTTCCATATGCCAGGGGCTGGCGACTAGCACCAAGGCGTAAATCCCAACAAAAAGGGAAGGCATTGCCTTTGAAAAGTAAACGAGCACTATAGAGTAAGAAAGCGGAAAAGTAAACACTAAGTTAAAACTATACAAGCTGTGCTGAAAGTAAAAGGGGCCGGAAATACAAGCCCAACTGTAAAGTACAACTGAAAGGGGAAAACAACAACTGAAAAGAAAATCCGCAACGTCGAGCGGTCCTCTGGAAGTCCCACATGAAGGGTGGGTACATATAGCCCACACTGCTCCACGGGTCCACCTGACCGCTCCGAGTACGTCCCGCCCAGTGGTCCACCTCCAGGCACCGTCTTGCTCCGCACGCCTCCACCACGATCAGCGATGTCCGTCGTCTGCAACCAACACAATGTAGTGCGAGCATAGACCGTGCAGGGGTGGGTATAAGCTACTCAGTAGGGACCCCGAGACCCATGATGGTCTCCCGAAATCCACAAAGGATAAAACACAAAGGGAATATACAATCACGAAGTAACAACCGACACTTCTTAGGTATATGCCCATACATATACCTAAGTCATCAATTCCCGTTCTGCTCCAACGTCCGAGCCCAAGCACAACCCAGTCCACACAGGAAAGAAAAACGTATACCCACACAGGAAAGCTCAACACAATCCTCAAAGGAGAGAAAACAGTAAATCCACACAGGATAGCTCAACACAATCCACAAAGGAGAGTAAACAGTAAATCCACATAGGATAGCTCAACACAATCCACAAAGGAGAGTAACACAAGATTCAGCTCACACATGTATACTTCGTCGAAAAGGTGAAAGGGATGATCAGGTATAGATACTGAATCATCTAAGCTGGGACCCACATAGGATACAAGACCAGCACGGCTGGGACCCACATAGGATACAAGACCAGCACTGAGTCATCTAAGCTGGCACCCACATAGGATACAAGACCAGCACTCTTCATTGATTCATCTATACTGGGACCCACATAGGATACAATACCAGTATTGAATCATCTAGGCTGGGACCCACATAGTATACAAGACCAGCACAGCTAGGACCCACATAGGATACAAGACCAGCTGCCTTCATTGATTCATCTATACTGGGACCCACATAGGATACATGACCAGTATTGAATCATCTAAGCTGGGACCCACATAGGATACAAGACCAGCACGGCTAGGACCTACATAGGATACAAGACCAGCTGTCCTCATTGATTCATCTATACTGGGACCCACATAGGAGACAAGACCAGTATTGAATCATCTAAGCTGGGACCCACATAGGATACAAGACCAGCGGTCTTCATTGATTCATCTATACTGGGACCCACATAGGATACAAGACCAGTATTGAATCATCTATGCTAGGACCCACATAGGATACAAGACCATCACTCTTCATCGTCGCAGTCCACTGAGGATTTCTGCACAGTCGTCGTCGTCGAAGTAGCAGTCGCAGCCAGCTCTAGGGTTCCCACACACAGCAAGCTCGTTCGGGAGGGTCCGCTCCACGAGCCGAGAGGTCGATACATCAATTGTCACAATGTCCGAAGTTTATGTATCCAGAAGTTCCGTATCGACAACAGGAACTCAGCGTCGTAGACGGCGCGTCAATCGGACGCCCGGTCTGAGAGTTATTGGCTTTTTCGTCCCAGGGGTCTCGTTGGTTTTTAAGGCAAAACCAACCCGACCGTACTCCACCTGCATCCAAACCTCGGGAAAAGTGAGCCAAAAGATCCGTCTCACTCAGAGGAACCCAACCAAGCTGACGGCGCGTCAATCGGACGTCTGTAGCTCAAGATATGCGCGTTTCCGCTCCGAGGGCCCGGTTGGTTTCGTGTACGAACCAACCCGACCGTACTCCACCTGTGTCCAAACCTCGGGCGGAGTATGCCAAAAGATCCGTCTCACTTAGAGGAAATCAAAAAAGCTGACGGCGCATCGATCGGACGTCTGTAGCTCAAGGTATGAGCATTTCCGCTCCGAGGGCCCGGTTGGTTTCGTGTACGAACCAACCCGGCCGAACTCAAAGTATTCCAAAACCTTGAGTTCAATATACCGAAACGACCGTCTCAATCCAAGGATCACGTAGCCACTGACGGCGAGTCGTTTGGAGGCCCGTATCTCATGTTATGGGCATTTGAACAAAAACCGTCTGAAGATGGGGGGGTGTCCGGGCTTGGGCCGACCCGGCCCGACCCCCCCTGGGTCGGCCAAACCCGGTCCGACCCGGTCGGACCCGGTGCGGCCCGGCCAGGGCTCGGCCGGCCCGGCTCGGCTCGGCCGAGCGGCCGATGCGGGGGGAGCCGCCGCCCCGCGTGACAACCCCGCGGCACCCGCGGGGTGTCAGCCAGACAGCCGGACGTGGCTGAAGTCGCGTCCCGAGTGACGCGAGGGGGGGGGGGGGAGCCTCCACCCCCGCGTGACACCCCCATAACACCCGCGGGGTGTCTCCCTGGCGACCGGACGCAGCTTCATCCGCGTCCCGCGAGCGTCGCCGCCGCGGCGGTCTCGTCCGGCGGCGGGCCGGGTGCCGCCGCCTCCAGGAGCCGGCACCGCCATGCCGGCGACCCGCGCCGCCGCCAGCTTCCGCGGGCCGCCGAAGTCACTCTGGTGGCCCGATTTTCTTCCTGTTTGCGCCGTTGCTCCTCCCGGGTTCTGTTCATCACTGCGGGATCATCAAACTTCCGTTGCGGCACGTTCCGTCGTCGCCCGTCAAATCCGCACAATCAAGAAGAAAGGTAGAGGGTTGTCGGGCTGTGTTCGTTTGGCCCGCACCCTCCGCGTTAGAGATAAAAAACGGGAGGAATAAAGTTTAACACATGAACGCATATCCGAAATTTTTTTTAATGAAATAAAATTGTTTCATAAAACGGGGTCCTCATTTGAACGGAAACAACAATTTTAATAAATTTAAAATTGTTCACAAATCCAGTTCATTAACTTTTTAAAGAAACATTTACGGGAATATAAAAAGAGGTAATTCCAAAAATAAAATCCCTACCTCGTAGTCATCGCGCGTGAGCGTTCTTCGCGGAAATTGATCGTCGCGGAAGGCGTCGCGTCGTCGCGGAAAGGCGTCGCGTCGTCGCGGAATCCGGCGTTGAGTCGGCGAACTCAACGGACCAAGAACAACAGATTTAATTTAATTATAATTAAATCTGTGTTTCAGAAAAAACCACAAAGGATATTAAAAAGAAAATCTGAGACTCTTACCTCAAGAAGCCGATCGAAGATCCATCGCGGAGGAAGAAGGTCTCGGATGAAGCGTCGTCAAACTCCGAGGGTGACAGCGTTCTTCGTGTTCTTCGCGTTCTTCGCGTTCTTCGCAATGGATGATGTAGGCTCAAGGATTCTTACAAAACCTCTCAACCAGTAATCCTCCAAAAAGACTCATTGGTCTTATTTTATTATTATGCCAACCAACGAAAAAAAGGGGTAAGTAACGACCCATCAATTTGTTGTATTAATTCAATGAATGAAATAGCTCATTAAATTTATGAAATAAACCGCCCAATTAAATGGTCTGTTAAGAATTTAAGAAAACGCGTCAGTTGACTTTCATAATGATAGGTTTTCGCGGGTGCATTACTTAGCGAAAAGAAACGGCGGGGCTCGTGCTGGCCCCACCTCGCAAATATCCTACCAAGGGGGTGGGATATTTCTGGATAGCATCCTATCCGGATCAACTCAGTTTAAGCCGTCTTTAAGTGGCTTCAAGTGGAATCCAAGTGGCTTAAGAGAAATAAAAATAAAGTTGTCGTAAAATTATTTTATTTCTTAACTTTAAGCCTGAAAATTAAAAACCACACCCGAGCAAACGCAACTCCAGAAGAGGCATTTCTAAGCGAATACCGGCTCTGCGATTTCATCGGTGCCCTCGGAATTCGATTCCGGGCACCGGTTCAAAAGTTATAAAAACCCGCTCGTCCGTTCACTGAATGTACCCAAGACAAACTTCAGAAAATGATTCCGGGCACACCGGGCCTCGGAATCAGGTGCCGTTAGAAACTGCACTCTTGTAAAATTCCAAAGAAAATTAAGAAAAAAAATTCCCTTGAAATATACGGGTCTTTACATTACTCCAACCATAGGGCTTTACGTCCCCCTAAAGCTTCGCCACAAACATAGGGATACAAAGGCGGTACTGATCACGCAACTAAGCCTCCCGCTCCAAAGTTCTCTCCTGGAGGTTCATGTGCTGCTATCTGAAGCGCACTAGAGGAATCGATCATCCATGTAGGACCCGCTCCTGTCGATCCTCGATCTCTACTGGGACCTCCGAAAAAGTCACCCCATCATCCACGTCTAGCTCCCCATGGTCAAAGATTGACGTTGGGTCGTGCACGTATCTCCTCTGCTGAGATACGTGGAAGACGTCGTGCACCCGGCGCAACTGTGGTGGTAGAGCCAGGCGATAAGCCACCTTGACAATCCTGTAGAGGACCTGGAATGGTCCGATGAAGCGTGGAGACGACTTGCCGCCTCAGCCAAATCTTCGTAATCCACGTCGAGGTGAGACAACCAAGAAGACGTGGTCGCCATCCTCGAACTCTAGTGGCCGACGCCTCCTGTCAGTATATGACTTCTGTCGGCTCTGAGCTGTACTCATCCACCCCTAGATGACCTGGACCATCTCAGGTCCCACAAGAGCTGCAAGATTTCTTCTTTGCCGATAAAAGAAATCTGGTCTCATCCCCTGGATGAACCACATTCTTTGCCTAATACAGTCAATCCCGACAGGGATGATACTAATCCATACCAAGGATGATGTCGTAAGGCGTCGACGCTACTACCAAGAGATCCAACCGTTACTCTCGCCTCCAAGGGTTGAGTCACACTGTTGGCATCAGTGTGTGGTACTGGGTCTCCTCTAGTAGAGGTCTCACAAGTGAGGTTCAAGTCAACAGTCAAAACTGGAACCTCTTAGTAACAACACAAAAGAGGACAGGAATGAAAACATCACAAAGGTATGCGTCTTTTATTATTGCAGCTCATAACACAAAGACGCTACACAATAGCAACAAGGAACTAGAAGTACAAAGGACGTATCCACTAGTTTTGCTCCTATCCATTTGCTCACAGAGCTCCATGATTGAAGGCCTCAGCTTCCTAATGCTGATCTATCCCATGTCCACCAACTCCCTGCGGTCTGG
The DNA here is from genome assembly GCA_963277665.1 of Viscum album. Taxonomy (NCBI): domain Eukaryota; kingdom Viridiplantae; phylum Streptophyta; class Magnoliopsida; order Santalales; family Viscaceae; genus Viscum; species Viscum album. The sequence goes on along the minus strand of OY728137.1, from coordinate 441,236,022 downwards.
GTGGACCTCCTGGTGGTGGTGATGGCAACACCTCGAAGTGCCTCCCACCATCGGCTACTCGGCCAGCTCCTCTGCCTCTTCCGCCTGTACCCTGCGGAACACTGTGGCCGATCCTCTGTCTGGGAGGTCCCTCTACCACCTGCTTCTCATCTTCAAGAAGAGTCGAGAAGTCTCGAGCCATGTGACCTCGCCCGCTACATGCGTAGAAATGCTTGCCCCTCGTGTAGATGGCTCTCCTTCAGGTGCCCTGCACAACCGAATCTTCATCCTGAGACTGCCCATCTGATGGTCTGGCCCGCTTGGACCTCTGTGTCACCTGTCTACTGCCAGCTGCAGAAGACCCTGCTACGGGCCGTCCTGCGGAGGGCCCTGTCACTGGATCCTTCTTGGCGAGAAAGCTATCCACTAGAATGGCTCTCTCCAACACCTCTGCCTGTGTCGGAATTTTGAGGGAGATCATCGAAGCCCTGATCTCGTGTCTCAAACCCTGCTCAAAGGTCCGGGCCCGGATGAAGGGGTCCCGTACCATGTCTGTCAAGTAGCGAGAAAGGTCGGTGAACCTCGCCGCATACTAGGCGACCGTCAAGCTGCCCTGCTGCAGCTGAAGAAGCTCCTGGATGCGCACCGCACGGAGGGTGGCTGGGACGAACTCTGAGAAAAAGAGGCTCTCGAAGTCCATCCAGATGAGGGAGGCCTCATCGTGTACCTGGAGCCTCAAGATCCACCATCGCCCAGCTGCTGCATGCAGTAGGCTCGCCGCGAGGATCACCATGAGGTCTGCTGGTGTCCTCACTAGCCTGAAAACTCGGACGACCGCCTCCAGCCAGTCCTCAGCTGCCTGGGGGTCCGTCTCCCCACGAAACCTGGGTGGTCGCTGGCGCTGGAACTCATGCAGAGCTCCAAGGCGACGTGCATCGTCAGCGGTCGTGGAGGGAATCATCGGTGGCTCGGCAGGTAACGGTAACGCCTGTGCCTCTGCTGACAAGGAGCCCTGCACCGAGGCGTCGTCGCTCAGTGGGCTGTCATCACGCTCCACTCTCGGAACCCTAGCTGGCTGCCGTCGTGGGGCCATCCTGGAAAGGAAACAAGTGCGCCACGGTCAGAACAATATACCTGGTGAGCTGACACAAGTAATCACAAAGACAACTTGAAACACACATGCAATCAATGTTTTCATGCATTAAGTCGGAAATCAGAAGTCAGGGTCCTGGTGTATGGATACATCGGCCGCCTCACCAACACTGGATTCCCTTTACTGATAACCACACCCAATACGCTAAACACTATTGCTTCACATAGAAGAAAGATCAGAGTCTGCGGTAGAACCGACCACCTCTGATACCAATTTGTCACGACCCGTCCTCGGGACCTATGCCGTGACTACCCCACGCCCGCCTTCCATAGGAAAGGGGCTGGCGACTAGCAACAAGGCGTAAATCCCATCAAAAAGGGAAGGCATTGCCTTTGAAAAGTATACGAGCACTACAGAGTAAGCAAGCGGAAAAGTAAACACTAAGTAAAAACTGTACAAGCTATGCAGAAAGTAAAAGGGGCCGGAAATACAAGCCCAACTGTAAAGTACAACTGAAAGGGAAAAACAACAACTGAAAAGAAAAGCCGCAGCGTCGAGCCATCCTCTAGATGTCCGACCTGAAGGGTGGGTAAAGGTAGCCTCCACTGCTCCTCGGGTCCACCTGACCGCTCCGAGTACGTCCCGCCCAGTGGTTCACCTCCAGGTACCGTCCTGCTCCCACGCCTCCACCACGATCAGCGTTGTCCGTCGTCTACAACCAACACAACGTAGTGCGGGCATAGCCCGTGCAGGGGTGAGTATAAGCTACTCAGTAGGGACCCCGAGACCCCCGAAGGTCTCCTGAAATCCACAAAGTATAAACCACAAAGGGAAGATACAATCACGAAGTAACAACAGACAATGCTTAGGTATATGCCCATACATATACCTATGTCATCAATTCCCGTTCGGCTCCAACGTCCGAGCCTAAGCACAACCCAGTCCACACAGGAAAGAAAAATGTATACCCACACAGGATAGCTCAACACAATCATCAAAGGAGAGAAAACAGTAAATCCACACAGGATAGCTCAACACAATCCACAAAGGAGAGTAAACAGTAAATCCACATAGGATAGCTCAACACAATCCACAAAGGAGAGTAACACAAGATTCATCTCACACATGTATACTTCGTCGAAAAGGTGAAAGGGGTGATCAGGTATACATACTAAATCATCTAAGCTGGGACCCACATAGGATACAAGACCAGCACGGCTGGGACCCACATAGGATACAAGACCATCACTGAGTCATCTAAGCCGGGACCCACATAGGATACAAGACTAGCACTCTTCATTGATTCATCTATACTGGGACCCACATAGGATACAAGACCAGTATTGAATCATCTAGGCTGGGACCCACATAGGATACAAGACCAGGACAGCTAGGACCCACATAGGATATAAGACCAGCTGTCTCCATTGATTCATCTATACTGGGACCCACATAGGATACACGACCAGTATTGAATCATCTAAGCTGGGACCCACATAGGATACAAGACCAGCACGACTAGGACCCACTTAGGATACAAGACCAGTTGTCTTCATTGATTCATCTATACTGGGACCCACATAGGATACAAGACCAGTATTGAATCATCTAAGCTGGGACCCACATAGGATACATTGACCAGCTGTCTTCATTGATTCATCTATGCTGGGACCCACATAGGATACAAGAACAGTATTGAATCATCTATGCTGAGACCCACATAGGATAAAAGACCAGCACTCTTCATCGTCGCAGTCCACTGAGGATTTCTGCACAGTCGTCGTCATCGAAGTAGCAGTCGCAGCCAGCTCTAGGGTTCCCGCACACAGCAAACTTATTCGGGAGGGTCCGCTCCACGAGCCGAGAGATCGATACATCAACTGTCACAATGCCCTAAGTTGATGTATCCAAAAGTTCCGTATCGTCAACAGGAACTCAGCGTCGCAGACGGCGCGTCAATCGGACGCCAGGTCTGAGAGTTATTGGCTTTTTCGTCCCAGGGGCCCGGTTGGTTTTTAAGGAAAAACCAACCCGACTGTACTCCACCTGCGTCCAAACCTTGGGCGGAGTGAGCCAAAAGATCCATATCAGTCAGAGGAACCTAACCAAGATGACGGCGCGTCAATCGGACGTCCGTAGCTCAAGATATGAGCGTTTCCGCTCCGAGGGCCCGGTTTGTTTCGTGTACGAACCAACCCGATCGTACTCCACCTGTGTCCAAAACTCAGGCGGAGTATGCGAAAAGATCCGTCTCACTTAGAGGAAATCAACAAAGCTGACGGCGCATCGATCAGACGTCTGTAGCTCAAGGTATGAGTGTTTCCGCTCTGAGGGCCCAGTTGGTTTCGTGTACGAACCAACCCGGCCGAACTCAAAGTATTCCGAAACCTTGAGTGCGATATACCGAAACGACTCGATCCAAGGATCACGTAGCCGCTGACTGCGAGTCGTTTGAAGGCCCATAGCTCAAGGTATGAGCATTTGAACGAAAACCGTCCGAAGACGGGGGGTGTCCGGGCCCGGGCCGACCCGGCCCAACCCCCCTGGTTCGGCCGAACCCGGTCCGACTCGGTCGGACCGGCCTGGCTCGGCAGGCCCGGCTCGGCTCGGCCGATCAGCAGAGCGGCCGACGCGGGGGGAGCCGCCGCCCCGCGTGACACCCCTGCGGCACCCGTGCGGTGTCGGCCGGACAGCCGGACGCGGCTGAAGCCGCATCCCGAGTGATGCGGGGGGGGGGGGGGGGGCGCCACCCCCGTGTGACACCCCCGCGACACCCGCAGGGTGTCTCCCTGGCGATCGGACGCTGCTTCAGCCGCGTCCGGCGAGCGCCGCCGCCGCGGCCGGTGCCGCGGCGGTCTCGTCCGGCGGCGCGCCGGGCGCCTCCGCCTGCTTTCATGGGCCGCCAGAGTCGCTTCGGTTGCCCGATTTTCGTCCCGTCTGCGCCGTTACTCCTCCCGGGTTCCGTTCATCACTGCGGGATCATCAAACATCTGTTGCGGCACGTTCCGTCGTCACCCGTCAAATCCGCACAATCACGAAGAACAGCGGAGGGTTGTCGGGCCATGTTTGTTTGGCCCGCACCCTCCGCGTTAGAGATAAACAACGGGAGGAATAAAGTTCAACACATGAACGCATATCCGAAACAATTTTTAATGAAATAAAATTGTTTCATAAAACGGGTTCCTCATTTGAACGGAAACAACAATTTTAGTAAATTTAAAATTGTTCACAAATCCAGATCTTTAAATTTTTAAAGAAACATTTATGGGAATATAAAAAGGGGTAATTCCAAAAATAAAATCCCTACCTCGTAGTCATCGTGCGTGAGCGTTCTTCGCGGAAATTGATCATCGTGGAAGGCGTCGCGTCGTCTCGGAAAGGCGTCGCGTCGTCACGGAATCCGGCGTTGAGTCAGCGAACTCAACGGACCAAGAACAACAGATTTAATTTAATTATAATTAAATCCATGTTTCGTTAAAAACCACAAAGGAGATTAAAAAAGAAAATCCGAGACTCTTACCTCAAGCAGCCGATCGAAGATCCATCACGGAGGAAGAAGGTCTCGGAAGAAGCGTCGTCAAACTCCGAGGGTGACGGCGTTCTTTGCGTTCTTCACGTTCTTCGCATTCTTCACGAAGGAGGATGTAGGCTTAAGGATTCTTACAAAACCTCTCAACCAGTAATCCTCCAAAAAGACTGGTTGGTCTTATTTTATTATTATGCCAACCAACGAAAAAAAGGGGTAAGTAATGACCCATCAATTCGTTGTATTAATTCAATGAAAGAAACATCCCATTAAATTTACGAAATAAACCTCCCAAGTAAATGGTCTGTTAAGAATTTAAGAAAACACTTCAGTTGACTTTCATTATGACGGGTTTTTGCGGACGCGTTACTTAGCGGAAAGAAACAGCGGTGCTCGTGCGGGCCCCACCTCACAAATATCCTACCAAGGGGGTGGGATATTTCTGGATAGCATCCTATCCAGAACAACTCAGTTTAAGCTGTCTTTAAGTGGCTTCAAGTGTCTTCCAAGTGGCTTAAGAGAAATAAAAATAAAGTTGTCGTAAAATTATTTTATTTCTTAACTTTAAGCCCAAAAATTAAAAACCACACCCAAGCAAACTAAACTCCGGAAGAGGCGTTTCTAAGAGAATATCGGCGCTGTGATTTCATTGGTGCCCTCAGAATTCGATTCCGGTCACCGGTTCAAAAGTTAGAAAAACCCGCTCGTCCGTTCACTGAACTTACCCGAGCCAAACTTCGTAAAATGATTCCGGGCACACCGGGCCTCGGAATCAGGTGCCGTCAGAAACTGCGATCTTGTAAAATTCCAAAAAAAATTAAGAAAAAAAATTTCCTTGAATTTTACGTGTCTTTACACCACATTCCATATAGATTATTTTATTATTCACATCAAAGTAGTGAGAATCATGAAAAATCTAAAATTATAAAGAAACTATTTATCATGAAATATCAATATGATGATACAAAAAATATAATTTAAATTAATAAAAAACCTAAACATGTTAAAATTTTTAATTTCTCTGATCTATTTATTTTATCAATTAATTTCAGTCAATATTACCCATATTCAACTATACCTTGTGGATTATGAAAATTATATTTCAAGAGAATTTATCAATTAAAAATCATTATAATTATTTTCTAAATTATAGTACTTATGAAATAAGTTACATTTTACCAAAAATAATAGATAATATATGTTCTTGTTCTTATAGATTGATGATATTTATTTCATGCCCTTTTTGAAAATGGAAATAATTATAAAATAAAATCAATAAATTAATCTAATATATAATTATTAAAATAATAAAAATTAATTCACCAATACCTGTTTAATGATGTCTTGCACATCACCAAGTATGGAGCACAAGCAGTAAGTGGTGTTTTCTTATGGACAAAAAACACAAAAAAATATATTGGCCAATGATATTAAATAATATAATGTGAATTTTTATTTAATTAAGTAAATTTTAGATTATAATGAAATACAATTTTCAAACATATAATGATAAAGAAGCATCCAACAATTTATTTCTTCATTCTAAGATCATTGAGAATCATATTTTTTTCTTTTTCTTATCATTAATTATATTAATTACTATGGAATTAAACTATTGGTCCATGAATCTATAAACTAATTTAATATTTAATTATATATAAAGTTGTTAAAGATACTAAATAAAAAACAAAAATAGGTAGTAAGATAAATAAAATTTATATAATTTAATGAAATATTACAATCAACTAACATGAAAACGGATTACATCACTGAGAGGCATAACATATCTTTAGATACAACCTTAGGTATGATTGTAATAAAAAATATCAATTGAAAATCATACCGAAAAACGTAATTATTCATTTAAATTTCATAAACATACAATGACATAAATTCATATGATAAATTTTTAGAATTTAATTTAAAAAAATTAGTGTGTGAATTCAAGGGGGCCTTAACATGTTGTTTCTTTCCATAGATCATGTCTTTACCTTTATGGTAAAGCTATATATGTTAATATATTAATATAAATTTAAAAGTTATACTAATTAGAGTATAAAATCTATGCATACCCACCATTTAAATGTTATCATACCAATATAGATTTCCAAAGAAAAATATGTATGGTATTTTATCAAACTATTGAAATGTCACTAGTGGGGAATTGTACTCTAACTGAAGCATCGATAATATCTTATAATGTTACCTTAAGATAAAACACTCTATCTAATGATTAAAATTATGTTATCCCTGACATAATTTTTAATCTCATATGGAATAAAATAATACAATACGTCGTTAACATATAACTCATAATGGATGAGAAAATGTGGGGGAGTAGGTGAAATAGTCAGATATATAGGTTTAAACTACCCTATGCCCGAATAGCCTGAAGGCCTTCATTTTTTTATTTTGGATAATATACATTTCGAAGGGTGAGGTGGAACCCTTACAGTGCCCAAAGGATTAATAGACAATTAAATTACCTGTACATATTAGAGGAAATCACCGAGACAAGACAACTTGGTAATGCTCCTCCCCATCAAATGTCATGATATATGCACTCTACCTTCGCAAGGTTGTTCAGAAATCTATCCTGTGTATAGCTACACAATCCTGGTTATGAAGGAAAATCCAAACCCTATTAATCTTCCAATTTTGGTTAGCTCTAATTTGGACAATGTGCCTGCTCTGAATCCTCATCTAGAGTCTTGTCTATTGTAATCGGACTTGCACATCTACATATTTCCTGTGGCCTGAAAGCCATAGGGTAGCCTGAAGGGTTTGAGGTGGAAATCTACCCTATAATGTATTTAAATATGGATTAATCTAATGATCTAATCATATCTTCTAATGAACCAAATTTTACCATATATACATCCTACATTGGATAAGTACTAGGATAACCAAACATTTTTAATAGATACACCCTCCTTGTATCACCATATACAACTTGGGTGTTTTCCATTTCCTAATATAGTAGATAAAATATCTTTCATATCCTCAGGTATAATGGCCCCATATGTGCTCTGCACCTCATGGGATTTCAGTAAATAAGTTTTTTAATGTGTTATATAATATAAAGGGTTTTATAATAACTTCAAATTATTATTATAATCCTATCAGTTATAACCATAAATTCTTCTATAACATATTTTTCATTTTTCAACATCCATGTATTTTTACATTTTCATAATTAGAAAGGGAATGTTTGAGAAATATTTTTAGATCATAAAGACTCGTCACTCAATATTTCAAACATCACAATAATAATTTTTCCTTCATGTAATAAATTCCCTCCACAAGATAAATAATGAGGCTATGCATTCTTCATATATATATCTCCCAATAATATCCACTCAGATCCTATTTATTAACAATAAAATATTTTTTAATATGAAATATTTTAGTGATAATATAAAAAACACTCAAAATAGTCTACATATTATATATAAATTGAATCATATTTCCATTCTAAACAATATTTATTCAGTTATCATCATCAAGTAAAAACCATATTTTGGACAAGGATTTTCATTTTTTTTCTTTCATAAAATAATGAAATATGATCGTAGTTTTGAATTAAACACCATTAATCACTCTTCAAAAAAAGATAATCATCACCTCCAACCATTTTTAGTGTCATATATATTATCTGTCATGTGAAAGTGAGATGAAAAAGATTGGACATATATTACTAAAAAGTCATAATAAATTAAAATAATAATACATAGTGTTACCAAAATTGTCTCCTTTATATATGTTATTGTCATCTGGTGGAAACTTCTCCAATAAAAATTAAAAATGATTTTTTTTCATGATATATGACAACCACGGAACTTATAAACTCCACTAAATTTGTAAATGTAGGATTACCATTACCATAAAAATTTATAGGATCCATCATAACCTTACTATGATTTAGTGATAGTTTAGATAAATTTTTGAAACTATATTTAAAAACCCTGTAATCCTTCTCTTTCCTCAAAGAAGTTGGAATCTAATTTTTAGGGGAGTAAAAAGGTTATATTGTAGAACTATGTTTATGGCCCTCCATAGAAGTTCAATATGTCTCAAATATTTTATCTAACATATTCCATTGAATCATATTCATATGAAATTAGTAAAATATGAAACAATTCTAGTTGTTTACAGAATAAATGAAAAAATTACAAAATTATAAATTAATAATAAAATAAACACACTTATTTTATTATCCATTTAATTTGTTAAAAATGAAATTAAATTGTTAATGTTTATTTGATAAAAAAGGTATATATAAACGGAATCAAAGGATATATAATTTTTTAAATGAAAAAAATATCAAAAAAATATTATTTATATATAATTAATTTCTATTGCTATATAACCAATTTATCATAATTATTAATATTTGTGACGTAAATAAAAACCAAAAATGGAAATCATATATCCAATTTTTGGAAAAATATGAAATGTAAAGAATGGAATATATATATATATATTGTACCGTGAATATTATGATATAACTAAAGTATTGTTTTCCCAGATTCCTTCATTATAATCATTTTATATGGTATTAACTATGTCTATTTTGTGGTCATCAATATCATTTTATAATATTTTCAAGGATATAGGTATCTCACAAAATTGATCGTTATCATCAATAATTTCATTACTATAATACTATTTATTATATTAACTAGGATTGACCATAAATAAATTTTATATATCATAAACATAAAAACTATTATCTGAATGTTTTTCATGATAAAAGAGACATTTTTGTATACTAAACTATTAAAATATACTAATATAGTTATAAATTCAACATGTTCAAAACTATGGCTACAAAAAAAACATGTAGGTGAACAAATTTAAATTAATCAATCTCTAATATATCATAAAATACTCAAAATATTCAATGGAAATTGATATTTATATATATATATTACTCAAAAAATGACTGATTTAGGAATAAACAAAACACTTTTCTGAGGAAATCAGTATTATTTTTTAGGTATATGGTATAATATTTATTGTAATTAATTCCATCCCCAAACTATGTGATCACATTGAAAACTGAGCCACTTGATAACCATCACAAAGATCTTATTACTTCATATATACCAATAATGGCCACATTAAACCATTCCAAAATGTTTTCTTATGATCATTTAGTTTCCACATATCTTTCTTCATTGAATGTTTTTGGTTTAACAAATTAATATGTGATGTTTTATATGACAAAGTATCATATATGTTATTCAAAAAGTATAAATTTTCAATCATTACATTCTCACCTATGAATGAAATTATTTTTCATTCATGGATCCACTTATCTCAAAATATAAATATTTCAGAGTGAGATATATAAAAACTAACATTCTCTACTGAAAACTATTGTTTCATAAAAAACACTTCCACCTATTTATTTCAACACATCTAAACAAAGGATCTATTTTTGTGTTTTAAATTCGTAACATTTAACTTCAATATCCTTGTTTACATTTCAAAATGATACATCCATCACATGTATAAAGGAACACGAAAAATTATTTCTCACACTAAACTAACTATTTAATATTCTATTATATCAAAAAAATGATGCTGGAAAGAATATTTCTAGTTTACCAGTTATATGTACTCCTTCATTCTAAAAATTATTTAATAATTTAAAATCTACAACTTAACTAAAAATGGAATTAAAAAATTAAAAAATTTATGATATTAAATTATATATTTATATGGATTATTACACATGTTAAAACTAATAGAATTTGTTACATAATTACATGAGATTCAAGAGGTAGCACATCACATGAAGGCATGAACCATGTTATCATCTTTCAAGGAATAGAATTGTATGAAAATATATGATATAAAAATATTTCAAAACGAAATATATTTCATGACTATCATATATATATAAATATATATATATATTAAATCCATAATTATATCCATCCATAAGAGGTGGTGATATAAATAAAATTATATCATTTCATGATGTGGTAGTCTATCGTACGCACAAACGACAGTTTTATTTCCCATTTGATGGATGATGAGATGGATATATGAAATTAAATTAAATAAATATTAGTATATTTAGGAAAATGGTGTTGTTATTTTATTTTATTTTAAGAATATTTGAAGGATGTGTAAAAAGAAATGAAACTGAAACAAATGATTAATAATTATATCTATTCTTTGGAAAACATCTATATGCTTACACATAAATTCAATATATATTAGATTTATGATAGATAAATCCCTATAGGATATGGTTATGGATAAAAGGAAGGTATTTGGTTAGTTATTTGAAGAAAAACTCATTTTTTATGTTTTAGGAAAGGAGGAGAGGACGTTCCCTTTAATAAGTAAGGTGAGTGACACAATTTTAATTTCTCAATGTTTTACAATATAATACTAAGTCACTTTTTTGGGAAAAAGACTCCAAAATGGATAATTATCGAACCTCAGATGATATACGGTTGAAATGTAACAGTAAAATAAAATAAATGTTTTTAGGTCATTTTTAACCTTATCTTTTTTTTATCCCATGTTAACCCTTTTTAACATTTATCATAACAATAATGTTTTTACACTTTAAGGGTAATGATAGTCGCTATAAATTAAAATTTGTGATATTAATGGATTGTATTTGATATTTTAAAATATATCATAAGAACTAGACAAAATATAGGATATTTATTATTTTAAATCATTTAATAAAACACTGTGAATTATTAACAAACATTAATGTCAATTTTCATACTATTCATTTTATTTGACTTAAAAAACATCAAGAAAAATATTGAATTAAAATTTATTCCATAAAAAACCTTTAAAAAATGTCATATTTATCCATAAAATTCATGAAAAAAATAATTCATTCAAATTTTATTAAATTTGGTATTTATAAAATTATTTATGTCATCCATCTATTAATTAAATAAATGTTATATTACCATTGCACGATCATTTAAGGTAATTACTTCATTAGTAAAAATTTGAAACAAAATACAATTTAAAAAATAATATATCTTTAAAATTAATATTTGTAATAGAATATATGTTATTTTTATGCCAATCATAAAATATTTTAGATACTAAAAGCCAGGACGGATCCATTTTCTCTGTATCTTTTACTTAATTATTATAAAGTCCAAAATAAAAGATATATAGAACCATGTATCAAAATATTTGTGTATTTGTTGTAAATGGTAAAAATATACTTCTCTTGCAGGATAAATTCATGTTTTGTTGAAAATTTTTAGGACTTATCATATTAGTTTTTATCCTTAGTTACCTGATTTACACTTACCGTTATAATACATATTTATTATAGTTATTATTCATAATGGCTAAAAATTATTTTGATCTTATTACCTAATATTTATTAATTTTATTCCAATAAGATAATATATTTTATCAAATTTAATTCACACATGTGAAAGTATACAACTGAAAATTATACATGGAAAACATGGAAAATTAATTTTTTTTGAAAAAATCCTTTTTAAGTTTACATATGTCATTATACTAAATTCCAGAATAATATTAATTCAAAGGGACATAATTTATTATAAAAATATAATTTAACATATAATTATTTAACACAAATTTAAAACCCAATTATACATTTTAAATTAATGAAAAAATATATTTTCTCAGTAAAAAGAAGTATTTTTACACTATTCCATAAAAAATAATACATTTTAGAAAAATATAAAAAAATCACCCTAAAATAAATTTCATATGATGATTTCAAACAAGAGTTTAATTTTATAATATATTTTTTTAAATATAAAAAATTAATAATACTAATTTCTCCCAAAAAGAAAAAAAACCTTTTTTGAAGTAAATATATTTTTATTGAATAAAATGAAGATTCTAAAAATTGAGTATTTATTTACTCTAAACTAAAAAATAAATATTGTTTATATAAAACATAATATATATTTTATAATGTGGTTATAAATATTTATACTTATGAATTCAATGTCTAGGATTTAAAATTCTTATTTTATTAATAATATTTTAGAGCTTGTTTAAACTCGTTATTGTGTGTTTTATAGGCTATTAAACATAGTTTTCTTTTAAACACTTATGGTGTTATATTTGATCCTTTGAAATGGATATTGTTACTTTTCTATCACCTAATTCAGATTTTGTTAATCTGCACTGAGTTGAAAAGCATCCATCTAGATTCTTCACTTAAAAAATCATATACACCCCATGGTGAAGTATCGAGGCAAATAAAACCCTATTATTCCAATTCATGAGGGTATAAATTGAGATCCTTCTATATGGTCATCAAAATTAAATAAAGTTGATTTAAAATGAGTAACAGAAAGAAAATCATATCTATCTCAAATACAAATCCTATATGAGGTGTATTTCCTATGAATTCATGTTGAAAGACATCCAGATATAGATCCAAAACTATGGGAAAACATGGTGGTGCCACTCATCCAACTCAATGACCTAATCAAACAATATATTTAAGGGTCATCCTAAGATGGATTATTTCTAAACCAACTCTACCTACACCCAACTCATATTCACCAATAATCAAGAACTTATCTCCCTTTGGTGGGGTAAATGATACATATATTTGATAGTATTCAATGTAATCTTAGTAGATGGTAAGAGAATTCATGCAATGAATCACATTGATGATCACCATCTCCAAAATAATTAATTCCCCAATATTTCCTTATTTAAAAAAACTCTAGGAATCTATATGAATTACTAGAGATGGTCTAATTTAGTTTTCAACAGTTTGTCTAGGGAAAATAAATTAAAAGACAACATGATAGGTAAGTCAAGTCAGACAATAAATTTTGGGTATATAAAGTAATTCGAAAAACCATTAACAAAATAATTATAAACAATGTAGAAGTTATCATTACCATATACTCAAATAGTATATAGTCCCTCACCACCATGTGGTGGAGTCTGGTCTACTAGAAAACATGGCATGCCCTGAATATGGGGCTTCATCAATCAGGTATATTACCTGACTAATCTAGTATCATATATATATTTTTGAGTGTTCCATGTAGGTTTAAATGGAATATAATTATAAAAGAAGTTTCCAGAAAGGTTATCCCTTAACCCTCAAGGAATAACCCCACATAGAATCCCTAATGAAAGGGATACCGTCCAATCCACCCCATAAGGAGGGTTAGACACATGGAATAGGAAGAGTAGTGCTATATAAATATTCCCACATAGGAATATGATTCCACTAGCACATGAGAGTAAATTTTGGGTGGCAGTGGGATGATAACCTCATTAGTCCAAGGTGGTGGATGGTGGTAGAAACAGTCCTTAAACCCCATCCTAGATTCCATACAACCTACCCACAATCAGATTAATTATTAAGTAGAAATAAACCATTACAAACATCAATATGGTATGATTTATTCTATGGTTCATTGTTCACTTCCCAATATGGAATCATCTTGGCTTTTCTCACTTGTCATGTTTTCGTGATTAAAATATATTCCATTGACCATCATTTATTGTTTTGAAACATAGCACTACGCCTTTTTTTTGACAACTGTGTCATAATCTTACCATGTTCGACCTTGATTAGATCTCTTGCACAATTGGGAAATCAAAGATCATTGTGTCATTGCCATGGTAGTGTTGTCCAATGTCCCTAGATTCTTAGTCAAATAAAAATAACAATATTGTGGGGTGAATACAAAACCATATATATCATTACATGAGAATATAAAAAAGTGTTTTGGAATAGTAGATCCTTACTACACTAGAGAATATGGATTTAATTTTATATAGAAATGAGTTTTTTCGTGAGACGCACCACTACGCCATAGCTACCTAAAAATGAGATACATGGAGTAGAACTAAAACAAATCAGTTTTCTAATCCATAGAAGATCCTTACAAGGAAGTAGATAGAAAAATGTGGAAGAATATTATTTCACAGTCATCGATATTCAACTGTGGTCCTTTAATTTCCATGAAACAAAAAAGTATGCTACTCCAAAAGGTGTTCTCACTAGTTATAGGGAAATGACTACTAGAAATTTCAAAAACCCTAATTTTTTTGAGCTACCTATATTATATATAAACTATTCAGGATGATCTAGTGGGAGTTTAAATAAAAACATGTGTATAGATTCTCACCTACTATGTAGGAGTCAAAAACTCCCCTAAAGCAAGGAGTTTTGTCGAGGCTTCAACAGTTTCGAATATGATGATGACTCGAACAAAATTCCTCCCACTCTCATAAATAATAAGATAAATTTAGAATGAATATTTTTTGTCCAATTAAAAGGTATATAAATACTATAAAAATTTAGATATTTAATCATAAATAAGATGTGGGAGAATTTATAGGTGGTTCTACCTAAAAATTGGGATGTATTATTATGTGGAAATTAGGGGAGTAGAGAAAAAAAACCTTGAATTTTACAAAGAAATACAGTAGGTTCTTCTTCTAGTTTGGGAAGCTAATGTAAGAGGTAGTTGAGAGAGGTCTATCCAGCATCTGAAGTGAGATTGGAGAAAATGGGTCATCATCAACCTTGATTGAGTATATTTGGGATTTTATTTTATTTTTTAAAATCAGTTTGAAACTTCAATTATTATATTGGTTGAGAGGGTAATGCAAGTATGCCCTCAATATTGCATGACACATTCCTTGTATATTACTAAATTTTCTATTCCCTTCCCTCAAATGAAGATTTCATTTATGTTTATTAAGATATTAGTGAGGGATATTTAGGTGTTGTATTTTATTTATGATTTTTCCAATATTTATTATGTATTACATTTTGAATTTTGTCTTATTTTTTATTATAATTCTATCAACATTGAAGATCATAAGGTAGGATATCCTATTTAATAAAGCTTAGTGGAGAGTGAGATCCATTTACTCGTGTTATCTACCCTTCATTCAAAAGTACACGACTCTTTTTAGTTATTGTAGATCGTGTTTTATAAATTTGTACTTTGATTTCACTAATAGAACTAGAAATTCATTTCAGATAATTCAAAACTACTGTCATTTACAAGGAAAATGAAATTATAAATTCTATGTTTAGACAAAACTTCCCCCCCCCCATATCAATTTTTAGATTTTTGACTAGATTTTTTATCCTTCATATTCTATTTTATGCACCGGGTGTTTTTCATTGTAATATTAGGAACAATGAAGATGGAGTCCCGCGTCTAACATTTCATCAAGATTTCACAAAAATACAAAATAATTGATAACTAAAATAAAAAATTCAAATCCAATAATGTGATAATAAAAAACCCAAGAGTTCCACAACTAAAAATATATTTAGAAGCGGGACTACTCAGTATTTAATTCATTTTCAATGAAGGATTGAAACACTTGGAGATATTAGACAAGGTAGATAAGATATCATACATAAGATCCAATCCCCATAGTGATTCTAAATTTTCCATTGAGAAAACCCAAAAAGATTTTATTGAGGTGGATAATGATGAAAAAAAGATGAATTCCCA
This sequence comes from Viscum album, assembly GCA_963277665.1. Classification (NCBI taxonomy): domain Eukaryota; kingdom Viridiplantae; phylum Streptophyta; class Magnoliopsida; order Santalales; family Viscaceae; genus Viscum; species Viscum album. The sequence goes on along the minus strand of OY728137.1, from coordinate 441,219,932 downwards.
TTGGAATAAGAAAATGTGATTGAGATGGGTTCTTCTGAATTATTGTATTACATTCTTGACATGATATATGACGAGTATCAAGAACTATCAATGTAAAACGACCCTTGAACACAAATTTTTGTATACCGTAAATAAGATGAAGAATAAGAAAAGAAGAATATGAATAAGAATAATATGAATAACATGAATAAAAATAAGAATACGGGAAAAATGACTAGATAGACCTCGAATTTTTAATCATGGATTTTACATTATAATGACTCTAATTAACTTGTTATATTTATGAATAATAAAAACCATCCACTAATAAAAAATAATTAGTCATGGATGGGATAGATATATGGCCTACTAAAATATGGTAGTACACTATTGATCTCATGGAAATGATTCTATATGATGGAGAAAAAATGATGAGTGGATAGTTAAAATGAAGATCCAATTTTGGAATTTATTGAAGTAAAGCTACCAAAATAAGACAATGAAGAGTGGTATAAGGTATAAAAATATCATCATATTTTACTACAACAATTATTATATGATTCTCTATTTTTTTATTATTCCCCTTGGTGAGTTTTGGTAAACATTTTGTTGTCTGGTTTATTTTTATAGCAACGGTTGGCAAGTATGAAAAGAAATGTTTGGTTTTGGTGGAAGAGATAGGGGTGTGTAATGTTGTAGGTAGAATAGAATATTTATAGCATAAGTGTAAACTTATGGTGTAAAGATATTAGATAGGACTTTTATGTTGAAAATGAATTTTACACCATAAGAATATAGCTTTTGATTTAAATGTTTTAGGTATACCACAATAATTCGAGTACCTCATAAGGTTTCCGGCCAATATGTAAAAAAATCACAATTTAAATGGGATTTTATGATGTAAATGTGGTTTTATTTGTTTTTATGTCCTAATATTGGGTATTTTGATGTATATTGATAATGTGGGGTTTTCAATTTATGTATTATGTTTACACCATGAATTAGTTTCACATGTTATAAAACCTATCATTTGTCGTGTGTTTTTGTCGCTTGTTTCCACCCCTTGATCTACATATCTTCCATAGAAGACCATTGGGAGTTCACTTTGATTAAAAATAAAGGATCTATGATGTTTTGGTGTTATAGATCATGAAATTGAAGTTAAATATTCCTCCTCCTCTTTATTTTTCATTTCATATTCTTGTTATGGTCTATTTATTGACATGATCCCCAATTCTGCATCAAATAGAATGATTGATATGATCGCTACAACTATTGTGAGTATTTTCCTACATGTTCATCATTTTTATGGTAGGTGGTGGAACAATACAATGTTTTATTAATGGAATTTCTTTATTATAATTATTCCTTATAGTATAATCTCATTAATAAGAACAATTACATATCTTGATACTACATACTATATTATCATTAAATATATTTTTTCAACTTCTATGTTTCGAATTTCATAAATCTGACATACATAGTTGCGATCAGTAAGATGTATGAAGTCCAATAAGACAAAATTAATTTTTAGTGAACAGTATCCTTACCTTATGAATAGTCACCTACCCTTTTGAATATTAGTATGAACCTTATTATTATTTAATAGTCTAAAATAATAGTAACCTAACCCATGAATGATTAAATGAAAAATTGGCATCTTAAAAGTGAAAATTTGACCATTTGAAAAGTATCGGTGTTTTTGTATGTCATAAATTATTAATTTTAATTCATTAATTAATTTAAAAGATATTTTTTTTCCTAAATTATTTTCATAAACTAACAATTATATGTCTTATGGTTTTATGAAAATTTTATTTTACCCTATGTAATTTTTTAAAGCATTATAAAATAAGTTTTAATATTAAAAATTGTATCTTTCATTTAAATAATAATAATAATTAAATATTAAACTAATCTTATTTAGAAAATTATTTTTAACAAATGGATTTCATTTTTGGATTCTACACATTGAAAAATGGATAGGGTGAATTTTGTGGATTTTTTCTAAAAAATAGGAATTTTTTATGAATAGTAAAATTCCATAATTTACAAAATAAGATAAATATATTAATTATAGAGTCATGTGTGATGTTCTTCTAATTTGATTGGGAGGCCTTAGAGCAGATTCTCATTCCCTCACACGGTGTCTAGGGTTTCTCCCATGTATGCTCGCTCCTCCCCTCTCTGGCCATCTTGCCCTGGTTTGACTCCCTTTGAATCGTCTTCTCCCGACGGATTGGTTGCCTCAGCACGAAGATTTCGTCATGTGTAGGGATCGGATTGTGCAGTGGTGATTTCTTTTCATTGAGGTTGACGACGGATCTGGATTGTCTTAGGGAGGGGGGTGTTCTCATTTCTTGTTTTCCTTGCTTGTTTTTAGTGTTGACGATTTCCTATTAGCGGTATCTGTTTGAAGCTGGAAGTGCTTGGATTTACTTGTCATCACCTCATCCCTGTGGTGGAACTTCTTCAGATGCCTAGGGTGTTCTTCATGATGGTCATGGGATTCTTTCTCCTTGCTGTGGCGGAACGCTTCGGGCTTCGACTCTGCTGGTCTGATCCTTGGGTGTAACACATGTTTGTTCAACGACATACTCTATGGAGCATTCAAGGATTTGCTCTCGGTTCTGGGTTGTTGTCCTGCAGCGGTCTCTCAGCATGTGGAAGTCTTCACCTGATTTTTGGTGGCTGAGTACTCTGAGGATCTGTGAGGGTTTCTTCGACGATTGGGATGGCTATAGTTGGGTTTTTCTCGGTTGATTTTCAATGCTATGTTTGATCCTTTAGAAAATGGTGATTCCAACTGGTTTTTGTGCTGGTGGTGGTTGATGGCGGCAATGGCGAGGAACGCCGGTGAAGGTGTCGTGCGGTCGAAGATTCAACGATGATTGATGGTGGCCGGTCCAAAGTCTCACCAGTGGCATAAGGTTGGATTTCACATTGAAGGTTGGTGCGTGGTAAAGATTCTTGCATCGAGGCATGCCCTGGGTTAGTGCGCGGTCAAATGAGTAGACGGGTGGTGGTACAGTGGATGGTGCGCAACTCGATGCCCTTCTTTGATTTTTGAAATTTGAAATTTGAATGCTTTGTAGGCTTGGTTGTGGTGTTTTGGATACGTCTGTACCGGGTACCAGAAACCCATAAACAGGCCATCAGAAATCAAAAAAATGATTTTCACCTTGTGTGATGTTCTTCTGATGTAAACCCAATTGGTTCGGATTCACATGATAAAATTACTATAATTTGACTTGTAAACCTCACTATTAAATTTCTTGTGGATTTAAAATGAATATTATATTGAAAAAACTCATCCCCCTCCACTATAAATACCACCCTTGACACACTCATTTCCTCACACATCTCAATCTTCAAGCCTTATCTAAAATCTTCCAAAAAATCTTGAATTGATTCTCCCTCACGTCGAATAAGATTATAGTCCTATCAAAATACCTATCTAAGGTTCTTTGAGGAGAATCCCAAGAGGATAACTCAAGAGGTAATTCCCCTCTCTATTTTCATTTATCTTCCTTTCAGTTTAATGTTATTTTCTTATTCTATTACAACCTATCTTCATCCACATGGTTTGGTAACTCTAGTATCATAAATTACTATAATTTTATTATATTATTGGGATATTATATCATCCAACCCCTTATCCTCTTCTGTTGATTTTAGAAAGGTAAACATTGTTCATTAGGTGTTAATTTATAACCTTCAAGAACGACATGTTATCAATTTTCTTTACCACCTCTATATATGGTCATCAAACCATTTTTATGGTAGAACCAGATTATTTTATATGTATTATTTTTTATTTAATGTTATGTAATTAACTTATATACATATTACTAAATGATAAAACAAAACAAGGTCGTTGTGATCCAAAAACTGCCCAAATTAACATAAAATGATCATCATTAAATATTAATTGATGATTCGTCTACATGGTATATAAAATAATTATTTATAAGATCATTTAAACTAATTTATCATCATTTTTAAAATTTAATATAAATTCTGTATGTTTACCCATGTTCTACACAAACTTTCATTTATGAATATAAGTGAACTGTTCAAGAAAACATAAAAACAAACATTCCCAAACAATGGATTTAAACCCTATAACTCATACAAAGGCCCAAAAATAACATAATGAAACCATAATAAACCATATTTATTAAAACATGGTTTTTTAATTGTTAATTAATTAATCTAATGTGATTATACAAGACATTAATGTGACGAAATCGTTTTGATAGAAGGAAAGGGGAAATTCTCAAACCCAACTTTCTTTCTTGGGCCTCTCCCTCTTTCACTCCATTTTATTGGTCTGGTTACTCCATAAAAATAATTTTTTCATCATTATATTAACTATTCTAGGATATACATGTTCTCAAATGTATTAAATGTCAAACACAATGTTTTTCAAAATAAATCTTCTTTCAAGAACATACCTTTTACATCTCACTCAAGGTTGATGGTTCTTGTATAATTTATGTTATTCCCTCTTTATTTTGGAATCCAAAAGTCTATGAATTTGTTCTTATAATTTGAAACACATTCCATTATATTGTAATTATTGATATATGTTTTACTTGGAAATCATTATAAAGAAAATTTTATGATGTGATGGGTGCGCCAAGAATTATATAGCATAAGATGAATGCATGAATGTGACAGGTGTGCCCGGAATTATATAGCTCTCCAATGCATTGGGTAAAGTGATGAAAATGATTAATTAAATTGAAATTATGTGTGAAAATGATTCTATATTTTTCCATAACTGTGTGTGGTAGTTAACAACTAAGACATGATGTTTTCATTTTTTATGTATTTCCACATTTCAAGTATTTTAATAATATTTCCCCTCATGATTTTGATGATGATCTTTTGATTATGATGACCTCATGATATATTTTTCTTATATATACTATTACTGGGATATTAGATCATCCATTTTGAAGGTATATACTCTAGTCACTCCATGTACTATGGAGAGTTCAGGTGCTGAAAATGAGCTACAGAAGAAGAAAATAAATAAATGATTATTATTGATGTTTTAAATGTATTATTTGGTTCTAGTTTTACCAATACACTAATACTATGGATTCACATGGTGTAATAATAATATTTTTTCCTTATAAATATTTAATATTTATGTATGAAATGGTTGGGTTGCTATAGTTGGTATCAAATTCATGGTTTAGTAAATTTGGGAATTAGGATTACTAAACCCAAGTGAAAACCTCTAGTAAGTCACTAATTTTAAACATGCACACAATAATATGTACATATGGATCCAATAAGTAATTAATTTAATGTAATATTTTCAAATGAATAAGTCATTTATTCATTAATTGTTGAATTATGTTTTGTTCTAACATTTTTTATTTTAGAACATGGTGGGAACCTAGAGAAATTTTCCAAAAACTCATGTGAGGGCCTATTCAATGATAGCGCGAATTATATCCCCAATGATTTTGAAGGTGGAGTTAAAACCTCATGGGTATTCATACCCAAAAATCTCAGGTAATGAAAAATTACCATAATAATTGGGAACTTACTCCTTCACCAATGACGGAGAAATTTTCTATTGAGTGTTTTTTGTGGCAACGACCACTGATATTTAGTGGATATTTCAATGCAATTTTTGTTGAAAAATGGGTCAAATCCATGGACAATATATTTTCCGTGCTTCACTATTCTAAGATGGAGATAGTGACACTAGTCATTTATAGTATAGATGCAGAGGCCGATCATTGGTGTGATTTGATTAATAACACTAATCCAAGAGATTAAATTGTGGATATGGAGTGTAAAGACTTTAAGAGAATGTTTCATAACATGTATTTCCCAAGAAATCATCAAACGAAGTTGGAGAGAGAATTCATTGATATCAATAAAAAATAAAGAGAATATATCATAAACTATGAAGAGAATTTCACAAGGCTTTCATGGTAGGTTACGGTTTTTGTTATCAACAATGATAGATAAATTGACAGATTCTTTAGTGGATTAAAACCACACCTTCAAAAGGCTCTTGTAATTCGAGACATTGGAAGATGTGAATAAGTTGTTCGATGAGATCTCAATTTGGTGATACAGTTTGGATAATGGTCCCTTGGATATTTTTATAAGAAACAAAAGGTGGAGTATCAAGCTAGAGGGTCTAATGATAGTGGTGGGAAGAAAACTCAGTCACCCACATGCCCAAAATGTGTGAAGTTGCATCATGGGAACATCCTAAAAGGGATGGGGAAATGCATGAAGTTTGGGAAATAAGGACACCATGATCAATAGTATTGAAAATACATGAAAAATAAGGAGAATGTAGTGTGAAAATGGAGAGAATCCCCCATTGTTCAGTGATACAACTGTAGGGAGCTAGGGCACTGTGAAATCCAGTGCACTAAACCTCGAGTCCTTGAGGGTAATTAGCATCAGCAGCCACCAAAGCCTAAGGATAAAGGGAAGGATTTTTCCATCACTACTATATAAGTGGAAGAATATAACAAAGTCATAAAAGGTACACTTTCTACTCACTCAAGAATGGAAAAAAGTCTTATTTTATTCTAGTTCTATGCATTCATTTATATATTGCATGTTTGCGAGAACTATAGAATCGAGGCCTCAGAAACATGAAGTAGAGATATCTGTAAAAACACCAAGGGGTTAAATCCTTTCAACCCATGTGTTTGACTCATCTACTATTGGCGTATGTGGGAACATTATTCTATAAAATCACTCAATAATTCCCTTGGTGGAATTTGATGCTACAATGGGAATGGATTGGATCTCGTTATATAGAGAACATATCAGCTGTCAGAAAAAGGAAATATATTTTCATATTCCATACCATCCTCTGCTCCTCTAAAAATGAATGAATGATCATGAATATCCTTTGAAAATTCTTTAATAGTGTGGGTATTGATTCCCTATGAACAAGTATACATCACCAAAAAGGTTGAGTCATGGGAAAGTTCCAACCTTGTGGAAATTTCCATCATGAGGGAATATAGTAATGTATTTCTTGAAGGGTTACCCGAAATTCTCCTAGATCATTAGGTAGTGTTCTCAATAAAACCTATACATGAAGCTACTCTTATATTAATGTGTACCTATATGATAGCTCCTATCAAACTAGATGACTTAAAGAAGTAGTTGCAAGAGAATCTTGACAAAGGGTTCATATGCCCTAGTGAATCACCTTGGGGTGCACCAGTTCCCTTTGGGAATAAGAAGGATGAAGCAATATGGATGTGTATCGATTATTGGAAACTCAACAAGATCACCATAAAGAACACATAAACTTATCCAAGGATTGATTAGTTGTTCAATTAGATAAGGGGAGCTCAATACTTCTCCAATGTGGATCTTCATTATCAATATCATCTGCTAAAGGTGAAGAAGAAAGATATTTAGAAGACTGCCTTTTGTACAAGGTATGGGAACTATGAGTTTCCGATGATGCCCTTCAGAATTAAAAATTCCACTACAATATTCATGGATTTTATGAAAAGAGTCTTTATACATTACCTCAATAAATTTATGATGGTTTTTATCGATGGAATTATTATCTACTCCAAGAGTAAGGAGGAACATGAAGAACATCTATGACTTGTGTTGGAGATATTGAGAAACGATAAGTTGTACACCATGTTTAGCAAGTGTGACTTTTGGATGATGCAATCCATGTTCTTGGGACATGTGATCACAAGTGAGAAAATATATGTAGACCCTTAAAAACAAAGGTGATTGAGGAATGGCCCATTCCCTCCATTGTCACAGAAATCAGTAGTTTTCATGGATTAGCTAGGTACTACTGATGTTTTGTGTAACACCCCAAGCTACTACGGTACATTTCTCTTTGAATAATGCAATAGCGTGTGTTGTACGCAACATCGAGTTCTAACACACCACAACCAATCAAACTAGCCGTTATGAATAGTAATACCCACCTTTTGAAATTTATACATTTTATTTTTCAAAATGGACTTCATTTTTTGGATTCGGAATATCGAAATTAGCCTTGGGTGAATTTTTGGTGTTTATCTGAAAAACATCATTTTTTTTTGAACAGTGAAACCACTAAGTGGTAGTTAAAAAACTGAATTTCTCATAAAACTTAATTTTACCGCTTCTGTGAATGGAATTTTGAAAATCCGTGAGACCCGGTTAATATCAAGTAGTAAAATGTGGTTCAATGAGATGAAAATAATTTTTGGTGAATAGTAACTTTTTACTTTTATTTTCCACGGTTAAAAATAAATAGTGTAATTAAGGGTTAAAATGATATTAATATTACCTTAACACATGTCCTGATTCTATTGGACAAGTTTATCTCGACCAAAAACAACCTTAGGAATAAAATATTATCATTTAGGTCCACTTGGATTAGATTAGGACATTTATTATTATTTAATTCAAAGAAGAGTTAAAAAAGTTAAAATCACCGTTTATTTACTAAAACATTTGTAATATAGGGTTATACAAAATGTAAATTCGTTTTTAAATATTCATTAGAATGATAAAATTATTTCATACATAATGATATTTTATTTATAATTTTTAGACATTAAATAATATAATTTATTTATGACACAATGATGATACATTAATTACCATAATAGTGAAAATATTAAAATAATTGATATCATAAATTCCCAAATAAATATAATTTGATACTTTTTATGAATTAAACTAATTTTATAGGTTAATATGAAATTTTAGGATTGACTTAATTAACGTTTTTCGAAGTAATCATTCTGTAATGAATTTTACAAAAATCAATTACTGTATAGTGTCAAAATTGACATAAAAGAGTTTTTAAAACAAATATTTTATTATTAATTGATATTTAATTAGTAAAAATCTAATGTTCGGCCAAGAGACTTATATCATGATAGGTGTATCATTATTGGACCACTTGGGGTCTCTTGTATGTATATAGTATGTTTATTAACCATATAATATAAAAAATACAAAGAGACATTGTAAAAATGAAACTAATTAACTAAGAGTTAATACTTAATGATAAGGATAATATAGTAACAAAATCCTGTCTAAATTATACTTTTCAAGTGGTTTTCGACCCATACCCACCTTAACCTTTAAATAATCAACTTTTGAGCCATTATAAACCGAATATAAATTTATTATAAAATAATATTTCTAGCTTTTCCAAAGGTGCCCCTCACCCCACTTATAAAAGGGAACTCCCCCTTCTCCCTAATTCACACATTCAAAACCTTTTGGTTCGGCCAACCCCATCCCAAATACTCTCTCAACTTCCCTCACTACAACCTAGAGGCTTTATTTTGATCATAAATCCAACCTAAGGATCCCTTTTGATCAAATCAAAAGGAAGAACCCGAAGAAGAGGTAATGTTTTCACCACCCTTTTTCAAATTCATTTCTTCTTCAACTTCTTATTTCTTTGTTATTCCCATTATAAAATAATTAATCCAGTATCTACTATATACTGTAATATTTTTATAAATATGGTACAACCATATTCAGTATTCTATCCATTCTTTGAATGACATGTCACCATACGAGCGTATATACGGCTTACCGTCTCCACGTCATGGTGTAATTCTTATTATTCAATATATTATTATTTGGATGGGTATAATAATGATGTATAATTCATTTAAATAATAAATATAACATGATAATCATTCTGTATATATGATATATCATCCAATTATATATTATTTTAATATCAAAATAATGATATTGTCGCTCGTGCGTACGTACGGACTACAGTCTCCACGAACGCGATGAGATTCATTCTCCATCGTATCCATTCAAGTATAATTATCATTTGATGATTTAAAAATAATGTTTCAATACTTGATATAATTCTGGATATGAATAATATACAACCTATCCATGACAAACATGGCTTACGTAACAAAACATATAAAAGAAAACGAGTATGTTAACACCCGAAACACAGATAATACTAAGATATTATTAACAAATCAATGTTAAAAGATCATATATGATATCATATTAATGTAAATGATTATTGAATAATTTAATAAAAATGATATCACCATTATACAGGAGGTTAACCTACCCCCAACCATGGAAAAGTACAAGGTAAGGGTTTATTTCACAATCTCTTCATTATCTGAGGTTGTTTATACGTAATAATCTACTGGGATCTCTTTATCATCCACATCCATGTTTCTTAAAAATGTATTTCAAAACATTTTTACTATTTAAAAGAATATGGGTTAAATTCATTTATACCCCTGTTTAACTTTTTATAAAAGGTTTATAAAGGAATCTTTCCGTCGTTTTCCAAACAAGGTGCTTTTTAACCTTTTTGACAGAATTAAGGTAAGAATGTTTTTTTTAACTTATACGGAGGGTGCGACTATTTTCGGTCGTTATAAAATCTTCGAAGCTTCCCTTACAAGATTATAAGAATATTTTCAATGAAAATGTTTTATTTTATAAATATATGACACTTAAATGATTTCAAAATAGAAAGAGATATTTCTCAAAAAAAGAGTTTTGATTTCATCTATGTCAACATCTTTTGATGAATTTGATGCTTATTTGAAGTTGATTTAATATGATAAAAAAATTATATACTGTGTTGAAGGATTTGTGATACGTTTGACTAAGGATTTGTTATTTTTATACCATTCGTGGTTTATTGATGAAGTATTTACATTTCGTATGCTAGTTTTAATACGAATGTTTATGTTATGTTTAAACCTTTTCATATGGGAATGCATTGGACTTAATATGTGATGGGTGGAGCCAGCTATAGATCCTTAATGCATCGGTAGGTCTCATGGGACAATCCAGTGTCCTGGAATAAGGCATTGAGAAAATCTTATTTGTAGTCTTGGCATGAGGCCTTGGCTATGTGGTTATGATAGTCTGGCATTATGCATTCCATCATTATGAAAGTGGTTACTGATATTGCATGTGATCAGTCGATTAGTAGAATATCCATGTGAATAAGTAAATGTCATTATTTCATTTTATTTTTTCCATACTATGTTTATGTTCAAGTTTAAAAGGCTTTTGTTTTAGTTATACATTGCCTTAAATGTTAATTCTTATTTATGAGTGTTTCCGCTATATTTTTATCCTTACTGGGCATTTGAGCTTACCCCTTTTCTATGTTTTGTTTTTCCCAGGATGTGAAGAAGTAATTTATGAATGACCTGCAAGGATAGTATGTGGGGATATGAGTGTGGACTATGAACAAAATATGTTGTTGTATTTTTCATTTTTATGATTTAATGTAAAACCTTTTTAATATATCTAATGTTTCCAAGGCTACTAAACTAATCGGTCTTTCGAGATTAGATCTTTCTCGTGATCATGCCAATGTTATGTAATAATGCACCAACTCTGGGTAACTGGGGTCGGGGTGTTACATTTTGTGAGAAATTTCTCATGATTTTCAATCATGCTAACTATGTAATAATGGAATAGAATAATGTATGTCTGGATGGAAGAATGTGAGGGAAGCTTCAAGGAGCTAAAAAGAAGGATGATCACTACCCCTGTACTCACACTTCCGAAGAGTTGTGAACAATTTGCAATATACCGTGATTCTTCAATGAAATTACTGGATTGTGTACTCATAGAAAATGATAATGTGATATCATATGTCTCACAGAAGTCAATGATCCAAGAGTAGAACTACCCGATGCATGATATAGAGATGGTAGCCATGTTTTTTTCCTTCAAGAAATAGCGGGAATACCTTTATGGTGGGAAGCATGGCGTATACACTGACAATATGAGTTGAAATTATATATTCACACAAAAGGATCTCAACATACATCAAAGGAGATGGTTAGATATAATCAAGGATTACGATTTCTCTATTCACTATCATCCTTGAATGGTGAACGAGGTAGATGATGCTCTAAGAAGAAATGAACCTGCTACTATATCCATGTTATAGATTGAGAAAGACCCTATATTCTTGGATATAAATAAGATGGATTTGGTAATCATAGGGGTATTGGATACATCCTACCTTTCCAAAATGAATGTAAAACCATCTATTGAAGAGAATATTAAAGAGGCACAAAGTGATGATTTGGAGTTACAAAAGAGGGTGAATGTAGTAAAGGAAGGGAAGCTACACGAGTTCCATATCAAATATGAAGGTGTGATTTGGTTTGAAAAAGAATTTTTTGTTCCTTCATAACCTAGGATAAATAAGGAGATATTGGACAATACGCATAGCTCAACATTCCATACCCATTCAGGTGGCAACAAGATGTATTGTGAGCTTTGAGAAAACTTCTGGTGGGATAACATAAGGAAATAGATTGTAGAAAATATCTCAAGGTTCTTGGTATGTTAGCAAGTTAAAGTAGAGGAAAAAAGCCCAAAGGTATGATGAAACAATTGCCTATACCCATGTGGGAATGGGAGAATGTCATAATGGACTTTTTCATGGGTCTCCCAAAGACATCGAATGGAAATAATGAGATATGGGTTGTGGTTGACTGATTCACCCAGACTACCCATTTAATCACTATTTGAGAAGATATCTCACTTGAAAAACTTGAAAGGATATATCCAAAGGAAGAGGTGAGACAAAATGGTGTTCCAATCTCAATTGTATCTGACCATGATCCAAGGTTCACAACCAAAATTTTGGATAAGCCTTCAACATTCCTTGAGTACTAAATTAAATTTCAGCATGTCCTATCACCCCCAAACTGATGGAAATACGAACAGACTATTTAGATTCTTGAAGACATGATAAGATCCTTCTCTATAAAATGAAAAGGTTTACGGGATTAGAATATCCCATTGTTTGATTTCTTATACAAAAATATCATCCACTCGAGTATCTAGATGGACTGATAAATAGCTTTGTATGGAAAGTGATGTACAACTCCAACCTACTAGGATGTAGTTTGAGAAAGAAATCTACAGGGATCTGATTTTGTGCAAGAGATGATAGAGAAGGTTCATGTCATTCAAAAATACATCAAAGCTACTCCGAGTCCAAAAAAGATCTTTGAGAACAACCGTCGAAGGGACATGGAGTTCGACATTGGGTATAAAGACTTCCTTCAAATATCACCATGGATGAATGTCATGTGGTTTAGAGGGGAAAATAAGCTCGAGGAACATTGGCCCCTTTGAGATCCTTGACTTCAAATGTTTTGTTCCCTATCGGCTTGAACATCCACTGAATATGGCTCATCTTCATGATTTGTTTCTTGTATCAATCCTGATGAAGTATATACCTGATTCCTCTCATGTATTGAACTCAGGGGTGGAACAACTGGAACATTATCTCTCTAATGAGGAGTAGCAAGTTATGATTTTGGACAGGGGAGATAAGGTTCTAAGAAACAAGACAAACCAACTCATCAAATTATTGTGGAGGAACCATAAGTTTGAATAAGATACTTGGGAACCAGAGAATGTGATAAAGGAGAAGTACCCTCACCAATTTGTGTAATGTGAAATTTCGAGGGAAAATTTTCATAAGGGGGGAAAGAATGTAATAACCAAATGTTTTATCAATGGAATTAAATTATTATAATTATTCCTTATATTATAATTCCATTAGGAAGCACAATGACATATCATGATACTAAATACTATATGATCACTAAATATAATTTATCCACTTCTATGTTTTAAATTTTGAAAATCGGACACACACGGTTGGGATCAGTATGATTTTTGGAGTCCAATAAGATAAACATAATTTTTTGTGAATAGTAACCCACCCTTATTTATAGTCTCACACCCTTGTGAATAGTAAAATGACACTTATTAATGTTAAATCATCCAAAATAAATGTAACCTTACCCATGAATGATTAAATAAAATTTTGGCATCTGAAAGTAACAATTCTACCACAGTCAAAGTATTGGTATTTTTCTAAGCCAAAAATAAATAATTATAATTAATTAATTAATTTAAAATTAACTTTAATTTCCTAAAAAAAATTATAAACTTACAATTATATGTCTTCCGGTTATAAGATAATTTTACAAGACCCTATGTAATTTTCAAAATCATTATAAAAATATTTTTAACATTAAAAATTACATCTTTCATATAGATTATGATTTTAATTAAATATTAAATTAATAATATTTTGAAAATTATTTTTAAAAAATTGAGTTCATTTTTGGATTTGAAAATTATAAAGATGGTTAGGGTAAATTTTTGGGATTTTTTCTGAAATACATGAATTTTTTGATGAATAGTGAAGTACCATAATTTACAAAATAATATAAATACAATAATTATAGAGTCATGTATGATGTTATGATGGTGTAAGCCCAAGTAATTCAGATTATAATTATAAAATAACTTTAATTTATCATTGAAGACTCATTATTACCTTTCTTGTAGATAAATAAAAAACTAATGAATATTATATTGAGAAACCCCTTCCTCTATCCACTATAAATACCACCCTCCACATCATCATTTCCTCTCACCTCTCAAGCTTAAATAGTTGCCTAAAATCTACCCAAAAATCATTCCTAGCCCCTCCCCCACATATAAGAAGACTATAGTCTCATCAAAAGACCAATCCATAGTTCCTTGGGGATAATATGACGAGGATAACTCAAGAGGTAATTCCCCTCTCTCTTTTCCCTTATTTTCATTTCAATTTCATGTTATTTTCATATTCTATCCCCTCCTATCTCTATCCACATGGTATGTTATCTCTAGTATCATACATATAATTTAATTTTATGATACTAATGGGATATTATATCATACAAACCCTTTTACCCATAATATTATTTTAGAATGGGAAATGTTGTTTATAAGGTGTTAATTTATAACCATCAAGAACGACATGTTTTCAATTTACATCACATCCTTCAGATCTGGTCAAGAAACCATTTTTATAGTTTAACATGATTATGTTATATTTATAACATCCTATTTAATTTTCTATAACTATGTTATACTCATATTTCTAATGATAAATCAATACATGGTAATTGTGACCCAAAAAATGCACACATTATCCTAAAACGATCAACATTAAATATTAAATAATGAATCATACAAATTTTATATAAAATAATTCATTATAAGATCATTTAAACTCATGAAATATCATTAATAACATGTAATATGAGTTCTTTATGTTTACCCTTGTTCTACATGATCTTCCATTTATGAATGCAAGTGAACCATTCAAGAAAACCATAAAAACGAACATTCCCAAACAATAGATTTAAACCCTCAAACTCATCCAAAGGACCATAAAATAACATAATGAAACCAAAATGAACCATATATATTTAAAAAAGGTTCTAGATATTTTAATTAATTAATATAACGTGTTTTCATAGGATATTAAATTGAAGGAAGCGTTTGGATAGAATGTAAGGGGAAATTATTGAACCCAACTTTCTTTCATCGGGTTCTCCCTCTTTCACTCCATTTTTCCGTTATGATTACTCCATGAATATATTTTTTTCATCATTATCTAATATATTCTAGGATATACATGTTCTCCATTGGATTTTATGTTAAACACAATTTTTTCCCAAAGAAATCTTCTTTCAAGAACACACCACTTACTTCTCACTCAAGGTTGATTGTTCTTGTATCATGTATGTAATTACCGCTTTCTTTTAGGAACCTAATTTTTAAGAATGTTTCCTTATGAGTTGAAACCCATTCCATTATATGGTTATGATTTTTATATGTCATATGTGGCCAGAATTATAATGAAAATGTTATGATGTGATGGGTGCACCCAGAATTATATAGAGCAAGATGAATGTTTGAATGTGATGGGTGCACCCTGAATTATACAACATCCCAATGCATTGGGTAAAATGATGAACCTCATGAGTTAAACTGAAATAATGAATGAACATGATTCTATCTTTTTTCACAAATATGTGTGGTAGTTAAACACTAAGACATTATGTTTTCATTTTTTTTATGTGTTGCCACATTTCCATTAATTTAATAATGATTTCTCTCATGATTTTGATGACGATGTTATGATTGCTCTTATCGATCCTCTTACATGGAATTTATCTAAGAACTTTCTTATGTATATCCTCAGGTGATTACTTGTACTAGTAATAGTTAATGTTTCAATATGGAGCTTGAGAAGATGGAATTATGTAAATTCTTACACTTGATGTTTTTAATGTATTCTTTTGTCCTATTTTTACCAATACACTGAACTTCTAAATACTCATGGTGTAATATTATTATGTTTTTTATTTTTATAATGGTGTAATATTAATGTAAGAATAGATTTTATCTCGATAGGTGGTCTAGAAGAAACCCTAACAACATTTTAACATTATATGATTATGTGAAATATAGTGTGATCGTGCCAACACTCTACACGCACAACCCAACAAATTAAATAAATTTATGTTTGATGATATACATGTTATTAAACCTTCCTTTGGATATTTTTTTATTCATTTCAATTTAGAAAGGTCTTACATCCACCCAATGGGTGATCCTACACTTGATATTATAATGAACTATTGAACTTGAAAATATGGTTGGGATTAACATAGTGAATTGATTATTTACATATAACATGAATTGGAATGAATTTTGAATTTAGGTGGTATCTTTTGATATAATTACCTAAGACACACAGATTAAATTGGTATGTGATGGATTTACATGTTATAATGATAATTTCTCGTGATAAATTCATTAATGATCTTTAATAGGTAGATAAATTTATTTTGGTGAATTGTCTGTTCAGGATTATGATGACATGTTTTTATACTCTAGCAGCGTTGACTTGTGTTGTAATTATTATGAGGAAGTTATTTTATATAGTTCTTGGGATGGTTATGTGGAAATTATTGTATATAGGTCTTGTCTTTATTATACTAAAATTTTAAATATATGGATTCTCCTAGTCATTATAATATTATTATATATAGGGATTCTACTGGTTATTTTTTTTATTATATATTTGATTATTCCCTAAACCTGTGGATTTGGAAAATAGGATTATGTGAGATGCTCTTAGATATTCTAGAACAATTCCAATGTAGGTAAGTATAAACCTGGGTGTCACCCAATATTTCTAGATTTGGTAGTTTATTTTATATATCATATCATATTAATTAATTATTAATACCACTATATTATCACATTATTATACGCACTTAATATTCCTACTATTTTTATTTAGACATTGTTGATTCATCCTACTGAGTTTTACTCATACACAATTTGGTCTATAATTTATTACCTGATAAAATTTCATGGTTACAGTCTTGGAAAAGGTCAAGGGACCCTTTTGTTGACTGATTTCATAATGGATGGGTCCGATCTTGGAACAGTTTTGACATAGGATATGGGATCGGGGAATTTTATTTTTTATTTGATTCGGATTAGTATATAATTATTATGAATTATAGCATTAAATTTAGTTAAATTTCATCCATTAATTACATTATTCCATTATTATTTTGGTTTTAATATAAACTTTAACTACTTGTAATTTTTTTATTTTTTTATACAATTTCTGTTATTTCCATTACTCTGATATTTTTCCCATATTATTAAAACTATATACCATGTGTTATAGTTTCTCTAATATGTTAATTACACTACTACTTCTTGTCAATAGCCTATAGTGTATTTTGATGAGTTACTGAGGTCACGTAGCCTTCCGAGTTTGGTAACATGAGTGACTGCCAAATTAGGGGACATTATAAGGCTGTATCAAAGGATCATGTTTTCTTTTATATTTTATTATTTTCTAGGAATTGTCAAAAATAAACTAGGAATGTGTTAGGAAATGCTAAGGAGCCTCGTCCTTGGAGTATCTAACCCATGTATGTGGAAAAAAGTGTTCCTAGAGAATGGATTTTTTTTATTTTATTTTCTTGTTATAGTTGATGTTATTTCACCCTAATTAATTGAAATATTGTGTGATGTTATCTTTTTCGAGATTTCACTTGTGGCCCAGTGTTGAACAAGATGATTATTCATGAATTAGAATAGACATGTTGGGATATATATTGAAATTAAATGTTTATAATAGGTACATATTTATTACATGTTATAAATAATCCAATATAAATTATGAAATATGATCCCAAATATGTCTATTAAAAAATATGATAAAGGAACTATTATGTTAATTGGATTCAGTTTTAGATACATGTGTATAGAGACCACGAGACAGTTGATCACTATTTTATCAAACTTTTAGGTTGCTTCTATATATAAATTTTTTTCAAAGGATTTCATTTTTATTGGTATAGAAATTCATCCTCTCACCATCAAATTTGCATCAAAGATAGTGGAAATCAGCACATTACTAATGTGTTTAAGTCAATGAATCTTATAAATTTGATGAATTATAAGGATTTTCATATTTACGAATGAATACTATGGGTCATAAAGTCCTTGAAGATTAATACTATTCACACTATGCCTTCGAGGTGTAATCTGGAAAGAGAGTTCTAGCTATTGTATCAGCCTACATTCCTTAGGGAGGGATTCCCCCATGCATCTGTGTTATGGATAAATTCAGTCAAAATAATTATCCATCACCTTGAGACACCCATATATAAGAGGGTGAATGTTGGTACATACATTATAATTGGACCATGAAGAAATTGGTGGGACATTGTGGATTATGCTATCAGTAAGAGTAATTGTCATGGATGTACTTCAAGACAATGATATTGAGACACTTCTATCTATAGATGTTGAGGCTTGAGTAGGATAATGATTTCATGCACCTAAAATATGAGGGTTTATAAGTGGTGGATTAAACTAGTTGAAACACTGACTTATATGTTTTTTATTCATCCTTAGTATCTAATTAGATCACTAGGGTGGTGCAATTATAGGATGGTTTTGTCTATGAGATCAGGTAGCACTTGAATGTTTTACTCTTATGTAGCTTTGTAGATGTTAGGAGTTAGGATATCATCATAGAAGGGAATATAAGAAATGTCCCTAGTAGAAGCCTAGATATTTGAATAGGGTAATCTGGGATATATTCATCATGTAGATTCCAAGGTAGTGAGAATCCATCTCAGGATCATGTTCTACTGTAGTGTTTTTAGTGTTAAAATTGAGGCAAAAAGCAGCGTAAGTATCCTTAACCTACATTGGACTATCATTCATGAAGTAGGATGGGCCACCTAAATATGTTTTATACGGTAACATAGTATTTTAGTAGTGGAAGGTGATCATGACAGACACCATAGTCTAGGAAGGACTCATTCACCAATCAACAGTATAATAGTTGGAGTTCGACAAGATGTTTTGGTCAACATATGGGTTGGGGTATCCTATTTTAGGATAAGAAGTACCATAAAGATGGAGAAACACATGGGTGTCATACAATATATTACGGAAAATTCACATAATTATAGTTCTTGGGTCTTGTTACAGAACCCCTATTAAAACCCACATAATACCAAAGGGTGTGGTGTACAATGGTGACAGACAGTTGGGGAGGATCAGATAAAATTGCTCTGGTGGTAATCTCTATTAAGATCCACTTCTCTCATAGGTGGTTACGTTCAATCTTAATGTGTTGATGCTCTTCTTGGCCTTGGTCAAAAATAAATCCTAATGAAACTACCTCCATTCCAAGCATTGATAAATGAGCTACATTTGGAGAAATTCTACTTGCTAAGGCCATCACTTCCTTTTTCGGGGTAAATAAGATTTGTTAAAGCGCAATATTTATACTAATCATGTGATCATTTTTAAACATATATATTAGAAATGCTTACAATTATTAACGGTAGTTTAAAATCAAGAATCATAAAACCAACGAAGTGTATATGTCTTATATAACCATTTTAAATAATAAAACATTTAATTAGATCAAGAAGAATTTTCATTAATAATTTTTTTTGTTTTAACAGTATTCCCCCCTTACGAAATTTCACACTCAAAATTTCATTTTCCCACACTAAAACAGATGAGGATAACTCTACTACATCACTTTCTCCGATGCCAACCTTTCTTCTTCAAACTATTAGTTTCTCCAGAACACCTTGATGAAGGGAATTATCTTATTTTGTAGAACTTTTTCTCTATGATATATGATCTTAACCATATTCTCATCGTAGGAGAGTTAATTCTCCAATGGTACCACCTTTGGATTGAGTACATGCGATGAGTCGGGTATTCACTTCCTCAAGAGTGATACATTGAATACATAATGTTCACGAGATAGGTTTGGTGGGAGTGCTAGTCGATAGGCCACTGCTCCAATGTGATCAAGGATCTCAAAAGGGACAATATAACTTGGACTAAGCTTTCCCTTCTTCTGAAGACTCATAACTCTATTCCATGGTGATATATGAAAGAATTAATTGTGTCCAACATCAAACTCTAGGTATTGTTGACGATTATCAGCAAAGATCATTTTTTTACTCTGAGCAGCTTTAATGTGATGTTGTATGTTCTTATCCTCCTCCACTATTTATTCAACCATTTATGGAACAAGGAGTTTTCACTCCCCAACTTCATCCCAACATGTCAGTGTTCTTCACCTCTTCCCATAAAGAGGTTCATAAGGAGAAATTTTAATGCTTGAGTGGAAACTGTTATTTTAAGAGAACTCAGCCAGGAGAAGATCTTGATCTCATCCTATTTTGAAGTCCATTGAGCATGATCTCAACATGCCCTCAAATGTTTGGATTATCTGCTCAGATTGTCTATCAATTTGAGGATGATAAGCCATACTTAATTAGAGATCATTATTCAGAGCATGTTAGAGACTCTTATAGAACATATACGTAACTCCTAGATCTCGATCAGATACAATCGATATTGATTCTCTATGAAGCCTCACCACTTCTCTGATGAATATCTGTGCTAGTTGATCCAATGAGAAATCCTCCCAAATTGAAATGAATTGTGAAGTCTTTATAAGATGATCCAAAAAAACACAAGTAGTATTTTTTCCATTGGATGTCTTTGTAAGTATAGTGACAAAGTCTGTGGCAATTTTTTCCCATTTCCATATTGGTATGCGTAATGGTTCAATCATCCCCATAGACTTCCCCCATTCAGCCTACACTTGCTGACATACCAGGAACATTGATGTATAATCATTGATCTCTTTCATCAAGTTATCCCACTAATATTTCTCTTGGAGATCTAGATACAGCTTTCTGTTTCCTGGGTAAATGGAGAAATTCAAACTATGTGCTTCATCTAAATGTTAATTATCTAACTTCAGATTTGATGAAACACATAGTCTTGAACCAAATCAAAAAATTCCTTATTCATTAACATTGAACATTGTGGATTTCCCTTTTCTTCTAGTTTCTACATTCTTTTGAATTCCCACATCATCCTTTATCCTTTCCAAAACTTACGGTTGGGAAATCATTTGTGAATGGATTGATGAAGTTCCCTTCATTATGATTCCCATGTCCATATTCATAAAATCTAATAATATTGGATCCTTTTTAATTCTCACCAATAATAGAATCATTGGTTCCTTTCTACTTAATGAATTTTCCACCATGTTCACTTTCCAAGGGTTGTAATGGATTGAGCAGTCATAGTCTTTGATTTGATCCAACTATCTTTAATAGTTCGTGTTCAAATCATTCAGTGTGAATATATACTTCAAGATTTTATGATCTGTTTACATTTCACACTTCTCCCCAAATAGGTAATGTCACAAATTTTTTGATAAGATGATTACTGGAACCTAATCCATATCATGTGTCAGATATATTTTCTCATGAACATTCAATTTCAATAAAGCATTGGAAAAGAAATTTTAATTATTCATCAACACATAGCCCCGACCATTCATCAATGTATCACTAAACACCACAAAAAGTACTCCACTTATTGGTAATGTGAAAATGGGCACTGTGATAATGATCATTTTAAACTCATTGATGCCCTCTTCACCTTCATCACTCAAAGATATCATGACTCCATTTTGAGTTATATTAATACGATGGTTTGACAATCGTGAGAAATTTTTCACAAATTTTCAATAATATCTAAGTAACCCAAGGAAGCTAATGATATATGTTATAGATGTTGGACTCAACCATCACTCAATTACATTTTTCTAACGGGATCCATAGATATCCCATTTTGTGTGATGATATGACCCTGGAATGAGAATTACTTAAACTCCAACACACACATTTTATAACTTTCATAGAGCTTATCATTTCACAATGTCTCTAGTATAGTGCTTAGATTCTCCTCATGCTCCTACTTGATTTTGGAGTATATTTGAATATAGTCTATAAATACTACCATTTATTGGTCGAGGTAATCTCTAAATACTCTATTCAACAATTCCATGTTGATTTCTGGATTATTAGAGTGTCTGAAAGGAATTAAAAGGAATTTATATTGCATGCACATTGTATGAAAAGTAGTCATGGGGATATCTTACTTCTTCACCATTACTTGGTAATATCCCGACTGTAAATCCACCTGGGAGAATTATTGTGCCCCATGTAGCTGATTGAACAAGTCGTCATTTTTGGAAAGAGGACACTTGTTCTTTATCATGATTGTGTTGAGATCATGATAATCACTGCAAATGTGCATTGACGCATCCTTCTTCTTGACAAAGATTACTGGTGCACCCCATGGTGAAGCACTTTGGTGTATAAACCCTTTATCTAGATTCTCATGTAGTTGATCCTTTGTCTTCTCAAGCTCCAAAAAATCCATTCAATATGGAGTAATTGATATTTGAAATGCCCTAGGTATAGTATCAATCTAGAATTCTATATCTCTTCTAGGAGGAAGACTGAGAAATTCATCAGGAAACACTTCAGTGAATTCCCTCACAATAGAATTTGTCTTTAAGTATGGTTACTTCCTTATACTCTATCATCTAATCAAGGTACAAATGCTCAAAGGGAAATAATATCCACACTTGAGAAGATGGTTATAAAGAAGATTTAACTTCCTCCATGGACTTGTACATGATATGGGGTCAGTTTTCCATATAGAGAGTAATTTCCCTCTCATGGAAATTTAGGTTTCCTCTATATAAGGAAGTCCAGTCGAAGCCAATAATTGCATCAAATTCCACAAGAGGGAGTATGATGAGGTTTTTTGGGATGTTAAATCCAAAAATTTTAATAGGAGAGGAGTTATATTCATAGGATGCAATGATTTATACATTTCTCGTACTCACTAGCATCTTTACTTCCATGATTTTTGGTGGTTTTGGGATTTTTATAATAAAAATTTGGGGTATAAATGAATGTGTAGAACCATAATCAAAATGATAATTAACTATTCCAGATTGAATAAATAAAATACCTATCACCACTTCATTATCGAGGTTCTCTTGGGTGGTAGTGATGGAGAAATATCTCCTTAACATCCTTGAAGGTTGTTGGTAGCCTCTGAAAACCCTTGCATTAGGGAACTGGTTTGCAAAGTGCCGTGGTTCATTGTAGTTGATGAAATGAACAATGAATTGAAGTTCAAACAGAGTGTTCCTCTCCTCAGACACAGCAACAAGTTTTTCTTTTTGGTCATTAATAGGCATGGTCCCTTCTCATCAACACCTAAAGCATTTCCTCTTCCCCATTTGGAAATTTATGGCGTGATTCTTTCTGCACCGTTGGAATGTGGGGTGTTAAAATTTCATATCACCATTCAATTTAACCATCGAACCGCTAGAATTAATTTCCACCTTACACTTCTTATCCCCATGATTCCCCTGAGATTCTCAGATATCCATTTACACTTTAAGGCCACACAGTAAAATTTCCTCATATCTATCAATGTCATGGACCGCTTTGGATTTCAATAGGCTAGGTTTTAGCCCACAAAAAAGTGGTCAACCATGCATTCGAGGGTAACAAAAAAGCAAGAGGGATATCGTGAAGACCATATAAAATTTTTATCATATTATTTAATGGATTTTTCATCATTCTCCTTGATGGAAATGAAGTCTCATTCCATCTTAAGTCGGAGGGTGCACAAAAAATATTTTTCTGAAAATGTTATCCAGAAATCCTTCAATTCCAATGTGTCAATCTCTTCTTCAGTTTTTTTACGTTTGATCAATGTCCAATATTGATATGATTCACCAGCTATATAATAAGAATCCAAAAAAATATTCTCTTGTTCTGAACATTGAAGGATGGATAGAATCTTTTCAGTGGAGATGATCTATTGTTTGGCGATTGAGGGATTAGATGATCCATTAATAGTAAGAGGCCTTTTTCACACAAACCTCTCGACTGTGGCTTGTTATATCATAGGAGGGGGGGTAGAAAATTCATATTGACCCATGTTTCTATACAAAATAGGAGTTAACTGGGAGTGTATTATGACAATGTTTGTGATTACCGCTACCATTAGATTGGGCATTTCATTAAAATATTCATCAGATTGATCTTCAATTCTGTTATTAGCCCGAGTCCTCATATTACCATCCATTGGTTAGAAAAAAAATCTTAGCGGTAACATATAAATGGGATTCCAATGAAAAAAGGGAGAACATATAAATTACATTTATTTCATTTCCTTATGAATTTATAAAATTTGGTATATTTTATCCATTATCTAATTCCTAACATATATTCTTAGGGGAATTTTTTATTCCCTTAATAATGGTTCGTACTAATCTTATAAATATATAAAAGAATATCCCCATGATTTTAGTAACCAATAGTGGAGTTAAGCCCATTTTTGTGAACCAGTTCCCATTCGAGTCTAGCTTAATGCAATGTTTTTTGTGTTTTACCCCTAGATAAATCTGTGCAAGAGACCCCTCTACTTATTCATATTCAGAACAGGTTGAATTCTCCGGATAAACCACATACTCGATACTCACCAATATTTTGGGATATTTTAATTAATCATAGCCTTATCCATAAGGATTTCACTGCGGTTTTATACTCCTATATCCCAAAAATAAATAAACTTATCCTCTGATACAAACTATAACAACCATGCCCTTTACTAGACACTAAAACATGATTTATCCATATAAAATAACTTAATAAAACTCTAAGTACTGAGAGTTATATTGTCCTAGGAGATTTATATCATTAAATAACAAGTTAGAACATAAAATAAAATTTTTTTATTGAAAACTTATTTTACATGACCACAACATCCAACCGTACATGGCATTTCATGGGATAACTTGTGGAAATGCATAAGAAAATGGTGATCTATAAAGCCAAGTAATGGATTAAATAGGTAATAACATGAAAAATATAGTATATATTATCCAATAGAGATATCAATGGAGCACATGATAAACATGAACATAAAGGCATGATATATCATGATTATCATATCATGGACTTGTAGAAACAACATTTTTACATGGCATTTTCATGAGAAGAGGCTCATTGTGAATGGATCATGAGTAAACCCTCATTGCACTTGAATTATCATGATTAAACCCCCATATCTCTTGAAATGGAAGGATTAAAACCTTATTGCACTTGACATATCAGGATACTACTCTTTACATAATTCATTGGAGATTTTTTTGGGTGCACCATTTATAAACATCTCATTTAATGCATAAGTGTACCACATGGAACATAAATCATGGAATCATTAATCATCATCATTTATTACATGATGAAGGCATTGTTGAATAAAAACAACAAACTCTTTAATAAATAAGTAAATGTGCATAACCTTTAATACCCCTGATAGATAAATATATATGGTATTCACCACACAATGACTTTGGAATTGAAAATCATAGTGAAACTTCGGCAGCATAACCGCCTAACATAAGAATTCATAAAAATGTTTTCTGAGTGATAAATGGGTCTCTCGTCATATTTAAATGAAATGGACATTAAGGGGTCATACAGATACATGTCCCAACATATGTAGTGTAATTTATATGTGTAATATAAAAGTTTTTCATGAATGTAAATGATAAGAGAGACATTCCTTACTGAATTTCAGCCTTGTAATAGGTGTACATGGGAGGCATTAATGATAGAAAAATTGGTATCTCATAATTCAAAAATAATGAGGGACGTATAAGGGATGTTTAGAGTAATACCCAAACATTTTTAATGAAATATAAATGGGCATAAGAACATTAATAAATATGGACAAAAATGAGAAAGGAAGAAATATATTACTTGGTAGTGTCATTCCGAAGTCATGGGAGTGGTTTAAGAGAGGATTTTAGAGATATTAGGTGTTGTGGGAGGATTATATAGAGTGTATGGTAGAATTTGGTTGAGCTCCAAATGGTTTGAGTGAAGAGAAATGGGGGGATGAGTGGGTTTATATAGGAAAGTGGATGGAATTTTTTATTATTTAGGTTTTAGACACCACACATTAAACTAAAAAAACCACAAAAAATCCATTTTTTTTGGAAAAAGGGAGTGTAAAACATTATTTGACAAGGTAAATGTCAGAATATATTAAAATATTAGTCTTTCTTATGTAGTGGTGAGTCACACCCTCACAGAAATCATTTAAAAAAGATAAAATATTTTATAAAATTGTAGGGTCCACTAAGGCATTATAAAATTAATCAAAAAACATTATTTTAAAGAGAAAACATATATTGGCAGAAAATTCATTTTATAGTATTTTATTTCATCACTATTAGGTCATTATGATGTCATAAAATGCATCTTATATTAATATGCTAATTAATGTTTACCCAAAAATCGACTCCATTAATAAATTATGAGTAATTCACTATTAGATAATTTTTACATCATAAATCCAAAAATGTTATTCATTTAATCTAAATAAATTTATAAATTTATGAATCTTCTCATTTAAAATAAAAAACTACATTTACTAAAAATAAATGGGTTTGGAAAAAAAATATTTTCATACCTTAATAAAATTTACATTTATATTCATAAAAATAATACAATAATTTATATTTAATAAAAACATATTTAGTAATAATTTTTTTATTAAAATATTTTTTAATTAAAAAATCCATTAATTCACTCAAATATATTTTCCAATCGAATTTGAGTGTCACCTAAAAACACTATTTTTTTCATTATAAATCACTTAAAAAGTAAATATGACAAAATTTATGTATATTGTTTATACAAAAATAATGCACATAATCATAGTGATAGGGTCTTGTTACGTAACCCTTTATAACACCCACATAAGACCTATTGGTATATTGTGCGATGGTGATAGACTCTTGGGGAGGCATAGATAATATATCTCGGGTGGTAATCTCTACTAACTTCCATTTCTCATGTAGGTGGTTATGTTCAAGATTCATGTGTCGAAGCGTGTCTTGGGCTTGGTAAAGAGTGACACCTAGTGACACTACCTTCTTTTCGGGATCCAACAAATGGGCTTCATATGGAGCAATTCTATAGGATTATTCCATAACTCCCTTTGTCTGAGTAAATTGGATTTGTAAATGCCCTATATTTATACTAATCATATGATCATTGTTCAATGACTATATTTTCAATGGTAACAATTATTAATGGTAATTTCAAATCCAAAAACATAAAACCAAGGAACTATATATGAATTATATAACCATTTTTACATTATAAAGCATTTAATTATATTAAGATGAAATTTCATAAATAATATTTTAGGTTGTTACACTTACTCAAGAGGGATACATGGAAGTCATCCTGAACTTGCGCTTGATTTAGAAGGATGTGCAAGCTGATAGACCACAGCTCTTATGTGATCAAGTATTTCATAGGGGATAATTTACCATGGGTTGAGCTTACCTTTCTTCCCAATCCTCAGGAATCTCTTCCAAGGTGAAAATTTAATAAATACTTTCTCGCCTACATCAAACTAGAAGTCCCTTTGATGGTTGTAGGTATAGCACTTTTTCTAACACTAAGAATCCTTAATGTGTTGATGGATTGCATGATCCTTTTCTGTCATCTCTTTTACAAGATCAGGCACAAGAATCTTTATCTCACCAGATTCATCCGAAAATTTATGATTTCTACATCTCTTTCTATAAGGCCCCGTCCTTAAACATCACTTAATCTTGAGTTACTTCAAGAATACATGTTGAGTATCTTTTCAGGTTTAGATTTTTAGGGAATTAGGACATAACTATTACATCTCAAAATAATAAAAAGTATGCACTTCTACCCAGAATCCACATTTTTTTTAAAATAAAAAATCTTGAAAAAAAATCATGTCTAATTCCATGTTATAGAGAGAATGGCTTTTCCTTGATCCCATCCTTGAACATATTTATCTTTATGTCCTGTGAAAAACATTTCAAAACATGGGATGAGCATAAAAGGCTCAGTAAGGGTTATAAAACAGTGAATGAAAAACATTTTTTCATTAATACATAAATAATACATGAACTCTTTTACATACCTCAGGAAATCATAAGATTTGTTAAAGACACATAGAAATCATAAATCATAAAGGTAACTTGTGACATCCAAACCATACTTACATTGTTGCTATCACAACTACATATGGAGTTACATTGGAATACCCATCACATTATATTCCCTAAATCTCTTAGGAGAAACGTTCACATTTACCTCTGTCGCATTACCCAATGCATTGGAGAGCTATCTCGGGCTCACCCGCCTTAGGTTTATCACGGAACCACCCGTATACGTAAATAATGCCCAAGAACCATAACATGATCTTAACGCATAACATAAACATAAAGGAAAGATAACATTTCCACATTGCAATAATAAAATATAATTTCAAGATATTTAAATAATAAATCCATTCTCAAAATCATTTTAAATACCAAAATACTTAAAAAGAGTATTTGGTATTTATTTTTCCCTTTTAAAAACATTCTGGCTTGTTAAGGAAGCCAAAGATCCAATAATACTTGTAGTGGCGGAAAGTTCATTATCACCACTTAAAAAAACATTCCCTTTTTTACTTTAGTAAAATGCTTCGTATAAAAAGATTCCCTTTGGATAAAATGAAAATTCAAATGGATTTATACACAATATAAAATAAATCAGTGTATAAGAAATGCCTCAATGAAAAGAGATTGAGACGAAGTCCCTTACCTCGTGTCCGACTTGACCCGTTCGTTCTTTAATCTCCTGAATAATAAACTAAAGTTAATTTCTACTTGCTTAAGAACATTTTTCAAGTTTATTATTCCTTTTATAACACTTATTACCATGTTATAATCATTATGTAATCATTTAAGTTAATAACATTCATTTTGTCGATATTTGGTACTTGAGTCAAAAATAGACTTCTTATAAATACATATTGTTCACGTGGTAAAAGGTTCATTATATCCAGAATGATAATCATGATTTGGGTAACATATATATCATATATATCCAGCATGTACTTGTATTTATAACAGTATATAACATTTGGAGGTACGAAATGAAATGCACCGTTCATGGAGACGGTAAGCCATATGTACGCATGAATTCTACTTTCATTTATATTTCATATTTTAATGGAATTAAAACATAATGATATATAGGTATATTATAATTCTAGTATAATATAAGATACAATATCATTAACTCTATACTTTATACATCCCACATAGGGAATTAACGAGTCACATCACTTTGAGGGGGCGGTAGTCCGCACTTCCTCAAATGAGATTATCGTAATTACCCACCATGGAAACCATAAAGGTTTGATATAATATGGACGTACCGAAGCAGAAAGAAATAATAAACATAATATATATCATATATAAATACATTTCATCATAATGGCCACCATGAGAGGCAGTAAGATGTAATTGAACAATCATCATTTCATGAGGCGTTAGTTTTCCATCCACAGAAACATTATATTTTTCATCCATTAGACGGAGTTTTATGTAATTTTAGTTCTATTCCGTAACATAAAAACATTATAGTATATTGAGGATACTGGTTTTGTTACAAAATAAATGAAATAAAAAGAGTTTAGGGGTTGGAGAAGCAAAATAAAAGAAAACAATTTAAGAGAAACTGTTACCTTTAATTTAGGAAACTTCCTTTGGTTTAAACAAAAAGGACTTATTAAGTGCCTTCTGCCTAAGTTAAGGCTTCTAGGAGGAGGCGAGTGATGTAGGGATCTTAATTGGGCCGATTTTGGATGAGCCAAATGGCTTGATAGGTGTGAGAAATTGCATATAAGTGGTATTTTTTTATAAGGGGGCGGATGGACTCTTTAGGAAAAAGTGAAAATATTATTTTATAATATAATGATATTACATTTCAAATAGTCCAAAAATCATTATGGTAGAAGATAAGATGATTCATAACCGAAATAAAATTATCCAATCAGAATTGGACATGTTTTGGATAATATTTCAATCATTATAATCTTTTTTATTTTAATCATTTATTAATGAGGTAAATACTGCATCATTATTGTGTCATAAATAATTTAATTTATTTGATGTCTAAAAATTATAAAAACATACCGAGATTTAAGAAATAGTTTTAGCTTTCCAATGAATTTATATAGTCAAACAGATAATATATATTACCCCTTCTAAAAAATAATTTACGAAAATATATTTTCTTTTGTCATTTTTGTCTTTTCTTTAAGTTAATAATTCTAAATTGTCATTATCACACCCAAGTGGCTTAAAGGGGTCCCAAAATCAACCCAAAGTTGTTAATGGTCGTAAATGACTCAACCAATGATATTGGGACAAGTCTTAAGGTAATTTTGAATGATTATAATATTCTTTTGACCTTGGATTACCCTATTTACCTTTAACCGCGGTAAATAAAAGTCAAAAGTTAGTATTCACCAAAAATTATTTTCATCTTATTGAACCACATTTTACTTCTTGATAACAACCATATATGTCGTATTTTTGAAATTCAATTCACAGAAGTGTTAAAATTCCATTTAAATGAAAAAGTCAGTTTTTTTAACTACCACTAAGTGGTGTCACTATTCATCAAAAATTGAAGTTTTTCAGAAAAATGCCAAAAATTCAGCCTAAGATATATTTGATATTCTGAATTCAAGAATTATGTCTATTTTCCATATTAAAAACCTGTAAGTGGAATTAATTAATTTAAAAATTAATTCCCACTGTTAAAACAAATAGCGTGTTCTTAAGAAACAATAACTATCAAAAGATTGATACTTGTTTATGTCTAATTTCAAAGTGAAATTAAATGAAATGACCAACATTGGATTGAATAGTATAAATATATTTTAATTCCACTTTAAAAACAATTAATAAGATAATCTAACCATATAAATTAATTCGATTAAAAAGCACTTTTGAATTAAAATACAATATTTTTCACTATTCATTAAAAAATGAACTTTATCAGAAAAATACCAAAAATTTACCCAAAGTAAAATTTGATGTCCCCATTCTAAATAAAGATTTTATTTGGTCAATTAGAATGTATTAATGTAATCAAAACTATATTTAAATAGGGTTCTCCACTAAAAGGTGATAAATCGGCCTTTTAATGTAAATTATACTTAAAATTACATTCATTCATATATTAAGCCTCTAACTTTTATTGGATAAATATAAATACATGTATAATAATATTATAGTTAGATTTGTTCATTCCCACCAATACAAAGGTAAGGTGTTAAATACCATTTAAAATAATAATATTATATTATTAGTGTGCAACGTAAGATTCCAAAGAAACCTGTTGTTGTGTATCAGGTACGCTATCAAACATAGAAACCCCTTTAAGAAAAAATTAATATTTATTTCACAAATATTAATAAATATGCAAATCTCTTATTCTTCATTTACATGGGATGTTACATCCTTACCCCCTTTTGGAAATTGTGTCCTCGCAATTTTTATCCACTTATCAAAATAACTCGGGGTATTTATCCCTCATAGCATTTTCAGATTCCCACATTGCCTCTTCAACTATATGGTTTTTCGAAAAAACCATTACCTGGTGAATTTCCTTATTCCGAAACACCTGCTCTCTATGGTCTAGAATCTGGACTAGTTATTCTTCATAAGAGATATTCTCTTCCAACTGAACTACCTCTGGGCTCAACACAAGAGATTGATATGGCATATACTTTCTCAACATTGAAACACGAAAAACATTGTGTACCTGGGATAAACTTGGAGGTAAAGCTACTATATA
The DNA here is from genome assembly GCA_963277665.1 of Viscum album. Lineage (NCBI taxonomy): Eukaryota > Viridiplantae > Streptophyta > Magnoliopsida > Santalales > Viscaceae > Viscum > Viscum album. The sequence continues at coordinate 441,187,920 of OY728137.1, read as the reverse complement.
CGCAACTGATCCAACTTTCTCCAGAATTTCATAAGGTCCAATGAACCTCGGACTCAACATTCCCTTCCTACCAAAATGCATCACACTTTTCCAAGGAGAAACATTAAGAAAGACATGATCACCTACCTCAATAGAATGATCATTCCTCTGGTTATCCGCATAACTTTTCTGTCTGCTTTGAGCTGTTCTCATGTGCTTCTGAATGAACTGAACTTTCTCTGCCATCTCATCTACCAATTCTGGTCCCATCAGCTTTCTTTCACCTACTTCATCCCAAAAAGTTGGAGTTCAACATTTCGTTCCATACAATGCCTCAAATAGAGACATCTGTATACTGGAATGAAAACTGTTATTATAAGAAAATTCAACCACAGAATGATGCTGGTCCCAACTTCCCTGGTAGCCCATCGAACAAGCACATAACATATCCTCCGAGGGTTGAATTGTTCATTCTGACTTCCCATCTGATTGAGGATGAAAAGTTGTACTAAAGTTTAATTCACTACCCAATGACTTCTGAAGGCCTTTCCAAAAGTTAGAAGTGAACCTGGGATCACGATCAGATACAATGGAGAGTGGAACTCCATGCAACCTGACTATCTCTTTAACATACAATCGAGAAAGTTGATCTAGAGATGAAGTATCTCTAATAGGAAGGAAATGAGCATATTTAGTCAATCAGTCAACTATAACCCAGATTGCATTATTACCTCGACTTGTCTTTGGTAATCCCACAACGAAGTCCATGGATATATTTTTCCATTTCCACTCTGGCACCGATAAAGGATGAATCATTCCTTTTGGTAAATGTCGCTCTGCTTTAACCTGCTGACAAGTCAAACACTTCACAGTAAAATCAGCAATATATGTTTTCATTCCATCCCACCAGTAATACTTCTGAAGATCTCTGTACATCTTAGTACTTCCAGGATGAACTGAAAACGGAGAACTATGAACTTCACATAACAACTCATTCTTCAACTGTGAATCACAAGGCACACATAATCTCTTTTCAAACCTCAAAAAACAATCATTATCAAGGTTGAAATCAGGAAACTTACCCTTCTGAACCAACGCTACCTTTTTCTTGCAACTCATTGTCTTCCTTATGCACTTTCATTATTCTGTCTGATAGAGTTGATCTCACTGACACCTAAAACAAAACAAAAAAATTTCCTACACCAACAACTTCTATGCCAAATTTCATCAAATCAAAAACCAAAAGATCTTGTTCCAAACGTACCATGGCTAATGAGACATTACTTTTCCGACTCAATGCATCGACCACTTTATTTGATTTTCCCGGATGGTAATGGATCATAAAATCATAATCCTTGATTAATTCCAACCATCTCCTCTGTCTCATGTTCAATTCGTTCTGAGTGAATATATACTTCATACTTTTGTGATCAGTATATATTTTAGACTTTAATCCATACAAATGATGTCTCCAAATTTTTAAAGCAGAAACAACAACAGCTAATTCCAAATCATGTGTAGGGTAATTTAACTCATGTGTTTTCAACTGACGTGAAGCATAATCAATTACCTGATCATTTTTCATTAGGATGAAACCCAGTCCTTTCAACGAAGCATCACTGCAGATAACAAACTCACCATTTCTTGAAGGCAGTGCCAAAACTGAAGAATTCACCAATCTTCTTTTCAATTCCTAAAAACAATCATCACATTCTTTTTTCCATATGAACTTAACACCTTTTCGAGTTAACTTAGTCATTGGACTAGATAAATGTGAATAGTTTTCAACAAACCTCAGGTAATAACCTTCCAAACCAAGAAAACTACGAATCTCGGTTATATTTGTGGGTCTTGTCCATTCTTCAACATCTTTTGTTTTTGATGGATCAATAGTTATGCCATTTTTTGAAACAATGTGACCAAGGAATGAAATTTGTTATAACCAAAACACACACTTGCTGAATTCTCCCTAAAGTTTCTTTTATTTTAATGTTTTTAAGAAAACCCTTAAATGAATTTCATTTTCCTCTTTACTTTTTGAATAAAACAAAATATCAACAATGAACACAACCACAAACTTATCCAAGAACTCACAGAAAATTCTATTCATAAGATCCATGATTACAACAGGTGAATTGGTTAAACCAAAAGGAATAACTACAAATTCATAATGGCCATATCTAGTACAGAAAGCGGTCTTCGGAATATCGGCTTCTTTTACTTTCAACTGATGGTACCCCGACCTCAAGTCAATCTTCGAAAAATACTGAACTTCCTGGAGCTGATCAAACAAATCATCGATATGAGAAAAATGATACTTATTCATAACAGTGATGTTATTCAATGCTCTATAATTAATGAAAAGTCTCATTGAACCATCTTTATTTTTAACGAACAAGACAGGAGCAGCCCAGGGTGATGTGCTAGGTCGAATGAAACCTTTATCTAATAACTCCTGCAATTGCTCCTTTAACTCTAAAAGTTCAATTTGAGCCATTCGATAAGGGGGTTTTGAAATTGGCTTCACATCAGGAACTAAGTCAATAGTAAAGTCAACTTCCCGATTATGTATAATACCGAGAAACTCATCAGTAAAAACATCAAGGTACTCATTTACCACTGGAACATCATTAATCTGAATAGTTCCTCTTTTTTCAACAATATGTGCAAGGTAACATTCATTTCCATATTTTACCAGTTTTTTGACTTCCTGGTATGTTATCAAAATAATGTGTTCATTCATGTACACAAACTGAAAATCATTCTGAAATGAAACCTCTTTAGCTCTACATTCAATCCTAGCATGATAAACAGAAATCCAATCCATGCCCAATATAACATCAAACTCTACTAGAGGCAATACAATAAGGTTTTCAGGTATATTCTTTCCGCACACAAGGACAGTAATGTTCTTATGTTTTCTTTTTGTCTCAACATTTTCTACAGGTGTTTTTACCATAAGTTCAGTATTCATTTCATGAGATGTAATTCCCAATTTACTAGAAAACTTTTCAGAAATGAAAGAGTGTGTAGAACCTGAATCAAACAACACATTGGCATAATCTGAAAAAACAAACAATATACCTGATACAACTTCATTTGATGGCCCAACATCTGCTGAAGTAGTGGAAAAGGATTCTACTGCCCCGTTCTTCTTGTATTCTAGCTGCTTTCCTTAGGTTGAGTTCCTTGTTGGACACTCATTTGCATAATGACCCATTTCATTTCACTTAAAACATTTTACTGGCTGTAAATATGATTTTGTATTACCATTACTCTGAACTTTTTCAGTGCAATTACGAGCCTTATGTCCCATTTTACCACATCGGTAGCACTTACTAGAATTAAAAAGACATTCCCCAGCATGATTTTTACCACAATTTTCACAAATTGTAAACTTAAGCTTCGTTCCATCAAACTTTTTTAAAGAGTTCTTTCCTTTCGCCTGACACCTTGACCTCTTATTTTGTTGTTTGGAAAAGAATACTTGATCATTGGAAAACTCCATTTCCACCTTCTCCACACAACGAACAAGTTTTTCATAACTTTTGAACTCGCGAGAAGATAAATCCCTTCAATACTTTGGCATAAATCCTGAGTAAAAACGGTTGATTTTACTATCAAGATCTCATTTGAAGTTTGGATCATACCTTGCGAGTCGAGTGAATTTTTCTTCCTAAGTAGCCACTGAGTCATCCTCCTGCCTCAATTCTAGGAATTGTTTTTCCATCCTATGATGAACCACCTTAAGAAAATATTTCTCCAGAAACATACCTTTGAATTCATCCCAATCAAGAGCATCAATCTCCTCACTATCCCTGATATATTTCACCATTGACCACCACTGATCAGCATCACCTTCAAAACGGTAAACAGCAAGACTAACGTTTTGATGTTCTGAATAAACCATGACATCAAAAATCTTTTCCAGTGCTTTAATCAACCCTTCAGCAATCACCAGATCAGATGCTCCTCTGAATGATGGGGGATGTTGCCTCATGAAATGATCCACTACTGACATGTTCCTCTGTGGTTGATCTGGATGATCTCGTACATGGATACCACCACCATTTATAGCCTTATTAAACTATGCCATCACTGCAACAAACTGTTCAGTTCCGATTCCGACCATCTCAGGTTGATGATTTGGAAGGTTTTCTTCCTTCTGATGTCGTCCCAACCTAGCTGCCCTATTTCCTCTGCGGAAAACCATTCTAAGCAAAGAAATATCTTAGGAGAAGCAGCATGGTAATCTGTGAATGCTATATGATGTCAATATTAACATAAATTACTTTATGGATATTAATTTGACAATATCCTAACTCCTAAAGTTATCTAAACCAACCGTTGATACCAACTATAAGGCCCCAGCCTTAAACATCACTTAATCTTGAGTTACTTCAAGAATAAAAATTGAGGATCCTTTTAGGTTTAGATTTTTAGGGAATTGGGACATAACTATAACATCTCAAAATATTAAAAAGTAGGCACTTCTACCCAGAATCCACTTTTTTTTAAAATAAAAAATTGTGAAAAAAAGTCACGTCTAATTCCATGTTAAAGAGAGAATGGATTTTCCATGATCCCATCCTTGACCCTATATATGTTTAAGTCTTGTGAGAAACATTTCAAAACTTGAGATGAGTATAAAAGGCTCAGTAAGGGTTATAAAACAGTGAATGAAAAACATTTTTTCATAAATACATAAAAAAACATGAACTCTTTTACATACCTCATGAAATCATAATATTTATGAAAGACACATAGAAATCATAAATCATAAATGTAACATGCGACATCCATACCATATTTACATTGTAGCTATCATAGCTACATAGGGAGTTACTTTGGAATTCACATCAGATTATATTCCCTAAATCTCATAGAAGAAAAATTCATGTTTACCTCCATCATGTTACCCAATGCATTGGAGAGCTATCCCGGGCTCACCTGCCCTAGTTTTATCACGGAACCACTTGTATACGTAAATAATTCTCAAGAACCATAACATGATCTTAACACATAACATAAGCATAAAGGAAAGATAACATTTCCACATTTCAATAGTAAAATATAATTTCAAGATATTTAAATAATAAATCCATTCTCAAAATCATTTTCAATACCAAAATACGTAAAAAGTGTATTTGGTATTTATTTTTGCTTTTAAAATCATTTCGGCTTATTAAGGAATCCAAAGATCAAATAATACACGTGGCGGCGGAAAGGTCATTGTCACCGTTTAAAAAAACATCCCCTTTTGTCATTTAGTAAAACTCTTATTATAAGAATATTCCCTTTGGATAAAATTAAAATTCAAAGGGTTTTATACACCGTATAAAATAAAATCATGTATAAGAAATGCCTCAATGAAAAGAGATTGAGACGAAGTCCCTTACCACGTGTCCGCTTGACTTGTTCGTTCTTTAATCTCCTGAATAATAAACTAAAGTTAATTTATGCATTCTTAAGAACCTTTTTCAAGTTTATTATTCCTTTTATATCACTTATTACCATGTTATAATCATTATGTAATCATTTAAGTGAGTAACGTTCATTTTGTCGATATTTGGTACTTGAGTCAAAAATGGACTTCTTATAATTACATGTTGTTCACGTGGTAATAGGTTCATTATATCCAGAATGATATTCATGATTTGTGTATCATATATATCATATATATCCAGCATGTTCATGTATTTATAACAGTACATACCATTTGGAGGTACGAAATGAAATGCACAGTTCAGGGAGATGGTAAGCCGTACGTACGCATGAACACTACTTTCATTTATATTTCTTATTTTAATGGAATTAAAACATAATTATACATAGTTAAATTATAATTAAAGTATAATATCATATAAAATATCATTTACTCTATCCTTTATACATCCCACATAGTGTATTAACGAGTCACATCACTTTGAGGGGGCGGTAGTCCGCACTTCCTCAAATGAGATTATCGTATTTACCCACCATGGAAACCATAAAGGTTTGATATAATTGGGAAGTACAGAAGAATAAATAAATCATAAACATAATATATATCATATATAAATATAGTGCCATCATAATGGCCACCATGAGAGGCGGTAAGATGTAATTGAACAATCATCATTTCGTGAGGCGTTAGTTTTCCATCCACAGAAACATTATGTTCTCCATCCATTAGATGAAGGTGTTTGTAAGTATAGTTCAAATCCTTATCATAACAACATCCTAGTATATTGAGGATACTGGTTTTGTTACAAAATAAAGGAAATAAAAAGATTTTTTGGGTTGGATATGCAAAATAAAAGAAAACAATTTAAGAGAAACTATTACCTTTAATTTAGGCAACTTCCTTTGGTTTAAACCAAAATGACTTATTAATTCCTTTTGCCTAAGGTAAGGCTTCTAGGAGGAGGATAGGGATGTAGGGAGCTTAATTGGGCAATGTTTGGACGAGCCAAATGGTTGTAGAGGTGTGAGGAATTGCATAGAAGTGGTCTCTTTTTATAAGGGAGAGGAGGGGCTCTTTAGGAATGAGTGAAAATATTATTTTATAATATAATGATATTCGGTTTCTAATGGTCCAAAAATCATTATGGTCGAAGATAAGATGACTCATAACCGAAATAAAATCATCCAACCAGAATTTAACATTTTTTGGATAATATTTTAATCCTTATAATCTTATTTATTTTAATAATTTATTAATGAGGTAAATACTGCATCATTATTGTGTCATAAATAATTTAATTTATTTGATGTTTAAATATTATAAATAAAAATACCATGATGTAAGAAATCTTTATATATTTCCAATAAATATTTATAGTCGAACAGATAATTTATATAACCCCTTCGAAAAATTAATTTACTAAAAGATATTTTCTTTTGCAATTTTTGTCTTTTCTTTAAGTTAATTATTCTAAATTGTCATTATCACACCCAAGTTGCTTAAAGGGGTCCCAAAATCGACCCAAAGATGCTAATGGTCGTAAATTACTGAACCAATAATATTTGGATAAGTGTTGAGGTAATTTTGAATGATTATAATATTCTTTTAACCTTGAATTACCCTATTTACATTTAACCACGGTAAATAAAAGTCAAAAATTACTATTCACCAAAAATTATTTTCATCTTATTGAACCACATTTTACTTCTTGATAACAACCATGTATGTCGGACTTTTGAAATTCAATTCACAGAAGTGGTAAAATTCGATTTAAATGAAAAAGTCTGTTTTTTAACTACCACTAAGTGGTGTCACTATTCATCAAAAATTGATGTTTTCAGAAAAATACAAAATTCAACCTAAGATATATTTGATATTCCGAATTCAAAAATTATGTATATTTTTCAAATTTTTAAACATGGAAGTGGCATTAATTAAGTAAAAAATTAATTCCCGCTTTTAAAACAAATAGCGTGTTCTTAAGAAACAATAACTATCAAAAGATTGATACTTGTTTATGTATAATTTCAAAGTGAAATTAAATACAATGACAAACATTGGATTAAATAGTAAAAATATATTTTAATTCCACTTTAAAACAATTAAAAAGATAAACTAACCATATCAATAAATTAGATTAAAAAGAACTTTTGAATTAAAATACAATATCTATCACTATTCATTAAAAAATGAACTTTATCAGAAAAATACCAAAAATTTACCGAATGTAAAACTTGATGTCCCAATTATAAAGAAGGATTTTATTTGGTCAATTAGAATGTATTAAAGTAACCAAAACTATATATAAAGAGGCTTCGCAATTAAAAGGCGATAAATCGGCCTTTTAATGTAAATTACACTTAAATTTTGATTCAATCATATATTAAGCCTATAACTTTTATTGGATAAATATAATTACATGTATAATCATATTATAGTTAGTTTTGTTCATTCTAACCAATAAAACCGCTAGGAGTTAACTACCATTTAAAATAATAATATTATATTATTAGTGTGCAACGTAAGATTCCAAAGAAACTCGTTGTTGCATATCGGGTATGCTATCGAACATATCAACCCCTTTAAGATAAAATTAATATTTAATTATCAAATAATAATAAATATAAAAATCTCGTATTCTTCATCTACCTGGGATGTTACACTTTCCATATAGATCTACATAGTGTGTCATTTGAATGCAAGAGTGGAAACTATTTTTGTAAAAGAACACGACAAATGGGAGATGTTGATCACATCCCCCTTTAAATTCGATCGAAGATGTTCACAACATTTCCTCGAGTGTTTTAATAATCCATTCTAATTGTCCAGCTGTTTTGGGCGATAGGCCATACTGAAATTCAATTTTGTATAAATATCTTGTTGAAGACTTCTTCTAAATTTTGAAGTGAACCTTAGATCACGATTAGACACGATAGAAAGTGGAACTCCATGCAGCAGGAAAACGTTACATAAATCACAGAAAGTTTATTAAGATATAAATCTTTGATAATAGATTTAAAATGGGATGTCATGGTGAGGCAGACCACTATAACCCATATAATATTGTTTCCATTAAAATTTCTTAGTAAATCAATTTCAAAATACATAGAGATATTTCCCCACTTCCATGCTGGTATGGGTATTATTTTTAATACCCCTTTAGAAAGTTTTCACTCTTCCATCACATTCTAAAATACTAGGAACCTTATACTATAGTCAAAAATACCTATTTTCATATTATCACACCAATAATAATCATGAAGGTTCATATACATCTTCATGCTTCCAGGACGTATAGAGAAAATAGAGCTGTGTGCATCATCCATCATCTCCTTCTTTATTCTCAGAATATATCGAACACATTGTCTTGTCTGAAATTTTATTACACCTTCTTGATCAATATTGAAATCAGGAAACTTCACATCCTTCACAGCCTCATACTTCTTCTATAATAAAGGATCCTCTTTTTGAACATTCTTAATCATCTTTAGTAATGATTGTTGAGAAATCATTTGGGATGGGTTTGATGATGCCCCTTCCCTTAAAATTCCCAAGTCCAATTTCACTAGGTATTTGATCAAAGGAAATTTTTGGATCCATGTCATGGACAGAATAATAAGTTCTTTCTTAATTAATGCATCAGTCACTTTTTTTGACCTTGCAATATGATAACAATCTGAACAATCATAATCTTTATGAAGTTCCAACCATCACTTTTGTCTCATATTCAATTCAATTTGTGTGAAAATATACTCTATCTTGGGATGATTGTGTATAAGTGATAACTCCCCACATAAATATTGTGACTCCATATATTCAAGGGAAAACCCCACCACAACCATATCTAGATCATGTGTATGACATTTCTTCTCATGAGTCTTCAACTGTCGAGATTCAAAGTCAATCACAATTTCATTATTCGTAAGGACACATCCAAGACCATTAATAGATTCATCGATAAAAATAATGAATCCTTCTTATCTTGAGGAAATAATTAGCATAGGTGCAACAACCAATCTATTATTCAAATCCTGTAAACATTCCTCACACTTTTTTGTCCAGATGACCTTAACCCCTTTTCATGTTATCATGGTTTGTGGGTTATATTGTTAGGAAAAAAATTTCACAATCCTCCAATAATATCATGATAATACAAGAAAACTAGGAGTCTCAGTTATTGATGTAGGATGAGGCCACTCCTCTACAACCATTGTATTTGTTGGGTGAACTCTGATTCCTTCATTGGTTACAATGTCCCCCAAGAAAGAAACATTTTGTAACCAAAACTCACACTTTCTAAACTTTCCAAGAAGCATATCCTTCTATAGTGTTTTAAAAATAACCTATAGATTATCCACATGCTCCTCATGAATTTTAGTATATATCATAATATCATCAATAAAAACTACCAAAAAGTTGTCCAGGTATTCCATATAAACTCTATTCCTAAAATCCATAGAATTAGTAGGTTCATTAGTCGGCCCGAAGGGTATAACAACAAACTCAAAATTCCCATATCTTGATCGGAATATGGTTTTTGGAATATCTTCTTTCTTCACCCTCAATTGATGATAACAAAATAGAAGATAAATGTGTGAGATAAATTGATCCCCATGAACTTGTTCATATAAATCCTCAAATATTTGAAGAGGGTATTTGTTCTTCACCATGATCTTTTTCAGTTCTATGTCATAAAAACATAACCATTTTGTTCCATCCTTCTTCTTCATAAATAAAATAGGTTATCCCCAATGAGACAACAATCATTGAGATAAAACCCTTATCCAAAATATCTTGAAGTTTCATGTTTAATTCCTCCACCTCCTCATTTTTCCTCCTATTTGTGGTATTTTATATTGTATGAGATCCAACTATGAGTTAAATGGAGAACTCTGACTCTATTTTTGTGGGAGATCAAGGTAACTCCTCAGGAAATACATCAATGTATTCCTAGAAAATGGGTACATTTTCTATCCATGTAAACTCCGTTAATTCTTATTCTTCACTAATCAACTCCATAAATAAGCCTATAGGATGTGCTTCTAGGAAAATATCAAGTTGATATATCTCTCCTTGGAAGATATTTGTAGGTCATCCATTCAATAATAGTAATATTTCATGGATTCTTCTTTTGATATTATCATTATACCTTTATATCCCACCCATCCCATGTATAATGTCGAATTCTAACATGGTAATGACAACTAGATTTGTGAAAATATTATTCTCACTAAAGTAAATACTAGAGTTTCTAAACACTCATGATTCTTGGATAATCCCACTTAGTGTCCTGAAAAATAACTCTATGTTTAGAAATTCATGTGTTGATTCTAAATTCATTGCAAACTTGGTGGAAATATAGGAATGTGTAGAACCAAAATAAAAAAAAGTTATTTTTTAGATTTGAGAGAATTACAAGACTGCCTACCACAACATCATTTGGAGTTTCATCATCAACTATAATGATAGAAAAATTAATTCCTTTCTCCATTATCCTTTGTTGAGGAAGATTGTGATTCCCTTCCACTGCCCTTAGATAGAGACTGTAATTGGAAAAGTGCTCAAGCTATACACACTTGAAGAATTGGACATTAGGTAGGGCCTACACCATATTCCCTTTGTTTTTAGTATTGGGATGTTGTGCCTTCACCACACTATGTCAATTCCACTCAATATGGTAATCTCTTTCATAATTGTATCACTTCCTTCTCTCGAGCAGGTTAATCCTAGAATCCTTCTTCCCACACTTATTACACATAGAAAATTTTCACTTGCTTCCATCCTCTTCCCTGTTCAAACTCATCCCTAAGTGTGGATGCATTGATCTCTTCTTGTCATTGGATTTGTGAGACTACTTCATCTCACCAAACTCCAATTCGACTATCATATCACTCTTCATAATCTCTTCATATCTATCATAAGTTTGGTTTCCTAGATTCTTCTAAAGATGAGGTCTTAGTCCCCTAAATAAACTATCAACCATCCCATTAGGATCCATACAAAACCCTGATGTGTAATGAGAATACCTTGTGAATTCAATCTCATATTTTCCAACAAATTCATTCATATTCAACTTCATCTCGATAAAATACATATCTATTTTTCTCATATAATGAGGGAAATAATTATTGAAGAAGATTCATCTGAACACCTCCCACTCCAAAGCATCAACCTCCACTCTTTACCACATATTTTTAATTAGTTCCCAGCACTGATCAGCTTCTCTCCCTAAGAGGTAAGCATCAAGGGTTACCGTCTCTTTTTTTGAATAGTGGTGCACAAGAAAGCCATTTTCGAGATGGATGATCCACTTTTCAGCAATCAATGGTTAGGTATATCCATTGAAGATTGGTGGTCGTTGATGCATAAATGGATTAATAAAAATTTGTTCCCCACATGGTGAAATTTTTCCCTTAGCTTGATTAATGTTATTTCTCAAAACGTTAGTTAGTTTTTTCATCATTCTCATCATAAATTCCATTTTTGGCATCCATCGGAGGGTAGTAAATGCATGGTCCATTGTGGTCATCATTTTCATAGTTCCTTTTATTACCTGCCATTCTCTAAAATAATAAAACCATTGTGGGAAACTATTTTCATTTATGAATCTATTATATGTAATGGATTTTTATGACTTAAAACCTCATGATTAAACAATGTATTACATAAAAACAATTACATTTATCTATAAATCTTTCATAATGATTCAAAATAATCATATGATTAACCAAAATTATCCTTCAGGAATGTCAATCCCAGTGTGATGCAAGGCCTGTTTTCATGCACCAGTTCCAATTTGAGTATAGCTCTAAGTGCTATTTTTAGCTTTTAACCTATAATGTCTCGTATTTTCCATGTATTACTTTTTAATATTATATGGAATTATATCAATAGTAGACCTTTTGATGGAGTGCAATCCTGAGGCCCGGTGTTCTTGGAATAAATGTTTGAAATAAATTAGAATTTTAAACATAGTGCATGAGTGGTTTTTCTGTAAAAGTGGAATAAATTTTATACAAGTTTATGGATCAGAAATCCTAGGTCAGAGTTGCTTTTAGAGCATCAAATTTATCTTTGGAGTGGCCTAACATCGATCGGCACGGTTCGACTACAAAAGTTTTTTTTGCAGTTTAGAAGGAACATTTTAGAAGAAATAAAATAAAGTAATAATTTATTTTATTTTAAAATGCTACCAAAACGCAACGAAGCTTATATTCATTAGATGAGTAGGAGCCCATGGTTAGACCCACATACATGGAGTATTTCCCTTGAATCCCCTAGAGCTTTGTATAGGAGCCAACCATGGAGGATTTTTGATGAATGCCGACGAATGAAGATGTGTGGATCGTTGTGCAACGAGATAAAATCCCGACCGATGGCCTATCTCTCTATTCATCGATGACTGGGGTAGGGGTCTGTTATTTCAGTTCATCTTTTCATTGTTCTTGTATTAAAACGACAAACACAGTTCAACCCATGAACAGGTTGATCCGCAGATCGTACGTTCTTAAGGGAGGGTTATTATTTTCTATTATTAGGGTTTTTTATTCAAGGATTTAATCCATTCTAGATTATTTTTTGTTGTTTTGATTCAGATTAATTTTATCCTACTAACAAGAGTGGATAAAAACCATGACGAACGATAGCAGAGGTTCGTTCCTTGATTTTATTTTGGATTTCTTACCCTTTTTTCTTGTGTTCTTCACGTTCTTCATAGGGTGATGAACAACGTATTGTTGTTCATCCATTTGGAAATGAAACGATCCCAAATTAAATAATTCTCATCGTGATGACATAGAAGAGGTGATACCTTGATGGTGGTGGATGAATCAAAAAACTATGGGAGTTCTCAATCTTCAATCATTCCTCACACAGGTGGATCAGAACCCGTTTTCAAGGCCGATCGGAGTCCCAAAACTGATGGAATTAACTTTGTGATGGTAGGACGACCTCTGATCATGAGTTTCGAGGCGATAGGGTGGCAAGATCGAGGATCAAAGGAGAAATTGGGGTGCAGATGTGATGGGTATTGTTTCTAGAAATTCCTAAAGAGCGCGACATGCATCCCTAAGAACGCGCCATTTTGGACTATCTCTGTGGCGACTAGGGTTCTGTGATGCACAAAACGATGACACGGTGTGTTCCCCAATGAACATGGTGTGTGGGTCCTTACGCGGACTCGGCGTGTATCCCGGGTGATACACAGAAACAGGATAGAGTACACATCCATGTACTTCACCACATGGATAGACCATGTCGGCTACACAGGTTACCCATTGTACCGGTCATATGGGATGGAACACAAGAGATAAAGCTGGGTATGTGCACACGTCTGCATACATGGAGCAGACCCTAGTTAAATTGACAAGGCATGTGATCTGTACTACACACTGTGTACTGACAATTCTACATGACAAGACTTGTGACCCGGGCCGTTGTACACGAGCAGTAGCTGGGGTTAGAAGACACGGTGTGTAAAACTTCTACATGCTATGTACTTTACAGTACATTGTGTGATCTTCTTTTCCACTATATCTTAGACATTTTCGTTTGGGTTAGTTCCCCTTTTTCTTGTACCCCTCAAAGGTCATGTATCATTTCCTTTTTTAAGAGAATGATCCATTCAGTGGGACATTCTGAGATAGAGTCATGTATCCCTCCAAGAGGCCTGGATCAATAACCTATATCCATTGTTGACCCAAGGTAGAGTTAGGTATCAATGTGACTATCCCCATAGTGCACTGATACTCTAATTTGAAGGTGAATCTGAATGAGTCTCATTATCCGCCAAGGCCCTGGTAGGGACCCTCATCTATGTATCACAATATTTCTACACTCAGGAGTGTGTTCTCCCAGAATGAGGGTATCTATCTCTCATGACTTTTCACTATGGATAGTACTTCTTGGACATATTTCATCGAAGCTATCAGACTCTTCAAGAGAGTTATCCAGGTTGATTTCTTTGTGTAATATTCAAACTAAATCCCTAACGGGGGAATGCAGATGTGTGATAGCAGAGACACCTCGCCTTTACGTGGTCGTCAAGTCCTGGCCCTCCAAATACCACCAGTTACCCCACAGACACATGGTCCCCACCCTGAAGCCCACCCACATGGCCAAATGGGTCATCTAACTAATGAAAGTCCCTACATGCCAACACATTTCCTTTACAATGTGATTTGTCCTCACTCACACACACCTTGGGAAACTTCACAAATGGTCACCCATCTAGATTACTAATTCAGGCCAAGTACGCCTAACTGTGGTGTTCTAATCTAATTGGATCCTGAAAAGGAAGGTTCAAATTGTTGAAATAAGTCATATCTTTTAAAAATTTAACCCTTTATCATTTTTGGGGTGATGAAATCACCCCCCCCCCCCCATTTAGCACACAATGTCCTCATTGTGGGACCTACATCTCAAATCAGGCAGTGCACTGCACTTAAGGTCGGTGCCATCATTGATACCAAATGTACCAACTGGGTCCCGACGACAGCACATACACCTTTCTTTAACATGGTTGTCGAGTCATTGCCTGCCAGGTACCACCAGTGGCCCCACAAACACATTCTCCCCACCCACATCCCCGAATGGGTCACTTGAATAATGAAAGTCCCCATAGGCCAACAAATGTCCTTTCCAATGTGATTCGTTCTCACTCAGACACACCCTGGGAAACTTCCCTGACGTTCAACCATCCTGATTAATAATCCAAGCCATGAACACTTATCTATGGAGTTATAATAAGACAGGCTTTAGAAAACCAAGGTGTACCTTGTTGAAATGAGTCATATCATTTAGTCATTTAACAACTTATTGTTTTTTGGAAATTACATTTCTCTATACTATGGGTCTGGGATTTGAGTATATCTGGATTTTGTTACTCTTGTTATATGATTAGTAGACATATACTGTGTAGATATGATTGTACCTTTCCATTTTTTATTGGCTTTGTGGTTTTGGGGTCATCTACTGAGTATTGTTATCCTCACCCCTATACGGGCTTTGCTCGAACGCGTCAGGTCTTGTGTAGACGAGCATCCATTTGACGGAGTCCAAGGGGGGCCAGGATAGAACTGAGCATTCTAAGTTCCCTATTGGCTGAGGTGTTCTTACTGCTATGAGTAGCAGTCCCAATACCTCTTTGTGTATAGGTTGGACTTTGTAGTTTTGAGACTCTTTTTTTGGGGGGTTTGTATTATGGACCAGTTTACTTTCAGTACTCTACTTTCTGTCGTACTCTATTGGTTCTGGGTAGTTGTAGGCATGCATTTTGTTCATTAGTGGTTTTTATTACATTTCAGCATTTTTGGACTTTTATATGAGTGTGTTTGTACAGGTACTTGTGAAATGTCTCCCATGTTAGTAATATGCCTACTCAGTGCTAGTCACCAGCCCCTGGCCTATTGGAGGTTGGATTAGGGAGTTGCAGCTCAAGCCATACTGGGACGGGTTCTGAAAGAGTGGTATCAGAGTTTTATTGGTTCTACCATAAGACTAAGAGTCTAGGATATTGTTTTGGGGAAATAGTGTTAAGTGTTTAGAGCTCGGCTTTCATGCTAGAGACTCTGGTGATGGTTCGGGCGACCGATGTATCCATACACCAAGACTCTAATAACCTACTCTATGAGTCTGTAGATGAAAACACTAGTTGCAGGGTATTAAAATAAGGGTACATGAATCATATATGAATGAGTTGTGATTTCCATGTCCATTGTGTCAATTATCCAGATATACTCTTTGACCATGGTACCTCTTGTTCCTTACAGGATACCTCCGTGATGAAAACCCGCTAGGATTCATCAGTGTGATCATGAGGATAACCCCCTAAATGATTAGGTTTCGATATAGGGACCATATCCCCATGCGTTACCTAAAGGTGGTGTAATTTCTATACCCCCTACTATAGATAATTCCATGGTACCTGCAATACCGAAAAACGAGGCACGTAGGCTGAGCGCACTCCATGTGTTACATAGATATAGACTCATCAGGTTCCAAGGAAAGCCTGACCCTCAAGCGGTTGAGGACTGGATTGAGGTGGTGACCAGAGTTTTCCGTTTCATGAGGACACTGGTACACGAGATGGTGATCCCAAGAGCGATCCTTCTTCAGGGTTCAACAAGATGATGGTGGATTCTGACCACACAAACTCGCGATGGGGAGACTCTATCATGGATGGAGTTTCAGAGACTATTTATGGAGGATTTATTAGTAGTTAATTTGAGAGCGGTGTGTATCCAAGAGATTATTCAACTCCAGCAGTGCAGTTTGACAGTGGGTGACTATTCATCGAGGTTCAACAACCTCTCAAGGTACTCGATGGATATGGCCTGGGATCAGTACTTCAGAGCTCAGACCTTCGATAGAGGTCTACAATGGGACATATGATCTAGTTTCATACATATTTTCATTCCATCATATGTACGAGTGTTCGAGTAGGCCTTGGTGATTTAGAGCTTCTTGGTAGAGCCGAGACAAACGACGACAGTCAGCAGTAGGCAGACAGGTGCAGAGACCTCAGCAGTAGGGATCTGATGTCAGGCTAAGGGATTAGGATGTGGGAGACGTCATAGGAGGACAATGGATAAGGGTTTGGTAGTCTAGGTCTCTCAGGATGGATCCAGTCATCCTAGGGAGAGGCAATTCTACTCATGCGACGGATGTGGACATCTCACTAGAGATTGTACGACCTGTCGAGCTGCTGACATGGAGGTGGTTGATGGACCACTGAGATAGAGGGAGAGAGTTGACCAGAAAAACCTACTAGGTGGCCGACTTGGAATAGGAGTAGGGAGAACTTTGAGTTGTGGAACAAGCTTCGTTCTACTTCAACCACCACCCCGAGGAGGTCCGCAACAGGCTTAGGGAGCGGGGGGACATGGGTGGGGATAGCTGCATGTGGTCGAGGCGTACGACCCAGGGACTCTAGGGATGATCCATGGTATGATTTTTATATTCTCTACATTATGTTCTGTAGTTATAGACACATGTTCCATTCATTCCTTCCTCACCATATGTCTGCTCAGAAACCATGAGATTTCGATAGAGTCGTTGACTCGATCATTACACTTGAAGACACATATGAGAGGAGACTCCATGGTCACTCACCTTTGTAGATTGTGTGATCTTACCCTTGTAGGTGAGAGTGTTGGTTAGAACCTCTTTGTGGAAGTTTGGTGGTCGTACGACGTCATTCTAGGCATGGATTGGTTATCCTCGGTCCATTTCCAGATTGCCTACTTTAGGAAAAGAGTGCAGTGTGTCCGCAACGATGGGACGAGGTTTTCCTTAATAGGTGAAAGGGAGACTCAAGAAGTACAAAATTGGCTCATGCGTAGAACGGTACAACCAATCACTAATGAGTTGGCTAGCCTTACCCTTGGATAAATAGATGTAGTGAAATTCTAGTTCCCAGTAGTAGTGGCAGAGTATTAGGACATCTTTCCCAAAGATGTTCTAAGACTACCTCCCCACCGGGAAATCGACTTTTCTGTTGACCTACACCCTGGGACAGAACCAATTTCTCCATCATCGTATCGGAGGGATCATTTAGTTATTCTCCATTAGAGGGTGATGTTGGAGTATTTTCAAAGAACTAGTTTCGTGATACCTAGTGTTTCACCCTGGGCGGCCCCATTATTGTTTGCCAAGAAGGCAGATGGGTGTTTAAGGTTCTACGTGAATTACCAGTGCCTGAACCAGGTAATGGTGATGAACAAGTATCTACTATCAAGATTGACAACCTCTTCGACCAGCTAAGATGGGCACAGTGGTTCTCAATGGTTAAGCTTTGATTAGGTTACCACAGTTTCGAGTATATGATGAGGATATTTCAAACACGGCTTTCATATGATGCTAAAGTCACTATGATTACTTGGTGTTGACTTTAGGTGTGATGAACGCCCCCATAATGTTCATTAGACTTATAAACATGATATTCTAACCATACATAGACCAATTCATAGGTCTTCATCGATGACATCCTTGTGTACTCAGCGTCATAGGAGGAGCATGCGAGACACCTGTGGATGGTTCTGGATGTACTTTGAGAGCACCAACATTATGGGAAGATATCGACGTTCTAGTTTAGGATTCAAGAAGTCCACTTTTTGAGACATGTCATTTCAGAAAATGGAGTATCTGTGGACCAAGCCAAGGGGGAGGCAGTGTTAGCATGGGAGCCACCTCAGAGTGTGATGGAGGTGCAGAGCTTCCTTGGGTTGGCAGGATATTTGTGTAGATTCATTCCAAATTTCTCCAAAATATCATCACCGATGAAAGCATTGAATATGTCGGGGCATCCATTCATGTGGATGGAGAAGTTCCAGCAGGCTTTTGAGTAGTTGAGGCAGAGTATGAAGAGCACCCTAAAATTGAGATTACCATATGAGGGTGTTGAGTACGTTGATTTATGTGATGCATCGAGGACCGGTCTTGAATATGACTTGATTCAGAGATATACAGTGATTGCTTATGGTTCATTCCATCTTAGTCCATATGAGAAGAACTATGTGGTCAATGATCATGAGTTGGAAATAGTATTATTTGCATTGCAGATGTGGTGACACTACCTATAGGGCGAGAGGTTCATCGTCTACTCTAACCACTAGATCTTCAAGTACATCTTCTCACAGAAGGATCTGAATCTGAGACAGAGTTTTTGGTTAGAGTTCCACTAGGAATATGATTTTGAGATCATCTTTACTCCTAAGAAGGGGAACAAGGAGGAAGAATATCATAGTATGAGATAGAGATCATAGCTTCTAAGTGTGGCTACAGAACAGTTAGACTTGTCACAGTTGTCCTTCTTGGATAGAAAGGATGCATCTTACCTTCCATTGGTGGTTTCCACCACTCCACTCTTACAGTGAATTAAGGAGGCACAACTTGGGAATGTCAAATGTGAGGGTTTACATGTTTAGTAATCCACATGACATGATCCTTATCGATATTTGCATGGAGGGGAGCACATACATATTTTCAGAGGACACAATATTTTACTGGTGGCGTTTCAGGAGGAGGTCCTGAGGGAGTTTCAATCATCCCCCTTAGTGGCACATCCTTCAGTGTCAAAGATGTACTAGGATCTCTGACGATAGTTCTGATGGTCAGGATGAAAAAGGCAATAGCTGTGTTCATTTCTCGATGCCTTACATGCCATCAGGTGAAGGATGGGCACTAGGTTCTAGCAGGATTAGCTCACCCCTATAATTTCCATAGTGTAAGTGGGATATAATATCGATGGACATAATGATGGTCTTACCACAGACAACCAAGGGGCATGATTCCATCTAGGTGAGCGTTGAACGACTCACAAAGTTGGCCCAGATCCTAGAAATTAGGGAACAGAGCTCATTAGAGTCCTTGGAACACCTCTAAATATTTGAGATAGTTTGGATACATATAGTCCTTTCGATAATAGTCTCATATCAAGATGCCCACTTTACAAGACGATTGTGGAAGGGATTGTAGGAGGCTTTTGAGACTCAGATACACATGAGAACGTTGTTCCATCCCAAGATCGATAGTTAGATAGAGATGAACATTAAGGTTCTAGAGGATATGTAGCGGGCATGTGTATTAGACTTTGGACACAGTTTGGAGGACCACCTACCACTGGTGGAGTTTAGACACAATAACAGCTACCACTCCACCATTGGTATGGAACTGTTCGAGGCCTCATATGGGATACCCCTCTGGTCAATTCTTTGCTGGACATACCCTAAAGAGTTAGCATTCATGGGTATAGAGTTGGTACAAGATACCATTGAGAATGTGCAGATCATCTGGGAGTGGATGAAGACTGCACAGAGCAAGAAGAAGTCTTATACTGACAGACAACGAATACCACTATAGTTCGAGGTAGGGGACCATTTCTTCATTACAGTCTCTCCTCGGTGAGGGTTAGAGAGATTTGGATGAGGCGAAAACCTATCTCCGAGGTTCATTGGAACATTTGCAGATACTACGCAAATTTGGTGAGGTGGTGTACCACTTAGCTCGACCACCACAGTTTCATCAGGTACATGATGTCTTCTATGTGTCGCAGCAGGGGGGGGTACATGCATGACCCATCCCACGTCATCGACTAGGGAAATATAGACATTAAGGATGGAGAAACCATTGGTGAGTACTCGTTGGAGATCGAGGATCAGCAGGAGGGGTCCTTCATGGGAGATATATTCCCTTGGTGTGAATCTGGTGGCAGCACATGATTCCTCAAGAGAGCACGTCGGAGCCAGAGGCTCAGATCAGTGCCCAGTACCAACAACTTTTTTAGTAGCCTTTTTTTGGATTTCCTAAACATAAAGAAATAAGGTTGGGTGAATGTAAGGACATAAATATTTTTTGTATTATTCTTAAATAAAATAAGGAATTATTTTGAGATGAGACCTTTTTAAGGTGTGCAATTTCAAGGCTCTTAGTGTTCGGAATAAATGTTTGAAATAAATTGAAATTTTAAACAGCGCACGAGTGCGGTTTTCTTGTAAAAGTGGAGTAATGTTTAAATGGGTGCCTGAAATAGAATTCTAAGGGAACCAATGCATTCAGAGTAGTGACCTTATGTTAGGAATGTCCTATCATCGACTGACGCGGGTCGGCTACAAAAGTCTATTTTTTGGGCGTTTTAAATGGAGCATTTTAGAAGAAATAAATTAAATTAATAATTTATTTTAATTTAAAGTGTTTTCATAATTCAATGATGCTTATATAATTTAAATGATAATGTTCCCAGGGTTAGACTCATAACAATGGAGTTTTTCCCTAGAATCCTCTAGGGCATTGTAGAGGGTCCAACCTTGGAGGATTTTTTAGGAACACCGAAAAACGATGACGCATGGATCATTACACGATGAGATCGAATCATGAATGACGTCTGCTCTTCCTCTTCGTCGGTGACTGATGTAGGGGTTTGGTATTTCAATTCTACTTTTCCCCGATCTAGGATAGAAACGACGAACGTGGATCAACCAATGAATAAGTTGATCCACAGACCATACGTTCTGGCAGGAGAGTTATTATTTTATTTTCGTCTGGTTCCTGATTCATGGATTTATTCCATGCTAGATTATTTTTGGTTGTTTTGATTCTACTCTGTTTGATCCTAAAAATAGGAGTGGATCAATGTCATGACGAATGATAGTGGAGGTTCATTCTTCAATTTGCTTTTAAATTTCATCCCCTTTTTTACTTGTGTTCATTGCATTCTTCACGGGGAAACGAACAAGGGATCGATGCACATTCGTATGGAAACTCAATGATCCCAAATTTGTGATCTGACATCATGACGACCAAGTAGAGGTGAGACAGTGATGGTAGTGGACGAATCGACATGGATCGAGTGTTCTTGTTCATTGAGCGTTCTATTCGTGGGTGGATCGAAACAAGTTTTTGGGGCAGTTAAGAGGCACGAAACCAATGTAATCGGCATTGTAATGGTATGAAGACCTTAGATCTAATTTTTCGAGGAGATCAGGTGGCCAGATCGAGGACTAGAGGAGAAACTGGGGTGTGATGGTGACCGGCATTGTTTCTGGAAATTCTTGAAGAACACGGTGTGTATCCCAAAGAACATTTCATGTGGGACTGGCTTGGCGGTGTCTAGTTTTCCATGATGAATGAAGCGATGATATAGAGTGTTCCCCGAAGTACACGACGTGTGGGTCCTTACGTGGACTTACCGTGTATCTCGGGCGATACAAGGACACAAGATGGAGTACACAGGCGTGTACACCACCACACGGCCAAACCAGGCCTGCTGCACAGTTCACCCAATGTACCTGTTACACGGGATGTCGCACATGGGATAAAGCCATGTACATGCACATAGACCTGTACAAGGAACTGAAACCTGTTATTCAGACATGGCTTGTGATTTTTTCTACATGTCATGTACTAACCTATCTACATGAGAATCCATGTGACACGGGACGTTGTACTTGGGTAGTACCTGGGGTCAGAAGACACGGTGTGTGACATTTCTACACACTATTTACTTTTCAGTACATAGATTGATCTTAGTTTCCACCATAACTTGTATATGTTTTGTTTGGGTTAGTGCCCATTTTTCTCATTCCCATGAAGGTCGGTTATCGTTTCCATTTTCCGGAGTATCATCCCTTCAGCAGGACTTTCTGATATTGAGTCAGGTATCCCTCCGAGAGGCCCATAGTGAGATACTCTATACATTCTTGATTCTAGGTAGATTTAGGTATCGACATAAAAATCCCCATATGGTGTAGATCCTCTACATATCAGGTGAATCCGAATGAGTGGAGGCATCCTCCTAGGCCCTAGAAGTGATCCTCATGTATCATGATCTTTTCCCACTCAGAATGGTGTTCTACCATAATGAGTGTATCTATCTCTCACGACTTTTCCCAATAGCCTGTACTTCTCGGACATACATCATTAGATCTATCAGACTCGTGTGGTGAGTTCTCTCAGACAAGTGATTCATGGAATCATCAAACTCCATCCATAGTAGGGAAATGAGGTCATGTGACTTTTATCTAGACTACGGGTCTGGGTAATGAGTATATATCAATTGTGTTACTCTTTTTATATGTTTAGTAGACATATACTATGTAGAGATAACTGTACTTTTCCCTTATGTATTTTCATTGCGGTTTTCGGGGTCCTCTACTGAGTATTGTTATACTCACCCCAACAAGAGCTTTTCCGGCACCCGTCGTGTCTTGTGCAGATGAATAGATTTCTGATGGAGTCTAGGGTGGACCAGGATAGGACTGAGCTTTCTATGCTCCCTACAGGCACAGGTGTTCCTACGACTATGAGAAGCAATCCCAGTACCACTTTATGTACAGGTTGGACATTGCATTTTTCAGACTCTTGTTTTTGGTGGGCTTGTATTCTGGACCAGTTTACAGTCAGTACTCTACATTCCATCGTACTCTGTAGGTTTGATGTAGTGGTATGCATGCATTTTTTTCAAGAGTTTTTTTCTTACATTTCAGCAATTGTGGGCTTGGAAATATGGGTGTGTGTGTGTGTACAGGTACTTAGGCAATGCCTCCAATGTCAGTAATATTTCTACTCTGTGCTAATCACTAGCCCCTGGCCTATTAGAGGTGGGCTCGGGGAGTCGCAACACGGGCCCCACTATGATGGTTGGTGACATAACCCTTGATATATTTGTTCTAGAGCCACATCAACCGTATCCAAAAATGGATTTATTTGTTCATAAACCACTTATATAATATTTCACCAATATAACAATAATTTTTCCTATATTTAAACTATTATATTGGGTTCGTATAGAGTTTTCCATATCCTAATTCCCATAAATACCTTAACTATCATTTGATACCATGTATAACATCCCTCCTTTCTATTACATTACTTTTCCTTAAATTTTTTAAGAGATCATTGTAGATTAGTTCCTTGGAGAAAAGGTACATAATACAAGAGAAAATATAAAATTATTTTAATCCTCTTGAAAGGATTCCTAAAATTTTCATCCTATGTACAATTTTACATCACATAACCTGGGGACATACATCAAAGGAAGGGGTAAGCATAAGGCTTGGTAAGGGAAAATAGGGATAACCGTTTACATTTGAACTTGAGAGAATACAATAAGAATATAAAGAAATATCCTAAAGTAATGAGTAGAGGCATATCATGATAATAATAAATTTAATCATATCTTGAAAATGTGGATACAACATTTAATTTAGACATTCATAAGAATATCACCAATGTTCATCCCCATGGCATCATAAAAAATACCACGATTGGTCACCAAGGTATTATAAATCTTGGCATCTCTAGAGATTAATTTCATTACAGAAAGCAATAAAGTACCAAATATTTGGGAAATGGATGCACTATCTTTTATCAGCGTAGAGTAGAAAGCACCGATAATAGCCCCACCATTATTAGGGATAGATAAAAAAGTTGATAAATGTCACTTTTATCAGTGCTAAAAAATATATGATAAAGGTGTATCTTTTATCAACTCTTTTTAGCACAGAAAAATGATAGCTTTATCAGTGATATTATTAGCATTGATAAATGATTTTAATAAAAAGTATTATATATATATATATTTATTATAATTATATGGAAAAATAATATTTATTTATATACATTAATTAAAAAATGAATGTTTATAATTATGATAAATTTGGAATATTATAATATATTTTATTAGTAATTCAAATATATATATAATGTTTAAAAATATTATTTATAAGTTTATAAATAAATAGATATATATTTAAATAATTATAAAATTATAATAATTTTTTTAAATGATAAATATTATTATAATATTTATAATTATATATAAATAATTTCTAAATATATTTATTTATAATTATATATAGATATATATATATATTTCAAAATAGATATGTCTCTAAGAATTTTTTCAATATATATATATATGTATTAAGATAATTCTATTATTCGGGGACATGATTTCCATTCTTTATGTTTATATATTGATGCATGAATGTAATGGATGTTATATGATCTTATTATTTATTTGTGGACATGATTGTGAGAAATGTTCCAAATGTTATGATTACTTATATTACAATGATGCGCATGCATGTGTTATGAATTAATCATTATGAATGTACATTTATAAATGGATACTCATATGATTCATTCCTGTTATACCCACGAACTTTTTATATTCTCATAAATACTTATAAAATTATAATAAATATATTTAGTAATAAATATATCTGTTATACTTATAATTATAAAAATATAATTATATATATATATATATTATTTAAATATATTTATTTATAATTATTATTAGATCTAAATATCTGTATATATACATTTAAATAATAATAAATTTATAATAAATAAATTAATTATAATTTTATAAATATATATTTATAAATTAACAAATAAATATATTTTATTTATTTGTATAGAGTAATGTATAAATAATTATAATTATATATATATATATATATATATATATTTGTTAATATATATATATATTCAAATAATTAAAAAACTATAAAAATATATTATTAATAATTATAAATTAAAAAATATATACAATTAATACCCTAGAATCCAAATAATTAAACATAGTTGTTTTCTACAAATTCTTTTTATTTTAATTCCAAATAATAAGATTTGTTCTGTTATAAAAATGCAATTATTATATAATTATTTTTCTCATTGATATTTTATTATTAAGAAATGTTTTCTTTGGTTGATTTTAGTCAGTTCCTTTTAATTCATATATTAATTCTTATATGGAATAAAGGCTTTGTATTTAAATGAATTTGTTTATAATCAAATTCATGCTAGGGATATATCATTTCATGCTTCTATTTTCATTGTATATAGCATTATATAATACCTAAAATCTTGTTTTGTATTTATAAAATAATATTTTAGAATGTAAAATTAGATTTTATTGAGTGAGATCATTTTAAAAATATATTTTTTATTGAATGAAAATTATTTTTATGGTTGTGAAATTTTTTTAAATATGGGTTTTCATATAGTTTCATTTATACGTGGACTTTTTGCTATTGAAATTATAATAGTATTTGGAGAAATGTATTACATTGTTAAACCATGTTTGAATATAACCTTGTAAAAAAATAATTTATTAAATTTGAAATTTTAGAGATGTGGTTTATTTAATTATGAACAAATATTGATTATTTTGATGTTTTTTGAAACAATTTAACATGAAAATATGTATTTAATTTTTAAGAATTTGGATTTCATTCGATGTGTACATGTATTTGAAAAATAATTTAAACCCTCCTATGATAGGGGTGTTATTGTCGTGGATATTAAAATTTTGAAAATTTTTTGTTCTGTTTTGTTATCAAGTGTAATGTGCTTTTGGATCTAACCCATTAGTGGACATTAGGACTTTTTGATTTGAGTGTCTTTGAAACCATAGAGGAGATAGATTTGTGTTTAATTTTTCTTTATTCAACCTCCAAGAAATGTCGTGATATGAGTTAGAAAGTACATCATGTGGATATGACTTAGGGAAAGCCCCATTATTATTTTAATGCATTTTCTTCATGTTATTGGCTTCTCTAATATGTTGAAAGGAGTGGAATGGTCTTGATCCTTTTCACATTATGAATTATTGATCCATCATCCTTCATTTTTTAATGGGGACCAAGATTCTCATAAGGTTATGGAATTGTTTGGTATATTTTTTAAATTATAAAACATGGATACTCAAGAGTGGTTTGAGGTGATTTTTATTTTTTGTTGGTGTGATTGATACGCTAGGAGTGTTTTGGGTATTTTTATGTTATTTAAAATATAATGAGTTATTGTTAAACAAAATTGTTGTCCTACAATATCCTTAATTAGACTACATGAAAATGAAATCTCACAACATTCAATATAATCACCTCTATGAAAGTCAATTTTTATAAAAATATTTTGATATATATATATATATATCATGAATGATAATTACCTCTATAAGAGTATTTTCTAATGTACATACAATTGATTAATATTTATCTGATCAAAAATTGGCCTTTATAAAAGTTTTAACACCATTACAACATATATGTTAGGGAAACAAATGTTTGATGTATATAATAATAAATAATTTTTATTTTATTAATAATCCATAAAAATTTAAACTCGTTGTGATTTAATAAAAAAACTCAACTGCCATTCTAAATAATTTAATTGTAATTTTTTAGATAAATTTCAATTGATCTTATTTTTTGTATATCTTTTGTTTAATATTAATATTACTGAATTAATAGGATGGGTATGAATTAATAAATGATGAATTCTAATCATATGAAAAAAACTGTATTATGATATAGTAAAAGAGTGCATAAATTTTTTAAATGATCATTCACCTGGCCCTTATCAAATCCTTTATCTATGATTACAATGATATTATTTAAGGCTAATTGGTCGGTAGGAGTTAGAAGAACTCTTGACCTAACATGGAATTTATCGAAGTTATAAATGTTGGAATAAAAATGGGGAAAAGAGAATATAGATCTGGACAAGGATAACACTGAGTTTTATGGATCATATAATATAATTACAATTGTTGACAATGAAGAAGACCATATCAAGGGTATTAGAACAAATTTTAATGATGATTAAGATCATATTGAGGAAATGACAAGGATAGTTGAATATGAACTTCATGATTTTATAAAATTGATTGAGGAGTCAATGAGTTGGTAAAAGACACCACTATGTGATGGTTAACCTACGTATACATCATTATTAACTGTACTTTAGCTGTATAACATGAAATATTGTAATGCATGGAGTGATGACAATTTTACATAACTAATTTTTTCATTTCATGACATACTCCTAGAAGATAATGGGCTCCCCAACAAAACATATGATTCTAAAAGATTGTAATATTTGATGGGAATGTCCTTTTAATGAATATATGCTTACACAAATGACTTTATACTATTTACTAATGACCAGAAATTACTGAATTATTTCCCAATGTTTGGTATTTCTCAATACATTAGGGATGAATCGGGTCCTATGAAATTTTTATACAATTTCCTATAATTCCATGGTTTATATACCTATATGGAAGTGAGGAGACTATATATAAATCGATGTAGTTTTCAAATATTAGAAATAAATATTGGAAACTTAGTCACATGGAAGACTCTCCTCAATGGAAGAAAATTGATCCTATGTGTCCTAAATTAGGAAAGGATCCAAGAAACCTTAATTTTTATATATTTATATATGGATTAAATAATTTTGGTTTTCAAAGAATCACTCACAATACAAGTACAATTAAATTGGAAAATTATAATTTTTCTCCTTGGTTATACATGAAATGAAAATACATTATGTTATCTATTCATATATCAGGAAAAAAACACATGGTAATTTTGTTATGCTTATTTGGATCCATTGATTGAGTATTTGAAATTATTATACGATTCAGGTGTTATCTTGTGTGATGCATTCAAGAATAAATATTTCACATTGAGAGCCATGTTTTTTGGGACGATAACTAAGTTTAATTAATGTGGAAATTTTTTCAGATACTGCTTTAATGGATCTCAATGGTGTTCCATTTTGAAAAAAGGTACATAGTAAATTAGGTTTAAACATTCAAAAAATAGTGTGTTTCTAAGAAATTATATATTTCTACCCTGACGAAAAAGTACTGATCTTGGAAGACATCATTCTATGGTAGTTCATAATAATATGCAGTACCATATCAACTAACAGGTGATCAACAGTTTAAGAAAGTAAAATATATGGACACTAATTTTGGTTATCAGTTTTTCAAAAATCATTTGAAAACTGACCAAAATAAGAGATTAGTTTTATTTTTGATTTATTATAATATAATTTTATATACGTTATAAATTATCTTGATGTTATGTGTATTGAAATATATATATGCGATAGTTTAATTATAATGTTACAAGATGCACCTAGAAAAACAAATTATGGAATTAAGGTTAGGTTTGACATGGTTGAAATGGGAATATGGGAAGAGTTATTGCCAGTGAAGGATGAAAAGTGAAATTTTCTTCCTCCACCTTATTATATTCATTCCAAGAAGGAGAGATATTAGTTTTGAAACTTCATTAATGATATAGAGGTTCTCGAGGGATATTCATTTAATGTGAAAAATATCATTTCAATGACTAGTTTAATGTTAAAGGGCCTAAAATCACCTGACTTCCATGTTTTTTTAAAGATATAATTCATTTAACATTACGTTTCATTCTTCCCAAGAATTTTTGGGATGAATTAACTAAGATATATTTATTTTTCCAAGCTATATGCAACAAATTTATATACCTAGTGAAATGTCTGAATATGGAATGATAAATTGTCATCATATTATGTGAATGAAAATTTTTATACCTACCAACATTCTTTAAACTGATAATTCACTTGACGGTTCACTTATTGAGAGATATTTTTCAATGTGGTCCTACACAGAAGAAGTGAATGTACCCCATTGAAGGATATATGAATATTTTTAAAATGTATCTCAAAAATAAAATTTGGATAGAGGGTTGTATTGTGAAGTGATATAGTATTGATGAAGCTATTAAATTCTATAATGACTACCTTTTCAGGGTGGAAAAAATTGTTCTACTAAAATATCATAACACTAGGAGGCCTAAGGGTAATGGAATTTATGG
The DNA here is from genome assembly GCA_963277665.1 of Viscum album. Lineage (NCBI taxonomy): Eukaryota > Viridiplantae > Streptophyta > Magnoliopsida > Santalales > Viscaceae > Viscum > Viscum album. The sequence goes on along the minus strand of OY728137.1, from coordinate 441,158,337 downwards.
AATATAATTTTCCACAACCAATATTACAGATCTAGAGTAGTCCCACCATTACATTTTTCAAAATAGTTTGGTGATTTCCACATATGTCGAAACCCATAATCAAATACTTTGTAATTAGAATCCATCAAGGGTTGAAATATGGATAAAATTTACACATAATCAACAATTTATAGGATGGTTTCAGAACCATATTTATAATTTTTGTGAGAAAAATATGTGTTTAATTTAATAATGATTTTGATGGATTCACATAGAACCAAGTGTGTATGTATGATCTTATAATGGTTATGTAATTAATGGTTATATGTTCTGTAGAAAATGAACATGATGAGGATAGTACCATAAAAAATATTGGAGTTACACTTTTGGATAAAGTGATTCATGTTTCTGGTACTGAGTATAGAAATAAAATTTATGCAAATATGTCATACTTTGGCTTCATCAAACAAATATGGGAGTTGGATTATACAACAATCGAAGTGAATATTTTTTAATATAAGTTGGTTGATAATTCTATTTTTATTATAATAAATGTAATGGGATTAATAAAAGTATATTTTAGTAAGGATGGGTACAAATATGAAATATTTATAATGGAATCATAGGAAGAACAATTATTTTATGTTCCAAATCCTGCAAACCAAAAGTGGTCAATTTTTCTGTTAGCGACCAAAACCACAATTGGGTCAAATGAAAAGTCAATTGAGGGTAAACATTTAATTTTGATGCTTCAATCACTTCCTGGTGTTCCCAATGTATACGGGGCTTTTTATGTCAGAGGTGACCAAAATAAAAGGATTTGGAAACTTAATAGAGGGGTAAAATTGTATCAATATTTAAAAAAAGAGTTCAATAATAATGTTATATTTTTAGGTAATATACATTATGTTACATCATGTTTTTATATTATCCTTACTACATTTATGTAATATAAGTTAAATGGTATACCAATTCAACAGATAATGACTTATAAACATGTTAGTTCTCCTAATCTTGAGAAACAACAAGTGTATCAAGCTATTTCTTCTCCCAGTGCATTGGAACAATGACTTTCTTCACATGTTGATGCTGGTACTATAAAAGAACAACATGTCTCGTAACCTACTACCACTACCATTATAGAGGTACAATAACCTTCAACATATACTGATGCTACCACCCTGAGGAACAACATATTTATAATTTTTTAATTTCAGGAAATGGTAGATGAAGAAAGACCGATGATGCATAAAAATCAAGAGTTCTGTAGTTTGATGGTGTTAGAAAAAATAATAAAGGTGAAAAGAAAATAAATCAAATTAGAGGTCGAATGGAATTCATGGGGCCAAATTTTTCACCTCAGAAATCCCATGTTCAGTAGTTACATTGGAAGCATCACTCGATAATGCATGCTAATTGATTTAGATTCGTTGCACCATGTTGTTCCCACGCATGAGACATTATTATGGGAAGATATTACTGTAAAACTTTGATATAATTTCCTTATTTTACTAGAATATAATATAATGAAACATTATATTAATACTCTTTATCCCTTAATGAGAGAATTTATAGTATTTGACCCTAACAAGAAATATGTATTAATGAATTATGGAAGGATTCAAAAAGGATTTCACACAATTATAAGAAGATTTATTATTAAAGATGATGAAGGGAAAATAAACCATCACCCAACACTTATTTATGAACACCTAACAACACATTATGTGTGGGATTTATTTACTAGCCTTCGTGTTGATATTTCTTTTAGGGTACATTATGGTTGGTAATACCTTTTTTGAGAATATGTGAATTCATCACTTTGATTGGGAATTTTTTGTTTATGAAATATAAACTATGTGATAAAAATAAAGAATAGATAGAAAAAGAAATTACCCCTACTTTAAAACATGTATGGGGTACCCATCACTTGATGAAAAATGTATTTTAAATATTTCATAACATTTATATGTGACATGAAACAATAACATAATTATCTTCCTCTGTTAATATATATATTGAAGAATTAATATCCAAATCCAATCCTATCCCATGGCATGTTATATGGAAGGAGGACATTGTAAATTAAATATTTGATTCTAATAAATTATAACTCACCAAAATTATGGGAAACATGTGTAAGTTTTTATAATAAAAATTTTTTTTCCTACAAATCGCTATTATATAAAAATGATTAATTATTTTCCTATTTTCATAATTTTATATATTCATAAGAATTATCAAAACCTACATTAAATCAATTCCTTTTATTGGTGGACTTGAAGATGACAAAATATCATGGACACTTCAGATGTATGGGTTTTGGAGGGACACCCCAAACATATGTTGTAAAAAAACAAAATTAGGATAAATATACAGAATTCATTTAGATGAAATCAATATTATCTAACATTGATGTAAAATTTAATTAGTATTTATAGTTTATAGAACCTATTAAGGATAAAAAGTAATGATAATAAAAAAATCAAGAACAACCATTGCATGAAAATCCCCCCACCATCTATGAGGAAAATAATTCCACTCAAAGAGTTGTCTCATTCGATGTAATCAATATTCAAAACAAATTACATTAAATTTGATTCAGATTGATATATAATAATTTATTGTACTGATATTATATAGGGTGAAAATGAATATGATTTATATCTTTCAAACCCCACCCATCACCTTGTAGTGTGATCTACAATGTTCAATATCCAACACTATCATCTACACAGCATACCACTTACAATAGGTCATGTGAGTGTGGTGATTAGCATGGATTATGAGCCAAACATTGAGCTACCTATTCCTATTTATGATGAATATATTCACATGTTCATAAATGTAGTTGAAACATTCATCACATGGATATAGATCTTGTAAAAACAAATTTCAACAAGATGGTATTATTTTCCAAATTATTTTTCTTGCTCAAATATTAAAAATTAATGAAATAAGGTCTAAACGGATGAATGTTGTTACAGAAAGACAAAGGGATGATGTGAAATAGAAGATATACTCAATACCATCTAAATGATCAACCAAATGATCAAAATATTTTCCAAAATCACCTTTATGGAAATATTTCTATATCAACATTTACTAATATTAAAGGTTCATGTAGATACAATGATACAAAAGGGTAGTAGTCACATATTTTATTTTGATGAAAATATGTATGGAGATGATGGTATATAATACATTTCTCTAGAAAATATAAATTATGTCCTAAAATATGAATGGATATGAGCCACATTTGTACATGTATACATGAGTTATGTTATCATGATTTATTATTTGAACAGTAGATATACTATGTTAATGGTGACTAAATAGATTTCTTATTTTTTGTTGGTGTATATATCAATTACAATTGAAGGTATTTCACCCTGATATAAATTGTACTCATAATTCATCATACTATTTCAAAAGAAAAAAATAATATAGAATCTAAAAAATGGATAAAATAGTGTCAAACCTAGCCAAACTGTTTGAACAAAAACTTACAACTGACAAGTTCTTCTTAATACCAATGATGAAGGTGTAGAACTCGAAAATTTAATCATATATATATATTTATTCATTTCATTCATTACATATGAATTTTGAGTTTTTAGGAAACATTGGATGCTAAATATGGCCAATTTGGATACTCCGAAGATTTATTTCCATGAATGACTACATGGATACCCAACAAACCAACCATACATAATGGGATTTTTAATTGGTAATACCCTACATACAACGTTCTATAAATAAATTTATGTAATTCAATTTATAATAGGTTATAATGATGATTCTTTTATGATAGGATGGTGTGTAAATATCATGAAAATCTAGGAGTAAGGAAAAGGGTTAAGCACAAGGATCATAAAATGATCTACAATAGGACATGTATTGTGGTATATATAAAAAGATTTCACTATCCAATCACATATCAAAACAAAATACTTATTTTTCTCAGGTTTTTTGCTGTGATTGAAAAAAAATTAGAAATTAAAATAGTTATAATCTATTAATATTTATGTAAGAATTCATATTTTATTAACAAACTAGCATCCATAAACATAAATTTTCAATGATAATTACTATTACAATTATAATATTTATTACTCATTTATGTATTTATATTTTTTTATGTAATACTATAATTGTAGGAAATACTCATATTCCCAAGACGATTTAGATTTTCTTAGAAAAGAATGGGCAGCATAAATGATAGAAGAATGTACACAAATAGTATGAAGATGTGAATTCCATAGAAATAATGGATTGTTTCATATATATATTTTTTATTTATTTATTTTAATTATTACTCACATATGAATTGTTTTCATATATAAGTTTATTTATTTGTTCGATTGTTTGTGGTTTATTAACACTACTCATGCTTTTTAGAGATTGGACTTCATGTCAGCAACTATGTTAATGATAACAAGGAAATTCATGAATAATGTATACCACCATCATGAAATGGCGAATTCATACTTTTTATTTAATTACATGTGTCATATTTTTGTCTACTTTTTGTAATTTATTATCACAATCATTTATATCTATTACATCATTAGTTGTTTTCACGTATATTTTTTTAATTCATTTTTTTAATTCAACTATCTACCACATGTAATAAAAGAGATTAAATGTTCTTTCCTTCCAATGTTTCAATTATTTCCATTGATTTTCCTTATTGTCCTACCAACCCTACTTATTTATTCAAGGTTGTTATCCAAAATACCAATTCACGTTATTGAAAACTAAATTATTATAAGAATATATTTCTCTCATTGTGGTTACTTCCCATGATATAATGGGTTTAATATCTTCCTCTACTCTTCTGGTTTTCAATAATGTGAATGGTTTTTTGGAAAAGAACATCAACTCAATATGCAGTGTTGGTAGTTCAACAAAAAAAGGAAATTGTAGTCATGGTAACATTAGTATTTTTGGCTTACTTTGAGGCTCTGGTATATGTAAGAATCAACAAAACCACAATATGACACATGGTATTAATGGTATAACTCCAATAGAATCATTTAACTAAAATTAACATTAATTTTATTAAAATAGAATACTGAAAAAATAATAACAAAATAAAAATAATTTATAAGGGTTTGATACTTTATTACAATGATATATATGAAATATAGAATGTGTTGTAATAAATAACACCTTAATTTGTTTCACAATGTGATCGATATGATTTAAAGTGTCTGTTATTAGTTTATAATTGACATCTTAGATTAAAACTTGTCACTCACTGAAATCTAATCAAACTTAATTATATTTTCTAAATAATTTAGGACATAAATTTATAAATACTTTTTGATGTTTTTAAGTTGGTATCATGTAAAACCGAAATATAATGTGACATTTATGAGTCAAAGTATGTGTTTCCACTTAAAAATGGCATTTTAGTAAAAAAAGAAAAGTGATGTACTGAAAACTGATAAAAATCATTCAGATTGTCTTTGTACAATATTATAATGATCCTTGAGTCATTTAGGACATTTATTAATCAAGGTAACCTCAATAATACCCATGGTGTGATCGTTATGACTCCAAGTTCATATTTTTATTAATAATTAACATAAATTTTAGTAAAAACGACAAATAGCCAAATAAAAATATAGAAAAAGACTTTCCTATTTTTTTAATCTTTATAAAAACTATTAAAAAGTGATTTGAGATGTGTAGGAATCATAGTCATCATAATATGAGGCATAGTGTTTCAGGTATGACTCCATGTGGGTATTTTTGTTTTAAATTGATGATAATTTTAGCAAAAGGAACAAGTTACATAATTAAAACAGAGAAAACACAATCAGAATGTTTTTCTACTTTAGTAAAATGAGACATATGTAATTTTATATGTTTAGGAATAAACATAACTTTAATCAGATGCACTATGTGATCTGTATGACTTTAGTGCATCATTTTATTTAATATGGACAAAATTTTTAGTAAAAACACAACTAGATTAATCAAAAATGAAAAAATGAATTAAAATTGTATTGATAAATAATGAAGATTATAAATTAGTTATTTTTTACATGTAGGAATCAACCACACATCAATCTAATTCATGGTATGACTGATTTGAGTCCAAGTGTATCTTTTTTATTTTAAAATGACATAAATTTTAGAAAACGAAATAAGTGATGTATTAAAAACAAATAAAAATCATTCATATTGTTTTGATACATTAGGGAAATGATCAATGAGCCTTTTGGGACATGTAAGAATTAGATTCACCTCAATCCAACATACGATGTGACCAGTATGACTCAAATTGCGTCTTTTTATTTAATATTTCCATATGTTTTAGTAAAAATGAAACGGTCCAAATCAAAACTGAGAAACAAAATTTAGATTGTTTTGATGATTTTTCAAAAGGATCCAATGGTCATTTGTGATGTGTAATAATAAGACTCACCTAAATCCAATACACTGCGTGATATATATGACTCCAAGTGTGTCATTTTACTTTAAAAAGACATTTATTTTTTCAAAAGAAAAAAGTGACCATCTAAAAAATTATTAAAGAAACAACAAAATGGTTTTGATACATTTTAAAAATTGTCCCATAACCATTTTTGTTCTGTAGTAATTTGCCTCACCTCATTTTGATGCATGTAGTGACCAATATAACTCAAATTGTGGGTTTTTATTTTAAACATGCATTAATTTTATCAAAAGGAACAAGTGATGAAAAGGAACCCAAGAGAACATATTCATTCTATTTTTATAAATTAGGAAAAAAATCCATGAGTCATTTATAAAATGGAGAAATTCGACTCACCCCATTCTGATGCACTGTTTGACTAATGTGACTCCAAATGTGTCTTTTTATTTGGAATTCACATCAATTTTACCAAAAGGAACAAGCGACACACTAAAAAAAATGAAAATTTATTCAGACAGTTATGATACTTTATGAAAATGGTCAAATAATCCATATTTTGTTTATGAATCACATAAACCTCAATATAATAGATGGTGTGACTAATATGACATAAAGTGCCCACTATCATTTTAAAAATGACATTTTATTTCAGAATTTGTGTCATGCAATGACATCCATGAAAATTTTATACAATTGTCTTTATAATTTTGGAATGAAATCCATAAGTATTTTTTGACATATAGAAGTATTCTCATTTCACACCGACACATGATGTGACTAGTTTGACTCAAAGTGTGTGTTTCTAGTTTGAAATTAAAATTCAGTAAAAAACAAAAGTATCATACAAAAAAACGAGGCAAATGCATTCAGATTGAATTGATACTTTATTAAAATGATCCACATGTAATTTTTGACTTCTAGGAATTATCCACACCTCAATAACACAAACAGTTCAGTATGAATAACTCCAAGTGTGTCTTTTATTAAAATTGAGATTAGTTTCATTAAAAATAACAATTGACATACTAAAAAAATAGAAAAGAAATTTTAATTGTTTTAATAACATAGAACAACGGTCCATACCTTATTTTTGATCTATTGGAATAAACTGCACCATAATAGAACTCATGGTGTGACTGGTATACCACTAACAATGTATTTTTATTTAAAATTAAAATTTCTTAATATATTCATTCATAGTAATGTTTAATTTATTTCCTAATAATATTACTTCTATTATATTTTTTTCTTATATAAATGTATACTTTTATTGAGGTTGTGTTATATTTTTGGAAGTGGATACCATGGGAGAACTTTTTGAGAGGGGATCATGGGATCCATAGTCGATGAAACATTAATGTTTTTTAATTTCTGTGAGTAGTAATTGTAAATGTAATTATAAACAATGTTGTTTCAAATGTATATAGTAGTTTTTTTATTCATTATATATAATTAATTTTAATTAAATTATTTATTTTGTGTACAATATATAGGTTGGTAGGTTATACATTGGGGTTTCTACAGTGTGATTTTTTTACAATAAGTGTATTACAGCCGGTGGGGCCTTCAACAACACTAAACCAGAACTAATAACGGGTGACCTTTATCGGTTCTTTTTTTAGTACTGATAAAGATCCCCCTTTATTATCTCTTTGATAGATCAGATAATGGGTAGCCCCTCCCACCCACAAACATTAATAGAGCTAAGGATTATACTGTTTTTAGCATAATTAAAATCCTACTTGAGCACTATTATGGAAAATTTATGTAGTAGTGGGAGAAAGAATAAATCATAAACTGAACACTGGAGATTCCCTTTGGAGTTTTATATTTTTAATTGGGTTTCCTTTTTGGTTTTTCTCTAGCTAGGGAATCATTGTATTGAGAAATCATGAAATCTAGTGCGCATGTTTTTAGGAAATTCAATATAATTGAATGTTTTGGCAAAGTGGTGTATCATTTTCCCCTTCCATAGAGCTACAACACTATGCATGACGTGTTTCACATGTTTTATATTGAGATATATCATCCTAACCCTTATCATGTGATATAAATGATGATATAATTCTTTATGTTAAAGTTCCCTTAGATGAGAATCTAATATTGATTTTGGAAAATAGTAAGAACAATCTCAAGGGAAATACTACACCTCTAGTAAGAGTGCACTGGTAGCATGGGTGTGTGTAAGAGGAGACATAGGGGTGATATTTGGATATGACGGTATAGTGGCTAGACTTGTTCAGTAACACCCAAAAATTATGTATAATAAAGCTGAACGATAAGTTGTTATATGGCTGGGTGGTTGAAAGATCATGTCTTTTTCTAAGTTCATCCCTCATTGATTTTTGGTAGATCTTTTTCATTCTGGTATCTTTTTTTTTGATCTTGGGTTGGAATGGATTTTTAGAGAAGTTGGGTTCTTGTAAAATCATAAAGGTGTGTTGTAATATTATGCATATAACAGAATATATATGAAATAAGTATGATATTATGGTGTAATGTGATTAAGAAGGTCTTTTAGGCTATAAATGACCTCTACACCAGAATAATATACCTTACAACATAAAATTTTTAGACCAATACCATGAAAATGTGTATACTATAAGCTTGTCTGACAAGCTATAAATCCAATTCCTAATATAAAAGTTGATTTTACATCGAGAAAGTTGTTTTTATCTGGTTTTATACAGACAAGATTGGTATTTTGGTGTATGTGGAAATCATGGGGTTTATGATGGAAACCTTAAGCTTAAACTATAAATTACTCATGCATATTTTAAAAATAATAATTTTTCATGTGTTTTGGTAATCCGTTTCTTCCCCCTTGATATTTTTATCTTCTAATGACAATCTTATTTATTTATATTCAATCAATAAGTAGGGATCTCTCAGGTTTGGTATTCTTAATTGTGATATTAAATACAACACTTCCTCATGAAATTCCTCTTCCTCTTCCACATTCTCTTCTCCTTCAAGATATTTTGATCTCTAGGATCACTGGTTCTATTTTGAAAGGATGTACAAAGATAATATATTCTATAAACATGATTATCTCTATATGTCTTTATCATTTATGATGTTGGTTTTATAGAATAAACTACTAATTTCAATTACAATTTTTTGAGTATTTACAAAATTGTTCCATCACGTTGGCACTCTCCACACGCAACGTAACATACTAAATAAATTAATGTTTGATGATAATCATGCACATATACCTCCCTTTGTATCGTGTTCGTTCCATTTTCATTGGGATTAGGCTTGCGTTTACATGTGGGGTGAGCCTACCCTTAAGATTATAATGAACATGAAAGGAGGAAAATATGGTTGTGCTTATGAATGTAAATTTTTATTAGATTATAATATAAATTATGATAACATATGAATATAAGTTATTTATTATGATAAAATTACATAATACACACTATATAAATTTATACTTGTTTAATTGACATGTTTTCATGATAATTCCTTGGGATAAATTGATGAGAGAATTGTATTTGGAAGATAAATTGAATTTTAGTGAATTTACCATTCAGGTGAATGATGACATCATTTGTAACCATTTCCATGTTGACATGTTTCTTCATTATTATGATTAAATTATTATATATAAGGATTGGATTAGTTATGATGTAATTATTATTTTAGGCCTTAACTCAATTATGCTGAAATGCTTATATATAGGGCTTGTCCGGGTTATGAATAAATGCATATATATAGGAATTAGAACCATTATGTGTTTATTATATATGTGATTATAAATTAGACTTGTAGACATGTATGGAACTGTTATGTGACATTCTTAGAGATATTCTAGCACGATGTTTATCCAGGGTGCATAACCCCATGTGTCACCCAGATGCTCACGGTTTAGAAGGTTATTTGATGTATCATTTTAATTTATTACTTAATAATAGTTACATAAAACTTTATTTAATACACTTATTAATCATACTAGTTTTTTTTAGAGAGAGTGGTATTGACCTATATAATTTTATAGAAACCCCATTCAAGCCACCATTTAGAAAAACAAGAATATTTGAAGGATACAGGTTTGATAAGGGAAAGGGACAATGTTGTTGATTTCTTTCTTATTAGATGGGTTGGTTCTTGGGATGGTAAATACATTGTATTCAAGACCAAACGCAATTTATTTTTATCATATTTAGTTTAGTATTTTATCAATATGAATTCAAGTACAAAATTATGTTACGTTACATCTCGTTAAAACATTATTATCTTATTATTTGGGTTGTCTAGTTGCCTTTCACTACTTTGATTACCTATAGTTTATTGTACCATTTTTACTATTTCTATTACTTTGATATTTATGTCCCATATAATTTAAATGATATCCAATGGGGAATAGTCTCTTCATTATGTTCTTTACACCCTTAATACTATTCGGTAGCCTCTATAAAAATGGTAAGCATGTGTGAGGTCACGTAGTCAACTTAGTGTGGTCACGTGATGGAGTTATGAATAGAGGGGAGTTATAATTGTGGTTGTACACAAATTTCTACATTTCTCAACTAGAATATGAAGAGATTTCAATTATGTGTAAATGGATTCAAGGTGCACTATATTATGAAAAAATATATAATTTGTTCGCTCTAAGATGATTGGATCCATACCTTGCCCCAATCATGTGAATCAAGACATAAGTTGAAGCATACGTACCAAAATAAAATAACTTTATAGAAGTAAAAATGGGCTTTTATTTACTTTCTTTCTTAGTAATTGTTTAGTACCATATTCTATGATGTAGTGAATCCTCACCCCCCATACTTTGAGCATTAATTTTATAGATACTGTGGATTCACTGTTTTAAATTCATTTTTAGGTCCATGAAACACACAGACATCCAGGGAAAAATGGAAATGAGCTTCATAGGGAATGTGGCATAAACTTTAAATTTCAGTTTTAATTTATACTCCCCTATTTTTTATAAATATTTAATTTTTAAATGGAATGATTGAATACCCACACATACGCAAGTGCTAACCTTTAATCTATGATTCATAGCATTTTTAGGAACCCCATGATTCCCTATTTTAATTTTGATATTTTTATGAATTGAATAAGTATAATATAAAAAGTGGATTATTAATTTGGAGTATATGAACATGATTTTAGTGGACCATGTTTTTCATTTTTATTCACATGTATTTGAAAATTACATCCCATATTTCCTTCTTTGAATTTGAGAAATTTTTTTTCGTTTGTTTATTTCATCATGAAATATTCCTTGAGTGGTGAATCAAATTAAATTATCACATTCCTAATAGGTTTATATACTAAATTATTCCCATATATCATAGTAAATTTCATGAGAAAGCACTAAACATGTTACTATATAGGATTGGGATTTGAAATTATAAAAATGATTATTGTGTGAAATTCACAAGGAAGATGATTGATGCATTTCATTAAGATATCCATTGTCCTTAAGACCCACCTAATATTAATCATTCTAAATACCTTAATGAACATGATTTGAATTGAATTATAATAAGCCACATTAGAATCTAATTTAACCATTCCTACTCATACTCTATTAATTTTCATTATTTTTAATGTATAAGTGTTGGGGAATGGGAATTTATTGAAAAATTGGATATGCCTTATTAAAAGGAAAGTGTATTTAGAGTTTCATTATCTATTCCATATTTTCCATTTCATAATTCATTAATTTTTCACTCGTCTAAAAAAAGTTCTTAAACAAGATTGAGATTCATAATAGAGGGTCATAAATAACCATACATTAACAAATGTTCTTATCATTTGGTTTTTCATGCTGGATGTGAGAATTTTCCTATCTTAATTTATTAAATATTAAAAATTTTGAAATAAAATGAAAATAAAATTTATAAGGGTAACACATTGATTTTTTCATTTTTCATGACCTTATATAAACCTGGGATGTGTGGGGGTTGTCAGTTCGAAGTGTAGAGTGTATTGGGTCCTTATATTATTATCATTCATTTCACTTTCGAGAAAAAACTACATTTTAATTAATTATTTTATTCCTCAATTTCCTACAAGCCTTAATCCTTAGAATCATATGATCCTAAATCACAAATCTTATTGGATTCTTAGTGACATTTTTCTCTTTTATATGGAGAATTGTTATAATTTTCAAATTCAACTTATTGTACATGTAATTATAGTATGATGAAATATAGTTGTTTATTTTAACTTAATTGATCAGATAAGAGAAACATGGGTGAGGAAAATCATAATCGACTTGATAATAACGATAAATTAAAATACATGATTGGGAGTGATGAGAAGTTCCAAATTTTATTGGGAAAAATATTTTACATTTTGTCTTGTGAGTAGTTGGAATTATATTGTATAGGGGACACACGAAATTTATTTTCCCCCATTAATGTTTTTTATATTAATTCATTTCTATTTTTTAATATTGGTAAATTTAGCATTTACTTTTAAATATATATCATAGAGGCACTTTTGTGGAGAACTTTGTATAATTTTGGGGGTTCTGTGAGTTTATAATTTAAATATATTCTTTAAAACATTAATTGACAAATGTCCTTGGTTTTTAATTTTTATGAAAGAATTTTTCATTAAAAATATTAAATTAAGGGTGTTTTATATCCTGTAATAACATTTACTAAAAAAAATAAAAACATTCAAAAAATACTTGTTTTTATTTGTTTTATTCTCTATGTATTTTTTTTATTTTCTATGGGTTTTAATTAAAAAGGGGGGATAATAAAAAATGTGTATAGAAAAGATAACCTTCTAACTATCGTGTATAATTCAACATGGAAGCCCCAAAGGAGGGTGTACTGGAAAATCCACCCCATAATAAGAGTGAAACACGTAGTATAGAAGGGGAAAATATGGAACAATGATTATGGTTAGTAATAAGAGCACACTACACAAGAGGGTACTGGTGCATGGGAGAAATTTTTGGGTGGTGGTAAGAGGATAGCCTCACCCACTCAGGGGTGGAACACAGTGATGGTAGGGGTCCTCAGACCAAAATCCGACATCACATTTTCCTAACCTTCCTGAGATCACATATCAAGTAATGTGAGACCATTCTTACCATCTATGAGGGATATGTCCTTATGCGTTGAACTATTCACTAACCAATATGTTGTGATCTCATTTTTTCTCGCACACTGTCATCCTTGGATAAAAGTTATTCCACAGACCACCATGTTACAATACAGAGCACCATTCCATATCATCAACATTTCCACTATATCTTAAACCTACCCTAGGTGAACACGAAGACATCTCCAATGGATTTTTTATACATTTTTTTCTCATTTTATAATGATCCTCTATTTAAAAAATTATAAAATTATGCATGAATGGTGGTTGGACCTCTACCACATTTCATCTAAAATAAAAAAATATAAATCATCATATATTTTAAAATATATATGTTACTGTATATGATATATATTGTGCTTATTTTTTTTAATAATTATTTCATTAATATTTGAAATTGATAATTTTATGTTATTATGAAATAAATTTTGTGATAATTAAACAATATTTTACACAATATATTTTTGATTTAGTTTATTTTCAATTATGTTTTATATATTGAGTCAATTTTTCAAATATCCTTTATATTGTAATTATATATTATATGTTATATTCTTTCAAATTCACCTACATAAAACCTAATAATGTTTCAATTTAGTATATTTTATTGTCTATAATATAAAAAATATAAATACAATGTAAATGATATTTGACATGGTTACTGAGCATATGAAAAATAATTCAAAATAATAAGCATTTATTAAAAAAATTAATTAAAAGTCATTATAGTAGCCCGATATATTTTTATTTTAAACCATTACAATGGTATTTATAATCTTTTTTTTACATTCCTTTCATCTTATATTATTTATTATATTTATGAAATTATTTTTATTTTCAAAAACTTTTAATATTTTTAGGCAATGTTTTATGTTTTATTTAAATTGTTTTTATAGTTTATATTGTATAATATTTTAATGTTTCCAAATTGAAAATTATTATGCTTTCATAAGTTTCAAGTATTCTTCTTTGAAAGGTAATAAAATATAAACTATAAGTAAATTATAAATGAAGATTGAAATAGTGGCTAAATAAGTAAAAATAATTGATAGTAAAAAAGAATATATTCATTTTAATAGATTTATAACATATAAATAAGTGAGTAAAATAAATTAATATTTTTAGGTTTCATTTTACATTGTAGTGTGAGAATAGGATGCCCTTATCGAGATTGATGAGATATTTTCCGGGGTGGTGTCTGATGACATGGATAGGGCTGATCGTCGTGCAATAAAACATTGACCATTGGATGCTATGACTGTATCCGAATAGGAAGTGGCATAAAAAATCTGTCATCATATGTAACCAATCAGTCTCCCACTAGGGTAGTATAAGTACCTTCAATAAACATATGGGGAACCATATAGGCTTTGAAGGATCAGACATGAAATCTGGAGTCTGGGGAAATAACCCCTAATAGAAGCTTGGAAATATACACCTGGAGAGAACTATGGATATTCTGCCAATACAAATCAATCTCATGATTCCTAATGCATATCTGCAGTTGGTTGTGGAAAGACTAATATAGGGGAAACCCCTACCTCTAGAATAGGTGAGAGCTCAGGTAGATAACAACATGGTCTACATCATCATCATTGTGGCTCTTCAACATCAGTAGCTATTGGAGGATGTTCCTGACTAGGAAACTACAGTCCCTAGAAAAGAAATTAATATCATTGGGGTGGAAAATAAAATATACTATAGTGAACTTCATCATAATATCACATTATCCCCTTTCATACAATATGGATCACTTCCAGGATAGCAACCTCCTCATCCAATGGATCATGCAAACAGATAAGATGTTGTACTAGACTATGATGTAAAGAGATTTAAAATGAATTATAAAATAGTACAATAAACAAACTGATAGAAATATATTTACTCACCATATCCTAAATACCTATGTCATGTTGAGTAAGATATAGTATATACTTCATTCTATACCATCTCCCATACTCGACTTTCTTTAATTAATGTAATTACATCATTTTTACACACTCGGTATGAATGAATTATCGTCATCCCCAACGGTTGAGATAATGGGCATGATTTTGGTGCTAGGTTTTATCCTATATACCAGTTATCTTTAATCCATAATGCTCATGTAGCATCCTAGGTGGAAATGGAATGTGTTGAACATCGAAAAATAGGTGCATGACTCTATGTGGCTGGTGCCTTTCAATAATATGAATGTGATTGATTGTCACTATAGTCATGGCATCATGAATTCTAGTAGTGTAGTAGGCAGGAAACTCGTCCATAAAATCCTATTATGAAATCTATTTATTCTGTAATGGCATGGGACATTGGACCAAAAATAAATCCTTAATAAAAATAAAAATGATGATATTATAAAATTTTTTGGACAATGAAATGTTTTATATACTAACTCATCAGTTATGAAATTTTCCAACATGAGACGGTATGGTCCAAAATGGTGTGGCAAAGAACTAATGAAGAATTATTCCTGACTCCACCTATAAAATACAACAACGAAAGTGATAATGAATAAAAAAATGAATTCAATAACTTCTACTAGAATCAGAAAACAATATATATGAGTGATCATAGAAGTGTCCATGTAGAGCCTCATGAAACACCACTATAGGAAGCTACTGACCAGTAACATCAGGGGAAAGGGAGGGTACATGGTAATATTCCCACAAATGAAGAAGGTTGATGCATCCCCCATGATCTATGTGATAATAACGGGATGCTATTCGTAATGATATATTAGTGTAATTTAAGTACATAGATCCCCAGTAATATGTCCCGACCATATCTGAATCCTTCTATATCCCTAGTTACATTATGTCCACCATCATTTCTAATTGATCAAGGTATATTTTCCCTCCAATTATCCCTAAAAAAGGCACATGAAGTAAACTTGATAGACTTTTCATCACCGTCATTAGGTAAATGTTCCGTGTGCATATTTAGCCAACTCATAAAAATCAATCCACCATCTATAGTAGCAACATTGGATAAAATTTAGATGATGAGAAATCTCTCCACCATCTTAGTCTAGTATAAACAGTTAGGTCCAATAATTACCCCCCCTTAGATAGGAAGACTGTGATTGACTGCCACATCCTCGAGGGTGATGGTCATCTCTCCCTCATGCAACTGGAATGTATGTCTCTAGTATCCTCCTCTCTTGGAATGTAGTATGTAGGTGGTGATAAACCGATGTAAAATCAGATACCGCAATATCGTTGTATCTAGTATGGTGTAGGTATAGAATAGTGGCAGCTGGATCCAGCATGTTATGATGATGGTGCACTCGACACACCCTAGTTATGTTGAACATGATGACCCACTATCACGGAGTGGGAAACATGCATATCATGCCCAATTAATATTATAGTATCCACCATATATATGTAAATAATGAAATAATTCATCCATGTAAAATTTAAATATAATTTAATAGTCTGCAGAATTTTATGACTGGTAGATTGTGAGGCATGACATGTTTATTCCCAATTTTTTATGATGTGTTTGTTTACCCAATGAAATGAGAAAGTCATCATATTTATCAAAGCATATTTAAAAAAAAAGAGATTTATTTACATAGGAAAGACTATTTTGAATGATATTGTTTTATATATTCATATATATAAACTTTTATCCTTTATTATGTTTTTTTATAAAAAGGTGTCCTTTTTAATTTATGTACGGTTTCTCACATAATGGTGTGATTTGTGATTATTTTCCACAAGATTTCAGTATATTTTATCCATATAGGTTTTTATTATTCATTCATGTCATATGAAATTCACTTTTAATATTCCATTTAATGTGAATATAAAATAATTTGTGTTATTTGATAGTAAAATTATTCAAAAATGATATAAATTTCTACAAAATAAAGGGTATTAAAATAACAAGATATAATTAACAATATGATATGATAACAATGGAGGAAATACATCATTGTGGATTACTGTGTGAAATCGATCTAGAAATGATGGGGAATCATTTCTGGTTATGAATTTCTTGATTACATATGTTTCATCTCAAACTTTTCACTTGTTCTTGATTCTAGTAAATGTCATTATGTATCCTTATGTACTTCAATATCCCTCAATGAAAAAGTCTGTTAATGGAATTTATCTCTATATTTTGGTTTTCAAGAATTGTTAAATATTGAAACTCCTTAATAGGCATCCATGGTGTTTCATAATAGTTTTCAATTTTGTTGAGCTAGTATACTAGATCATGATATTCTTACCATCATATATTCATAGAGGCATATGTTGTAATATCATTTTCACATGGAAACCATAGTTCCTGGAAGTTTCCATATTTAAATTATCTTTCTTATAGTAATAATACTATTTTTTCACCATTTTGACTTGTGATGGGGTTGAAAAAATCTTGATCTTCAAATCGATATCCTTCTCGATGGAAAAGTCACACATGATAACCAAAATCATCTACAATGATCTTTCCAATGTCTTGTTGAAAGTTTCTTTCATTCCATATCCCATGTTGAATCCCATAAGAGGCTAGTTTTTTTCTATCAATGAAGAACTTCATACAATGATAAAATATCTCTTGAATGAGGAAAGTTATAGGTATCTTGTGAAGACCAATGAAGACAATATTGATCCAGTCCACAATGTTTGTGGTCATGTGTCCATAAATTTTCCCCTGGTCATATGCCAATGTCCATTTTTCTTTTGGAATTAAAATCATAAAATCATACAAATATTGATTAGACATGAGGATTTATTCAAATTTTTCATAAAACCATAATTAATCTTGATCATATATTTCACATAAGTGATCATATTTCACATAAATTTATTTTATCCTTATGTTGAAATAGATAATAATAACGAATACATTGCATACAAAGCCTTAGAATTTCTTTCTTCATAGGATCTTTATAGAATATTTTTCACTCAAATCAAGGAATATTTCTGATGTTGTACCAATGATGTGCATTTCAAGTTCCCCATATACTAAGATTCGCATTGATTTCCTCATTGATTACCCTATACCAATAAGATATCCAATAGATATCACAAATATAGGTGAAATAGTTTCTGAAACATTCTAGAAACCAACTACATGATTCATAGTTTCCTTCTGCACAAAAAAATTATAGGCATAATAGGTGATGGGTTATCATATTGGGTTTTCAAATCATAATACACCATTTTATTTTCCATATAAAAAAATTCCATTAATCAATATGTACTATTTTATGAAATGAAATGTGGAAATAGAAGGGATAAATACCCATAAAAACTAATGAAATTTAACATGAGATGGATAAAGTTTATTATCTTGAGAAACATAATCATTTATATGAAGATGGAAGACAACATGTTATTTTTTTCTTAGTATTGCTATAAATTGCAGAAACACCTTATACAAGTTTTCCAAATAACCATAGACCCTAAAAATTAAATTCTTTTTCACCATCCATTCCTTGTTATAGGAAATATTATAACCACAAGTTTATTGTATCTTCTCTTGACCAAGGGATACAATAACATCTTAGATGGTCTTAATCATCCTGATGATAATAGTTGACATAAATTCAATAAAAAATGAATTATGATCTTGAGTTGTATCTAGATGAACAAAAGTTTAAGTTACCTCAATCATCAAAATTCCCTAACCACTAGAATTAAATTATGGAATCACCCCCGAAGTGGAATATACAATCACCCCCATATTTTTCACATTTTATGATATATTTTTTATAAAATGATTCTTGAACTAAATATCTACAGCTACACTCTATATGAAATACTTTTAGAATGTTTTATAATGAATAATTAATTAAAAAATACCTTCCGACATATAATGTGTTGTACTTCTCACAAAACATATTCACTACAACTCCAAGAAACATTGTTTATGTTGTGAGAACATTGTTGTTCAATTCCAGAAAATGTGTCATGCCTTCTGACTTATATGTGTAGAGTTGTGGTTGATTTATTGTGGGTTAAGGATGTTGTACAACAATTAAATTTATAGAAATTATCTCCCCAAAATCATCATCAGATTTCAGATACACATGTATATCAGTCAGATCATCTAGGTTTTCCTCTTCTCTAACATAGGTAGGATCCTCCATTTCATGGAACAGACCATCTTCAACCACTCTTTTAGGTCGACGTCTTTCTAAAAGTGGATGATGTTGTTGTGTAGTATAATCCTTGACAAATAATTAAATCAAGGAACCATCTAACCACTATGAATGTGAATTAATTTCGTGGAACCATAACTCATTTGTAATCAATGGACATACCATATTTCATAGTGTAGCTAAGAATTGAAAATGCTTATAGATAATACACTTGATCGTTTGATCAGGTCCCAGCTTTAATCAACCATTAATTCTATTTTGATGTTCACTTAGGATTACACAATCAAATTTTCAAGAAAATATTGTTTGTTGTGTAATTTTCAAATCATTTTTCTTGGTTTCAATCACCTCTCTATAGCCATAGACACAACAAAACATGAATCTCGATGTTAGAAATGTTATTTGATGAGGATTCTGGTAGTGTAAATAATATTGACAATGAGCGTTGACCACATAATCTTTAAAATACTAAAATTTAAAAACATCATTCTATATACAAATATATGATTCTTATATTTAATTATATAAAACATAATTAAAAACAAGTCATATAATATTTGGAATATTGGTGTAAAATGAACAGAAAAAAAGCTTTTTATTTATCAATAAAAAATAAAAATTACAATCAATAAATTTGAAATGGATAATAACAAACAAATTAAATAGAACATGATTTATTTACCACAGGAAATAATGCATTTTCATTTATCAATAGAATAGATCTTGGATGTGATGAACTTGAAAACAGAAGTGAAGTATATTCTAGCTTATTTTCAAGTTCTAGATTGATAACATCTTCGGAAGAGAAGTAATTAACTTTTTATTTCTCAAAATAAATTGAACATATAATAACATATAGCACATGTTATCTTAGATATCATTAATGCGATGAAAGATTATTAAAATTTAAAAAGGTAAATATATCTCTTTGGAAGATTTCATTATGAAACCACTTGAAAATATGTTGGATTTTACATCACATCTTATGTTACACTCATCTCATACAAGCTCTGTTCTGTAGAAAAATGTAAAAGTAATTATTGTCTATTTTTAAAGAGTTCATGTGTTATTTAATAGGATTTTTATTATTCATTTCACTTTTTACAATAATAAATATAATTTTATCATTCATAAATAAATAGATTTTTTCTGATTCCTCTTATTTTTACCTTATATACAAATTCATTACGTGTATACTATTGATAATGAGGGTCAACCAAATATTCATTATGATACTGGAATTTCAAAACGCCTTCTTATATCCAAAAAGTGATACTAAATTTACATTTTATATTTCTTAATCTTCCTAATGTTATTTCAGTAGTTCATAAAGAAAATTTGAATCATCTTAAGCATATCCCCAAGGAGTGTCAAATAAGGTGTGCAACAAGGCCCAATGTTTTGCACATGTTCCTCGTCAATCCTATCCCAATGATATGTTTTCATGTTTTACCCCTATGTACATATATTCCAAAGCCACATCCACTTTTAATATCTAAATAGGGACATGATTGCTTAGATAACCAGAAATCCTTATGATACCCATATTTGAGAACATTTTCTTATATTTTAAGCAATGACACTAATGTTTTGTAGTGCTATTTCTAACTTTCATAATGGTTTTTTGAAATGTTTTTAAATAGAATGTGATTCATCTAAAACATATCCATCCACATTATTCATATCGTAATCAAAGCTTAATCATAATTAAATAATATATCATCAATCCTTAATCATACATTAATTATTCCTTAATCATTAATTAATCTTTAATTAATAATTACTTAATTATTACTAAATCACTTTTCATCAACCATTAATAATTACTTAATAATTACTTAATCATTACTTAGTCATCCCTTAATCCTACCTTAATCATTATCTAATCATTCTTTAATCATTCTTAATAATTATTTGATCATTCGTTAATCTTTTCATTATCATTTTCTTAATAATTACATAATAATTAATAAATCATTACTTAATCACTCCTTAATCATTACATAATCATTAATTTCTCATTACATACTCATTGCATAATCATTAGTTAATCCTACATTAGTCATTAGTTAATAATTAGTTAATCACTAGTAAATCATTCCTTAATCATTCTCTAATCACACATTAATCAAACCTTAGTCATTCCTTAATAATTCCTTAATCATTACTTAATCATTCATTGATAATTAGTCAATAATTACATAATAATTAATTAATTATTACTTAATCAGTACTTAATCATACCTTTACCATTTATTAATCATTAGTTAATCATTCCATAATCATTTTTTAATCATTACATATATTTGTTAATAATTACTTAATATCTAGTTAATCATTATTACATCATTACTAAATCATTATTTAATAATTATTTAATCATTTATTAATAATTAGTAAAACATTATAAAAATATTACATACACTTTCATCAGTAATTTTTTAATCATTCATTAATAATTATTTATTCATTAGTTTACAATTAATTTAACATTACATAATCCTAAATTAATTTTTCCATAATAATTAGTTAATCAATTGATATTCACTAGTTAATTAATATTACCATAAAATTATTTAAAATCATTATTTAATCCTAATTTATTATATAGTTAATATATAATTAATCATTAATAATAATTACTATTATTTCTAAACAATATAAAACAAACTAAACAAATAATTAGATAATTTATTTAGAATTAACTAAAAACAAATCAATTAAATAAATAAGTAACATTAAATTAAATGATAAAACTACCACTAAATGAGGATTCACGTAAAATAAAGACATCTTTTAGTCCACAGGAACCAACAAGCATAATGAATCCTTATTTAAGATAGATATGGTGTGGAATCTATAGAGAGTAGGATGTTTTAAAGTGAGCCAGAGGGGGCAGGTGACCTTTTATAGGGACTTAATGGAAAAGTGGTATTGGGGTGCTATTTTTCACATTATTTTATGTTAAATCTATCTCACCCCCTCTCATCAGTTCACATGTCAACGATATGGGTAAAAGGAGGGAGGGGTTTTCCACCTTTCAATAAATTGGAATGGCAGTAGATCCCATTCTACATTTCAGCAACATTTTTCAAAAAAAAGTAACCTATCTATATTTAAGGAAAATTAGAAACCATAATAAAACCTGATCATGTTCCACTATAAAAATCAAACCTTAAAATTCCACATTATTGGTTATGTTGTGTAGTAATCCAAGAGGTTGAGTCAAATAAAAATAACTATAATGTAGGGAGTACACTGAACCATGGAGCACTATTCTAAATAATAAAAAAGTGACGCAGAATAGTATATCCTCATTTTATTTTGTGTTGTTTCAGTAATTTTATGAAATATTGTTTGTTTCCTGAGATATATCATTTCACAATAGCCACACAACAAGGAGACATGAGGAAGATAACTATAGTGCATGAAAGATCATGTGCAATCCATTTAATGGAAACTTAGAGTTCGGTTACACAAGATTTGTCTAGTAATGTAAAAACTCCACTACCTGAGTCCACATGGCTATATACATCCTACCATGTCAAGGGTTAGTCAAAATAAAACATGAAAACTGTGCTGTGATACTATTTTCTAATTCCCTAACCACTGGGTTAGATCTGAAGATCCACTAGACCTCATGTTTGTCTCCCAATATAAAAGAGGTTGTTTACTAGTATCAAGGGTCCACATGCCATCAATGGAGATACCATAACCTTAGTATCATATTCGTGAACCAAAGAAATAAATAACATATAAATCATCTCAAATTAATCAATAAAAATATAAGGCATCATAATGTAATAACAAATGGAACTCATGTCATACAAATAAATAAATGTGGTCTAAATGTAGAAAGAAAAAAAATTATATAGTGTGAATGTAAAAAAAAATATATATAACTAAATTATCCTATAGAGTACATCCCTGTACCACTCTTAACTCTATTCTCATAAGGTCAACCATCTTTTAAAAGACCCTTTCCCTAGCATGGATCCCTATACATGAATTATGCGCATTTATATAAATACAAATAAAGGGTATGAGTAATAAAATCAATAAATACACAAACAATTAAACCTTAAAAAAAATTCACCTCCATAACATGTGTATTACATAATAAAATAAATACAGAAGAAATTATAAAAACATGTTTCTAGAATATTTATGTTAACCAAGAAACCAAAAGCCTCAACTGTACCTATTTCTCATCCACACTAGAAGGATAATCATAAATGTTAAGAAAGATTGGGTGAAATATATAGGGATGGTAATCATTTCAATTGATAGAATCAAGGAATCATGTTAGATCAATCCTATGACATATCTCAGTATAGTTTCATCATGGGTGAGGGTTCTTATTCAACATATCATATCTATGCCTTGGGCTAAACCTCCATACAATTATTCCCTCTAATTTCACTACCTTGGGTTAGGACTCTAGGTAATAATTCCCGTACACTATGCTCAGTTTTGTATTCACTACTATCATATGACATATGCACTCCCTGTTAAAGGGATAATCATAACACGAGGATCCACCAGGTTGTGAGTATGAATAACATAACACTAAAGGCATGGTAACATGCATAATAGGGTAGAGTATACAAGGAAATCAATACTATATCATCATTAGAATATGAGGAAATAAAAAAGTATATTTGATCTTCATCAAACATGATAAGATAAGGAAAATCATAAACATAAAACCAAGCATCAAGAATTGGTCTCATGGGCTACACACACACCCAACATGTGATCAAAATAAAGCATGGTAAATAAGAAAAATAACACAAGAATAATTGAATTATAATGATTGTATAAAATAATACAAATCATGGGGAACTTCTTTACTAATTTTTTTGATAAAGTAATCTAAGGTTCCTATATGAGTAAAATACTAGAAAATGCCCCACACTCATGAAAAACGATCTATCATATCAATGATAGCTTACATGGGTTCCAAATCATCAAGAAGGATGTTTATAATTTATAATCAATGATATTACAAGTCATGAATGGTTGATCTTGAATTACATACCTTAAGAAGTCATCAATAAAAACCAATTCTAAATTATGTTGATGGAGAGGTCACCAATTCACCTGACTCGATTTTGATTGAATAACGGATCATTAATTCTATACTAGTTCTAGAGGAAAACCCGATGTTGATGTAATGAATTTTGACACATCAACAATCCATAAATATAAAAATAATTCAAGATGATATTCAAGAAGAATAAGTTGTCAAGATGATAGATATTTGGAAACTTACTCAAAAGTTACCTCCATCTATAATGAATTTATATTTTATCAAATAGAACAATATTTGCATGTTAAAAAACCACAATCCTAGATATAAACAAAAAATTCATCATTTTTTGGAATTTTAATTAATAGATCTGGATACATCATGTCAGATCTATGATTTGTCTCAATATAAAAGTGGGAAATTATTAAGAAACATGAAGAACATATGGTTTTTTATTATATACTTAAATTTATGATCAAGAACATTCTTGGATCCACGAAAATAATGTTTTGGAGGAGATAAATTCATCAATGAAGTCCACAGGGGTCTCAAAAATTGCGATGGATTCTTATAAAAATGAATGGGTCAAATTGGAAAATAAATATACATTAATAGGGAATTGAGATTTTTAATTTCACACATTCATGGTTTGTCCACATGGTTAGATAAACTATATTCCAACCATGTGGCCTTTATAGGATTATAAAAAATACACACTATTTGTTTAAACATGAGACAATCATGTTTTTGGACACTGGAAGTTGTCGAATGGTTTTCTAGATAATGTGACATTGTTTTTCAGATCATGCACATTATTGTTCCACTACACATGTCGAAATTGCCTCTGGTATCATGGTTTTTTAGAGAAACCTCATGGTTTTTTAAAACTATAGGCAAACCAGGCACCCTTATAAGGGCCTCCAAATCATCCGAAAACAAAAAAAACACACCCCAAATATTTCATAGCACAAAAACCTGAGATTAACAAATTAAATAAAACCATAATTCACCTGAAAAATATAAGGTTGTTACAATTTTATCCAAGGTTACATAGTTTTAAAATCTTATTAAGTAAGTAGTTGTTTTGAACCAAACAAAATCTATATAATTTAAGATAAACAATGTTTTTACTAGTATAAGAGTTGATAATTTGGAAGTACAATATACTATTGTAGATGTAAGGGATGCTGATATTGATGAGTAGATAACAGTAAATAAGGAGTTAAGGAGTGAACTAGTCATGACTAAAAATTCCGGTGAAGGATATGGGTCTTATTATATTGAATGCATGAGAATAGGTTTCAAAAATTGAATAGAGGGTCACGACACTGAAAATTATTTACTCAGAAAATATAAAAGAATATTTGAATAAGTTGGGCATCCTTTCTAATCATAAGTTTCTAATATACCTCTAAGACATCGGGTTTTTATATCCAAGCTCATACCTTTTATACAATATTATTTCTTGAATTTGATCATATGAAATGGTAAATTTCTTGTTTAGATTGATATGTTAAGGACCTCGTAGAAGAACTAAAACCTTTAGTGGAAAATTCTGTCTCCAATTCTGGTTTTGATTGGATTAAATCCAAAATGGATTCTAAATTTTATTCTAATGACTTGGAATTTGTCGTGCTACTTAAAAAAATTTATATGTGGAAGAAAATTATTACTACACAGTTTGAATTTATAAATTGATTCAATCCTATACACACATATGTGTCATCTTCTATTATTAAGAGGACTGAAATTGTTAAAGACCAATTAAGACAACTTTCATCATATTAGAGTTAGTTAGAATTTAAAATTCATAAATTATAGTTTGATATAGTAGTTTTTTTAACTTTCCATGAATTCAATAATTATTTAGTGGATGAGGTTTCAAGGATTTCATAAAAAATGTAAATAAAAACGTGTGTAGATTAAAGGAAGCAGGGTTAGTCTACTTGTAATTATTAAATATTTTTTATTTCCTTAAATGAGACTCTATTTAAAATTATTTGAATTTATCTATGTTCTTAGAAGATTTTTATGGAATGTAAGGATAATATTAATTTGAATTTCAAAATCTTCGATAATAAGATTAAATTTTTTCATAGGAATTTTAAAAATATTCTTTTCTCTAAAATAGAAGTAGCATCAAAGAAATATGTTCTTACTGAATTTTATATTTAGAAAACTTATTATGTTGAAAATAAAATAAAATGAATCTTGTAAAGGGATTTAGTTGTTTATTTAGATCGTACCATAGTCTATATTTCTACTGTTAGAATTGCAAAAAAAAATTATCAACTTAAGGCAATTTATTTGTGAAGAATCTTGTGGAGTATCTTATTCAATCATTTACTAATTTTCTAACTCTGAATGTGTGACACCAAATGATTTTGTGATATATTTATCTTGAAATAAATTTGATATTTTTGATAGCTTGTTAAGAATGAAATACTAATCTTATGTGAATAATTGTTAAATTTTTTAAAATTAATTACATGATATGATATTTATGTAAAATATTATCAAAAATCAATTCTGATTCAATTAGAAAATACTATTTATCCTAAATAAATGTTTTGAAATATTTTTTTTATGAGAATAATTTTTTCCATATATATGATTTTTTTTTAAATTTAATTATTTTTATTAAATTTATAAAAAAATTATTTTTAAATATTTGTAATAGTGAATTCATTTATTATCAATTGGGTATATAATTTTTTCAACATTTTATGTCATGGTTATTTAAGATATTTTATAAAGGGTAAACATATTTTAGAGTTTGAGAATAGAAATGTAGATCTATTTTATATTTGATGTTCCATAATTTTTTAGAAAATGATTAGTATGATTTTTTGGGGGAACATTAGAAGTATAATTTCACTATTTTTGGGTTTCAAATTTTCTATGGATAATATTATAGGCTTTGTTAAGGTTTTATTAATCTTAGGGATTATATTTTTAGTGATTAGTTGATAAAACATTTCAGAATATAAGATGTACTAATGGTGATATTTTTTAAATTAAATGTTTCAATGGTAATGGAATCATTTGATTAACATTTAATCAGATAGTGGGTATTTTCTTAGTTTTTAATTCAACTTAAAGGATTCATGAAAGTTGAGATGAAATTATTTTTTCTTTTTTATCAAGAAACATTATGCTAAATGTACATCTTCTGTAATTTTTTATAAATTTATTTCTCTAAATTTCAACGATTTATTCAAGTTAATATATATTGGTCTCAACATTTTTACATACAATAAGTTGAATTATTTTCATGTTTTTGTATGAGAAATTTTATATTATCTTGACATTACTTATAAAATTATCATAAGAATAATGTTTTTAATTCTTTCTATATGATCACAATTTTCCACCACCCATTTTACTTTTCTTTATAAATCATCCTCATTAAATTTTCAATCTTTTCCAAATTTATTTATATTCAATTTTTTTTAAATATATCCTCTAAAATAAAAGTTTTTAATATCATGATGGGAATTTCTTCTTATTTTAATAGATTTATCATTGATAAAAAAACATTGATCATAAGGGTATTTAATGGAAAAATATCTTCTTATTGATCTATATTATTTCATAACCAAATGGTACATACCATGGATTAAGAAACCCATGGCCCTAAAAATTTATTAAAAAAGATAAAAAAAGGTATAAATAGAAGATTAAGTAGATAAAAAATAATTGAAACATGTCACCACCAAAAATAAACCTACAATGTTGCATAATTAAATCTTATTATGTCAACCACCCCTCCCTCGTGGGAAAACACATCTTCTTGGATGTCGGCCTCACCACCATTACTTTGAATCTTTCCACACACCACCGTGATCATCCAAGTCATCATCCTTTTCACAATGATCATTATAATCATGACCACTATCCATTGAGCCTGGAAATACTTGAACATCATCAATCAGATCTTGTGCTGAAACACCAGACAAGCCTTTATTTAACACATCCCCAATCAATGGTTCTGTAGAAGCATGATCCACTTGGTTATCCATAATTATGATATGCACATTAGCTGAAGGTGATGTGACATCATATAAACTAGTTTGGGGATCTGAATCCCTGCATTTATTCTAAATTATTTTCTTCTCAAGAGTCTCTATGTAGAAGGAATAAAACTCCAGATTATTAATTTTATCCATCCTGGAAAGAAATTGGGTGAACTGGCATTTACATACCTTGATGGTTGACTATCCGGATCATTATACATATGGTCATTAATAAGACACCAAACATGAGTAATAGGCAGGCCATCAGCTCCACATACCTATACATCAGTATGAAAAGGGAGGAAACCTACAATATAGAGGTAGGAACATAATTATCACTATGCTGAAGAGAATACTGATGTATAGAACCCGGTCTAGGGGTTGAGGTATTATTATATGGTATCCCAGTGAGAGTTTTAGACTTCTTCATAGCCTTTTGGGAATCCACCTTTGGTTTCAGTTTCATTGAGACATGGTTTAAATCCTTGAACTTACTATTTTCTTTCAGATAAATATCACCACTCAGCTTAGCCTTATATGACTCATCCTACGAGAAGTCATCCTACATGGCCTACAGGTCACCAGCTTCAAGTACCAGGCCTTCTTCAGCATCTTGAAGCACTGGCCTATTAGGGGTCCCCTTATAATCGGGAATATGAGTTGGATTTGAATCCATTCAAATTGGACCCTCCTTATCCATAGGAGGGATGGAGCTCAAACCCAGGAGCTATTTAGAAGGTTCAGATAAGAGTTTATCCTTGTTGGAAAGCTGGGAACCCTATTAGTTTAATGAATAGTCTTGATCAGCATGTGTACAGACATTTGACCACTCTTTATTAGTCCCTATTAGAATACCCTTCTTGTCATCCTTATTTCCCAATTGCATCTTAAATTTTAAAGGCTCAAAAAGGTTTCCATGCTTTTTATAGTTGGACACCTCAAACCCCTATAATAGTAATATTGGGTATGACCAGTGTAGCATAAATTAATATATAAAGAAGGTATATTCTCATACTAAATGTATAATTCATACTTTAATTCATCAGCAACTACATAAATAGCCCCAATTAATGGGGATCAATGGTCTAATTCAACTAAAATCCAGGTGTAACGTCCAAAACGAGCAACTTCGGTCTCTTTTCCAAGATTAAATGGAGTTCCCACCACAATTGGAGGATACCATATGGTATCAGGGTGCCAAAACCCCAATTGAGACCATTGACAATAATCCAAGACTAAGCGGTTTATTTTTTTCAGAGCTGGATCAAACCAAGCATTAGTGTCTTTGAATCTAATGGTTCCCAATTTAAGAGATACGAAACCCCATCCCCATGATTTTAATTTTAATTCAATCAAAGAGAAAATAATTCCGAATAATCCTATACCAAGTTATATAATGTTCCATCCACTATATCCACATACCTAAAAAGGTTGAGTCCTCAAATCATTAACCTTCCATTCACTAGGACCACACTACAGGGACAACCGCACAATGATAGGGAACTTTCAGACTTCAACACAAACCCTAAATAGCTTCAAATTTGAAAAAAAATGTTTGAGAGAAATTTATTGTGATTTTTGGAGAGGGCTTTAGATCCAAGTGAGAATTAGAAAAGAATCTGTGATCGAGATTCACCTTCAAATCCATTGTGTTTTCCATAGAATTTCGATCAAAACATGTTTTCTTTTCTTATTTCAGAAGATAATTATGTATTGTATTCCAAACAATTTTTATTTATCATTTTGTATTTTCAAAGGAAATTCATCAATGTGGGATTAATTTAAACTATATATTAATTCTTAATGGTATTTTTTCCACTTATTTATATTTATTTTATCATTCAATCCACATTTATTATCTTTACCTTAATTTCATATCATGATTTCAATAGCGATGATCCTTTTGAAGTTATGGTATTATATTTCCTTCTACAAAAATTAAAATGTATTTTGGAATTTTTTAATGTATTATTACACTTCATCATCCCTTTCACATCATGATTGTTGAAACTATGGAAATTAAGAGTTCTAGGAATGGTATTATAATTTTTCTTTATAATTAACTTAAACTTTTATTTAAAAAAATTATTATATACAAATTCATAAGATATTATTCTTCCCTATACAATAGATATATTATAGAATAAGATAGAAAATAGTGGTTAAAACATTTATGACTTACATAGTATTATTTAAGAGTAAAATATCAGTATTTTAGAAATTAAATATGGTAAAATAGATTTAATTTATTATGTCAATATATAAAATATATATTATGATGAATTTTGTGTACTTTTAAAAAAATATTGGATTTTGAGTGAATACTAGAAAAAATGTGGTTTTTATAAAAATTATCATTTATTTTCATATAATTACAAAGCCCCATTAATTTTGGATTTTTATTAAAGTGATATAAGTTATGTTCAATAAATATACTCTAATTAATTACATATTAATCATAATTATATATGATTATAAAATTTTTCCACTTTCCTAACAAAAAATTCTTTTTTTCTAAATAATGTTATTCATTTCATTTTTTGAACCTGTATTAAAATTAATTTCTTCACGTTATAAAAAATGAATTAAGAAAAATGGATATCATCTTTTGAATAAGGATTATTTAATTTATTAATTAGTTTAATTCATTTTTTACATTATGATAAGTAACCATGGTAATTAGTTTTCACTGCGATAAAGGCTAGATCACGTACGTTAATGTAAAATCATTATTATAATGCCACAAAATTTCATTTTCAAACTTATTTAATGAGTTATTTAGACCCTACTCTTCCTAAATTTTAAAACTAATAGAATTTGGTCCAATTTACTCTATATAATCAAGTATTCTATATTATACAATATTATTAACATTAACATCCAATAAACCCAACCTAGAGATCAAGAAACCTAATATACATAGAAGACAATTTTCATAATATATCAAAGTCACACTAAAACAAAAAATAAATATTTTATTCGCCATAATGAGGTATTAAATAATTTTGAGATCTTAAGTCTACATATGATGAAATGATGAATATATAAAATAAAGAGGTGAGATGTAAAGCCTATTAAGTTAATAAACATGGTAAGGGAGTATTGGATATTATTCTGAAGGCGTAAAGTGATATAATAAAATATAAGTCTCGTGTATAATAATATGGAGGCATAACCTAAATGACATGGAATAAAATCATTTAAACATAGGAATATGGTGATAAAATAAAACCTAACATATTTATATTTCTAGGAAAACATCAATGATAACATCCCACGGTTGAAATAGTCTCATCATGGATTAGGTTTACTCAATAATCCCTTATATAATGTATTTTGTGAAAAAACAGATCCCAATGCATTGGATGTTTATCTATGGTCACCAATCATAACATGTAACATGAACTTGTGTTCCACAGAAGGAAAATAAATTTTAATGCATGATTATAAGGATTTCCTAGGGAAAATATTTATTTCTTTCCAATGTACATAACTTAACAAGAAGGAATATCTAATGGTTTACATTAAATAAGAAATAAAAAAATTATTGGACATTAATAGGGTAAAATAAGAATAGATCCTGATAAATTATTTCTAGATAAATTGAATCTGTAAAAAAATAGTGTATTGGATACTTTCTATATGTACCACATCAGATTGGTTTTAAGGAAATGAGTGAAGATTATTTAAATAGTTCGAGATCATAATATTTTCCATAAAACTAAAAATAATCTAAAATTTTCGTCCATAAAAAATTAGTGTTTTCAAAAATCTAGGATGTTTTAAAACATTTCATTAACTTTTATTGACCCTGCCTTTGATAGCCCAGGATCGGTGTCTGCTATCAATTACATTGGCATGATTATAAGGAATAAATTCTTGAAGGAACGATTAGTTTATTAGTCTTGGAAAACTATATATATAAATGATAATTGTATTAATAATGGATAATCTAAAAAAAATATATTTTTCTTCTGAAAAAAACAAAAAACATTGAGGATAACTTCAATCCATCTAGAATATTAATGCATATCTTTCATAGTACATTTATGGGATTCTTGGGGAAAGAAACATTATATGTGTGATCTAAAATTCTCTGTAAAGGAAAAATATAGTGGAATCAACAATGAATCATTGTGAATAGTCAATATGGAAAGGTAAATAACATAACAAACATTCCATGTAATCAATAAACTAAATGAATGAAAATAAATAATATGGAAAAGGAAATTACAAGAAACACAATTGATTCAAATAACTAAATATGGAAAAATAAATATAGAAATGTATACAACTAAATCTCATGCCATTAATCAATGAACTGAAATGAAATGTATCTATATATATATATATATATTTACACAAAATCTCATGGATGAATAATAACTGAAACTACCATGGATGAAAATATTTCTTAATGAAAGTCATAAATATTGCACATGGGGACCAATTACTATCATGATATTTCCTATAGATAATTTGAAACTATAGATCTATCCACCATTTAATTTGTAAAACTAGTTTGTCTCATTAGAACATATTGATGCATCGAGGAGCTATATAAATCTGAGCACACCCGTCAATTCATATCCAAATCATTCTTCATATTGAATAATAAAAATGAATTATATATCTTATCAAATATACATATTGAATAATGTACACGGATTTATCAATATTTTCCAAAATAATGAAATAAATGCAAAGTATACTGAATATATAATATGGTATACTCTTCAGGCAATAGTTATATCCATGATAAATGAAATAAATAATTTAGGGTAAGTTCAATGTTCAATGATCATAAAATATTGAATATTTCAATGGGACTAAAAAAACAAATCAAGAGAGTGAATTTGAATAATATCATAGGAAAAATAAATAATAAACCATCCAGAGGAAGAATAAGGATGGTATAAATAAAACAAACCCATGTGTAGTAAAATATTGAGATGTTTCCATTGATGAAATAAAAGATAAACTTTTAAAAAAATTTGTGATGAAAATATCCTTTTCTTTGGAAAATATTTTTCATTGAAAACCCATTTTAAAAAACATTCTACTAAAAATAAACCTATTGAAATTGAAAAAGAGGATTCAAATAAATGATTGTGCATAAATCTGTACATGTTTAACAAGGTAAAAATAACATTCCTTTTTTATGGAAAATGATATAAAATGCCTCCATTAGAAATGTAAAAGATGATTCATTCTGAGATATTACTAATAAATGGGTAAAATTTTCTTAAAAAATCATGTTAAAATCATTCTTAAAAACATTTTAATTAAAAAAAAATTCAGAAGAAAACCAGTTCTCCATCTAATGAGTGATATAATGTCATGTTTTCTTATAAACATTTTCTAAAACACATTGTGTTACAAAGTGTGAAGAAATGGTACTAAAACATTAAAATGGTAATGAATGACCATAGAATAATGAAATTTAATATTAAATAATAGTTATATAATTTACTCGAATGGAAATTCCATTGGAATATCATTAGGATTATTCTTGAGGAAAATTTTATTTAAACATTCCATTATCCCATACCACATTGAAACATATTTAAATAATAATACTCCTGAAAGAATAATATTAAAAAAAATTAATTACCATGAAGGAAAATTAATTCATTATATATAATTCCATTGGAAATGTATACACCAAATAAAAAAATTAGTTCCATAACAAAAGAATGTTCCTCGCTGAAATAACATTGAGATGAAATGCAGTACATATGATCTGAAGGACCCAAAATTCACAACCATCAAATAAAACATATATATACCATTAATATAATATCGTTCATGATATTATATGTTAATTTGGTATTATGTACACCATATATATATAGAATAAATTAATGGAACAATAATTAATTATTCCTCATGGAATGAAAAGTGAGACAAGAATTCCTTACCTTGTGTTTTCATTTGGGTGAACATACCTTAATTTTATATATAATAAATTTATGTTAATTTTATATTACTTAAGAACAATTTCCATGTTTATAATTACATTTATTTCACTTATTACCAAGTTTTATACAACTACTTAATCAATTAAGTTTATATAGGGTGTTTTGACCAAATTTGACTTATGTATCAAAAAAAGCATTTATAGGTCAACTATGGTCAAATGGGTCTTTATATAACATCAAAATAATCATAAAAATTGAATAACTATAATATTTACACCTAAATTATACTATTAAAATCAATAATAATATATTGTTATGAAAAATGAATTGATGTTACAATCATGGAGATAGTTGGTCGTACGTACGTATGAGTGACATTTCCATTTTTAAATAATTATTGTGGAAAGAATATAAGTAACTAAAATATATCTAGAATGGTAATTATATAATAAATAACATATCATTTAATCACATATACATATATATTGAATTATATTATGTAAAATGAATCATACCTTGTCGAGGAAGCGACAATCCACAGATCCACGAACAATGTTATCTCTTTTAAAGATTGTGAAGGGGTAATGAATGATATATATATATATTATTTATATAAATATAATTATTTATTTATTTGACTTATTTTTAATTATAACCATTCATTTATTCATTCTTGGATTGTGTGAACGAATTATATCGCTTTGAGGGGCGGTAGTCCACACTTCCTCAAATAAAATTATAGCATTTACACAACATTGAAACCAAAAAGATATTTATAAATTAAAATTAAATAAAAATAAAATAATATAAAGTAAATTTATATCATATATAAATATAGTTTCCAACATAATGGCCACCATGAGAGGCGGTAAAAGATAATTGAGCAATCATCATTTCATGCGGTAGTAATTTAATGTACACAAAAACTGTATGTTAGCTTCCATTATATGGTGGTGTGGGTAATTTTAGTAATAAACCTTAGAATAATATCAAAATAGAATCATTATGATACTATTTTGGTTTTAAAATAATAATAAAAAGTGATATATGGGGGTGGATAATGGAAATGAAACTAAAAATCTATAGATAAGATGTTACCTATTAATCAGGTAAGTACTTATGCATTGAAAAAAAAGGAATAAATGGAAAGTATTATGACCCAATTAATGAATATGGGTCTAGGGGATGGATTTCTGGGTCCATTTGGTTTAATAATTTCAGAGCATAAGAGGCTTGAGAGGTGTGAGGAATGGGTAGAGGTGGTGGCCATTTATATGGAAGAAAAAGGACTCAGATGTTATTCTTGAAAAGAAGTTGGGTGTACATATGTTATTAGATAAAAAAACTCATAAAAACAAACTAAAACTATTAATAGATGGTTAATGGATTAAAAAATTCGTGAAAATTAGTTTTGGACAAGTTTCTAGGTCAGTTTGGCCCTTAAACATACAATTCTAGTCCATTTTTTATCTTAATAATATATTAATCACTGTAATTAATTTTAATCACATTCACAAATTATTTTTTTGTTAATTTTTTTTTGATATTTTTAGAAAAAAATATTATCTTTATTACAATGTTATATTTCTGATTTTTAAAATTCAAATCGCAGAAGCTGTAAAATTAGGATAAATGTTAATCTCGTTAACAGACGGATTAACTGGTTTTAGTAAAAAAAATTAAAAAGATTGTTATGTTTTCATATTAAATTTAAACGTTAAATTGATTATAATGAACTAAATTTTAATAATATATGTATATTTTATCCAATTTCACTTTCAAACTAATTTTTTACATAATTTAAAATTAATAATTATTTAAATGAAAAAGTTGTTTTTAACTAAAACACAGTATTTTTCATTATTCACTAAAAATGATGTTTCTCACAAAAATTCCAAATATTGATCCTATTTTAATTTTGAAATATGAATTCAAAAAATAATTTTTTTTATAAAATTCAATTGATAATAGTGTTAAAATTAATATTTAAAATTGGTTCACCGTTAAAAGATGTTAAAAAGTCTTCATAAAAATATAGGTTTTTATGTGAATTATTTGGTTTTCTCTTTTCTTATTCTTACAAAATCTATTTGATGAATATAAAAAATATTTTATTAAATATTTAACATATTTATTAAATTAATATCACACAATAATTGTAATTAATTGAATTTATTAGGGTAAAATAACTTTGTGTTCATAAAAAAAGTTTTCGATAAAAATCCTTTTAATATTAATTTGTCCTCATATTAATTTCTAATTTATATGTTACCGATTATTTAGTTTTCTAAATAATATATTTTCATAAGGTATTTAATATATTCAGAATAGGTAGTTTATATATTATCATATTTAACAACAATGTTTTAATTATAGATTGTTTCTCAGTAAGACTTGGTGATGTGTACAACAGAAGACATCAAAGAAGGTCGCTCTTGCATGTAATGCACGCTAACTCGGCGTTTCATGACTTGAAAAATATAGAATATATTTTAAGTAATAAATATATTATAAATTATATATATATTATATTACCTTATGTTCTTGATCTCATGTGTTATACACACTATCATACACAAGGCTCTTACATTGGTTTTTTGTGGTGTCATAATCTCCACACCTTATTTAACTTGGATCCTTGTAATTTAAAACTGATCATGGTGATATAAGGATTGATACATCCTATATTTTAAATACCACATCCTTAGAGGGGTTCATAAGTAATCCTCTATAAAAGAGATAATTTTTATTACTAAGGTCACATGGAATACCATTTAACTAGGTCTCTATGTAGGAGAACATTAGTGGAAAGTAGAAATATGTGCCTGGAAAAAAACGTATATATTTATAGAGATTGAATTAGGTCATCAATCAAAAAAATTGAGCGATAAATGGAATTTTGAGGGCCAAAAATCCATAAATCATCGATTTTTTATAAATCCATCAGTTTAATAGAAATATCGATATTAGTGAAAAAAACTGAATTCATTTTCCTAATGATGAGTAATTCATTTTCTGACCAAGAATATAACGAAATATTCTAACAAGGTAGGGTTCCATGCCATATGAACAAACTAACTTTTTTTTGTGCTTCTATAAAATTCCTATCCATCCCTTTACTCCCGAAAATTAATTACCAACAATATAATTTTGTATACCTGAAGCACTAAAATGAACTTTTAAAGGATTGTAAGGTCATGAAAATAGTAGAAATTATAACTATTTCACCTTAACTCTCATAAAAAACTAATATAGTTATTAGATTAATTAAAATCATCAAAAGTGTTAATATTATCACACCATTAATATTTATTTGTTAAATTATTTAACGGAAAACATTGAGAAATTACAAAGACATTACATAGGTTAGTGTTTCGCGTGAAACCCTTATCATCCTTCGGTCATCAGTTCAAGACCCACAACCTTGCCAAATTTGTTTAGTTATCACCTGGAATATGGGTTGTCTTTTTCTAAAACCCAATTAATATAATTTAAAAATATATGTATGATGTAAATCCTTGAAATAAGGTTTTTATTTAAATAAAATTTTAACTAACTTTTTCAATACAACCACAATACATAAATACCTCATCCATTTTTTCACATTTTTCCTTCCACTGTCTAGGTTTTATCTATAATATCATTAGTTTTATTTCAAAATCACAACACCTTATCTTCAATATAAAACACCATAGGTTTAACCAATATTACATATTATGTATCCAAATTGTTCTTAATGGTTTTTAAATAAAATTTGGATAATCCTATGCATTTCCCCAAGGTGTGTCAAACTAGGTACATATTAAGGACAGTTGTCATGTACCAAGTTACCTCAAACCCTGCCTAGAACACACTATCATATTTTTGCTCCTAGGTACATATGATCCATAACCATGTCCACTTGTAGTCTCCAAACAATGATGTATTACTAGGAAGACCCACATAACCTATACATTACCAAAATTATAGGGTTTTCATATATATATATATATTCAAATTCTAAATTGCGGTTATGTTATCTAATCTAGTTTTTCCTGAATCTGGTTCCCAAGGTTTCAACTAAACTTCAATTGATACCAACTGTAGTGACCCATCACTAGATAGCTTAGAGTTGGTGTCTTCTATCAATTACATTGGCATGATTACAAGGAATCAATCCCTAAAGGACAGATCAGTTTAGAATTTTTGGAATTCCAAATACATAAATGAAAATTTTGTTAAAAATGGAAACATTAATTTAAATATAATTTGTTCTTCTAAACAAATTAATAACATCCTGGATAACTTCAATCCATATAATATATTCCTATATACCTTCCATAGTACTATTATTGGCTTTCGGGGGTATGAAACATAATAATGGAGAGCTCAAATTCTCAGTAATAGAAAAA
The DNA here is from genome assembly GCA_963277665.1 of Viscum album. Taxonomy (NCBI): domain Eukaryota; kingdom Viridiplantae; phylum Streptophyta; class Magnoliopsida; order Santalales; family Viscaceae; genus Viscum; species Viscum album. The sequence continues at coordinate 441,119,385 of OY728137.1, read as the reverse complement.
TATTACAGAAGTAATAAATAGTCAATGTTAATAGTAAATATGGAATGGTGATTAACTAAACAAAAATTCCATGTAATCAACAAAATGAATGAAATTACATAAACAATATAGAAGGGTAATAACTAAAAACACATTCTACTAAAATAACTAAATAATGAATAATAAATATAGAATGGTATAAAATTAAAATGAATTCCATTGATCGATGAAATGAAATGAAATGTATCTATATATATGTCTACACAAAATCTCATTGATTATTAATAACTGAAACTAGTAGAGGGAAATTCTTTTTTAATGGATGTCAAGTCTCAGTCACATGAGGGCATATTTCTATCAATAAATATCATCTGAATAGTTTAAAACTATGTATCTATCCTCTTTTTATTTCTCACAACTGGTTTATCTCATGATGACCTATCAATGTATCGAGGAGCTATATAATCATCAAGAAACACCATTCACTATATCTCTAATTTATTATTCGTATTGAGTAATATAAATAAATAATATGTCTTATAAAATATCTGCATTGAATAAAGTACATGGATTTAAAAATATATCCCCAAATAATCAAATAAATGTCAAAGTAGACACCATATGTAAAATGGATTACATTTTAGGCAATAGTAATATCCATGATTAATTAAATGGGTAATTTAGTGTATGTTCAATGTTCAACAATTATAAGAGATTTAATAATTCAAGGGAACTAAAAAATAAATAAAGGAAGTGAATTTTAATAGTATCCTTGGAAAAATAAATAGAAAACCATCCATAATAAGAATAAGTATGGTATCAATGTAAAAAATCCCAGTCTAGTAAAATAGAGGGATATTGTCGTTGATGTAGTAAATTTTAACTTTTAAAAAAAATTGACGAATATATTGATTTCTATTGAAAAACCATGTGAAATTATTTTTCATTGAAACCCCCTTTTAAAAAATGTATTAAAAATAAACCTTTTTAATTTTAGAATGAGGCTTCAAATAAATGATAAAAGATAAATTTCTAACTATCATGTGAGGTAAAAAAAATATTCCTTTTATATGGAAAAAGATTTAAAAATTATTAATTTAAAAAACTAAAATAAGATTCCTTCTACGAAATTTTAATTTTTTTTAAAATTTTCTTTACCAAATCATTTTTAAATAATTTTTTAAAACATTTAAATAATATATGTTATTTATAAGATAACATGTTCTCCGACTAAAGAGAGAAATAAAGTTGGGTTTTCTTAAAATCATTTTTTTAAACACTTTATCTACCAAAGAGTGGAAAAATGGTACTAATAATTAAAAATGGTCATGATTTACCCTAGAAATATTAAAGGTGTTATTGAAAAATGGATATATAATTTTCCCTATCGTAAATTACATTGAATGATCATTAGGATTAGTCTTGAGGAAAATAATTTCCAATCATTCCAAAGTGGCCCATGCCACATTGAATCATTTTTAAGTCCTAAACCTCATAAAATAATAATACTAAATAAAATTATTAAATAAAACTAAGTAAAATTAATTCATTATATATAATTTCAGGTGAAATTTATACATCATATAAAAGAAACTACGTGTATGACAACCTAATGTGCCTCATTGAAATGAAATTGAGACGAAATCCATTACATATGGAATAAAATACCAAAAAGTGATAATCATCCAAAGAAACATCTAAATACAATGAATATTATAGTTTTCATGTTATTATATGTCAATTTGGAAGTATTTACCACCTGTATATATATATAATAAATTAGGTTCACAATAATAAATTATGTCTCATGGAAAGAAAGTGAGACAAGAATTCCTTACATTATGTTTCCTTTCTACGGAATGTCCTTTAACTTCCTGTATAATAAATTTATGTTTACTCTATACTTTATTAAGAACATAATTAATGTTTATAATTACTATTTTTCAATTATTAACATTTTTTACAACTACTTAATCATGTAAGTTTACATCAGGAGTTTTGAACAAATTTTCCTTATGTCTCCAAAACAACTTTTGTAGGTAAAATATGGTCAAAGGGGACTTTATATAACATCTAAATAATTTTGACCATGAAATAATTATCATATTTATACATCAGTTATACATTTAATATCTATCATTTAATATGGTTATCAAAAATGAATTAATGCTGCAATCATGGAGACGGTAGGCCGAAAGATTACATGAGTAACATTACAATTTTAAATGATCATTGTTGAAAGAAGATAAGTAACTGAAATATTTCTAGGATTATAATTATATAATAAATTCCATATTATTTAATCTCATATACTAATATATATAATTATGTGATGAAAATGTAATCTCATCATGTTGAGGAGGCGGTAGTCCACATGTCCCCCAACAACATTACCTCTTTTAAAGTGTGTGAAAGGGTAATAAAAGAGATGATATTTATAAATTTCAAGAAAGATAAATATGTAATTAATATATTATTTATTTCTTTCATGTAAATTATGTTTATTTATGAAAATTAATTTATACATTCTATGCATCATGTGAACGAATCACATCCCTTTGAGGGGTAGGAAGTCCACACTTCCTCAAACGAAATTTTCTCCTTTACACAACATGGAAATCAAAAAGATATGTTTTAAATAAAAATTAAAAAATAATAAAACCTTATAAATAACATATATATCATAAATAAATATATTTTCTATCACAATGGCCACCATGAGAGGCTGTAAAAGTTAATTAAACGATCATTGTTTCGTGAGGAAGTAATTCACCCTAAACATAAATATTATGTTTGCTTCCATTAGATGAAGGGGTGTGTAAGTGTAGGATGAAACTTTTGAATAAAATCATAAAAGAATATTTAAGATACTTTTATGTATTAAAATAATAGAAAAAATTGATTTTAGCATGGTGGATAAGAAAAATGAATCTACAAATCTTTATAGAAGAGGTTACCTCTTAATCGGGTAACTCCTTATAGTTTGAACCAAAAGGAATAAATGGAAGGTGTTATACCCAAAGGGATGATTATTGTTCATGTAGATGTATTTTAAGTGGCCATTTTTTCAGATCATGGCTGAACAAAAGTGTCTTTAGAGGTGAGAGGAATGGGTAGAAGTTGTGGCCTTTTATAGGGACGAAAAATGACTCACATGGCATTCTTGAAAATAAGTAAGGTGTACAGATAAAATTACCTAATACATGATATAATAAACCCACAAAACTAATTAATGGAAGTCTAATGTCCTAACTATTTTAATCCAAGGAGTTTTGGACATGTTGATAGGTCATTTGGGCCCTTAAAAATTGGGTTTCAGTTTATTTTAAGCATAATTACACCTTAATCAGTGTAACTAATTTTAATCACTTTCACTAATCAATTTTTTTCAAAAAATAATTTTATCTTTTAAAAAAAATATTAATAACTTGACTAAAATGGTTTATTTTTTATTATAAATATTCAAATAATTGATGTTGTAAAATTAGGATTAATCCTAATCTTGTAGAAAAATGGATTAACCGGTTTTAGTAGAAAAATGTTCAAAAGATTGTTATTATTTTATATTCAATATAAAAGTTAAATTTATTATAATGAACTAAATTTTATTAATAAGTTCATAATTGATTAAATTTTAATTTTAAAAAAATTAATTAAATTTATCATTACTAATTATTTAATCAAAATGGATGTTTAAAACTAAAATAGAGTATTTTCACTATTCATTAAAAAAAATAATGTTTCTCAGAAATATAAAAAAAAATTAATACTATGTTATTTTTTACATTATGAATTGAAATATGATGTTTATTTTATCAAATTAAATTGATAATAATTTTAAAAATAAAATTTAAAATATGTTCTACCTTAAAATAAAGTAAAAATGCCATCATAAAAATATAGGTTTTTATGTGAAATATTGGGTTTGCTCAAATATTATGTTTATAAAATGTATTGGATGAATATAAAAAATTAATTGATTGAATATGAAAAAATATATTAAATTAATATAACTCACAAATATTAATTAATTTAATCTATTATGGTAATATAGCATTGTGAGCATAAAAATAGGTTTCTATAAAAATATCCTTTTAATATTCTGTGGGATCTTATCTTCATTTATAATTTATTTGTAACCAATGGTTTTGTTGTATAAACAATATATTTTAATAATTTAGTTAACACTATACATAAATTCTAGTTTATATCTTATTATGTTAAATAATAATGTTTTGATTACGGATTTTTTCTCAATAAGATTTTGTATCGAGTATAGTGCAAGCCATCGAAGAGGGTCTATCTTTCTTGTAAGGCATGCTAACTCGGTGTTGCATGCGTTGAAATGTATAGAATATATTTTAAATAGTAAATATATTATAAAGTATAGAGATATTATATTACTATACATTCTTTCTATCACATTACCTAAATTATATCGAACACATGGATCTTACTTTAGTTTTATTGGGGAGTCACATTAGTGGTACAGTAAAGGAGGAAAATAAAATAGAGTAGTTCCATTTAATCGGATTTTTGAAATAAATTGAGTAATGATTCTTGTAAACATTTTTATCCCCATTATGTAGAGGTAAATTACACTAAAAATATATGTGTGCATAATATATAAATAATATAGAATATGTAAATTAGAAGAATAGATATATAAATTGAGGTAAAGAGAGATAATTTATGACCTAATAAAATTCGGGTGGTTCTTAGAGATTTCCTTCAATAGGGTCCAGAATCATTCTACACTGGAACAAAACATTCTGGATAGTAAAATTAGATTCATTAATTACTCAATTAATAATATTTTACATATATATTTTATTTAATATAATTATATTATGAACATTTATATCCATTTCAATGAGATATAAAGTTCAATTTCATTGTTCGAGGGGTGCTTGTTTCGTGATTTTGAGGATGTATCAATTGTGGATAATTATTGAAGTTCATTTGAAATGGGATTACAACTTCATAAGTCAAATTAAATAGTATTCATGTACTTACATATATTTAAATACTCCCAAATACCCATATGAGTTCTAAAATAGGGATGATTCTTTTAAAAATGTGTTAATGTGATGAAATTGGTTGATTTATGTAGTTTTACCAACTATCTTGAACTAGATTAGTTTAATTAAATTAAATTATTATTAAAACATTAAATATATTGAAATATGGTATAATATTCTTATTATAACCATAATTTAAAATTATAGTTTTTCAATAAGCAGCCTTTAAGGTGGTGTAGAAAAATAAAATATGTTATTCATAGTGGCGGTGAACCATCCATATTGTGAACAATATTTTCATTTTAGAACATAAAAAAGGGAGTTTGTAAGAGGATTATTCCACCATAATAAGAGAATATACAAATATTTATGTTATATATGTTACTATTTTTAGGTGTATGCATAGAATATGGTTGTCGTAAAAGAAGAATAAAATCAAAAGTAATTTAGTTTAGAGTTTCCATCTCCCATTTATTGTCTAAATTTAGGATACCCCTTAAGGCTCCATGGAAAGTTATTTGGATGATACCAGAAGTATTATGACTTTTGTATAGTGTTAATAAGATAATTTTGTTGAAATTTTTTAATTTACAATTATTAAATGTTTTGTAGAGAGAAGGGTTTTTTATGGTGGTATTTAGTGGGGGAGAGTGCTTTTTTGAATAGTATCTTCATTAGTTTATTATTTTGTCTCAAGAATACTAATAGTTTTGAATCTTGTGATTGTAATTATAAATAGATTATTTTGAGTTTGAACTGGTGGGTTTATATATCATTAATGACTCTAAAATTAATGTATTTACCATATAATTATATATACATTATTTTACCATATTTCACATTCCACAAAAAAATTAACTATTAAAAAAAATAAAAAATAACCCTAAAAATTTTTCAATAATTATATACAATAATTGAAATAAATTATATGAAAATGATATTTATATATGAAAATGTAGTAATTTTTAAATAGAATACTCAATTATTTGAAAAATACAATTTTTAAGATTATGATTAATTTCCTCGCCAAATAAAAAATTAATTAAGGTATCATAAAATTATATTATCATTAGATTAAAACATATTATTACATTATAAACCCATTTTATGAAAATTAATTTTCTTCGAAAATGTTTTATTTTTTTATAAAAATTCAAAAAAAACAAATATATTTTACAAAAAATCCAACACTTATTTTATAATTATTAAAAAAAATTACATGCTTGTATCATGATATATATATATATATATGCCTTTTTTAAATTTTATAAGATAACAAAATATTATTTTAATCTTCCAAAGGTGATCATATTATTCTAATTGTCATGTTACTATTATTAAAGGTAAAATTATTAATCTAACAATCTGGTTATAATTCGAACGGTCTGATTACTTTTCCAATGGTTAGATTATTAAGGGTCATATGGGTTCCCCACTTCTTATAAATACCTCATATATCATTAATTATTATTTATATTATATTTTCTCTAATAGTTATGTATATTTTTATTTTTAATATGAATATTATATTACTAATATTTATCCTCATTTGTATATCTTTTTTCATCAGTGTAGTTATTCTGGTAGATTAAGAAGATCTAAATATTCTTATTTTAGTTATATTATTTTCAATTTATTATTCCATTGTAATATTTTCAATTTTTGTATACATTTTTATTTTCAAAATTTAATGTTAAATGTAATATAATAAACAAATTGTTGTCATCATGTGGTGCATCTACTTTATACTAAATTACACTATATGACATAATTAAAAGAAGGTAAATTCCATTAATAAAGTTTTTGGTTGTCACATTCTCCCCCCCCCACCACCCAATGAAATTTCACACTGATGATTTCTTTTACATACTAAGGTGAAGAAAGGAGAGGTTACATCAACACATTTAATATTATCAATCACATCTGTGTTCTGTCTTGTCAACTAGAACTCCCACCATAGAGATATGTATAGGAACACATTATCTCAATCCTTAAACTATATGGTTCCAATGGAACACACTGAACATTGTCACCCAATATGGGATATATTCCTTCACATCATAGAAAATGTACCCTACTATGGGACCTTAATCTTATCTTCACCCTTAGTAATACCTCACTACCAGTATGACCTTATTTGCCGCAGAAGTTCAATCCTTAATGAATCAATTCAATAGATAGCCTAATTTACTTCTCACAATTCAGGTCAATTCATTTTGATCAAGGTATATAAGGGATATCAATATTCTATAAAGGCTCGCAAGGGCCAACTATAGTCATGTCACACCTTAACCCATAGGGGAGATCAAAATATTCAGATATAAAGTCTACCGGGTCCTATGATGATCATGATTAACTAATAAAACACCTCCATTACCAAGGTATTTTTTAAAGGTATCTATTCCATGTCCCCTAAGTCTTACGGAGGCCATAATTCATACTCCATCCAAGATTCAAGTTACACCCCTCGAGGGCTCATTCATCAGGGAAAAATCTATAACTAGTGTCTCATCCATCAATGTCTGATATTTCAAGCTGTTGTAAAATGACATAAGTGGCCTTGTAACTCTATGAATCACATCCCTTATCTTTTAAATTAGTAAAATAAATAGTTTAATTAATAAAAATAATTCAATTTATATTTATATTAGGAAACTCATTAAATTTATAAGAATACTCATTCAATCTAAGGTTAGATCTCCTACAATAGGGATACCACACACAAAATGCCACATATAATATACATAAACCTTAATGTAATTATAAAGGACACCCAACCGCCATATGGAGTCATTCCCCTTTTTAAAACATGTCTTGATAGCTTTTTTATAGGCTCTCCAAAACACAAAAAGTCCAATATAGCTTTTCCTAGTTACCTTGACTTCTAACAACCCACATGAGACATTATCCCCAACCAAACTATCCATAAAAATTAATTATAAAATTTATAATTAATAATTAAAATTAATTTAAATTAATAATAATTTAGGATGACCCATGAGACAACCCTGTTAGACAAAATTCATGACTACCCAACTATAATAGGTCCATATAAAACTCTACGATCTAACCCAAGGAAAATAAATAACCATATGAATCAATTACTTTTTTTTAATGAGAAATAGAGATTTTCCAAATTCAAAATCCTACTTTATTGGGAAAAATATTACAGAAGTCTAAAATAAGGATTTTTAAAATAATCCCTTTTCAGAAAGGAATAAAGCTCATCAAGAACATCATTGAGTATAGTTAACTCAGAATTAGTTTTCTCTTTATTTACAATACCATAATACATGAAATTCCAATCAAATATTTCACGAGTGATTATGTAATTCATGGATGAAAGGAGTCCCTGAAATTTATCCTCCTTTACAGGAGGCCTCTATGAGAGATGAATGGTGTTATTTTTAATATCCTACACAATGCTGGTGGATTCACATTCAAGCCAAAAACTAAACCAAACATGTTTGATTGATATTTCAACCACATTGATGATTCCAATTATCTCAGAATCAATAGTTGAAGTAGTTCCACAAGGGAAATTTAGGCATCTCATTGCTTCACCATAATGACTAATGAAGTTTGAATCATATCCATCGGTACAAAGATTTACACTTGAAGCTCCATCTGTGTAACATTTTCTAAGGCCCAAAAATAATCATATGAATGTAACATCAATGTAACAAAAGAATATTTATAATTACCTATCTTGGAAAAACATTTAAGTATAGTGGAATCATTAATTTTATTATCACATAATATATTTTGGATTACATTTTAATTTATCACTATTCCATATTTCTGATCGACACCAATTGAATGCAGAAAAGAGTGTTCTCATGTATATCTATGTTTTGGATAGTCTATGTTAAATGAAATATTTCAAATATAGATATTAAAAATTATTTCATCATCTTATAGGAGATTTGTAGCTTGATGCTGGTATAAATATTTCCTCTTGTGCACAATGTATAGGGTAGGTTGACATCAAAAAAATCAGTTATTGTAGTCTAAAGGAATGGATTAATTACACAACTGAGAAATAGGTGATCAATGTCATTCTTATTCTAGTGGAATATAACATCTCTAGAGAATAGAATAATTCCAATAAGTTTTATAAAATCATTAATCTGGTGTTTTTAATGCATAACCCACCATGTAATATTAAATATGGAAGGAAATATCGGAAATCTACTCAAGATCCAAGACCAGCTATTTTTCTATTCCTATAAATCTATTTGATATAAAAACATTAAGTTAAGCATCCCATTATAGGAATGTTTCCAAACTAAAGTTCCATCTCTATTCATAAAGGTGTAATTCATAGAAATATCTTTGATTTCGACATGAAGAGAGTCCAAAGAAATTTCCATTTGTTCATTTATTGACACATTTGTGTCCAGTGAATAAATAGAAGTGTATTGAAAATTAGGAAGTTCCTTACATGGCCAGTTATCTAAGAGAAATTTGGGATACTACTTAAAGTTGATGACTTGGTGAGAATCCATTTTAATATAGGAAAACAAGGCCTTATGTTGATACGAAATGGAATACTCCATATAGTTAAGATTCCCAAAATTGAATCTATTTATTAAACTATATCTCATAAAATCACGTTCCTCAAACTTCACATTGATGATCCTCCACATAAATAAATCATGATAATATTGACTAATGTTAAAATATTTTTAATACTAGGCCCCCTATAGTCAACTGGTTGACAACACTATTCCAATTAGATAGCCAAAAAACATCTCTACTGGATGAGTCCACTCCAAAAAAAAATTATGGATGTATTGATATTTTTTATGAGGGCCTATCTGCAATTATACACCATCGATGATTAAAAAAATTGAAGCTATCATTTGGTTTAAAATACTTAAACTTTCAACCACTTAAAGCGTCTTACCTTTCTAGGAAGCTATTTTATATCTAATTTACCTGACAATGTGAGAAAAGTAACTAACATGTGGTTTTCCAAAAAAAAATCGGATTTCCATGGTAAGTGGATGGAAATACACCTTCTTTAATTCCAAACTCATCAATGATCTCCACTTTTCTAGCTACAATAGTATTCTTTCCAATGTATAAAGACTTTTTCCAACTAATCACATGTCCAAAAATATTTTCATAATGAAGGAAATCATTTGTAATGTTCTTGATGTTTTTTTCAACGCAATTATAAAGGATAATTTCACAATTAAATAATACATAATTAATTTAATTTAATTTTGATTGAAAAACAATAAAAAAATTTGGACATATTCCTTCAATAAATCTATGATTGGTAATAGGTAGACATTGTTACAAGGTTACCATTATGAAAATAGTATGAATATGTGACTTCCATAGAAATAATGTATTGTTTCATATTTATAATTTATTTATTTTTATTATTAATCACATATGAATTTTTTTCATATATAGGTGGATTCATTTTTTTCGAGTTGGGGTGGTTTTTTTGACACTACTCATGCTCCTGAGCGATTGGACGTTAAGTCAGCAACTACGAAAATGATTATAAAGAAATGAGTCAAGAATTTATACTACCATCATGGAAGGGTGAATTCAAACAACTAATTTAATTACTTATATCATCTTTTTATATAATTTTTGTAATTTATTTTTGTATTCATGATTATATAATACTTCATTAGTTGTTTTCACATATTTTTTTGGAATTCATATTTTTTTCTTTCAACTATCTACCACACTTAATAAAGGAGAAAAAATGTTCTTTTCTTCCAATGTTACCATGATTTCCATTGATTTTCCTTATTGACCTTCCAACACTACATATTGATTCAATTTTTTTAGCCAAAAATCCCGTTCTTGTTATTGAAAACTAGAAGAGTATAAGAATATATTTGTCAAATTATGGTTACTTCTCATGATATAATGGGTTGAATAGCTTTCTCTTCTCTTCTGGTTTTCAACAATGTGGTAGGTTTTTTAGAAAAGAACATCAACTCAATGTGTAATGTTAATAGTTCAACAAAACATTGAAATGGTAGTCATGGTAACCTTAGTATTTAGGATTAAATTGAGACTCTGGTATGTATAGGAATCAACCAAACCTCAATTTGACATACAATTTTACTTGTATGACTCCAACAGCTTCATTTTATTTAAAATTAACATTAATTTTCTTAAAATATAAAACTAACAAAATATAGACCAAAAAACGAATTTATATGGTTTTGATACTATAGTAAAATGATCTATATGTAATCTAGGATGTGTTGTAATAAATACCACCTTAATCTGTAGCACAGTGTGATCAATATGACTTAAAGTGTCTGTTATGAGTATAAAATTGACATTTTAGTTCAAAACATGTCACTCATTGAAAAATAATCATTCTTACTTATATTTTCTTGATAATTTAAGAAATTGATTTATAAATAATTTTTGATGTGTAGCAATTAGTCCTATGTAAAACCAAAATAGAGTGTGACATTTATGAGTCAATCTTTGTGTTTCTAGTTATAAATGGCATTTTATTAAAAAATATAGTTGATGTATTGAAAACTAACAAAAAAAATTCTGATTTTCTTGATATAATAGTGTAATGATCCTTGAGACATTTGGGACTTGTATTAATCAACCTCACCTAAATACAATGCATGGTGTGATCCGTATGACTCCAAGTGTATATTTTTATTAATAATTAACATAAATTTTAGTAAAAACGACAACTAGCCAAATAAAATATATAAAAAACCTTCATACTATTTTTAAACTTTATATAATCTGTTAAAAAATGATTTGAGATGTGTAGGAATCATATTCAATTTAATCTAATTCATAATGTGATAGGTATGACTCTATGTGTGTCTTTTTGTATTAAATTTGACATTAATTTTAGAAAAAGGAACAAGTGACATACTGAAAATTGAGAAAACACAATCATAATTTTTTTACACTTTAGTAAAATGATCCATATGTAATTTGAGATGTGTATGAATAAAAATTACATTAATCAGATGCACTATGAGATCAGTATAACTTCAAGTGTGTCATTTTATTTAAAATTGAAATATGTTTTAGTAAAAAACACTACTATCTTAATAAAAAATGGGAAAAGGAATTAATATTGTATTGATAAATTGTGAAAATGATCCATAAGCTATTTTTTCCGTGTAGAAATCAACAACACCTCAATCTGATGCACGGTATGACCGATATGACTCCAAGTGTATGTTTTTTATTTTAAATTGACATTAATTTTTGCAAAAGAAATAATTGATGTATTGAAAACTAATAAAACAAATTTTTAGTGTTTTGATAGAGTTGGGAAATGATCAATGAGCCTTTTGGGAGATTTAATAATTAGATTCACCTCAATTCAATGTACGATGTGGCCAGTATGACTCTAATTGCTTCTTTTTATTTAAAATTCACATTAGTTTTAGTAAAAAGGAAACTAGCCAAATCAAAATTGAGAAATAAAATTTATATTATTTTGATGATTTTTCAAAATGATCCAATCATCATTTGTGATGTGTAATAACTAGATTCAACTAAATCCAATACATGGTGTGATCAATATGACTCCATTTGTATCATTTTATTTTAAATTGACATTAATTTTAGCAAAATAAACAAGTTACCATCTAATAAATAATAAAAAAACAATAATTTTTTTTTGATTCATTATGAAAATTGTACCATAATAATTTTTGTTAGTTAATAATTATACTCACCTCAATCTGATTTATGTTGTGACCAATATAACTCAAATTGTGTGTTTTTATTTTAAACTGGAATTAATTTTATAAAAAGGAAAACCTGATGTACAAGGACCCAAGAAAACGTGTTCATATTATTTTGATACATTAGCAAAAATATCTATGAGTTATTTAAGACATGTAGGAATTTCATTCACCTCATTCTGATACACTATGTGACAGGTGTGACATCAAGTGTGTCATTTTTTTAAAATTAACCTCAAATTTAACAAAAGGAACATGTGACACACTAAAAAAAGAAATGTATTCAGAAAGTCATGATACTTCAAAAAATGGTCGATGAATAATTTTTTATGTTTTAGAATCTATTGAACCTCAATATGACAGATGATGTTACTAGTATGACTTAAAGATCCCATAGTCATTTTAAAAATGACGTTTTATTTTAGAACATGTGTCATGCAATGATATCCAAGAAAATTTTCTACGATTTTCATGATAATTTTTGAATGAAATCCACTAATCTTTTTTGACATATAGAAGTAGTCTAATTTCACATTGACACATGAGGTGACTAGTTTGACTCAAAGTGTGTGTTTCTAGTTTGAAATGAAATTTTAGTAAAAGAAATAAGTGTCATATAAAAAACAAGGCAAATGAATTAAGATTGAATTGATACTTTAGTAAAATGATCCAAATGTAATTCTTGACGTCTAGGAATTATACACACCTCAATATCACACATAGTTAAATTGGAATAACTCTAACTGTGTCATTTTTTAAAATTGAGATTAGTTTCATTAAATATAACAATTGACATACTAAAAACTGAGCAAACACATTCCAATTTTTTTAATAAATTAGAACAATGGTCCATACATCATTTTTGATCTTTTGGAATAAATTGCACCTTAATATAATTCATGGTGTTACTGGTATAATTCTAAATGCGCCTTTTTGTTTAAAATAAACATTTCTTAATGAATAAATTCATATTAATGTTTAATTTATTTCTTTATAATATTACTACCATTATATTTTTTTCTTATATAAGTGTGTGTATTTTATTTGGGTTAAGGTGATATTTTTGGAAGTGGATACAATGGGAGATCCTTTTGGGAAGGGATCATGGGATCCATAGTCGATGAAACATTAATGTTTTCTAATTTTTGTGAGTATTAATTGTAAGTGTAATTATTAGAAAGGTTGTTTGAAATGTATATATTAGTGTTTTTTATTCATGATCTATAGTTTCTTTTAATTAAATTATTTATTTTTAGTACAATATATAGTTTGGGAGGTAATACATTGGGGTTGATTTAATATGATGTTTTATAATAACGGCATTATACTGTGTGGGGCCCTCAATATTACTAAACTAGAACTGATAAAGGGTGACCTTTATCGGTTTTTAAGTAGTGATAAGGATCCCCCTTTATCATCTCTTTCATAGACCAGATCACGGGTACCCCCCCCCCCAACGGCACACATTAATAGAGCTAGAGTAAATAATGTTCATTAGCACAATTAAAAGCATACTTGAGCACTATCAAAGGTAATTTATGTAGTTGCGGGAGTAGGGAAAAATCATACACTTACCATTGGAGATGTCCTCTAGAGTTTGACATTTTAAACTGTGTTTTCCTTTAGGTATTTATCTTTCTAGGGAAGCACTGTATTGAGATATCATGAATTCTAGTTCCCATGTTTTTTAGAACATTCGAGATAATGGAATGGTTTCCTAAAGTGGTGTATCGTTTTTCCCTTCCATAGTGTTACAGCACCGTACATGATGTTTTTCACATGTTGTATCTTCAGATATATCATCCAACCCATACCATGTGATATATATGATGATATCAATCTTGATGTTAATGTTCCCTTAACGGATAATCTAATATGGATTTTTGACAATAGTGGGAATAATCTCTAGGGAATGACCACACCTCTAGTAAGAGTGCACAGGTAGCACGGGTGTGTGTAAGAGGAGACTTGGGGGTGATATTTGGATATTCCAGTATAGTGGCTAGACCGTTTCATTAACACTCAAAATTCATGTATAAGAAAACTCAACGATAAGTTGTTATATGATTGGGAGGTTGAATGATCCACTACTGAAATTTTTGGTATTTGCTACGGGATCCTATCGCAAACAAGATTTAATGACGGGGTCCCTTTGCAAATATCCCATTGCAGAAAACGATATCGTAAAGACCATTATTTGTGACGGGCTCGTCGCCAATAATCGTAATTGAGACAAGAAATATCATTGTCTCAAATAAGTCTCCAATTATATGTATTATATATACATAAACTTATTCGCGACGTTCCTGTCACAATTAGTTTTTGCGACGGGTCCTTGTCCCGTCGCAAATATATATATATATATATATATAACTTTCTTCGACGGGCTCGTCACAACAAATTATTTGCAATGGGCAAGTACTCCCGTCGCAAATAAGTTTTCAAAAATATTTATTTAGACTATTTGTGACGAGGTCCCATCAAAAATAATAAATTAATTTAAAAATAATTAATAAAAATACGATTAATGAAAAAAAAATATTACTATTATTAAAATAATAAATAATAGAAAATATTAAAATTCTCAATATTCAAAAAATATATACAAAATAATAAAATATTGAAAATTAAATTATGTAATATTTTCACCGATATAAAAGATAGAAAATATAATGAATTCATATTAATATGTTAAATTCGAATGTTTGTAACATAAAAAATCACAGGGGGTTGTCTTCTAGAGGAGGTGGAGGAGCTGTAGGAACTAGTGGAATAAACTTCATCCCTAAACAACGAGTCAGACGATGCATGTACTACATATGCTCGTGATGCTACTTCTGCCATCGATGCATCTTCTCCTCATGTTGTTGTTGTTGCTGCTCCCCCATCGACACATCTGCTCCTCGTAATGCTACTCCTGCTGCTACTACTGCCGACACATCTCTTCATCCTCCATCTACAAAATCTCAATAAGCTCAGGCAGAGCTCGCAACTGCTCCTGATACTGTGAGGCAGAACATGATGCCTCTCCCTGAGCTCCTCTCGAGCTGGATGCCGACATCGCATCTGTACCATTATATGTACAAGGAGTCAAATGAGAGCTGATACCTACTACTCTACTCTACTTAAAGCCATACTGAGTCGCCTGCATCCATCCGGCCTCATCGAAATGGTGAGCACTGGTCAGCTCAGTCATCTCGTCCTAACCCTCAGCTGCTGTTTGAGAGTTCACAGCCTTATATGACTCAATGAATTCCAATTTAAAATTAAAATTGTGAAAATATTATGTGCAGTTAATTTTCAAACTGAAAAAATAATACTAACCACAATCTGACGCTGGTGATCACCTATAATCTCTCTAGTGGAAGGATCACGGTACATCCTCCGATAAACGTCGAACTCCATATTATTTGGATGCTCAACTGCCTACTTAAATATAAAATATACAAATTATATTTAAATTTAGAAAAAATATTTAAAAAATATACTTACCAGATGTTCTATATGCGAACTGAATGTATGGCTACCATCTTGATGCACCCCTCCTGTCTCCCCTGGTTCTGTGGTCCCACTGAAGATCTCCTATGAAGTCCACCACCCAACCAGTGTAAACATAGTCCATCCCAAACATGAGATGAAACGTACTCTGGTCGATGGGCTCTACATGACTCATCAAATTCTGTCACTCCTACTTTCTTAATGGTTTTTCTTCTCAAATTTTGCAAAAACTGACGGAAACTGTCACTCATAGAAACCTTCCATGCCGTGTGGATAGAGTCGTGCATGCTATCACCGATAGGATACCATAAACCCTAAAAATAATTTATAATATCATGTTATTAATAAAATAAAAATCATTATAAATATTATTTATTTACGTACCTGCCAATGATGGAATATGTCGCATCACACATCAACGTGAATCTACTCCCATGTTATCCATGGATAATAAAAATAATTGCGCAAGATATCACTCCCTTGTCCAATATCTACATGCGCAAAAGTGTAAAAAAGGAACAAATAATAAAACAATTTGTATATATATAAATAAATTAATGAAAGATAAATAAAATATACAGGTTACCATACCTCTGTGTGTATGGATCGAAACCAAGATGTTGACGTCACCCAGGGATTGGGTCACGAATCATTATTTGTGCAAGACCACACCCCCTCCACGTACCCCCTAAACCACCAGTAGGCAGAGGGTCGGATGATCCAACATCCCCATCATCCAAAGGTAGCTCAGCCTCCTCTAACTCACACAATTGATCCGAGTCCATCTGAAACACAAAATGATTGATGTTAGGAGATAGTTGAAAATAACTATTATATATAGATATATATTTGTTATGATTATAACCTGCATTTAACTGTATCAATGTTCATCTTCATCCTCTTCTCCATAGCTATCAATGTCAATGAATTCATCTTCTTCCTCGTAATCATCAATATCTATATGACTTTCAGTTTCATCATCTCTTATCATTTCAAATTCATCTGTAACATCATTAACATCTTCTTCACCATTGATACTTAATTGTTGGGTGTCATCATTGATATTCAAGTCTCTTTTTGAATTAGATGGATTTTGAGTAGTCTCTTGAAAAATTTCAATTCCTTCCACATTAGCATAACCACATTCATTTTGAGTAAACTAATTTTACCGAGATTTCAATTTTATTATCCTCCAACAATCACTCAAATCTCTTGATGTAGCACAGTACTTTTCATAATAAATTTGATGTTCTTGTTGATCCAGTAAAAATGGTTCATTTACTGCAAAAAGACTTTTATATTTAATATCGACAATTCCATGTGTTCGATGAACATGCAATCCTCGTTCAGTATCTAACCACTGACATTTAAACATTGTAATTTAATTTTAACCTAGATAACACAACTCAATAATTTCATCCAAAAATCCATAAATGTCAACTTCAGTTTCTCTATGACGTGATCCTCTCAAGAAAACTACAATGTTCATTTTTTTGGATTCCCCTTATGAATGTGTATGAAATTGAAAACCATTCACCACATATACATTATAAGATTTAACCATTTTGGATGGCATGTTACTCAATATACACAGTCCCCTAATAATTTTATCAGGATATTGAGACACATGAAAATTTTTAAAACATTTATCAATATAATAAATAATAAACATAATAGATATTAAACCATCAATAATTTATTATACTAGTTTTTGAAACCATTTAGACAATTTGTTTTGTCTGCATTCTTCAAGAGCATCAGCTGTAATTTGTGGAAGTTGTTTCCCTATATGATTATCATATAACCTACGAATAAAATATGTTTAAATACTGTAACATAAATTATAGAATAATTGATGGAAGAACTCATAGGAATAATTATTCCATTTCTTCCCAATTGAGCAGAATATAATGTATGAGCTCTGTGATGTTCATCATCTGAAATCCATTGTTCATGAACTCCACTGAATCCAATATTTGGCTAATTTAAAACTATTAATTGATTTTCCATTTCGTCATTAAAATTCCCCTCGTTTGGTTCATTTCGATTGTGTTTTAATGGATATTGAGATTCAAAATAATGATAGTAGAAAAATTCAATTTCCTCTTGAAAATAAGCTTAAGCAATTGATCCTTCAACTGATGCTTTGTTACGTATTTTTTTTTCAATTTCTGCATGCATCTCTCGAATGGGTACATCCATCAAAACTGTACTGGACCTCCACATTTAGCTTTATGTAGAATATGTAATATTAGATATTCCATTGAGTCAATGAAATCCAGTGGAAAGATTTTTTCCCGTTTACATATAATTACAGCAACATCTTTTTACAATTTTCATAGCACATCATAGTCTATTGTCACTGCACGAATGTCTCGAAAAAAATATGATATTTCTGTTATCGAATCCCAAATCATAGAATTCAAAAAACCTCTGAATCCAATTGGAATTAGTCATTCCATTATAACATGACATTCATGACTTTTTAATCCAGTAATATAACAATTCTTAACACATCTTCCCAAATTGGAAGCATAGACATATGGAAGTCTCAAATCTGAAAATCCACTAACAAAATAATATGTGACTCTCTCTGGATAGTGTATACGCTACTTTTGGCTTCATTAACCTCTCTGATCTAACATTTTCAAATAGTTCAAGATCTGGTCACCTAAAAATTTGGGAAAGATCTATTCATGCCTTTACAGTATCTTTGGTCTTACCTAGTTTATCTAAAACTATATGAAATAAATTATCATAATATTTATTCTCAATATGCATAACATCCAAAATGTGGCAGACCCACAAATCATTCCAATACATAAGATCCCTAAAAATGCTCCATTTTTTCCAATTATGTTCTTTCTCAAAGCCATGAACTTTATATTGGTTTACCGTTGGTCCAAATGTGATGGGGGTAATTAAAAGACAAATGATTTTAACTCTGTACCTAATATCATCTTTGGAAGTTCATCCCTTACAATGGTAACTTTTCTGAAAGGATATTTATTCCTCTGAAAATGATGGTTGGTTTGAAGAAATATACAGTTACAGATGAAATAGAAAGGATTTTCTCCATTGACGAGAATAATGGATTTGTTTTCTTTCATACAGTAAGGACATGATTTCGGACCATGTGTACTTTAACAAGATAACATTCCATATGTTGTAAAGTCACTAATCATTCACATCAATGCAGATTTTAATATGAAATTTTTTTTATAGTAACATCATATGTATTAACACCATCACTTAAAAAGGCATTTAACTCATCAATCAATGGTTTCAAATAAACATAAATATTCTTTTTCAGATGTCCTAGGATTAATAGAGTCAAAAAGATAAAAGGATCCTTCATAAACATCCCTGGAGGCAAAGTGTACAGAATAATAAAGACAATCCAACATGAATACTGACTACAATATGAACCAAACGGACAGAAACCGTCAGTAGAAAGTCTCATTTTCACATTTGAGGCTTCTATATCAAAAGACGGATGCAGATGGTCAAAATGTTTCCATGAATCACCATCAAGAGGATGATTAATGCTTTTATCAGTTGAAATCTTGGTTTTGTGCCATGATATCATTGACGATGTGTTCTGAGACATAAATAAATGGTGAAACCTGGGTGTAAGGGGGAAATATCTCAACATTTTTACATGAATCAATCAAGACTTCCCTAGTTGAGCTTCTGTATACCTCGATTTTCTACTTGTTTTACAACTATCCAATGACTCATTTTTGCCAGAATATAATATGAAATCATTTGGACATGCATGAATCTTTCGATAACTATGGCCCAAATTACAAATTAGCCTCTTTCTCTTATAGTAATTTGCAGGCATCACATTTCCTTCAGGATACAGTGTATTAACCAAAGAAAATTTCTGTTCAAAAGAGTTGTTTGACATTGAATTTTCTTATTTAATATCCATAAATTTTGCAACCTCTTCTAATTTTCTTATATTACAACCAGGATATAATGAATCCTCAGTAGACTTCATCAAATCATAAAATTTGGATGGTGCCAACTCAGATGTCAAATCAATATCATCATGAGTAGCAGTTTGTTTCACAGATGGACCAGCAACATCATGTACTAAATTTTTAAACCGTGATGGATCCAGAATCAAGTTATTTTGATATTCTCTATAACTATGTTCATCGTGTTGATACCAAAAAACATAATCTTGTTGAAAACCAAACCGTAAGAGATGTCTCCCAACCTTTTCAAAGGTGGAAAACGTTCTCAGAGCACACTTTTTACAAGGAAAAGTAATTGTGCCTTCTAAATCATATTCTGGTTTTGACGATGCAAATGCTAAGAAAGCTTCAACGCCCTCAATATATACAGTATTTAAACCAGAACCATTTGGATTTCTGCGCTGATTTATCTAAGCTCGATCATCTAATAATGACTGATGTCGACTTCCTTGTTACATATTTTTCTACATAAAACCTTAAATCATCACTTTTTTTGAATAATTTAAAATTATAAAAACACTATATGAGAAAATAAGATAAATAATTCCAACTACATAATAATTACCATTAATTAAGAGCAACACAATTTATAGTGGATTGACCGCTACTCTTTTGTCTGACGGTTCATTTAATTGCATCTTTCTCACACTAATTATTGTTAATTATATCTAATTATTGCTATTTTTTTCTAATTATTGTTAATTATTACAAATTATTACTAATTATTACAAATTATTAAAAATTGATACTAATTATTACTAATTCTTACTAATTATTTATAATTATTATAATTTATTACTAATTATTACAATTTATTACTTATCATTACTAATTATTAGTAATTATTACTAATTTATCTATACTTAGCAATAAATAGAAAAATGAAAACTGCATGAATAATGAAAGGAAATTTGGTAATCATCGTTGTGGAGATAATTAAAAATTTTCCCTTCATTACCCAAGAATATTTCGTTTACTAATTAATAATAATAAAAAAAAATTATATTATCAAAATTTAAGAAATACAATATTAATATTATTAAAATAATAAAAAAGATATAAAGTATTAAAATTATCAATATTCACAACAGATTTTCTATATTCTTAACATGTTCAAATCTCAAAGGGACGCCAATTTTCAGGTCATGCGCAATAAAACGTTTGTGTAAGCCTTGTCCAATGTAAACTCTATAATTCTACTTTCATGGTAGATCACCATCCAAGTAGTTTTGCAATAGGATAACCAAAGTAATGTCGTTCTTGTCACTAAGAATCATCTCACATGAACCATTACATAGATCATTCTTCCATAAATATTGGAGGGGATATTAGTATATTTCCCTTAAATTTTGAAGGAATAATGGTCTATGTAAAGGTTCATGTGAGATAATTTTTATTGATGAGAATGGAATGACTTGGGTTATCCTATTGCAACACTACTTGTGAGGTGATCAACCACGCAAGGACAATTATAGAATTTACATTGGACATGGATGACAGAAACTTTTTATTGTGCATGACCTGACAATTGGCGACCCTTTGAGATTTGAACATGTTTGGAATAGATAAAAGCCTATTTCTAATATTTATAATTTTAATATTTTATAAAAAATTTATTATTTTAATAATATTAATTTTTTTCTTAAATAATGATAATATAATTTTTTTTATTACTAATTATTACTAATTATTTCTCATTATTACTAATTATTTAAAATTATTACAAATTATTACAAATTATTACAAATTATTACAAATTATTACAAATCATTAAAAATTATTACAAATGATTACTAATTATTACTAATTATTACCAATTCTTACTAATTATTACCAATTATTACCAATTATTAACAATTATTACCAATTATTAACAATTATTACCAATTATTACTAATTATTTCTAATTATTACTAATTATTACTAATTATTACTAATTACTGCTAGTTATTACTAATTATTACTAATTATAACTAATTATTACTACTTATTACTAATAATTACTAATTATTACTAATTATTACTAATTATTACTATTTATTAATAATTGTTACTAATTATTACTAATTATTACCAATTTTTACTAATTTTTACTCATTATTATTATTTATTTATATTTATTACTATTTATTAATAATTATTTCTAATTATTACTATTTATTACTAATTATTACTAATTATTACTATTTATTAATAATTGTTACTAATTATTACTAATTATTACCAATTTTTACTAATTTTTACTCATTATTATTATTTATTTATATTTATTACTATTTATTAATAATTATTTCTAATTATTACTATTTATTACTAATTATTACTAATTATTACTAATTATTACTAATTATAACTAATTATTACTAATTAATACTAATTATTACAAATTATTACTATTTATTACTATTTATTACTATTTACTACTAATTAGTACTAATTATTACTAATTATTACTAATTATTTCTATTTATTACTATTTATTAATATTTCTTAATATTTATTACTAATTATTACTATTTATTACTATTTATTACTATTAATTACTATTACATACTATTAATTACTAATTATTACTAATTATTACTAATTATTACTAATTATTACTAATTATTACTATTTATTACTATTTTTTACTATTAATTATTATTTATTACTATTTAGTACATATTACAAAGTATTACTATTTTCTACTATTTGTTACTATATGTTACTATTTGATAATATTGATAACTATTTATAACTATTTATTAATATTTGTTACTATTTCTAACTATTTATAACTAATTATTACTAATTATTAGTAATTTTTACTAATTTTTACTATTTATTAATAATAATTATCAATTATTACTATTTATTACTAATTATTACTAATTATTACAAAATATTACTAATAATTAATAATAATTACTAATAATTACTATTTATTACTAATTATTACTAATTATTTCTAATTATTACTAATTATTACTAATTATTACAAATTATTACAAATTATTACTAATTATTACTAATTATTACTAATTATTACTAATTATTACTAATTATTAGTAAATATTAGTTATTATTACTAATTATTAGTATTTAATAGTAATTATTAGTAATTAAATCTATTTATTACTAATTATATCTATTTATTAAAAATTATATCTATTTATTACAAATAATATCTGTTTATTACAAATTATATCTATTTATTGATATTTATATCTATTTATTACTATTTATATATATTTTTTACTATTTATATATATTTATTACAAATTAAATCTAATTATTACTAATTATATCTAATTATTATTAATTATATCTACTTACTACTAATTATATCAAAATATTACTAATTATATCTATTTATATCTATTTATTACTAATTATATCTATTTATTACTAATTATATCTAATTATATCTATTTATTAAAAATTATATATAATTATATCTATTTATTACTATTTATATCTATTCATTGCTAATTATATCTATTTATTGCTAATTATATCTATTTATTGCTAATTATATATATATATATATATTGTTAATTATATCTATTTATTGCTAATTATATATATTTATTCCTAATTATATCTATTTATTACTAATTATATATATTTATTACTAATTAAATCTATTTATTACAAATTATATCTAATTATATCTAATTAATACTAATTATGACTAATTATTTATAATCATCACTAACAATATCAATTTCTTAATAAAAATAAATATCAATAAAAATCAATTGAAATCTAATTTAATTACAACTAATTAAAAACAATTACAATTAACATAAAAAAATTAAATAAATATAGAAAAAAAACTAAATATAAATACATTAAACATTGATATTCTGAAGGTATTGGCGCCTTCCAATTTCTCTCGCCTAAAAAATTTCTACTAGATTAAATTTTTTATTTGAAACTGAAAAATGAAGAGAGTGGGAGAGGAAGATCTGAGTGATTTTGGAAAAAATGGGTGTGGGTATATATAGGTTAGATTAGTTACGACGAGGTTATTTGCGATGGGATACCCGTCGCAAATACCTTCGCCCACATTAATTACTATTGGCGGTTAAAAGGGTATTCGCGATGGGGCCCATCACAAATAGTTCCTGCCGACACTATTTTTGCGACAAGACGACATCCCATTGTAAAAAGCCATTAACCGCCGTCCGGTATTTGCGACGGGTGCCGTCGCAAATACTATTTCCCGCGGGGTTTGGAGTGCAAGTCGCGCCAAACTATTTGTGACAGGAGACATCGCCCAGTTACTAATAATATTCGCGCGGTTTGGCACGCAAGTCATGCCAAACTATTTGCGACGGGAGACGAAATCCGGTAGCAAATAATTGGTTATTTGCGACGGGAAAATTTCCTCGTCGCAAATAACTTCCTGGATGGGTTATTTGCGATGGGGTGTATTTCAGTCGCAAATAACCCATCACAAATATTGATTTTTTCAGTTGTGATCATGTCTTATTCTGGGTGGATCGCTCGTTGATTGTTGGTAGATCTTTTTGTGTCTGGTAGTTTTTTGTTTGATTTTCATTTGGAATGGATGAAAAAAAAGTTGGGTTCTTGTAAAATCATTAGGGGTTTTGGAATATTAAAGAATTCAAATAATATTTATGATATAAGTATGAACTTATGGTGTAAATTGATCAGGAAGGTCTTTTAGGCTGCAAAAGACTTCTAAACTATAATAATATACCTTACAACATTAAATTGTTAGACCAATACCGAAAAAATGAATATACTATAAGCATGTTGACCAAGTTATAAATCCAATTCACAACATAAAAGGGGATTTTACATCGGGAAAGTTGTTTTTATCAGTTTTTATACTGACATGAGGTGTATTTTGGTGTATGTTGAAATCATGGGGTTTATAACGTAAACCATAAGTTTACACTATAAATTACTCATGCATATTTTAAAAACAATAATTTTTCAGGTGTTCTGGAAATGTGTTTCCTACCCTTGAATTTTTTCTCATCTAGTAACAATCTTTGTTAATTTTCTTCAATCAATAATTAGAGATCTATCAGGTTTGGTGTTCGTAATTGTGAGATAAAATATAACTCTTCTTCTTGATCTTCCTCTTCCTCTTCCTATCCAACATTCTCTTCTACTTATGGATCTGTTGATCTACCAGATAACTCGTTCTAGTTTTGAAGGATGTAAGGAGATGATATATACTATAAACATGAGTATTTCCATACATCTTTATCATTTATGATATATGTTTTATAGAATAATCCACTAAATTCAATTTCTATTTTTTTTAGTATTTTCAATATTGTTCCATCACGTTGGCACTCAGCACACGCTACCTAACTGACTATATAAATTAATGTTTGATGATAATCATGCACTTATACACCATTGTATATTGTTCGGTCCATTTTCATGGGGATCAAGCCTGCGTTTTCATGTGGGGTGAGCCTACACATTAGATTATAATAAACTGTAAAGCAAGAAAATATGGCTGGGCTTAATAATGTGAATTTTTTTATTGTATTATAATATTAATTAGCATAACACGGGAATTTAAGTTATTTTTTTTTATAAAATTACCTAAGACTCACTAGATAAATTTTTACTTGTTTAATTGACAATTTTTTCTCGTAATACCTTTGGATAAATTTATGAAAGAATTCTAATTGGACGATAAATGGTATTTGAGTGAATTTACCATTGATATGTATGATGACACATATTGTTACCATTTCCATGTTGACATGTTTCGTCACTATTATGATTAAATTATTATACATAAGGCTTGGATTAGTTATGATGTAATGATTATTTTATGTCTTGACCCTATTATGATGAAATGCTTATATATTGGTTTTGGCCTGGTTATGTAGAAATTTTTATATATAGGAATTGTCACCATTATGTGTTTATTCTATATGTGATTATTCCTTAGACTTATGAACATGGATGGAATAGTGATGTGACATGATTAGAGATATTCTACAACGATGTTGAACAAGAGTGTGTAACCCCATGTGTCACCCTAGAGCTCAAGGTTTGGAAGGTTATTTGTTGTATCATATTATTTTATTACTTAATAATAGTTACTTATCACTTTATTTCAAACACTTGTTAATCAGACTGGTTTTTTTATAGAGTGCTATTGACCAATATAATTTTACGCACACCCTATTGGAGGCACCATTTGGTAACCAAGCATATTTCAAGGATAGAGGTTGGACAAGGGAAACAGACCATGTTGTTGATTTCTTTCTTGTTAGATGGGTTCGTTCATGGGATGGGAAATACATATTATTCAAGACCAAAACAATTGTTTTTTATTTGATATAGTAATGAATTTTACCTATATGAATTCTATTATGACATTAAGTTACATTACATCCTCTTATAACATTTTTATCTTATTATTTCAGTTGTTTAGTTTCCTTTCACTACTTGGATTACCTATAGTTTATTGTACCACTTCTACTATTTATATTAATATGATATTTATGTCCCATATAATTTCAATGATATAAAATGGAGTATATTCTGTCCATTAAGTTCTTTACACCATTACTATTATTCTAGATCCTCTAGAAAAATGGAAATCATGTGTGAGGTCACGTATTCAACATAGTTTGGTCAACTGAAGGAATTCTGAATAGATGTATGTTATAGTTGTGGTTGTCCACAAGTTGGTACATTTCTCCATAAGAAAAAAAAATTCAATTATGAGTAATAGGATTAGTGAAGCACTAGATTATGAAATAAGATATAATTTGTTCACTATAATATTATTGGATCTATACCCTACACCTATTATGTGAACCAAGACGTAAGTTCAAGCATAAATACCAAAATAAAATCACTTTGTAGGAGGAAAATTGTGATTTTATTTATTTCCTTGTTAGTATTAGTTTAGTACTATATTCTATGATTTTGTGAAACCACACCCCCCATATTTTTGGAATTAATTTTCAATTATATTGTAGATTCTTTGTTTTAAAATTTTTTATAGTTCCATGAATCATAGAATAATCAAGGGAAAATAGAAATGAGCTTCATAGGGAATGTGGAGTAAACATTAAATTTCCGTACTAATTTATACTCCCCCATTTTTTTAAATATTATATTTTTTTTCAATAGAAGGAATTCATACACACACATAAGCTTGTGTTAACCTTTAATCTATGATTCTTAGGATTTTTTGGAACCCCATGATTCCCTGTTTTAATTTTGATATTGATATAAATTTAATTAGTTTAATGGGAAAATTGAATTAGTAATTTGGAGTATATAAAATTTGTTTTAGGGGATCATTTTTTTCATTTTTATTCACACATATTTGAAAATTCCATTTATGTTTCCTTTTTTGAATTTTAGAAATTTTTGTTGATTTGTATAT
The DNA here is from genome assembly GCA_963277665.1 of Viscum album. NCBI lineage: Eukaryota > Viridiplantae > Streptophyta > Magnoliopsida > Santalales > Viscaceae > Viscum > Viscum album. Next base: position 441,091,799 of record OY728137.1, on the reverse strand, counting down.
TTTATTATGAAACATTCCCTGATTGATGAATCAAATTATATTCTCACATTCTTAATATGATTCTAGACCAAATTATTCTTATATATCATACTAAATTTATTGAGAAAATGATGAACATGTTACAATATAGGATTTGGATTTGACCTTGTAAAAATTTTAATTGTGTGAAATTCACAAGGAAGATGATTGATGCATTTTTTAATGTTTCCATCATCATTAAGAACCACCTAATATTAATCTTTCATAATCCATTAATGAAAATGAATTTAATTTTATTATAATAAGTCACATTACCATCTAATTTAACCATTCCTACTCATACTCTTTTGAATTTCATGATTTTCAATGTTTAAATGTAGGGGAAATGTAATTTATTGAAAATGATGGATATGACTTATTTAAAGGAAATGTATTGAGTGTTTCATTAGCTTTTGGATATGTTCAATTTCATAATTCATTGATTTGGATTTTTTAATATTTGTAAAATAAGGGTTTACTTTTAAATACATATCGTAGAGGCACTCTGAAAGAGAACTTGGTATATGTTTGAGGGTTCTATGAGTTCATAATTTAAATAAAAATTTTAAACCATTAATTGAATTATGTCCTTGGTTTTTAATTTTTGAGACCTAATTTTTCATTATAAACATTAAATTAAGGTTGTTTTATATTTTTTTAAAACATTTACTAAAAATAAATAAAAACATTCGAAAAATACTTGTTTTTATTTTTTTATTCTATTTATATATTTTTAATTCCTTATGGGATGCAATTGAAAAGTGGGGGTTATAAAAAATGTGTATAGAAACTATAACCATCAACATATGGAGTATAATTCCATATGGAATCCCCAAAGGAGGGTGTACCGGTAAAGCCACCCCACAATGAGAGTGAAACAAAGAATATATAAGGGGAAAATATGGAACAAAGAGTATGAATAGTAATAGGAGCACACTATAGAAGAGAATAATGGTGCGTGAGAGAAATGTTTGGGTGGTGGTAGGAAGATAGCCTCACCGACTCAGGGGTAGATCACAGTGATAGTAGGGGTCCTTAGACCACAATCCGACTTCGCTTTATTTTAGATTCCCTAGGATCACTTATCAAGTAAAGTGAGACCATTCTTATCATCTATGATGGATGTGGCCTTATGTAGGGAACTATACACTAACAAATATGTTTTGATCTCTTTTTTTCCCGTACATTTCCATATTTGGATAAAAGGTATTCCACAGACCACTGTGCTACACTACAGACCACCATTATGTAACATCAACCTTTTTAGTATATCATAACCCTTCCATGGGGGAACAAGAAGATAGCTCATGTGGATTTTTAAAACATTTTTCTCATTTTTTAATGTATCTCTATTATAAAAATTATAAAATTATGCAAGAAAGGTGGCATGACCTCTACCATCTTTCTGCTAAAATAAAAAAAATTAGATATACATGATGGTATATTTAACAATATATATGTTAGTGTATATGATATATATTGTGCTTGTTTTATTTTCTGTATAATTATGTCATTAATATTTAAAAGTGAAAATATTATATTTTTATGAAATTAATTTTATGACAAGTAGAAAAGATTTTACATAATATATTTTTTATATTTTTTATTTTCAATTAATTTTTATATGTTCAGTCATTTTTTCAAATATCCTTTATATTGTAATTATATATTATATGTTATATTATTTCAAATTCACCTACATGAAACTTAATAATGTTTGAATTTGGTGTATTCTATTGTCTATAACATATAAAATATAAAAACAATCTAAATGATATTTGACATGGTTACTAAACATTTGAAAATTAATTCTAAATAACAAGAATTTATAAAAACATTTAGTGAAAATTAATTATAGTAGCCCAATATATTTATATTTTAAACCATTACAATGGTGTTTATAATATTTTTTTTACATTCCATTCATTTTAATTTTTTAATTATATTTATTTAATTCTTCTTATATTCAACATCTTTTTACATTTTTAGGCTATGTTTTATGTATAATTTAGATTATTTTTATTGTTTATATTCTATAATATTTTAATGTTTCCAAATTGAAATTTGATATGTTTTTATATGATTCATGTATTCTTTTTTTAATAGTAATAAAATATAAACTATAACTAAATTATAAATGATGTTCAAAACAGTTTCAAAACAATTAAAAAAATTAATAGTAAAAAAATATATTTATTTTAATAGATAGAAAACATATAAATAAGTGAGTAAAATAAATTTATATAGTGAATTTTCATTTTACATAGTAGTGTGAGAATGGGATTTCCATATCGAGATTGATGAGATATTTGTTGGGGTGGAGTCGGATGACATGGAGATGGATGATCAACGGGAAATAAAACATTGACCATCGGATGTTATTTCTCTCTTTGACTGGGAAGAGGTGTCAATAATGGGACATCATATGTACCCGGTCGTTATCCCACTGGGGTAGTATAAGTGACTTTAATAATCATATGGGGAACAATATAGGCTTTGAAGGATCAGACATGAAATCTAGAGGCATGAGAAATAACCCCTGATAGAACCTTGGAAATCTACACCCTAAGAAAACAATGGATATTCTGTCAATAATGATCAATCCCATGCCTCATAATTCATATATGCAATTGGTAGTGGCTAGACTACTATAAGGGATACCCCTACATGTGGAATAGGTGAGGTCTTAGTTGGAGAACAACATGGTCTATGACATCATCATTATGGCCCCTCAGTATCACTAGCTATTGGAGGATGTTCCTAAGTAAGAAACTATACTCCCTAGGAAAGAAAGTAATATCCTTGGGATGAAGAATCAATGATACTCTCGTGATCTTCATGATAAGATCATAACATCCCCTATCATACAATATGAATCACTTCTAGGATAGAAACCTCCTCATCTTATAGATCAAGCATATAGATTAGCTGTTGTACTAGACTATGATATAATGAAATATAAAATGATTTATATAATAGTACAATAAACAAACTGATAGAAATGTATTGACATACCATATCCTAAATACCTATGTCCTGTTGAGTAAGATATAGTATAAACTTCCTTCAATACCATGTGGCATACTCTACCTGCTTTAATTAATTGAATTACATCATTCGTAAACACTCAATATGAAGAAACGATCGTCTTCCCCAATGGTTGAGATACTGATCATGTTTTTAGTACTATTTTTATCCTATATACCAAATATATTCATTCTATAAATCTCTTGTAACGTTATACGTTGAAATGGAATGTGATGAACATAGATAAATCGGTGCATGACTCTATCCGGTAGGTTCCACTCAATAATATGAATGTGAATGAGTGTCACTATAGTCATAGAATCTTGAAGTCCAATAGTGCAGTAGGTAGGAAACTAGTCCAACAAACCCTAGCTTGGAATCTCTTTAATATGTAATGACATGAGATATTTGTCAAAAAAAATCCTTAATAAAAAAATGGTGATATTATGAAATTTCTTAGTCAATGAAATGTCGTATATACTAACTAATTAGTTTGGAAATTTTCCAACATGAGACGATATGAACCAAAATGGTTTGGTAGAGCACTAAAGTAGAAATATTCCTAAATCCACCTATAAAATCAATATTGAAAGTGATAAAGAATGAAAAAATTAAATTGAAAATTTTCTACTAGCATCAAAAACCAAAATATATGAGTTATCATAGCAGCGTCCATGTAGAGCCTCATGAAACACCTCAATGGGAAGCTTCTAACTAATAACATCAGGGGAAAGGGAGGGGATGTTTTCATATTCCCACAAATGAATGAGGTTTATGCATCCCCCTTGATCTGTGAGATCATAACAGGATTTTATTCGTAAACCTCTCTAATTTTAATCCAAGTACACAGATCCCTAGCTATATGTCCCGAACAAATCTAAATCCTTCAGTATCCCTAGACACATCATGTTAAAATTATTACCTGATTGATCAAGGTAAAATGTCCCTGCAATTATCAAAAAAAATGTATATAAAGGAAAAATCATTGTCTTCTTTTCACCATCATTGGGTAAATGTTCCCTGTGCATCTCTATCCAAATCATAAAAATAAACCCAGCATATGTAGTAGCATCATTGGCTAAAATGTAAACAGCGAAAAATCTCTCCACTAGCATGGGCTAGTATACACAGCTGGGTCCAATTATTACTCACCCTAGATAAGAAGACCATGATTGACTTCCACATACTCAAGGGTGATGGTAATATCTCCCTCATGAAAGTGGAATGTATGTCTCTAGTATCCACCTATCTTGGAAGGCAGTAAGTAGGTGGTGATAAACCAATGTAAACTCATAAACCCCAATGTTGTAGAAGCCAGTATGGTGTAGGTATAGAATTGTGGCAGCTGGATCCATCATGTTACGATGATGGTGCACTCGACACACCCTAGATCTGGTGAACTATATGCCCTTATATCATGGATATGGAAACATTCATAGAATGATCTATATGTATTATAGTATCCACAATATGTATGTAAAGAAATGAAATGATTCATACTTGTAAAATTAAAATATAATTTTATGGTCAACAAGAATTTTATGACTGGTAGATTGTAAGGCATAACATGTTTATTGCTATTATTTTATGATGTTTTTGTTTTCCCAAACTAAAGGGAATGTCATCATGTTTCTCAAAGTATATTTCAAAAAAAAATTGAGATATTTTTTTACATAGGATTTTTTATTTTGAATGATTTTGTTTTATATATTTATATATATATAAATTTTTCCTTCATTATCTAAATGTTTTTTAGAGAATGGTGTTCCTTTTAATTTATTGTATTATTTCTCACATAATGTTTTATTTTGTGATTATTTTCCACATGATTTCATTATTTTTTATCCATATAGGTATTGATTATTCTTTCAGGTCACATGACATGCACTTTTTATTTTCCTTTTAATGTGAATATTAAATATTATTTTTTATTGGATAGTAAAAGAATTCAGAAATGTTATAAATTTATAAAAAATGAAGGGTCTTAAATTAACAATATATTAATAACAATATGATATGATCACATTGGAGACAATACATCGTTGTGGATTAGACTGTGAAATCAATCTAGAAATGTTAGGGAATCATTTCTGGTTATGACTTTTTTGATGACATATGGTTCATCTAAATATTTTCCCTTGTTCTTGATGCTAGTCAATGTCATTCTGTATCCTTATGGACTTTAGTCTCCCTTAATGAAATAGGCTGTTAATGGAATCTATCAATATATTTTGGTTTTCGAGCATAGGTAATTATCGAAACTCCCAAATAGGAATCCATGGTGTTTCATAACATTTATCAATTTTATCCAGCTTGTACACTAGATAACGATATTCATACCATCATATGTTCATAGAGGCATATGTGGAAATATCTTTTGAATATGGAAACCATTGTTCCTGGAAGATTCCATATTTAAATTATCTTTCTTATAGTAATACAACTATTTTTTCAACATTGTGACTTGTGATGAGGTCGGAACACTCTTGAACTTCAAATCAAGATCCTTCCTGATGGAAAATGCTCACTTGATAACCAACATCTTTTATAATGTTCTTTCCAATGTCTTGTTGAATGTTTCTTTAAAATCTTATCCCATGTTTAATCCCTTAAGAGGCTAGTTTTTTTCAATCAATGAAGCACTTCATACAATTAAAAAATATCTCTTTAACTAAAGCAGTTATAGGTAACTTGTGAAGCACCATGAAGATATTTTTGATGCAATCCCCAACGTTTGTGGTCATGTGTCTATAACTCTTCCCCCCATCATATGCCAATACCGATTTTTATTTTGAAATTCAAATCATACAAGTATACACCTCCTGATTATCCTTGAGTATTTCCTCAATGTGTTCTTACATCATTCATTAATCTTGATCATATACTACACATAAGGGATCATATTTCACATAAATTTATTTTCTCTTTACATTGAAATAGATAAAAATAATGAAGACATTTCATACCAAGATTCATGTTTTCTTTCTTCATAGGATCTTTATAGAATGTTTTTCACACATTTCTAGAAATATTCATGATGTGGTACAAATGATGTTCCTTTCGAGGTCCCCATGTACCAAGATGTGCATTGATTTCCTCATTGATTACCCTATACCAATAATATATCGAATAGATACCACAAATATAGGTGAAATGGTTTCGAAAACAGTCTAGATACCAACTCCATGATTCATATATTGCTTCTCCACAATGAAAATTTTAGGCATAAGAGGGGAAGGGTTATTATATTGGGTTTCTAAATCATAATACGCCCTTTAATTTTCCATATAAAAAAATTTCTTTAATCAATATATACTATTCTATGAAATGAAATGTTGAAATATTGGAGAGGAATACCTAGAAAAATTGATGAAATTGAACATGAGATAGATAATGTTGGTTATGTTGATAAACATATTCATTTACATGAATATCGAAGACTACTTGTTCAATATTTCTTAGTGTAGATATAATTTGCAACAAAATGTGATACAAGTCATCCCAATCAACATAAACCCTCACAATTTTCATCTTTTTCACCATCCATTACTTGTTATAGGAAATATTATAACCAAATGTTTTTTGTATCCTTTCTTGAACAAGGTATAGAAGAACATCTTAGATGTTCTTAATCATCTTGATGATAATAGATGACATAAATTCAACAAAAAATGAAGAATGATCTTGAGTTGTGCTTAGCTTAACAAAAATATAAGCTACCTCAATATTCAAAATTCCCCAACTCTAAAATTAATGTATGGAATCACCCTCACGGGTAATATTCAATCACCCCCATATTTTTTTACATTTTATAATATATATTTTTTTAACATTATTCATGTACTAAATATCTACAGTGCCTCTCTATAATAAATCCTTTTATCATTTTTTCCAATGAATAATAAATTATAAAATACATTCCAACATATAATGTGGTGTCCTTTTCAGAAAACATATTCATTAAAACTACTGGAATCTTAGTTTAAGGTGTGAGAACATTTCTGTTCAATTCTGGAAAACGTTTAATGGCTTCAGACTAAGATACGAAGAGTTGTGGATGATTTATTGTGCATCAAGTATGTCTTACCAAAATTAAATTAATAGAAACTCCCTCCCCAAATTCATTATCAGATGTCAGATAAAAATTTATATCAATCATATCATTTTGGTTTTCCTCTTCCTCAGCATAGGCAGGACCCTCAGTTTCATGGAACAGACTGTCCTCAAACACTCTTTTTGGTCGACATCTTTCTATAATTGGATGTTGTTGTTGTATAGTTGAATCCTTGACATATAATTCAATAATGGAACCATATGACCACTAGGAATGTGAATTTATTTCTTGGAACCAGTATTCATCAGTAACCAATGGACATGCTATATTTAATAGTGTAGATGAGAATTGAAAATGTATATAGATAATACACTTTATCTCTTGATCAGGTCCTAGATTTAATCTACCATGAATTCTATTTTGATGTTCTCTTAGGCTTACAGAATCAAATTTTCTAACAATTCTTGTTCATTTTGTACTATAAGAATATTGTTTCTTGGTTAGAATCACCTCTCTATAGTTTTCGACACTACAAAACATGAATCTCTATATTAAAATGTTATTTGATCATGGTTCTGGTAGTGTAAATAATATTGACAATGAGGGTTTACAATATAATATTTATAATACTAAAATTTTAAAACATATTTTTATATCCTAAAAAATTATACTTTTGTTTAATTATATAAAACAAAATTAAAAATAAGTCATATAATATTTGGGAAACTGGTGTAAAAAGAAGAGAAACAATAAATCTGTTTATTTATCAATAATAAGAATGAAAATTGCAATCATATAATTTGAAATAGATAATAAAAAATAGATAAATTGCACATGATTGCTTTACCATAGGCCAAACTACCTTGTCATTTTTCTATAGAAAAGATTAAGGATGTGATGTACCTAAAATCATAAGTGAAGTATATTCCAGCTTATTTTCAAGTGCTAGCTATATAACATCTTCAGAAGAGAAGTACATAAATTTTTAATTCTAAAAATAATTTTACCATCTAATTACATATATCACGTGTTATATTATATTTCATTAATAGGAAGAATGATTTTTAAAATTTTAAAAGTTAAATATATCTCTTTGGAAGAATTCATTAAGCTACCACTTGAAAATACAATAGATTTTACATCAATTCTGATGTTACTCTCATCTCTTACCAACAATTTTCTATTGAAAAATGTCAACGTTATTACTTTCTATTTTTAAATAATTCATGTGTTATTTAATGCGTTGGTTCTTGTACATTTAAATTTATATATTAATAATTATAATTTTATCATTGATAAATAAATATATTTTTTCCTATTTTTTTTACCTTAGATTCCAATTCATTCTGTGTATAATATTGATAATGAGGGTCAACCATATAATCGTTATGATACTAAAATTTATAAATATCTTCTTATATCCAAAAAAATGATTCTATGTCTCATTATACATTCCTTAATCTTCCAAAATTTATTTCATTAGTTCATAATGAAAATATGAATCATTTTAAGCATATCCCCAAGGTGTGTCAAATAAGGTGTGCTACAATGCCTATTGTTGTGCACAAGTTCCTGATCAATCCTATCTCAAAGATATGATTTCGTGTTTTACACCTATGTACATGTATTCCCGAGACACATCCACTTTCAATATCCAGATAAGGACTTGATTTCCTAGATAACCACATAATCCTTATGCTACCCATATTTTAGTACATTTTCTTCCATCCTAAGCAATGACACTAATGTTGTGTAGTATAATTACTAACTGTCACAAAGGCTTGTTGAATTTTTTTAATTATAATGTGATTCATGTAAAACATATCTATCTAAATTAATCATATACTAATCAAACCTTAATCATACATAAATAATATATTAATCTTTCCTTAATAATACAATAATTATTCCTTAACCATTACTTAATTTTTAAAAAATAATTACGAAATCATTACTTAATCATGAATTAATCATTACATAATATTTACTTAATCATTATTTTATCATCACTTAATATTACCTCAGACATTTTTTAATCATTATTTAGTCATTATTTAATCATTTATGAATCATTCATTTATCATTCATTAATTATTCCTTAATCATTACATCATCATTTTTTAATAATTACTTAATAATTAATTAGTCATTACTTAATCACTAGTTACTCATTACTTACTCAATACATAATCATTACTTAATCCTACCATATTCATTCCATAATAATTACTTAATCAATCGTTAATCATTCCTTAATCTTTCTCTAATCACATGTTAATGAAACCATATTCATTCCTAAATAATTATTTAATCATTAATTAATCATTCCTTAATAATTAGTTAAAAATTACATAATTATTACTTAATAATTACTTAATCATACACTTACCATTGATTAATCATTAGTTAATCATTCCTTAATTATCATTTAATCATTACTTATATTAGTTAATCATAACTTAATATCTAGTTAATCAATAAATAATCATTACTAACTCATTATTTAATCATTATTTAATAATTATTTAATCATTAGTAAAATATTCTATAATTATTACTTAATCATTCTTCAATAATTAGTTAGCCATTTATTAATCATTATTTATTCATTATTTAATAAATAATTAAACATTAGTTTATACTTAATTATTTTTTCCATAATAATTAGTTAATCATTTGATATTCACTAGTTAATTATTATTACCAAATAATAATATGTAATCATTATTTAATCCTAATTTATTAATTAGTTAATCTATACTTAAAACTTAATAATAATTACTATTATTTCTAAACAATGTATAACAAACTAAACAACTAATTAGATAATTTATTTGTAATTAAATTAATAAAAATCAATTAAATAAATAAATAACATTAAATTAAATGATAAAAATACCTCTAAATTAGGCTTCACAAAAAATCAGGACTTTTTTTAGTCCATTGGAACCACCATGCAAAAAGAATCCTGATTTTAGATACATTGGGGGTGGAATCTATAGAGAGTAAGAGATTCCAAAGTGAGTCAGAGGGGGTGGGTGACCTTTTATAGGGACATAACGGAACAGTGGTGTGGGGGTGCTATATTTCACATTATTTTATGTTAATGATATCTCAACACCTGTCACCATTTCCCATGTTATCGATCTAGGGAAACCGGGGTTGGGGGTTTTCCACCTTTCAATAAATTTAAAAGGTAGTAGATCCCATTCCACCTTTCTGATACATTTTTTTTAAAAGAAACGTATTTATATTTAAGGATAATTAGAAAACATTGAAAAAATCTGGATCATGTTCCACTAGAAAAATCATAACATACAATTCCACATCATTGGTTATGTGGTGTTGTGACCCTATAGGTCGAGTCAAATATAAAGATCTACAACTTAGGGAGTCCACTAAAATATGGAGTATTATTCTAAATAATAATAAAAAGGGACATAGAAGAGTAGATCCTAATTTTATTTTGTCTTTTTTAGTAATTTGGTGAAATATGGTTTGTTTCATGAGATACACCATTTCACTATAGCCACAGAACAAGGAGGCATGGCGAAGAGAATTATAGTGCATGAAAGACCGTGTGAAATCCATTTAATGGTAACTTAGAGATCAGTTACATAATATTTTCTAGGAATGTAAAAACTCCACTATGTGTGTCCCATATAGAAATATTCTCCCTACCATGTCAAGGGTTAGTCAAAAGAAAAGACGAAACTATGATTTGATAATATTTTATAATTCCCTTACCCAAACCACTGGGTTAGATCTAATGACCCACAAGACCTCATGCTTTCCTCCCCTTATGCAAGAGGTTACTTACTAGTATCAAGGGTCCACATGCCATCAATGGAGAGACCATACCCTTAGTATCATATCCTTGAACCAATGAAAAAAAATAAAATATAAGTCATCTCAAAGTAATCAAGAAATATATAAGGCATCATAATGTAATATCAAATGAAACTTGTGTCATACAAATAAATAAATGAGGTCTCAATGTAGAAAGGAAAAAAGTATATTGGGTGAAAGTAAATAAATATATAAAACTAAATTATCATATAGAGTACATCCCAGTACCACTCTTAGCTCTATTCTTGTAAGATCATCCATCATTTAAAAGACGCTTTCCCTAGCTTCGATCCCTGTACATGAATTATGCCCATGCATCGAAATACACCTATGGAGAATGAGTAATAAAATCTATATAGACACAACCAATGAAACATTTACAATTTTCACCTCCATAACATGTGTATTACATAATAAAATAAATACACAAGAATGTATAAAAACATGTTTCGAGCATATTTATGTTAACCAAGGCAATCTATGGGGGTGGTAATAATGTCTCTTGAGAGTATTAATGCATCAAGTTAGATCAATATGATGAACTGTCACACCACATCTTAGTCATAGGCAAGGTTTCATGTTCATCATATCATATCTATTCCTTGGGCTAAACCTCAAAACCATTATTCCCTCTAATTTCACTACCTCGGTATAGGCCTCCAGGTAATCATTCCCCTACCCTATGTTCAATTCTGTATTCAACTATTTCATATGTCATGTGCACTACCCCTTAAAGGGATAATCATTACATGATGATCCATCAGTTGTGAGTATGAATAACAGCCCACTAAAGTCATGGTAACATGTATAATAGGGTAGAGAATACTGGTAAATCCATAATATATCATCATTAAAATATGAAAAAATTGAAAATTACAAATGATATTAATCAAAAATGATAAGATCAAGAAAATAATAAACATAAAATCAAGAATCATAAATGGGTCTCATGGGCTACACACACACCAAACATATGATCACAATAAATCATGGTAAATAAGAAAAATAACACCAGAATCATTGAATAATAATGATTGTATAAAATATTTAAAATCATGGGTAACTTATTACCTAAATGTTGATGATAAAGTAATCGAAGGTTCCTCAAAGGATAAAATACTAAACCATTCCCCAAAATCATGAAGAATGATCAATCATATCAAGGATAACTTACATGGGTTTAGTTCATCAAGAAGGAGGTTTATAATGGAGACTCAATGAGATTCCAAGTCAAGAAGGATGGATCTAGAATCAAATACCTTAAGAAGTCATCGAGAAAACCCAATTCAAAGTTATGTTGATTGAGAGGTCACCAATTCACCTTACTCAATTTTGATTGAATAGAAGGTCATGAATTCTTCAGTTGTTCTAGAGGTGAACCTAAAGATGATCTAATGAACATTGATACATCAACAATCCATCATCACAAAATTAATTCAATATGATATTCAAGAAGAATAAGTTGTTAAGATGATAGATCTATAGAATCTTACCCAAAATTGACCCCCCATTCACAATGAATTTAACTTTGATCAAATGGAACAATATTTACATGTTGAAACTACCACTATTCTAGAAATAAAAAAATTCATCATTAGTTGGAATTTGAATTAATAGATCAGGATACATCATGTCGAATCTATGCTTTCTCTCAAGACATACATGAAAAATTATTATGAAACATGAATAACATAGGGTTTTGTATTATATACATAAATTCCTGATCATGAACTTTCATGGATCCACTGAAATCATGTTTTGGAGGATAAGAATTCATCAATTAAGGCTAATGTGAACTCAAAATTTGAGATGGATTCCAATAAAAATGAATGGTTCAAAATGGAAAATAAATAGACATTAATAGGGAATATGGATTTTTAATTTCACACATTAATGGTATGGACTCATGGTTAGATATAATATATTCCAACCATGTGGCCCTTCTAGGATTATAGAAAATACACAATTTTTGTGAAACAATGAGACAATCATGTTTTTAGGCACTAGAACATGTTCAATGGTTTTCTAACTGACATGGAACTTTTTTTCAGACCATACAACTTAATTGTTCACTACACATGGAGACATTGCATATTTTTTCATGGTTTTCAAGAAAAACTTCATGCTTTTTTAAAACTATATGCAAACCAAGCAACCATAAAAGAGCCTCCAAATCAACCAAAAACAACAAAAACTCACCACAAATATTTCATAACACAAAAAACTATGATTAAAAAATTAAATTAACCCAAAATACACTTGAAAAATATAAGATTGTTAAAATTTTATCCAAGGTTTTATAGTTTTGAAATTTCATTAAAGAAGTAGTTGTTTTAAACCAAAAACAATCTTGAGAATTTAGGATAAATATGGTTTTCACTAGTATGAGAGTTGATATTTTTGAAGTACAATACACTATTGCTGATGTAAGGGATGCTGATATTGATGATTAGATTACAATAATTAAGGAGTGATTGAGTAAACTATTCATGATTAATAATTCTGGTGAAGGATATGAGACTAATTATATTGAATTTATGAGAATAGGTTTGTAAAATTGAATGGATGGTCAGGGCCCTGAAATTCATTTAGTCAAAAAATATAAAAGAATATATGAATAAGTTGGGAATCCTGTCAAATCATAGGTTTTTAATATTCCTCTAAGACATTAGGTTTTTATGACCATGATAAACCCATTTATCCAAACTTCTTTCTTGAACTTGATCATATGAAATGGTAAATTTCTAGTTTAAAAACTAGATTTGATCTTCATCAAACATGATAAGGTATAGAAAATCATAAACCTAAAATCAAGAATCATAAATTGGTCTCATGGGCTACATACACACCAAACATGTGATCATAATAAATAATGGTAAATAAGAAAACTAACAAAATAATAATTGAATTATAATGATTGTATAGAATATTAAAAATCATGGGGAACTTCATACCTAAATGTTTTTGATAAATTAATCTAAGGTTCCTCAAATGATAAAATATTAAACCATGCCCCACACTCATGAAGAACGATCTATCACATCATGGATAACTTACATGGGTTCCAGTTCACCAATAAGGAGGTTTAGAAAGGAGACTCAATGAGATTCTAAGTCCTGAAGGGTGGATCTAGAATAACAAAACATAAGAAGTCATCAAGAAAAACGAATTCTAATTTATGTTGATGTAGAGGTCACCAATTTACCTGAATCAGTATAGATTGAATAACAGATCATGAATTCATCACTGGTTCTATAGGAGAACCTGAAGTTGATCTAATGTACATTGACACATCAACAATCCTTCAATATAAAATAAAATCAAGATGATATTCAAGAACAATAAGGTGTCAAGATGATAGATATATGGAAACATACAAAAAAGTAACCCCCATCGACAAGTAATTTATATTAGATAAAATGGAACAATATTTATATGTTGAAACAACCAATATTCTAGAAATTAACAAAAAATTCATCATTTGTTGGAATTTGAATAAATATATCAAGTTACATCAGGTCAGATCTATGATTTGTCTCAATATATAAGTGGTAAATTATTATGAAACCTGAAGAACATAGGTTTTTGTATTGTATACTTAAATTTATAATCAAGAGCTTTCTTGGATCCACAAAAATCATGTTTTGGAGGAGAGGAATTCGTCAATGAATGCCAAAGTGGTCTCAAAATTGCAAGGGATTCCTATAAAAATGAATGGTCCAAAATGGAAAATAAATAGTCATTAATAGGGAATTTAGATTTTTAATTTCACACATTCGGGGTTTTTACACATGGTTAGATAAACTATATTCCAACCATGTGGCCTTTCTAGGATTTTAGAAAATACACACTACTTGTTAAGCCATATGACAAGCATGTTTTTGGACACTGGAACTTGCCGAATGGTTTTCTAGCTAACGTGACATTTTTTTCAGACCATGTAACATAATTTTACACTACCCATGGATACATTGCCTAGGGTTTCATGGTTTTTTGGAGAAACCTCATGGTTTTGTTAAACTATATGCAAACCATGAATCCTTAAAAGGGCCTCCAAATCATCCAAAGGCAATCAAAACTCGCCAAAAATATTTCAAATCACAAAAAAACTATGATTAACAAATTAAATTACCCCATAATACTTTTGAAAAATATAAGGCTGTTACAATTTCATCCAATGTTCCATAGATTTGAAATTTTATTAAGGAAGTAGTAGATTTGAACCAAAACATTATAGAGAATTTAGGATAAACTATGTTTTTTCTAGTATACGAGTTGATATTTTGGAAGTACAATATACTATTGTAGATGTAAGGGATGCTGATATTGATGAGTATATAACAGTATAAAAGGAGTTAAGGAGTGAACTATTAATGAATAATAATTCTGCTGAATGATATGTGTCTAATTATATTGAATGTATGATAAGAGGTTTTGAAAATTGAATGGAGGGTCACGGCCTTGAAATTAATTTAGTCAGAAAATATTAAATAATATATGAATAATTTGGGTATCCTTTCTGATCACAAGTTTCTAATATACCTCTAAGACATCAGGGTTTTCTAACCAATATCAAACCTTTTATCCAAAATTATTTCTTGAATTTGATCATATTAAATGGGAAATTTCTAGTTAATGTTGATATATTAAGGACCTATAAGAATATAAAAATCCTTTAATGGGAAATTCTATCTCCAATTCTGGTTTTGATTGTATTAAATACCAAATAGATTATAAATTTGATTCTGGTGAATTGGAATTTATAGTGATTCTTAAAATAATTTATATATGGAAGAAATTGATGACTACACATTTTGAATTTATAAATTAATTCCAACATATACACACATATGTTCCATATTCTATTTGGAAGAATATTGAAATTGTTAATGACCAATTAGGATGACTGTCTTCATAATAGAGTTAGTTAGATTTAAAAATTCATATTTTAAAGTGTGATATAGTAGTTTTTATACCTTTTCCGGAATTCAATAATTATTTAGTGGATGTGGTTTCAAGGTATTCATAAAAAATTAAAGAAAAATATGTTTTGATTGAAGTAATTGGGGTTAGTCAAGTTACAATTATTGAATATTTTTTATTTCTTTAAATTAGACTTTATTTGAAGTTATTGGAATTTATCTGTGTTCTTAGAAGATTTTTTTGGAAATGTAAGGATAATATTAATTTGAATTTCAAAATCTTAAATAATAAGATAAAATTTTTTCATAGGAATTTTAAAAATATTATTTTCTTCTAAAATAGATTTATCATTAAAGAAATATGTTCTTACCGAATTTTATGTTTAGAAAATTGGTTATGTTGAAAATAAAAGAAAAACAATCTTGTAATAGGATTTGTTTGTTTATTTAGACCATAAATTAGTCTATATTCTTAATGTTACTGTTGAAAAACAATTTTTATCAACATAAGGAATTTCATTTGTGAAGAATCTCATCGAATATCTAGTTCAATCATTTCATAAGTTGCTAACTCTGAATGGGTGACACCCAACGATTTTGTGATATATTTATCTTGAAATAAATTTGATATTCTTGATAGTTTGTGAATAATGAAATACTTAACTTATGTGAATAATTTTTCAACATTGTAAAATTAATTACATGATATGATATTTATGTAAAATATTATCCAAAATCATTCCCAATTCACTTAGGAAATAATATTTATCCTAAATAAATGTTATGAAATATTTTGTTTATGAGAATCATTTTTGAATATATGATTTATTTAAAAATTAATTATTTTTAATAAATTTATATAAAACATATATTTACATATTTCTAAAAGTGAATTAATATATTATAAATTGGCCACATATTAAAATAAGAGCATATGAATGTAAAAGTAATTTTTTTCAAAAAAGAAATACATGTATATGTGCCATATGTATTTATCGTTATAAATTAAATAAAAGTTTTTTAATTGTTTATTTTAATGAAATGTGTATATTTGATATTAAATATAATATTTTAACATTAATTTAAATCTTTTGTTAGTCAAAGAATAAAGAATAATTTAGTTTTAGATGAAAAATCCATTTTAATAAAAATGGTGTTTCTTTTGTTTTTCACTCTTATTTTAAAGATATTTTCTATAAATTATAAAAAATGAAATTGGTAAAACAATTTACTTATTTATAGGCATTATTTATAAATATTATTATAATGAAACCTTCATTTATATTCATAATGAATAGTAATAATAGTAAATATTATTCACCACATTAAGTGATTAATATGGTTAATTTAGTTTAAATCATTGTTATAAGGACACAACATTTCATATTAAATCTTATTAGACTATTTATTTTGATCCTTATCACCTTATATTTTAAATTATATGTATTTTTTTTCAATTTACCATGAATTTGGAATTTAAAATATTTTAGAATTAAATAAATTACATGTGTGTCACTCTCGTCACAAATAAAAATGTCCCACCTGTCATATCTTCCTCCCACCTATTAATACATTTATCTCTAAATAAACCTACCCAGATACCTTCCAATTTTTTGTTCAAACATCCTATAGGTTTCATTATTCCCAATATACCATATTTTAAAGGCTTATGGTGTAATCCAAAAGAGGATTCCCAAATAATAGGCAATTATCTTGACCAACTACTTTTAAATTAATATCTTCCTGAACCTCATTAAAAACTTCAACATCCATTAATATAAAATTATATTATTATAATAAATATATTTAAATTTTTATTATTATTTTTTTAAATAATAATTTTTTACTCATTTACATATAATAGAAAATGAATGTCTCTCCCATGCATTCGTGAAAGCTATTACCTCCATGAGGCAATGTAATTCATTTTTCATCACAACCTCTCACGATCAGTCACAATGATGAATTCAAATAATATATATGATATTTAAAAAATTATAATGATTATTTAATGATAAAATGTCATCTAATTTTATTTATTTATTATCATTATAAAATTACGATATCATTCATTTGTACGTACAGACTATTATCTCTATGACTGATATATTTAATCATTCAATATACACAATTGATATACAGATATAAAATTGTAAATAATGAATATATATTATATTAATGAAATTTATAATATTATATAAATTTTTTATAGTTATTATACAATAGCATGTTATAAATAATTATGTCTATGATGCGTTCTATTTTGGGTCTGTTTTACCATCATCATGAGTAATGTTATAAAGCTTATAAAATTAATTATTATGGAATGTAAATTATTAGTGATATTATGTAATAATATTTCTATTTAATATTTATTATCATTCTTGAGATTATACAACTATGATCATAGTGAAAATACTAGATCTACTAAACTGAAACTTGCTTGAAAATAGGAGAGTTAGCACCCATAATGATGCTATTAAGATTGAATTATTAATACATGGGTAATTAGAATATATAAAGTGAAATATATATGGTATTATAAGTATTAATATGGTAATATTATATATGTATAAAAAATTTAAATTGACTATACAAGATCTAAATTATGCGTAAAAGGAAATTCATGGCCTGAGGTAAGGGATTTATGTTAGAGTCTCATTTCATTCTAGATTCTCTGTGTTTCATTTTTTAAGGGAAATAATATGATCCTTATAATTTCTTGATAATATATGTTCTTATACTTTGTTATTTTATACAATTTTTGAGTATTAATACAATTTTCCCAACTTTTTAACCAAAATTATTGAAATGATATTTTTTAGAAAAGATCTTCTTATTTATTATTTTTGGCTCACACATCTTTCTCATTTATGTCCATGTTCATAAAATTATTTGATATAGGTTCTATCCAACTCCAAAAATATTTTTTTAAAATATTTTTTACTACTTTTTACTTTATTTTCAAATGGATAAATGTAATCTCTTCAAAATAATTCATATGATTCAAATTTTACCATTTTTTATAAAAGTGTGTAATGAATGGTTTTAAAGTATACAACATGATCAGAGTTTCGAAATATCATGACTATTATTTATTGTAATGTTTACTTGGATATTTTAAAATTAAAATATGCTTCTCTAATTATGTAAATTTTTATTTTTGAAAACCTATCGAAATAATAGGATGATTTATCATGGTTTTGAAGGAATATTTTTTATACTTTTATAAAAGTGATTTTTTATCTATGTGAACATACTTTTAAAGTTGTTATTATTAATTAAGAATATGATCTTATGATACCATCCAATTTATTTCTATATATTCAATTTTATGTTGATGTTTTATGAATAATTCTAAGAACCCAACTTCTTTCCACTAGTTAATTAAGTCTGATGAAATCTTTTAAAACCCCATTTCATTTCCATGGGTTATGTTATGTTGAAATGTTGATTTTTTTAATAATATTGTGGCACATTCATGTATGGATTAATGTTATGTTATTGTTGAGTATGATATTGTATTCTAATTAAATTGTGAAATCCTTATATCTTATGAGATAATTATGTAATATATGAACCAGAATTCATCTACACAACATTATTTATAGATCTACTCAAATTAACACATGTTCATTTTTTTTTCATTGACCACATTTCTTATCCCTAAATTTTTATAGATACCTAATTTTATTTCATTATCTTAATGGTTAAAACTATTATTGTTTATAAATTTTCTCAATCTTACGATTTCCAAAGATTATGCTTGTGCCACATTCTTATGTTGTACGCTTATAAAATTATCTCATGGATCATGATGGGTTATTGATGAATCCACACTCTAATGAATCATCTCAAAAGATATGAAATATATTTCATCCATAAATTATTATTTATGATATTTGACTAATTCAGTATAATTTTCATTAGTTATGATCATGTTCTTATACACTTACGTCTATCTTAGCATCACTTATGATCATCAACTGGTATCCCCCATGTTTTAATTTACTAAGAATTTTAGATCACCCTTTCCTAAGTTTCCATTTTATGAGGTTATAAAGAAATACTATAAGGATGGTTTTTATAAGAGTAGATCTAAGTGGGAATAACTTTTTGGAGATGTTAAAGATCATTGATAAATAAATTTACTATGTATCCAGTCTTAGAAGACACTAAACCATTATAGTTATAAGTCCTCTTTTATTCTGATTTTAATTGAAAATTATTATAAAATGATGTAATGTTTAAATATATAATGTTTTAGCCACCTTATAATGAAACTATGAAATACAATTTTGTTAGAAAAGAATATTTTGAAATATTCAAAGAAATTGTTATTTAGTATGATGAAGGCTATAATATTGTACTTGATTTTAGTAATTATGAAATTTTCAAGAGGATGGATATATTTGGAAGATATTTTTGAGATTTTAGACAAAAGTGTATATAGAAATTTTTCACATAATACATATTTTTATTACATGAAAATATTAGAAGATAACTTTAATCCTAAATTTTTATATCAGATATAATATAATGAAGTTGTTAGTTTTACAAAGAATGTGTTGGTTGCTACTTCTAGTTCCTCACATAGAGTAAAATTTCCTTACACTTAGAATATAAAGATTAATGAGTATAATTCTAAGAGTTTTCAATAAGATGTTCGTTCAATAAAGATATAAAGGGGTCAAGACAAAACATAACTTTGAGCTTTTGGAATTTAGTATCAACTTCCTAAACCTAGTCCATGAGTTTTTTTAAACCATTATTTTCCATTAGTATGTCCCATATACCACATTATTTGACTAATTTATTCACTTTTTAGTAATTTTGACTATTTATGATTAATTTATTTGATGAAATAATCGTACACATGTTCTTATATATTTTTTACCATAAAATTACATATTTTACATTTATTTCAATATTATATTCCTATAGTTCATATTTTCATTTTTATATAATAAATATGATATACCTATTCTTATGAATTTCGTTTAGATTCCACTAAATGTGATAGAAAATATTGGAAAACACAAATTTTTTAGTAATTAATTCGAATTCTCCTGAAAATTTTCTATGAATCAATTTTATTCAAAATAAGAGTTGAACTTATTCTAAAGATATATAATTTTATGTTTAGTTATTTTATAGTTTTGTGGTTATAAATAATTGGGGATTTTGGTAAAGGATAATGTGTTTCCAACATTTAACTATTTTACACTAAGTTTGGATTCAAAAAAATTCTCTACTTACCTTACTGATGAGCTTGATTAATTGTTTTAACGTGTTTGGATAATTATTTATATATCTCATATGATATAATATAATCTATATATTAATTTGGTTTTAATAAGGTTTGATGTTTTTTGATTAATTTTATCGTCTTTCTAAGATGAATATACCTTTTAAGGAGAATATCCCTTCTTGTCTGAATATACATTCAGAGTTAAATTCCCCTTACAAGTTGAATGTACCATCCAAAATAAATGTACCTTCCAAGTTGATTGAACCTTTTGAGTAAAATGTACCCTCTATGAGTTGGATCAGATTAAATCAAATATGCACAAGAGGGGGGGGGGTTAATTTAGACTTTTTAGAAATATTCGTGAGATTGTGTTCTTCTTTTTTTACTATAATAATATAAATAATGCCACAAAAATATGATGTGTAGAGACACACGATGTATAGTGGTCTAGGGAACAGAAATACCCTAGTCTACTCCACCAACGCTCTACTCCACGAGCTTGGTGATTTTCACTATCTGGTCCTTGTTTCAACAGACCATTCAACAACTGAGTACAGGATGTTGACACCTTTACAAACTACGGAAAAACAAAGCCTTATGGTTCTCTCACAGAACCTACATAGCTTAGTATGGGAAGCTGGTCACTCAGGAATATAAAAAAAGATTTTTTTATTCTTAAAATACCTTCCAGATATTCTTCACAATTGCAACAACATGCAATTGACTATAGAAGAATCATTTCCTTCAAAAATAATGATCATCACAAAAGAGTTGTTCTGAGTCCATCCAATTGCAATAGATATAGAAATATAATTCACAATTTTTGTAGTAGCAGATATATATATATTCTTCAATGTAGAACAGATGAATCTTCTACCGTGATTTTTCTGCTTCAGAAAGTAGTTCTTTGTTACTCTCTTGAATCAACAGATCTGCATTCTTGAAAGTCTTTATTTTTTCTTTTCTTTTCTCAGAATGATCAAGATATCACATAAGATCATTATACCCTAATCAAAATTTCTCAACAAAATACATAAAATTGTGCTGAGAACATCGCCTGGAAATATAGATCTACAGAAGTTTCATTTTTAATCTCAATATTCAAACATTTGAATTTACAGAGTTGTTGAAACATCCCTAAAGACTCACCATAAAAATAACCTATTAATTCGATCTTTAAACAATAAATAAAACGACTTTGAATCTGTCAATGTAGAATTTTAAAAACAGCTTTAAATCTGGCTTGAAATCCACATAATAAACAACTTGTTGACCATTGCATAAAAATATCATCTTTAAATTCTTCGATGCCAAATGTAAGGTTGAGTTGTATTGTATTCATCCTTTTAACTTCATGTTGATGACTTAGTCCTAAAACGTAGGGTTGATAACTTAGGGTTTTTCATAGAAGTAAGGTTCATGTCACTTTTTTCAAAAGTAAGGTTGATCATAAACTTAGGGTATATCATCCATACATTTTTATTCAAACGTTCAAATGTTTAGTAAAATATCCATACATTTACTTGATCCGAACTTTTCCAAGAATGTATAGTTTTTCAGAAAAGTATGTTTGATGAACCATACTATTGCGAAACAAACGAAAAATTTAATATGTAAGTACAGTTCTCATTACATACTTTTCTAATATCCCGAATGTTGGGTTCCTTCCTAACGTAAGGTTCTTCTTCCATAGATTTTCTATAAATTATGGTTGATTAACCATAATTTTCTCTTATCTCATAATGTATACTCTGAATTTTTCCGTACTCCATGTTTCTATATGTAGGTTATGAACAGTGTTTCCAGAACATGATAAAAGCAAATCCCGAATATGTAGCGCATGAAAAGCACTTCCACTATGCGCTAAAAACAAATAACTTAGAAATTAATTCTCATTGTTCAAGAATTTAAATAATTAATCTAATACTAAAATATAATCAATAATAATTTCCTGTAATATTCTTAAAAATAAAATTAGTAGAAAATAATTATGGGTATTTTTGAGCATCAAAATTATCATAAAGGGATAGAGTATTGTTCTAAAAAAATACCCCTTTAAATAAAAATAATATGTATTATTGAAAACAACACATGCTCAACAATCTCCCCTTTTTTTAAGATCACAAAAACCATAAAATAACTAATGAAATTAACTTTAAAAAAGAATTTCTAGTAGTTTTGAATTTTGAAAATATAAATTCAATATTAATTTCTCTCTTTTATTTATACATTTTTTAATTTCTACCCCAGTAAAATAAATTTAAAATAAATATAATATTGTTCTTTTTATCCAAATTTATCCCCCTTTTGTGATATCAAAATGAATGATAGAATATGGAATATATCACAGATTAATTTAGCACAGGACGTAAGTAAATGCTACATAACTGGTTAATTGTAATAAAATCTAGATGACTGGCATATCTAAACAAAGTCAGTAAAACAAAATAAACATAAAAAAAGATATCCAAAAGTATTATTGAAATGATGGAATAGATACAATTGTTTTGAACACTTGAATTAATGTTTGATCTGGGTATGAAATATGTTTTATCTCCCTTGAACTGCAGAATTGATTTCTATTAACTATTCCCTTAACCATTTCATTAATCCATCACCGAGATTAATAATAAGATCTCTGGCCTCACTAGTCATATGAATATCTTCAATGAGATTGACTCTGAAAAACTCCTGAAGTCATTCTTCCTTCTCCATAAACAATGACAACTTTTCTGTGAATTTATTTAAGACAGAGCTCATTCCTGGTTCACTGGATGTCAACTGATCAACCAAAAATTTCTGATTGTCTAACAGAACAGATAAAGGAGTACGGTTGCATTGAATATCTTGCAACATGTCATTCACATTTCTCATCGTAGATGTGATAGCTTCAAAACATCTGATTAAATTAGGTGAAGTACCTGATCCACTAACAACATTATTCCTAACTGATGAAAATTGTGTCTCCCTAAAAAATTTATGATCTGATAAATATGACTTCATAACCATTTCATATTTCAATTTGGAAATAGAATTTAGCATATTAACCTTAAAATTTTCAACTTCTTCCCTTGAAACTATAATCTCCTTAAGACTTTGAAATTTCAACTATTCTGATGCATAAGCTCTACTCAGAGAATCATTCTCAGATTGCAGATGAGATATCTTTCTATATATATTTTCCACTTCATTATTCTCGGAATCAGAGGAACCTTGTGCTTGATTCTCATTCTCAGGTTTAGTGTGATGCAGTAGTAATAAAGTTAGAGAATCTGCATCAGACTTGTCTTTCTCCTTTTCCTGAGTGGGTTTGTCCACAGATTGTTCCTCAGAGTCCTTTTCAAACTCTTCCACAGAAAAATCCTATGGAAGTACATCTGTGTGAACTTCAGAAAGATTCTCATCACAAACATCATCAATTTGTTCATCCAATGAATTTTCTAAAATTATATCCATTGGAGTTTCCTGAGGTATGGCCCTTTCTTCACTAGGCTCTTCCTCCTTATATTGTTGAACTGTAACTTAAAAATCACCAAAAACATGTTGTTATGATCTTTCATCTTCAATTATTTTGAGGGTCATGGTCTGTAACAGCCACATTCTGTTCTTGAGATTGTTCAACAACCTTTTCTCTAACAGAGCTGTAAGGGAGTGAATCTATTGTAGTAAATTCAAGGGAATTATGTGCCACAATCACACTTCCATTCCTCAGAGATTGAAGTCCATCCGGACTTCTTTCTTCCTCAGTATCATCCACTTCAAATATGGTCCTTCTTACTATAGTGGTGGATCTCGAATCATCTTGTCCCTCCTTCGACATAGAATATTGAGCGTGAGCACTCTCTGATTCATCTTCAGCTCCTACAAGAAAGAGTTTTCCTTTTATAGTTCTCCAGAAATAGCCAATCTTTCTTAAAGTGCCAGTATTTAACAAATTACTATGATGAAAATGTACTTTGGCATACACCAGTCTCACCATATTCTTCTTATTATAGACTCTATAAGCTTTTGAGGTTGCAGAATATCCTAAGAAATTTCCTTCATCAGATTTTTGATCGAACTTACCAAGATTATCCTTGGTGTTCAAGATGTAAACCTTGCATCCAAAAATGATAAAGTATTTAACTTTAGGTTTTCTGTTATTCCAAAGTTCATAGGGTGTCTTTCTCAGAAGAGGTTTAATTAGAACTCTATTTATTATATAGATGGTTGTGCTTACAACTTCTCCCCAAAAATATGTAGGAAGACTGTATTCATTTAGTATAGTATTAGGCATTTTTTGAATAGTCCTATTTCTTCTTTCAACAATAACATTTTGTTGAGGTGTTCTTGTTGCAGATAATGTGTGTTTAATACCGATATTTGTGATGAAGGAATTAAATTCCTAATTCTCAAATTCTCCACCATGATCACTTCTTAATAAAATTATTTTAAACCTTTTTCATTTTGAATAGATTTGAAAAAAAATTCAAATATTTTAAAAGCTTCATTTTTAAATTTCAAAAAGAAAATCCATGTAAATCTTGAATAGACGTCAACTAAAACAAATACATATATTTTACCTGCCAAGCATTCAACTCTTGAAGGACCAAACAAATCCATATGGATATATTCTAGATTATTAGATGTAGCAATTTTGTTAAAATATTTGAAGGTTGATTTGTGTTTCTTTCCATGTTGACATGCATCATAGTGTCTGTCACTTTCAAATTTGATACTAGGAAAATCAGAAACTAATTGTTTCTTAGATAACTTATTTAAAACATATAAATTAAAATGGCCAAGTCTCCTATGCCAGATCAATGATTCATTAACTTTATCATTTAAGCAATTTACTTGTTGTTTACACAAGGAATTTACATCCAAGGAATACACATTGTCAGTTATGGGTGCTCTATATTTAAAAAATTTATTCTTGAAAATAGAACAATAATTGTTAAAAAAATAAATAAAATAACCATCATCCAATAGTTGAGAAATACTTATCATATTGTGTTTCAATCCTTGTACATAATTTACTTTGTTAATGGAGACAGCTTCTAGATATCCAACTATTCCAATACCAATGAATTTTTCTTTAGAATTGTCACCAAAAGTGACAAGTCCGCCATCTTTTTGAGTGATTTTAGAGAAATTTGAGGAGTTCCCATTCATATGCCTTGAGGAACCAGTATCCATCTACCATATGTCCTTTATGATTTTGTGACCTGCTCCCTAGAAAGGCATTTACACAATTTTCTTTGGTACCCATATTTTGTTGGGTCCAGGGGTGTTTGCTAGCAAGGATCTCGGAATCCAGACTTGCTTAGATTTTCTAATTTCACACGAGTCAAATAAATTATTTGATACAAATGCCTTTTTAATTCCACTGATTTCAGGTTGTCATAGGATTTTTTTTTTGAAATATGCCACCTTATTCCAAAGTAATTTCAATTTAGTCTTTTTTCAATTGGAATAAAATATTTTGTGTACAACTTGGGTTTTTCACCTTTAATTCCAATTCCAAATATTTCCTTTTTAATGAAATTTTTTACAATAATTTCATTTAAAGTATTTTCAGGTTTAATATAAAAAAGGGATTTACATTTATAGTATTCTACTTTAGTTTGAAGAGATTTTATCTTTGATTCATAATCTGTATTTTTAGTGTTAATTAAGTCAAACTTCTCAGTTAACTCCTTTTATTGTTTTAGCATTGTATATCTTTCATCAGAAGCAGCTTTGTAAATGTTCATTAAAGACATATGATTCTTAAACAAAGAAGAATATTTTTCATTGAGAATATTTAGTATGATTCATGTTTTTCATTAGATTTACTAGATTCAGATGTAGATTCAGAAGAGTAGTATGATTTTACCTCATCTCTGTCTACCATAAAACACATGTTAGATTTCAAATTTACTTTTTCCTTGTCTGAGTCTGATTCAGAAGTTCTACTAGAGTTTTAAGATATACTCCATGTAGCTTTCATGGATTTATTTTCCTTTTTCTCATCATCATTTCTTTTGAAAAATTTATTTCTCTTTTCTTCTTTTAGATGAGGACATTCAGGTCTGATATGTCCCATTTTCTTACATTCATTACATCTGACATCCTTGTCATACTTTTTGAAGGATTTTCTGATGCCCTTATTCTTTCTATATAATTTAGTGAATCTTTGGGCTAGCTGAGCCAATTCCATATCAGAACTTAATAAATCAAAACTTTTTGATTTTTCTTTTACAATTTTCTTCATCTTTCTGTTTTTTCACTATGATGACACTTTCAAGGCAGTGTAATCTCTCTTAATAAGAACTTTATTCTCATTATCTTCATCTTGGATCTCAGCTTCATAAATCATTAGTGTTCCAATCAGTTCTCTCATGGTTATGTTCTTGACATTTGTCGACTGTCTGATTGCAGTAGAGATTCCATTCCACTTTATTGGTAGTACTCTCCATACATTTAAAGCTTGATCATCTTGTTTAATGGGATCTACCAAGGCAGTTATGTTATTGAAAATCTCTGTAAATCTTCAATTCATTTGAGTAATACTCTCACCGTCAACTATTCTGAAAGTATCTAATTTAAGCTTAGCAGTTTCATATCTCATTTCCCTGAAATTGTTTATACCTTCACAAGTAGCAACAATAGTTTTCCACATTTCATATGATGTCGGTCATTGAGATACTTCGTTGAATTCATTAGGTCCTAGACCACATATAATTGCATTTATTTCCATTGAGTTAATGTCATAATCTTCTTCAGTAGCTACAATCCATGTTTTAGTTTTTTCTAGTATTTATTATGGAGTTAGAATCTTTGAATATACTTTGTATCAATGATTTTTTAGATAGATAATCATTCACGACTTCCAGCATCCATAATTTTCTCTATTGAAGGACGGTGCTCTGACTATAGACATTCCCTCTATTGTATCATACATCTTTCTCTTTGTATAATTACTTTCTGCTTGTTAAGGATTTATCATTATGATCCACCCTCTGATACCAATTGTTGGATCAGATTAAATCAACACAACTGGGGGTGAATTGTGTCTTTTCAGAAATCTTCGTAAGATTGTGTTCTGATTTTTTTAACTTTAATCAGATAAAAAATGCAGCAGAAATATGAAGTGTAGAGACACACGATGTATAGTGGTTCAGGGAACATAAATCCCCTAGTCCACTCCACCAACGTTCTACTCTAGGAGCTTGGGGATTTTCACTAACTGGTCCTCATTTCAACAGACCATTCAACAAATGAGTATAGGAAGTTGACACCTTTACAAAATAAGGAAAAACAAAGCCTTCTAGTTCACTCATAGAACTTACACAGCTTAGCACGAGAAGATGGTCACTCAAGAATTGAAAAGAAAGTTTTTTGTTTTATGAAAATACTTTCCAAATGTTCTACAAAATTTCAATAACATTCAATTGACAGTAGATGAATCATTTACTTCAAAAATAATGATCTTCACAAAAGAGTTATTCTGAGTCGATCTCGTTGCAATAGATATTGAAATATAATTCCCAATTTCAGCAGTAGCAGATCCATAGATATTCTTCAATTTAGGCCAGATGAATCTTGTATCGTGATTTTTCTTCTTTAGAAAATAGAGCTTTGTTACTCTCTTGAATCAACAGATCATAATTCTTAAAGGTCTCTGATTTTCTTTTCATTTCTCGGAATGATTGAAAGATCACATAAGATCATTAGATCCTAATAAAAAATTCTCAACAAAATATATAAAATATTGATATGCACTTCTCCTGTAAATTTAGATAAAAAAAGTATCATTTTTAATCGCGATATTCCAACATGTGAATTTACATAGTAGTCGAAACATCCCTGAAGACTCGGCATAAAAATATCCTTTTAATTTTATCTTTAAACCATAAATAAAACTGTGATGAATCATTCAATGTCTCATTTTAAAATCAGAATTAAATCTGTCCTGAAATCTGCATAATAAACAACTTTCTGACCGTTGCATAAAAAATCGACATTAAATTCTCTGACGCCAAATGTATGGTTGAGTTGTACTGTATGCATCATCTGAATATCAGGTCGATGACGTAGTCCTAAAATTCAGGGTTGACAACGTAAGGTTGGTCACAGACGTAAGGTTCATTTCACATTCTTCAAACATAAGGTTGATCCTAAACATAGGGTTGATCATCCATACTTTTCTCTACAAACCTTCTAATGTATGGTAGAAGATCCATACATTTACTTGATCCAGACATTTCCAAGACTGGTTGGTTGTTCACAAAAGTAAGGTAGATGAACCATACATTTGAGAAACAAACATAATATTTAATACTTATGTATGGTTATCCTTCCATACTTTTCTGATATCCTAAACGTAGGGTTCCTTCCTAAGGTAGGGTTCTTCTTCCATACTTTGTCTATAACGTATGGTTGATTAAAAATAATTTTCTCTTATCTCATAAAGTATACTCTGAATATTATCCTTACTTTATGTCTCTATATGTAGGGTATGAACATTGTTTCTAGAACGCGCTAAAAGTAGATCCTGAATATGTAGGGCAGGAACAATACTTCCTGTACGCGCTAAAAACAAATACCTTAGAAATTAATTCTCGTTGTTCGAAAATTGAAATATTTCGTCTAAAAATAAAATATAATGAATAATAATTTCTTGCAATATTCTTAAAAATAAAATCATTGGAATATAATTACATGTATTTGTGAGCATCAAAATTATCATAAAGAGATAGAGTATTGTTCTCAACAAAACTCCCCCTTTAAATAAAAACAATATGTATTGTTGAAAACAACACTTGCTCAACACTATGTTGAATATAACTTCTGAGTTTAATCTACCGTATGAGGTGAGTTATCCTTATGAGATCAACTAATATTCCATATATATATATAAACATATGAGATAAATTTTTGCCTCATGAAATCATTTAATCCTTCAAAAATTTCTTATACAATCTAAAATCAATGTATCATATGAAATGAGTTTTTGAATTTAATATTTAAAGTCCAAAAATCGTCTAGGATTCATTTATTCCTAATTTTATTATATAGGATTCATAATTCTTATATTTTATTCAGGAGAAATGTATTTTCTAATAAGGAATGAATAAATCAAAATTCATTACTTTTTTCATGGAAATATATAGTTGATTCCAAAATAGAATGAGAAACCAATTTTTTGGGGAATTATTTTGGACATATTGAACAAATTTATTTTATAAATATCATATTAATTTTATCCCAATTATTTAAATAAAAAATAATATAAGACCTGAATTTTTTCATTCGTGATGCACATAACTGTGTAACAAACTTTTCTATACATGTGAGAATTTATAAATCTTTTTTAAGAAAGTATTCACTATGATCTATTTTCTTCAATAGTACAATAAGTAATAATTTATTCTTTTTATCATAAATTATATGAATAATTATTTTTATCCTTTTCCATAAAAGCATTTAATATAGTAAAATAAATATTTCTATACATCTGATTTGAAGAGTGATTATTTCTCATATAGTTTCAAATTCTATTAGATTCTAATGAAACAAATGTGTTGTTAAATTCTAATTCAATATCAATATATATTATGAATTTCATTTTGTTCACACATATATCTATGTGTGGATTAATGACTATTGTAAAGCCTTATAAAGTGAGATCCAAGTAAAATTATATGGCACTATTATAATGATTAACAACAACTGTCACTTGGGTTTTAGATCCCCATGAAAAGTAGTGGTTATTAAAAATCATCAATATAAAATCAACCATTATTGTAGTCAATTGGTAAAAGAAATTTTATCCCTAAACCACTATAAAAGAATTCTTAATTTTTAACCCTATAGTACTATACTAAAATATATAAGAAATTTTATAATTAATTCAAGAGGGATTTAAATTAAGTGGTGATAACTTTTAAAATAAATCAATTAACACCCATCTTGAGTCATTTTCTTGTCATATTAGACCAAAATATAAAGTCTTCAGGTGTTTTATTGCAATTTTTATATATGGGTAGAGTGTATACATATGGTAATTAAAGATAAATGAATCGATAAACCTAGTATGAATAATTTTTTTCAACTTCAATATAATAAATGTTCTTTTTATGATACACTTCACTATATTTAATTATTTTGGTCCTTATGTCAAATATAGAACTTATAAATCACTATTAATATACTAAAAAACCCAAAACCCTACACATTGATAGTTCAAATCCATTTATGATGGGTGGATAGAGACAAAATTTGACATTTAAAATGGTAAAAATTCATTTAAAAGTAATGTATCTAATTAAAAATTGAAAATAGTTGTTTTAAATAAAAAATAAAATTTTAAGATATTATATAAATGACAATTAGTATTAAGATTCATTATAAAAAATCATATTGTATAAAATCACTTATTATCAACACAACCGATTTTTTAGTAATATTCATCTACAATCAAAAAAAATTCTAAAAGGGTACCTAAAAAAAACCATAAAAATTTAATTTCAAGTCATAGAGAATTTTAATTTTGAATCATAAATATATAAAATTAATAACACCTCGAAAAGAGATAATAATTGATACCAACATAGAGGAACACAAATTTTACACAAACCAATAATTTGTTAGAATTAATTTCCTTCACAATATCAATGAGGAAGATATCCTATGTTGAAACATAGAATAAAGTGTAATGTAAAACATGAAAACAAATAGTAACATAAAAAATAAAAACTATCCACTATATTAATTTTAGTAATTATTCTATCAAAAATTTAATGACAGTTATGATCACACACCACATATATAATTTGTGAATTTATCCATACCTATTGTAATATTTTCTATTTAGTAAAATATCTATTGCCAATATAATATTAATGAACATAGTAGTAGGGAATGTAAAAATAAGGATGTCGAAATGGAAAGATCAATATAAGAATAAACGCCCATATTTTTTGAAATGTGTCTACAAATAAAGGCATAAAGTCTCAAAAAAGTAATTTAATGAATTACATTCCTAAAATAATATGGTTTTATTTTTAATAAATGAAATCTTCCAAGACATATTTATTGAGGGTGGGAGTAGTGTGTTGAGACAAATTAACAATATATGTTGGATATATCCCCTAATGGAAAACAATTAATATGATATTTTGTTTATGAATCTGGATGTTGATATATATTCCATATAACTACTACACAAAATACTGAAAAAATATATTTATAATTTAACACATAATCATATTACAAATCTTTTAACACTAAAATATTTTCTATTTCTTTTAATATATCCAAAAAAAAATCAAAATATAACTAAAATAAATTAATAAAAGATGATGTTTATAAAAACATGGGTTTCATCATATATTTTCTTTTAAAAAAATATTTGAAATATATTAGGAATACTGGAATAATATAATATAAATTCATATTTATAGGAAAATATAACAATACAAATGATGTGTATAAGTACAATGGGAAAATAATTTATAATAAAAAAATATTAACAAGGGTTAAATTTGAATCCCCACAACCACCCATGAATATGAATCCACAAAATATAGTTATAGAAAGATAGAAAACAAGACTAAATATCGATTATACTTTTTTATGAAATGGAATGATGGGGTTTAGGTTGCACCGCATAAATTATAATACAATAAAAATATTATATCTTATTTTACTTGTAACATTAAAGGAAATTTAACTAAGTTATAAATAAAATAAAACAATTGTAACATACTCATTGAATTAGATGGTATAAACATAAGTAACCACATTTTAAAACAATATAAGAAGTAGAATAAATGGAATAATGTTTTATAACCCTTTCATATAATTCCCATTTATATGATCTTTAGAAGAATGTATCTTTACTATGGGTTTTTATAGACTAATCCCAAAATAAACTATGACAACAACAACCTTAGTGAAATCATCAAATACATAAGTTTAATAATTTTGAAATCATTGTGAGATCCATGATAGCTAAATTGCTAGCCACAACAACCACCACTTCTTATATCATCCCTAGGTCTATTTAGAAACTTTTATGAGATGTGTAAGTAGATGTTTGGATGATATAAACCTAAAATTTAATATTTAAAAAATTATGTTTATAAAAAATTTCTTTTTATAATATTTACATTTCAAACTATAATGAATATGAATGGTAATTTATAATAATTTTTTATCATTGATAAAATTCAATTAATATAGATAGATAAATAAAAAAATATTTTATATTCTTAATAATTTATCTTATTAAAAATTTTCATTTGCCCTATGAGATCGTATATTAAGATTATTTTTATTAAAAATATAAATTTAATCAAATTAAAGGGATTTATAATTTTAATCAAGATATCCAAAAAAATATGTTCATTCTTATTTTTTTAAATGAGTTAATCATGTATATATTATGTACCATTTTAAATTTTTTATTTTTCAATGAATTTTTTTTTCATAAAAATTGTTTAATTTATATATATATAAATTAAATTGATATATTTTATAAAATGACTATATTTTTGTGTTTAAAAATACTTGAAAAATATTAACACTTATTTAATTAAAATTTTATATGAAATAAGAATATAATCACATTAATTAAAAAAATCATTTTTCTATAAAAATAGTTTTTCTATATATTATTTGTACTATTTTTAAATTTTATCAAATTTAAAAACTGAATTGCATTAAAATAATTCAAAATTAAGATTCTTAATTTAAATTTTATATAGGTGGGTCATCTAATATTTTTAGTAAAATATGATTACCATGGTACAAAAATTATCAGTCTCAATTAGGGTAAATATGAGTAACTTATGTTGGCCTGATTTTTTTTTCAAATTTACATGAAACATATACTTTGAAAAATAAATTTTTTAAGTTTTAAAATCATACCCACCTATATAACCAACCATTAATCACCCAAATCACCCAACTCCCATGTAATTTCATCTTTACCCCTCACATACCATTACATTAAAAGAAGAATGTTCTCTCTTTCACCTATATAAAGAACCCACTTCCACCCTCTTCAATCCACACTGAAACATGGAATTACACTTAAAACCATGCAAATTGTACATGTCCTAAAATTACATACATTTATTGAATCCCTTATTTAAAAAAAAGTGTCACATGTCTTGTATTACCAATAAGTCATTCCAATGGAGAATCACGACTGTAGTGTTACAATAATCCACTCCACAATCATTTATTATTTAATTTCTCATTATAATATATTTTTACAATACTAATATAATGATGTAAATATCAATATTATTATGATATGTCATTATATTTATTGAATAGTCATTTTCTACATTCTTCTCAACCATTCAAAAAATGAAAATGTGGATTAATGCCTCAATGGATGATGTGTTTTTTCTTCATTGTTGCTTTAAAAATATGGTTATAAGAATTAATTTGATGAATAAATATGATATTTTTGACAGAATTATTATTCTATAAATACAAATCATTATATATCTTCATTTATATACATCATTTGAAAAAATTTTATATCTTACACTGTTATATGGGGATTACCACCTCTATAAATTACGTCTTTTGTTTTTATCCACCTCCATTCATGGAATTTAATAAAAATGGATTTAATATATAAATATTATATTTATGACATGATTAAGTTGATTAACATATGAACTGGTAATTCAGTAAGTAATATCATCATATGAAAAATAAAAACATCACCCATATTTTGTGTGTACGACCACCATCAAGGACGATGTGTTTCATTTTTCATTAGTACTTTAATGAATGGCTATGGACATAATTTAATGGATAAATATGATGATAATAATTATATTATAACTTGTTTCATATTATGTAATGATGAAACACATATTAATGCTCAATATAATATAATCCTTAGATATTAATAAATTTCTTTAAATAAGGTTGTAATTTATTTCATTTTCAATAGGCCTAAAAAGCTCACATGGAATGAAATTATTACCCTTTAAAATATCATAGAATTTAACATCCTAGAAAATATAAAATATGAAGTGCTTATTAAATGGATAAATTTTATAATTTTAAATAAATAATTATATGTCAATAATAATTTAAATTAATTTTTTTAGATAATCAATATAAAATTTGATTATAAGTTAAATTATATATTTAAAATTATAAAATAATACTTATAATAAATTAATTTTATTTTCTATAAAATAATACCTTTATCATAAATAATAATATTTCATCAATTATTATTTTATAAAAAAATTATTGTTTTCAAATCCAATGAAGTAATATATGATTTCAAATTAATATTCTAAAAAAATATTATTTTAGAGTATTATATTATTTAATAAAATATTTTAATATAAATATTTTTATTTGAAAATTTTTGTATAAATTAATGATTTGAATAAATAAATTTATTTAAATATTAAAATAATTATTTAATAATTACATTTTAATATAGTATATGCATATATAATTAAATGTATATTTATATATATATCTATCTAAAATAAATTCTGGATACTAATTAAACATTTATCAATATTTGAAATAAATGAAGTTCAATAATTTTTTATTTCATTATTTTGTTACACTAGTAATTTTATTCAAAAAAATTTCATTATAAATATTCAAGAAATTATTTAAATGATAATAATAATTAAAGGTAATATATTATTATAAATAAATAAAAATTAATCATTTATAAAACATATAATGTTTAAAGAATATATTATATTATGACATGAGTAATATTATTATTTACAATTTTTGATTATAAGTTGTTTTATAAATATGGAAATTATGAATAAATAAATTATTATAATAATTATTATAAAAAATGAGAAATTAAATGTATGAAAAATGTTAAAAATAATAAATAAAATTGATAAAAACATTGTAAAAAAGTAAAAATAAATACAGTAAAATAAATAAAAATAAAAATAATAACAAATGGAAATGTTCACTCATGATGTGGGTGGTGAAAAAAATAGTTGGAGAACTAATTTAATGCTATTATAATGCATATAATGTAGGATTAATATTAATTTATACAACTCCAAAATCTGTGTGTCATGTAATGAAAAAAAAGTAAGAGTCAATGAATTTAATAAAAATGAATACTAGAAAAAATAGGGAAATGAATGTGTATGGTGGTAATGAAGCACTTGTATCAGAGGCAAGAAAAAAGTCATTTAAATTAAATGGGAGTAATCAAATTATTAGTCTAGAAAAAAAATAATTGATGTAGGAATAAGTAATTGAATGATTTAGGGAGAGGAAATTATAAATATATATATATGTAAAAGTGAGATATAAATTATTATATTCCAAAAAAATAAGAAATTAATAATATTTTCACCAAAGGGATTGTTGTATAATCCATTTAGAATCTTTATATATATCACACATCATGGATTTCATGATTCAAAAAAATGGGGACATACTTGTAAGAGAGAGAGTTAGAGGAGAGGGAAATTGAGTCCCATGATGTTTTCATTCAGGGAGGAGAATGTCCAAGTGGTTCTGCATCAAATTTAACTTATGGGATGATATATATATATATATATATGCATGTATATTTTGTTTTATCTTAATCCCTTATAAGGGAATTAGTTTAATATAGTCATTCTATAGTACTATAATGGAAATTATATTTTCATTTTATTTGATCTACAATGAAAAGTAATTACCAAACCTTATTTTGATATTTTTTTTAAATTAAAAACATGAAAGGGAATTTTATTTTATTAAAATTTCAATGTTATATTTATTATTTTTTGTAAATAGAAGTTAACATTTTTGTGTGGTTTTTACATACAATAGTATTAAATAAAACTTATCATCTTATGTGTTAACATTTTTAAGAAATCCATGAGTTTATTTCTAAAAATTACATATTTATATAATCTTAAATATTAATGATATTCAATTCACATTAATTCAAGAATTATTTTAATTCATAAATAATTATTATTTAATTCTTTTAAATAAGAGCATTTCTTTATAATTATGGATTTCACAGATTTATTTTTTTGAAATTCCTAAACAAAAATTGTTCCATGTGATGAACTATATAAGATTTGGTTATTCTATAAAATTATTTATGTCTATTTTTATAATGATTTTTGTTTATGAGTGTGAATGGTGGGACAATCTGAAATGTTTTTTAAAATTATGTCGTTGAATTAACAAATGGTATTATGTAGTATGGAGAGTGAACCCATAACCGCAAGGGGATATTTTTCTACATGTGATACATCTATGTGGCCACATGGTTTTTTATATGGCCATTAATTATAATAAATAATCCATAAAATTTATTATTTTCAATATGGCGAAATCAAATGAAATTTTTCAAAAGGATTATCATTTTGAAAATATATTTCTTTCAACGTAACATACAATATTGAAAGATGTTTAGAAAATGTTTCAATGTTTGAAAACCCTTTCTTAAGTATTTATTTTCTCAAGTTATTTATTTTATAATGTTTTCAAAAGTGATTTATAGTTTTCAAAGAAAATTATTTCAAAATTATTTTAAAACCTCGTATAGAGAAATTGCACACACAATATGTTTTAACTTATTTTTTTAGGTGTAGTGCAATTTAAATTAGTATTTGTTTTATATAAGGGGGAAGTGAACATGAATGAAACTAAATAAATTTTTTACACCTCTAATATTTTGTAATTTATATGTCAAATTCTCCAAAAACCTTGACCCAAAAAATATCCTGAAATGTAAAATATTGTATGTATTCTTTTAGATGTCTCTTTTATAAAAAAAATAAATCAAATTTTTAGTCCTAAATTTTGTTATGTGGGTTCATAGATCTATACTTGGAATCATTTCAATGGTGTAGAAAACATTTTAGAATAGATGTTTTCATTTGAGGAAATTTAAGAAGTAAAGTATCAATGTTTAACAATTTTTTTTTCTTAATTCTAAAGATGGAAATTTAGAATTTTTTTTTCTAGTAAATGAATTGGGACAACAAAATTTTTATAAGCATAGAAGAATGTAACATCCTAGAAAATTTAAAGTAATTAATCCTTTTTAAATGATTTTTTTTAATTTTAACTTAAAAATGATCAGAAAATAATAATTGAAATTATGTGTTTTAATTAATCAAAATAAAATTCGACAATATGTTAATTTAAATATTAAAAATTATATAATAATACATACAAATAATAATACTTTTAATTATTATATAATAATACTGTTATTCTAAATAATTATATTTCATCAATTATGAATTTATGAAAAATTTATTATTTTCAATACTTATGAAGTAAGATTTAATTTAAAATTAATATTATAAAAAAAAATCAATTTTTATATTAGTATTTATGTAAAAATAATTTATTTATATAAATATAAAAATTTTAAAAATTTTGTAGAAATATAAAATTTGAATAACAAAATTTATTTGAAAATTAAAATGTTTATTCAAGAATCTCATTTTAAAATATAATATACATATATAATGAAATGTATATATAAATATATATTTTAAATTTAGGTTTCTAATTAAAGTTTTATTTTTATTTCAAATAAACTATGTTCAATATATTTTCATATAATTATATTATAACAATCGTTAGTTGTTTTAAAAAATTTTAATTATGAATATTAATATAATTATATAAATTATAATAATAATTAAAGTCAATATAATTTAATAAATAAATAAAATTTTGTCTTTGATAAAATTTATAATGTTTAATTTATATATTATATTCTGATATGAGTATTATTATTATTTAAAATATGGATTATAAATTGTTTTATATTTTTTGAAATTATGAAGAAATTAATGGTGATAATTATTGTAATAAAAAATGAGATTTGAATTATTTAAAAAACAATTAAAAATAATAAAAACAATATTTAAAAAAGAGAAAATGTGACATTAGAAAAACAATAAAACGACTAAAAATAACAAAAAAAGATATGGTGACTCACATAGTGGGTGGTGGGAAAAAATTAAAAGACCCACTTTATTGAAGTCCTCTTTCCTATAATGTATGAATATTACTAATATATAGAAATAAAATACTTGGGTGTCATATAGTGGAAAAATATTAAGATTCAATGAATTGGAAAAAAATGATAACAAGGACACATATGGAAATGATCGTGGGAGGTGGAAGTAAAATACAAGCATGTGAAGAAAGATAAAAGTCCATTAAATCAAATGGTTGTAATAAAATTATTTGAAAATTGTAAAAAAATAGATATAGGAAGAATAAACAGAATTAATTGGGGAGAAGAAATCATAATTCAATATATGATAATGTGGTAGGTAAATTATTATATGAAAATAAAATAAAAAAGTCATTCTACTATAACCAAATCCATTATTGGATAAGCTATTTGGAATACTTATATATATATCACTCCTCATGGTTTTCATGATTGAAAGAAATGGTTCACTTACCCTGGTTAGAGAAAGAGGTATATAAGAGGTAAATCAAGTCCAAA
The DNA here is from genome assembly GCA_963277665.1 of Viscum album. NCBI lineage: Eukaryota > Viridiplantae > Streptophyta > Magnoliopsida > Santalales > Viscaceae > Viscum > Viscum album. The sequence goes on along the minus strand of OY728137.1, from coordinate 441,052,200 downwards.
AAAATTTCTTTTAGGAAGGGGAACTTGAAAATGGTTATGCAGTATAATTTTGGTAAGATATTATATAATACTAGAATTTTCTAGAGCTAAATAATGCCTGAATTAATGTATTATTTTTTACTTATTTATTTTCCTTTCAATTGGGTTTTACTTCTGGGTGTGTTTGGTTTAATTTAGAGAAAAAAATTGACGGAAAGTGGCTTGTTCACGATTAGGGCACAGGAAAACAATTATGTTCCCCATCCCAGAAAATTGTGCAAGCTTAAAGAGTGTTGATTGATACTGATTGTGAACATTTTTCCAAACCATGTCCCCGAAAAGGAGAAACTATGATCCTCTAAAATAACAGGTCCATGGTTGGTTCATGGATAGAGAAATTGTAAACCCCTAACATGGAAACAATGCATGAGTTTTTAAATGGCCCAAAAATAAGTTTTAAATCCACCTGAACCACCGAAACATCCCACATTAGACCTAAACATTTACCATAATGGATTTAAATGATTTCATAGCTTTCCAAAGGGACTAAAATGATTCAATAACTCCATTATTCATGATTTAAATCCCGATCGAAGATCTTCTCCTCTCCCAGTAAGTGGATCTCATCTCGTTCCTTTCTCGTTCATCCCCTTTACTTATCTCTTTATTTTAGTGGGAATTTATCTTATAATCTTCTATATCTAGATCATGATTTGGTGAATCTAGATATAATATTGGGTATCTATACCTAGAATTAATATATCTTGTTTTGGTTAAACTTGATTTATGGTTTTTGATTCCGATCTCGATCTACGTCATCATGCTGCATAATTTTTGGGGATATCAGTTGGGTGATAACTTGTCAACACATCATGGTATGTTTTGTAGAGTTAATATCCCATATTACAGATTAAAATTATGTGTATTTAATTGTACAATTTCTATTATTTGATTATAAATTATGTTCATAATTAAATTAATTAACATGGTGAGTTAATTAATTGAAGGAAATGTGAAATTGGGATTTTAGGATTGTATATCTGAAATACTTAATAGATAAACTAATTTTGTGGAAACTTAGATTTTTTATTTGGGTATAATTATTTAATGATTTAATTATCAAAAAATTTATTGTGGAATGGTATAATTAATTTTTTAATTAATTATGGGATATTTGGATTAAATTAGAGAATTAATTATAGAATTATTAATAATATATTGAGTTTGTGGACAATGATTAATTAATGGGAAAACTAATTAATGTTTTTGGATTAATTAATTAATTTGTTAATTAATTATATTGATTGATGTGATAAAATAATTATTAAATTATTAATATGATTGATTCGGAACATTTAATTAATGAATTAATTGGTGATATTGAATTAATTGAGATGGAATGATTAATTAAAGAATTAACTAGGGTTATTGAATTTTTTAGGTTGGGATTAATTAATTGATGAATTAATTAATGAATTAATGTGATTAAATAATTGTTCAATTAAATAATGGAATTAATTGGATTAATGAACTGATGAATTAATTAACGGGAGTAATGAGATTAGTTAATTGTTAAATTACATAATGAGATTAATGAGATAAATTTATTAAATTGATTAATAAGATTTAAGCGGACAATTAATTGGTGAATTATTTGATGGTATTGAATGTTATTAATTAATTATTTAATTAATTAATTGAATGGATGTGAATAATTAATTTTTTTATTAATTTAGGGGATTGAGTTAGATTAATTAAATGTGAAATTAATTGATCGATTTGATGTGAAAAATTAAATGGTCAATTAACTGATGGCATTGAATGTGATTAATTAATTTTGGAAATAATTATTGGAATTTTTTGGATTAATTACTTGTTTAACTAATTAATGGATGTATTATTATAATTTTTTAGTTGGATTACTTAATTGTTGAATTAATTAATAGGGATTGTTATGTTAATTAAATTTAATGAGTTAGATTAATTAATTGTTGTGTTGATTAATGAGGATTTTTGTGACAGTGAAATTGAATGAATTTGATTAATTTATTGGTATATTAAATAATGTGGTTTTCTGGATATTAAATTTTTAAAATTAGAATAGTCAATTTTTGAATTAATTACTGTGATATTGTGATTATAAATTGGGAATAATTAATTGATTAGTTAATTATACGAGTATTGAAATTATTTATTTTGATTAATTAGTTAGGGATTAATTGGTAAGTTAAATGTGATTAATTAATATTAAATTAATTAATGTTATTAACGAGATTAATTAATAGTTGTATTAGTTAATTTTATTAATAGGATTAGTTAATAGTTGAATTAAATAATGGAATTGACCTAATTATTTAATTGTTAAATTAATTAATGTTATTGACATGATTAATGAATTGGATAATTAATTAATGTTATTGATGTGAATGATTAATTATCAAATTAATTAATTTTATTGATGTGATTAGTTAATTGTTGAGTAATCTTATAGATGTGATTTGATTAGTTAATTGTTGTATTAACCGTTGGAGTTGACATGATTATTTAATTTTAGAAGTAATTAATGACATTGTTATGATTAATTAATTTTTGAATTAATTAATTTGATTGATGTGATTAATAAATTGTTGTATTAATTAATTAAATTATTGTGATCATTTAATTGAATAATTATTTTATGAGTTTGGTATGATTAACTAATTATGGGATTATTAATGGAAGTTATGTGGTTAATTAATTGTTGTATTAATTACGAAATGGTGAATGGTAACATGGGTATTCAAATCTAAAAACAAGTGATATTGAGGTAAATGTTATAATGTTATATATTATGTTATGTGTGAATGATTCAAAAATAGTTTTCTAGACATGATGATCTATGACAATGATAGATATATATATATATATAGATATATGTATGGTTGATAAATGGGGTGCAAGACATGATGATCTATACTAATGATACATATTCATGGTTGATAAATGGGGATTTATACCAGATGATCTACATGAATGGTATATTCATGGTTGATGAATGGGGTGTTAGATATGATGATCTACGCTAATGATATATGCTCATGATATAGAATTGTTGTACTGAACATGGAATTTTATGAACAGTGTGTATATGTGTGATTGAGAATTAGGGTTCAAAAAATGACATTATATGCCCATGATTTATATGCATGATTTATAAACAACATTCATGACATGGGATTCTACATCCAAATTATTGTAATTGGACTATGGTTCCAATTTTTTGTAGTAATGAAATTGAAATGAAATGGAAAATGAAATCCCATTTTTTAAATGAATTGTGAATTGATAATGTGAAATGGGTCAAATTCTGGCAAGGGATGAAGAAATTAGTGAGGTTCGGGTGATCTCTAGAACCAAGGGGTTTATGTGGTTAAATAAAAGATAATTGAATAAAAGTAAATTTCTTACTTTTTTATTTTTATTTTATTCTATATATGACTACATAAACTGGTTATGACTAGATTTTTTTAGAAATTGTTGGCGGTGGCCTACTAAGTTGTACTCACACCCAAATTGGGTTGCCTGATCAGTGCTCAATGAGAGTACATGTTTGCAGGATAGGATTAGGGAAAAGGCCCTGTGTTAGAAGGTTGTGTTGGGATGAAGAATGGATGAGGTAAGTTGACCTTCTTCAGGACCCTATTGGGAGTTTTCATTGTGTTTTCATAATGACACATGGAACATACTTTAGTGGGTCACATCTATTGTTCAGTTTTTATATTGTCTTTTCTATTTTGGGAACCATGTGATAATGATATTATCATGGTTATGATATAACATTTATATTATTGATTTATTATTTCTGATTGTTTAATACTCTAATACAGAAAAAATAGGTTATTGTCTCCCCATGATCAAAATTTGACCCTCATTGCTAGTCGGTAGCCTCTAGCATATAGGGAGTCATTCTTAATGTCTTTGATTAAAGGGTTCATGACACCAGTCTGTGGAACATTGGCCGGGATGATACAAAGTGGTATTAAATCCCATTTTTCATTTCATCATCTATTATATTACTTTTTAGGAATGGTAAATAGGAGAATATGAAGAGTGAGGCCTTGATTATGAGTTCGTACATTCGCATAGCTAACCAATGTATGGGGAAGAACCCAAGAACCCAGGGTGGGAATTATTGTTATTAAAAAAATATATTCTATTTGAGTATTATTTAACCTTGGGTGACGTACTTGTTGTGTGATGTGATTTTTGTTTCTGCAATTTATTGATATTTGACTCACATCCAAGTATTGAACAAGAAATGAGATATCATGCATCATTCTAGGAACATAATTTTATTATGAGAAGAATCCTTTTAGGAATTCAAGGTAAAAAGGTTTGTGAGTAAGATGTTCAACATGAACTATTTTTTCCTTGATTGTGCGATTGAACTGAAAATAGTGCCTAACATGAAATCGAACAAGATTTAAATATGATGAAATATGAAAATAAGTGGATTGATAACGAGAAACATGAAAAATGATAATTAGTATACCCCTAATCACTTGGGCCTAGGCATAATATGGTTATTGGTAGTGACGGTGCCTTGGATTTGATTGTGTAGCGAGAAAAATGTGGAATGAATTCTTATGGTTTTTGTAAATAACTCTTTTCAAATGATTTACTGTTGTGAATTGAGAATGATTTTTTATTTTTATTTTTTATTTTATGTGGGTAGTTTGGGTAGTGATATTTCCTTAGTTTATGATCCCAAATGTTGGTTGTGCATGGGACTATCTAGTTTCGGATCATGTGGTGAGATTTGGTTGGGCAGAGAAGCCTAAGACTTTCGAATGATTTTTTTCCATAGTGGTAGGTAACATTGGTGATAGAGGAATTATTTTTCTTTTCAGTGATAACTTATTATTGTGCTTTTAATTAGTGAAGATCATGTCCCTTACCTTGACAGCATCCCAGGTATGCTAAAAATGTTATGGCTTTACATTTAGCTACCATAATTTGTTTTGGTCGGATGTGGGGCCCCTTAGAAATTTCACTTATGAAGTGGTATATATGTTTTTCTATGGTGGAAGGTACTCTATAGATGGTTTACCGATGAGGTTCTCATGATGGACCGGAGATCGATGATTAACATGGTGGTTGACTTTCATAACACGAGGGGTTAAGGATTATCTAATGGTGGGGGGTGATATGTCATTAGTATGTTCATAGAACAATAACTTGAGTTGGAAGTGGTGGAATTAGAATGCTAATGAGGAACATGTAAGGTGCCTGTTTAAATTCCTAGAACAAAGGTTGAGTGGGCCTTGGTGGTGGTGGATGTACATCATTTCCAAGATGTTTTTGGTTCCAAGGCTAAGCACCAATGTGGAATTGGAAAATGCATTAGGTATGTTGATAAAGTTGATCTTTATATGGATGTTTTATTTGAGGAAAATATGATATGAGTGTTGGATTATAGTGATAATGTTTAGTAGATAAAGATTGTGCTGATAGTTCATGTATTTTGGAATCATGGAAAGTTCAGGATAAAACATGGGATAAAGAAGTGGATAAGAGGGCATAGTTGCCCGATCATTTTTACTCAAAAGCCTCAGGATGCTTGGGAGTATAGCATAAGGAAGAGCAGTTATAAGGTGGAATGATTATATGATGCTAACCTTTTCTAGAGAAGAATCTGTCTTGAATTCGGGTACAATATTTTCCTTCATTAAGTTCATTTGTATTGGGTTTTATCATAGGGCGTGTTTGGGTGATTGTTGAGATAAATTGAAGGAATGAGTGTAGTGCACAGTTGGTGTACAATTAGAGAAAAATATGTGCCCCAAACGAGAAAAACTGTGTAACCCAAGATAATAGGGAGTTTCATAGTTGGTGCATGGTTTTCCAAGACATTTACAGTAAAAGGAGAAACCATGCACCCCTAAAATAATAGGTGTATTGTTAGGGCATAGATAGAGAAAAACTATTCACCCCTACCCAAGAATTCATGAGAGATATTTTTAATGTCCGAAAAATTATTTTTAACTCCAATGAAATCCCCAAACCATCCATACTTAGACCGATACTCAGACTATTATTATTTTTAACTATTTCGTAGATTTCTAAAGGTATTACAAGTCCATTAAACCTCTATTCTTATCAGATCAAATTTCATATCGGAGATCATACCCTTTCATGGAAAGTGGATCTTATGTCATTTCTTTCTCGTTTATCCTCCTTCCCACTCTAATTATATTGGTGAATCTATATCTTTATTTGTTTAATCTAAATCTAGGCATGTGGATATAGAATTATAATTAATTTATAATGTTTTGGTTAATATCAATTTATGGTCTTAGATATAGATCATTTTCTATGTAGTTGTGCTTCAAATGTTTTAGGGATTTCTATTTGGTGACTTCTAATTAATGAATCGAGGTAGATGGTCTAAAATTAAAATACCATTTCCCTGATTAAAATTATGTGTATGTATTTTTAGAATTGATTTTAGATTTTTACCAATTTTGTTCTTGACTAAATTAATAGATTTGTTGAATTAATTAATTAATGGAAATTTGAAATTGGGATATTGGGATTTTAGATCATGATTAATTAATTGTAAAAATAATTTCGAGGAAATTGAGATTATTGATTTTGGGATAATTAATTGTTGATTTAATTAACAGAAAATTACATTATTGAATAAGGTAATTAATTATTGAATTAAATTTGGGATGTTGGGAATGAATGAGATAATTAAATACTGAATTAATTAAAGTATATTGTGTTTTTGGATATAAGTTAATTAATTGAAAAATAATTTCATGTGTTTGGTTTGTTAATTTAATTTGGGAATTAATTATTTATATTTATGTGATAAACTAATTGTTATCTTAGTAATGATATTGAGTTGGAATGATAAATTGATGCATTAATTGGGGATATTGAATTGATTGATCATAATCAACTAATTGAGGAATTAATTTGGGTTATTGAATTAATTAGGTTGGGATTAATTAATTGATGAATTAATTAATGGGGAAATGTGACAATTTAATTATTGAAATAAATAATGGAATTAATTAGATTAATTAATTAATTAATTGATTAATGGGAGAAATCTGTTCATTTAATTATTGAACTAAATATTGAGATTAATGAGAATAATTAATTGAATATGGTTATAAAAAATGATTTGATGTTACAATCATGGAGACAGTTGGTTGTACGTACGTATGAGTAACATTTCCATTTTTAAATTATAATTGTGGAAAGAGTATATGTAACTAAAATATATCAATAATGATCATTATATATTAAATACCATATTATTTAATCACATATACTTATATATTTAATTCTATTATGTAAAAGAAATCACATCATGTTGAGGAAGCGACAGTCCACACGCCCACGAACGGCGTTATCTCTTTTAATGTGAGTTAAAGGGAAATGAAATATATATATATATATATTATTTATATAAATATAATTATTTCATAGAAATATTATTAATTTTATGTCACTTATTTTTAATTATAACAATTAATTTATACATTCGAGGATTGTTTGAATGAATCACATCGCTTTGAGGGGGCGGTAGTCCACACTTCCTCAATCAAAATTAGAGCATTTACACAACTTCGAAAGCATAAAGGTATATTATAAATAATAATTACTAAACAATAAAACAGTATAATTTATATTTATATCATATATAAATAGTGTTTCCAACATAATTTCCACCATGAGAGGTAGTAAAAGATAATTGAACAATCATCATATCGTGACGTAGTAATTTAATGTACACAGAAACTGTATGTTCACATCCATTATATGGTGGTGTGTGTAATTTTAGGCATAACCCATAGAAACAAATCATAATAGTATCTTTATGATACTATTTTTATTTTACAATAATTGAAAAAAGCGATTTTATGGGGGTGGATAATGGAAATGAAACTAAAAATCTTGAGATAAGATGTTACCTCTTAATCGTGTAAGCACTTATTCTTTGAAACAAATGGAAATAATTGAAAGTATTAGGGAAAAATTAATGACTATAGGTCTAGGGTAGGGATTCTTTAGGTCTATTTGGGTAAATATTTTCAGAGAATAAGAGGCTTGAGTGGTGTGAGGAATGGGTAGAGGTGGTGGCCTTTAGTAGGGAAGAAAAATGACTCATATGTTATTCTTGAAAAAAACATAGGTGTAAAAATGTTCTTACAAAAAAAATCCAAAAAAATCCCAAAAAAATTAATGGAAGGTTAATGGAAGAAATATTTCTAGTAAATTAGTTTCGAACAAGTTTCTATGTCATTTGGGCACTTAAACATACTATTGTAGTCCATTTTTTAGTTAAATATACAATAATCACTGTAATTACATTTAATCACATTCACAAGTACTTTTAAAAAAATAATTTGATATTATTAGAATAAAAATATTATGTTTTTGACGATTTTCTATTTCTTATTTTCAAAATATAAATCACAGATGCTGTAAAATTAGGATTAATGCTAATCTTGTTGAAAATGATATTTCTCATAAAAATCCCAAAAATTCATCCTATTATAATTTTTACATATGTATAAAAAAATAATTTTTATTTTATTAAATTCAATATATAATAGTATTAAAATTAAAATTTAAAATTGGTTATCTATTAAAAGATTTTGAAAATTCCGAATTAAAAATATGGGTATTTATGTGAATTATTTGATTTTCTCTTAGCTTATTCTTACCAAATCTATTGGATGATATGAAAAATAATTTATTGAATATGTAATATATTTATTACTTTAATATCACCCACTAATTGTAATTAATTTAATTTTATTGGGTAAAATAGTTGTGTGAGCTTACTAATAGTTTTCCATAAATATCCATTTGACATTGAATTGATTATTATATTAATTTCTAATATTTTTTAACCAGTTATTTAGTTTCCTAAATAATATATTCTCATAAGTTAGTTAATATATTAATAACAGGTAATTTATCTATAATTATATTAAACAATTATGTTTTACTTATAGAATGTTTCTCAATAAGATTCAGTATTGTGTAAAACATAAGTCATCAAGGAAGGTCTCTCTTGATTGTAATACACGGTAACTCAGTGTTTCATGAGTTTAAATATATAGAATATATTTTAAATAGTAAATATGTTATTAATTATACATATATTATATTACCTTATGTTCTTGATGTCGTGTATCATACACACTATCGAATATAAGGTTCTTACTTCGGTTTTTTGGGGTTTCATAATCTACCCTCATTTAAATTTCATCCTTGTAATTTAAAATTGATCATTGTGATATAATGATTGATACATACTTTGTTTTAAATACCAAATCTGGAGAGGGGTTCATAATTAATCCCCTATAGAAGAGATAATGTAATTTACTATGGTCACATGGAATACCACGTAAATAAGTCTATATGTAAGAGAACATCAGTGGAAAGTAGAGATATATGGCCATAAAAAATCATAAATATTTATAGGGATTGAATTAGGTTCTAAATCGAAAAGAAAATTGAGTTATTAATGGAAATTTTAGGGCCTCAAATCCATAAATAATTGATTATTTATAAATCCATCGGTTTAATAGAAATTTAGGTATTAGGAAAAAAATTGAAATCATTTTCCTAATGATGAGTAATTCATTTTCTAACGAAGAATTTAACAAAATATTCTAACATAGTATGTTTCAATATCATATGAACAAACTATTTTTTTTTTCTTCTATCAAATTCTAATTCATCTCTTTACTCCCAAAAATTAATTACCAAAAATATAATTTTGTATGCCTAAAGCACTAAAAGATACTTTTAAAGGATTGTAAGGTCTATAAAAAAGTAAAAAGCCTAACTATTTGTCATTAACTATCATTAAAAACGATTACGTTTAGTGGATTAATTACTAATTCTAAAAAGTGTTAATATTCGTTCATTATTAATATTTATTCGTTACATTATTTAACTAAAAACTATGAAAATTAACAAGTACATTACATAGGTTAGTGGTTGGGGTGAAACCCTTAACATCCTTCGGTCATGGGTTTGAGACCCATAGCCTTGCTGAATTCGATTAGTTATCACCTAGAATACATGTTTTCTTTTTCAAAAACCCATTTTAATATAATTTAAAAATATAAATATGATGGAAATCTATTAAGTTATATTAATCATTAAATTTAGTTTTAACTAACTTTTTTGATACAATCACAATACATAAATACCTCTTCCTTTTTATTTCCACATAAGTCCTTCCACGGTCTAGGGTTTATCTGAAATATCATTAGTTGGATTTCTAAATAATGACACCTTATCTTCAATCTAAAACATCATAGGTTTAATGAATATTACTTATTATGTATCCAAATCCTTCATAATGGTTTGTAAAGAAAATGTGGATTGTCCTATGAATATCCCCCATGAGTGTCAAACTAGGTATGTATAAAGGACTGTTGTCTTGTACCAAGATACCTTGACTCAGGCCTAAAACACAGAGTTATATTTTTTAATCCTAGGTATATATGTTACATAACAATTACCACATGATGTTTCCAAACAATGATGTATTACTAGGAAGACCCACATAATATATACATTACAAAAATTATATGTTTTCCATATATATATATATTCAAATTCTACCTTGGGGTTATGTTATCTAATCTAGGTTTTCCTAAATCTGGTTCCCAAGGTTTCTACTGAACTTCATTTGATACCAACTATAGTGACCTAGCCCAAGATAGCCTAGATTTGGTGCCTGCTATCTATTACATTGGCATTATTGCAAGGAATCAGTCCCTGAAGGACTGATCAGTTTAGTATTATTAGAAATCCAAATATATAAATGAGAATTGTATTAAAAATGGATACAATAAATTCAATATATTTTTTTCTTCTAAACAATTAAAAAACATCAAGTATAACACTAATCCATCTAATATATTCTTATATATATTTCATAGCATGATTATTGGATTCCCAGGGAATGAAACATAATATGGGTGATCTCAAATTATCGATAAGGGAAAAATATTACGGTAGAAATAATGAATCAATGTGAATAATCAATATGGAATGGTAAATAACTAAACACACATTCCATGTAATCCACAAACTAAATGAAAGTACATATTCAATATGTAACGGTAATAACTAATAACATATTCTACTAAAATAACTAAATAATGAAAAATAAATATATAATGGTACGAGACTAGAACCCATACAATTGATAAATGAACTGAAATAAAATGCATCCATGGATATATCAATACAAAATTACATGGATGAGTAATAACTGAAACTATTATGAGGGAAATTATTTCTTAATATACGTCATGTATATGTCACATGAGGACCTATTGCTATCAATAACTATAATATGAATTGTTTAAAACTATGTATCTAACCCCTATTTAATTTTCATAACTAGTTTATCTCATTATAACCTATCAATGTATTAAGGAGCTATATAATCTTTAGGAAACATCTGTCAATATATTTCTAAATCATTATTTGTATTGAATAATCAAAATAAATAATATGTCTTGTAAAATATCTACATTAAATAAAGTACATGGATTTTCCAATTTATCTCCATACAATTAAATAATTGTCAATGTAGACACCATATGTAAAATGGTTTACAGTATAGGAAATAGTAGTATCCAGGATTAATGAAATAGAAAATTTATGGGATTTTCAATGTTCAACAATCATAGGAGATTTTATATGTCAATGGTACTCAAAAATAAATAAAGGAAATTAATTTGAATATTATCCTTGGAAAAATAAATAAAAAAACCATACATAATTAGAATAAGCATGATATCAATAAAAAATCTAAACTGGAGTGAAAAAGAGGGCTATTGTCGTTGATGAAATAAAATAATAACTTTTAAAAAAATCATAATAAAAATATACATTACTTTTGAAAATTCTTGTGAAAATATTTTTCATTGAAACCCCATTTTAAAAAAATTATTAAAAAAAACCTTTAGAATTTTAGAAGGAGGCTTAAAATAAATGATAGAGGATACATTTATTCTTGTCATGTTAGGTAAAAATAAAATTCCTTTTATACAGAAAATGGTTACAAAATTCCTAATTTGGAAAATGACAAGAAGGTTCATTCTAAGATATTGGTAAAAAGAAAAAATTGTAAAAGTTCCTTTACCAAAAGATGTTAAAATAATTTTTTAAAACATTTTAATAATACATGGTTGTTAGAAGAAAATAGGTTCTCCTACTAAAGTGAGAAATAAAGTCAGGTTTTCTTGAAAACATTTTTTAAAACACTTTTTTTAATAAAGAGTAGAAAAATGGTACTAATAATTGAATACGGTCATTATTAACCATATTAAAATGAAAGGTATTATTGTACAATGGTTATATAATTTTCTCTAATGTAAATTCCATTGAAATATCACTACTATTAGTCTTGTGTAATATAATCTTCAAACATTCCAAAGTGTCCCAAACCACATTGAATCATTTTTAAATCATAACCCTCATGAAATAATAATACCAAATGAATGTATTAAATAAAATTATGTAAAATTAATTCATTATATATAATTTTAGGTGAAATTTATACATCATTTAAAAGAAACAAGGTGTATAACAACATAATGTTCCTTATTGAAATGAAATGGAGACAAAATCCATTACATATGAACCGAAAGACCAAAAATTGATAATCATCCAATGAATTATCTAAATAACATTAATATAATATGATTCATATTATTATATGTCATTTTTGAATTAATTGCCTCTTATATATATATAATAAATTAGGACCACAATAATAAAATATTCTTTTTGAAAAGAAAGTGACACAATAATTCATTACATTGTGTTTCCTTTCAATGGAATGTCCTTTAACTTCTTGTATAATAAAATTATGTTTTTTTTAAACTTGATTAAGAACCCATTTCTTGTTTATAATTAATTTTTTTCAATTATTACCATTTTTTACAACTACATATTCAATTATGTTACATCTGCTGTTTTAAACAAATTTGGCTAATGTGTCAAAAACATTTGTTGGTCAAATATGGTCAAACAGGTATTTATATAGCATCTGAAGAATATTATCCAAGAAATAATTTTCATATTTATATCTCAATTATACTTTTGAAATAAATCATTTAATATGGTTATGAAAAATAAATAAATGTTACAATCATGGAGTCGGTAGGTCGTACGTATGCATGACTAACATTCCCATTTTAAATAATCCTTATGAAAAAATGATAAGTAAATGAAATATTTCCAGTATGAAAATTATATAATAAATACCATATTATTTAATCTCATATATTTTTATATATAATTATGTGATGATAAAGGTATCTCATCATGTCTATAAGGAGGTAATACACAAGTGCACAAATGATGTTATCTCTTTTAAAGTGTGAGAAAGGGTAATGAAAGAGATGATATATATAAATTTCAAGAGAAATTACTATGTAATTAATATATTATTTATGTTTTTCATGTCACTTATGTATAATTATAACCATTCTTTTATACATTCTATGCATCATGTGAATGAATCACATCGCTTTGTGGGGTAGGTAGCCCACACCCCCTCAAACCAAATTTTTGCATTTACACAACTTGGAAAGCATAAAGGTATTTTACAAATAAAAATTAAAGAATTCTAAAACCTTATAAATAACAAATATATAATATATAAATATATTTTCAATCATAATGGAAACCATGAGAGGCAGTAAAAGATAATTGAACAATCATTGTTTAATGAGGAAGTAATTCATCGTACACATAAATAGTATGTTAACTTCCATTAGATGACGGTGTCTGTAAATGTAGGATGAAAACATCACATAAAATCAACCAAGTCTTTTTAAGAAAGTTTTTTTACAATAAAAAAATAAATTTATTTATTGGGGTGGATAATGGAAATGAAACTAAAAATCATGAGATAAGACATTGTCTCTTAATCAGGTAACTACTTATACTATGAACCCAAAAGAATCCATGGAAGGTATTCTACCCAACGAGATGATTATTGGACAAGGAGAGGTATATTAGGAGGTCATTATTTCAGATCATTGCCGAATATAATTGTCTTGAATGGTGTGAGGAATGGGTAGATATAGTGACCTTTTAAGGGATGGAAATTGACTGACATGGTATTCCTGAAAAGAAGTTAGGTGTATACATATTATTACCTAAAAAAAGTTATCCCAAACAACAAAAACTCATTAATGGAAGGTTAATGGCCTAAATAGTTTCATCCAATGAGTTTTGTACTAGTGGATAGGTCATTTGGGCCCTTAAAAATTGGATTTTAGTCTATTTTATGCGTAATTACACCTTAATCACTATAATTAATTTCAATCACTTTCACTAATAATTGTTTTCCGAAAATAATTTGATCTTGTCAAATAAAATAAAATCATAACTAAAATGGTTTATTTTTTATTTTCAAAATTCAAATCATGGATGCGGTAATATTAGGATTAATGTTAATCTCACAGAAATACGGATTAACCTTTATTAATAGAAAAATGTTCAAAAGATTCATATTGTTTTATATTCAATATAAAGGTTAAAATGATTCTAATTAACTAAATCACATTAATAAGTGTATAATTGATTAAATTTTATTTAAAAAAATCAATATAATTTATCATTAATAATTATTTAATAAATAAGGAATTTTTTAACTAAAACAGAGTATTTTCACTATTTATTAAAAATAATGTTTCTCAGAAATATTCAGAAAATTAATACAATGTTAATTTTTACCTTATGTATTGAAAAATAAATTATATTTTATCAAATTTTATTGATAATAATTTCAAATTAAAATTTAAAATATGTTCTCCATTAAAATGCAGTAAAAATACCATCATAAAAATATAGGTTTTATGTAAAATATTGGGTTTTCTCTAATTTAATGTTCATCAAATCAATTGGATGAATATCAAAAATTAATTGATTGAATATGAAACAAATTAATTACATTAATATTACTCACAAATATTAATTAACATAATATATTATCGTAATATAGCATTGTGATCATAAAAATAGTTTTCTATAAAAATATCCTTTTAATATTCAGTTGGTTCTTATATTCATTTCTAAATTATTTGTAACCAATGATTTAGTTGTATAATCAATTTATATTAATAATTTAGTTATTACTAAACATAACTTCTAGTGTATATCTTATTATATTAAAAAATAATGTTTTGAGAACAGATTTTTTATTGATAAGACTTGGTATTGATATAGCACATGCCATCTCAGAAGGTCTCTCTTTCTTGTAATTCATGCAAACTCGGTGTTGCATGCATTGGAATATATAGAATATATTTAAAATAGTTAATATATTATAAATTATATGGATATAATATTACCATACATTCTTACTATCGCATTCCATACATTATATCTAACAAAGTGTTCTAACATTAGTTTTTTGGGGTGTCACATTAGTGGTACATTAAAGAAGGAAAATAAAATAGAGTAGTTACATTTAATCATGTTTTTGAAATAATTTGAGAAATGGTCCATTAAAAAATTTATATCCCCTTTATGTAGAGGTCAATTACACAAAAAATATATGTGTGTATCATATATACATAATATCGAATATGTAAATTAGAAGAATAGATATATAAATTGAGGTAAAGAAAGAGGATGTATAACCAAATGAAAATGGGGTGGTTTAGAGAGATTTCATTCCTTAGGGGTCAGAATCATTCTACACTGGAACATAACATTATGAATACTAAAATTAGATTCATTAATTACTTAATTAAAAATATTTTAAATATATATTTTATTTAATATAATTATATAATGTTCATTTATATCCATTTCAATTAGATATTAAGATCAAT
Source organism: Viscum album (assembly GCA_963277665.1). Lineage (NCBI taxonomy): Eukaryota > Viridiplantae > Streptophyta > Magnoliopsida > Santalales > Viscaceae > Viscum > Viscum album. The sequence continues at coordinate 441,036,334 of OY728137.1, read as the reverse complement.
TACATTGTTTAGGGGGCGTTTGTTTCCTGATTTCGAGGATATATCACTTGTTGATAATTATTGAAGTTCATTTGAAATTGGATTACAAATTCATAAGTCAAATTAAATAGTATTAATGTACTTCGAGAAATTTAAATTCTCCCAAATACCCATATGTTTTTTTCATAGGGATGATTCATATAATAAAAAGGTTAATGTTATGAAATTGGTTCATTTACGCAGGTTTACCAACTATCATGAACTAGATTCATTTAATTTAATTTAACTAATAATAAAAAATTAAATAATTTGAAATATGTAATAATATACTTATTATAACATTAATTAAAAATTATATTGTTTCCATAAACTTCCATTAAGGGGGTGTAAAAAAATAAAATACGTTATTCATAGTGGCGGTAAACCATCCATATTGTGAACAATATTTTAATTTTAGAACATAAATAAGGGATGTTGTAAGTGGTTTATTCTATCATAATAAGAAAATATACCAATATTTATGATATTTATGTTACTATTTTTCGGTTTATGGATAACATATAGGGGTCGTAAAATAAGAATCAAATTAAAAAGTAATTTAGTTTAGAGTTTAACTCTCCCATTGATGGTCTTTATTTAGGGTACCCCTTAAGGCTCCATGAAATGGTATTTGGATGAGACCAGAAGTATTAAGACTTGAGTATAGTGTTAGTAATCTAAATGGGTAGAAATTTTGAAATTTACAATTATTAAATGTTTTGTAGAGAGAAGGGTTTGTGAGGGTGGTATTTAAAGGGGGGAGAGTGGTGTTTTTGAATGGTATCTTCATTAGTTTATTATTTTCTCTCTAAAATTCTAATAGAATTGATTCTTGTGACCGTATATATTAATCAGTTGTTTTTATTTTGAACTCATGGGCTTTTATATCATCAATGACTCTAAAATTCATGTATTTACCATATAATTATATATACATTATTTTACCATATTTCACATTCCACCAAAAATTCAACTATTTCAAAAGAATAACAAAAAATCACCCTAATTTTTTTCAATAATTATATTCAAAAAATTAATAATATTTTATGAAAACAATTATTTATATATGAAAAAAATAATAATTTTTAAATAAAATAATCATTTATTTGAAAAATATAATTTTTAATATTTTGATTAATTTCTCGCCCATTGAAAAATTAATTAAGGTATCATGAAACTATATTATCATTAGATTAAACCATATTATTACTTTATAAAACCATTTTCAGAAAATAAATTTTCTTCTAAATTTTTATCTTTTTTATAAAAATTCACATAAAACATATATCTTTTACAAAAAATCTAACACTTATTTTATAATTGTAAAAACATTTATACGCTTGTATCATGATATAAATATGCCGTTTTTCATTTTATAAGATTACTAAATATTATTTTAAACTTACAAATGTGAGCATATTATTCTAATGGTCAACTTACTATTCTTGACGGTCAAATTATTAATCCAACGGTCAGGTTATAATTCTAACGGTCAGATTTCTTTCCCAATGGTTATATTTTTAATGGTCATATGGGTTCCCCACTTATTATAAATACATCAGACATCATTAATTATTAATTATATTTTATTTTCTCTAAAGGTTATGTATATTTTCATTTTTAATAAGAATATTATATTACAAATATTTTGCCTCATTTCTACAGCTTTTTTCATCTGTGCGGTTATTCTTATGGATTGAGAAGATCCAAATTTTCATATTTTAGTTATATTATTTTCTATTTGTTATTGAATTGTAATATTTTAAATTGTTATATCAATTTTTATTTGATTAATGTACTGTTAAATTTAATATAATAAAAAAATTGATTTCATCATGTGATTCATGTACATTATACTAAATTACAATCTATGATATATTTATAATTTACGAGATTCCATTAATAAAATTTTGCGTTGTTAAATTATCCCTACCCCCACAACACAATGATATTTTACACTAGAGAAATAAAATTACATACTAAGCTGAAAAAAGTAGAGGGTACAATAACACCTTTAAGATTATCGACCACATCAGTGTTCTGTCATATCAACTAGAACTCCCACCATAGAGTTGTCAATAGGAACACATTATCTCAATCCCTATACACTAGGGTTATAGAGGACCAACTAAATATTGGAACCCAACATGGGGTATATTCCATCACATCATAGCAAATGTACCCTACTATGGGACCTTAATATTATATTCTCCCTTAGTAATACCTCACAACCAGTATGACCTTTTTAGCCATAGAAGTTCAAGACTTAATCAATTAGTTCAATTGATGGCCTAATTTACTTCTCACATCTCATGTCAATTCCTTTTGATCATGGGATATAAGTGATATCACTATTCTGGCTCACAAGGGATAACTATAGTCATATGACACCATACCCCATAGGGGAGATCAGAAGCTTATGATATAAAGTCTACCAGGTCCTATGACGATGATGAATAACTAATAAACCACCTCTATTTCCAAGGTAGGGTCTAAAGGTACCTATACCAAGGTATCCTAAGTCCTACTAAGGCCATAAGTCTTACTCCATCCAATATTCAAGTTACACCACTCAAGGGTTCATTCATCAGTGAAAAATCTATAACTACGCTCTCAACCATTAGTGTCTGAGATATCAAGCTATTGTAAAAGGACTTTAGTGTCCTTGTAACTCTGTGAATCCCATCCCTTATCATTTTATTTAGTTAAATAAATAGATTAATTAATAAAAATAATACAATTTATATTTTCATTAGAAAACTCATTAAATTCATAAGACTACTCATTCCATGTATGGGTTGATCTCCTACGACTGGGTTACCAAACACCACATGTCATATAAAACTTACATAAAACATAATGTAATTATAAAGTACCACTAACCTCAATATGAAGTCATTATAATTTTTATAATATGTCTTGATAGCTTTTTCCTAGGCTATCCAAGCTCAAAAAGTCCAACATATCTTTTCCTAGTTCACTTTCCTAATAACAACCCACATGAGACCTCATCCCCAACCACACTATCCATAAAACTTATTTATAAAACTTATAATTAAAATATAAAATTAATATTAATTAATAATAATATTGGATGACTCATGAGACAAACCTATTAGACTGAATTCATGAACAACCAAATATAATAGGTCCATAGAAAACACTAGGATCCAACCCAAGACAAATACATAACCATATAAATCAATTACTTACTTTTTTTAAAAGAAAATGAGTGATTTTCCAAATTCAAAATCCTACATTATTTGGAAATAAAATTACACAATTCTAAAATATGGATTTTAAATTAATCAATTTTTAAAAAGGAAAAAGCTCATGAGGAAGATCATTGAGTATGTTTAACTCAGAAGTAGTTTCCCCTATATTTCCAAAACCATAATACATGAAATTCACTTCACAATATTCATGAGTGATTATGTAATTCATGGATGAAAGGAGTCCCTGAAATTACTCCCCATTACAGGAGGTCTTTATGAGAGATGAATGGTGCTATTTTAAATAGCCTTTACATTGCTGGTGGATTCACAATAAATAAAAAAACTAAACCATCAATGTTGACTTTATATTTCAACCACATTGATTATTCCATGTATCTCAACATCAAGTGTTTAATTAGTTACACAATGTCAATTTAGGCATCCTTTTCTCCACTATAATGATTTATGAAGTTGGCATCATATCCATACGCACCAAGATTTCCACATGAAGCTCCATCTGTGTTACATTTCTTAAGGCCCAAAAATAAACATATGAAAATAACATCATCTGTACTAAAAATATATTTATAATTACCTATCTTGAAAAAACATTTCAGAATAGTGAAATCATGTATATATTCATCACATATACTATTTTGGATTCCATTTTAATTTTTCACCGCTTCCATATTTTAGATCAACACCGATTGAATGCAGAAAGTTGTGTCGTCATGTATATCCATGATTAGGATGGTATATATTAAATGAATAAGTTCAAATATAGATACTAAAAATTATTTCATAATCTTATAGGAGATAGGAATCTTGATGCTGGTATAAATATTGTCTCTGGTACACAATGTATATGGTAGGTTGACATCGAAAAAATCAGTTATTGCAGTCAAAAGGAAAGGATTTATTACGAAACTAAGAAATAGGTGATCAACATCATTCTTATTCAAGTTGAATAGAACATCTCTAGAGCATAGAATAATTCCAACAAGGTTTAGATAATCATTAATAGGGAGTTTTAAATGCATAGACCACCATACAATAGTAAATATGGAAGGAAGTATCTAGCATCTTCTCAATATCCAAGCCTAGTTAATTTCCTATTCATGTACAACTATTTGATAGAAAAACAATTACAAAATCCTTCCATTATAGGAATGTTTCAAAAATAAAGAATCATCAATATTAATAAATGTGTTATTTATGGAAAGATATTTTATTTCAATAGGAATAGAGTCCAAAGAAACCATTATTTGTTATTTTATCTACACATTTGTGTCCTGTGAATAAAAGGAAGAGTTCTGAACATTAAAAAGTGGCTTACATGTCTAGTTATCTAACAAAAAATTGGGAGAATACTTGAAGTTGACGACATGGAGAGAATCCATTTTAAAATTTGAAAACAAGTCCTTAAGACTATACTAAATGGAATAGTCCATATAGTTAAGATTCCCAATATTGAATCTATTTAAGAAACTCCATCTCAAAAAATCAAGTGCCTTAGACTTCTCATTAATGATCCTCCACATAAATAAATCATGAAAATATTGACTAAAATTAAAATATTTTTAATACTAGTCCCCCTATAATCAACTAGATGACAACACTATTCCTCTTAGATAGTCAATAGTATTCTCTAAAAGTTGAATCCACTCCATAAAAAAATTATGGATGTATTGATATTTTTTTTGATAAGGTTCTATGGTCAATTATAAACCATTAACAATTAAAAAAATTAAACAATAATTCTGTTCACAATACATAAACTTCGTACCACTTAAATCATTTTTCCTTTCAAGGAAGCTAGTTGATTTATAATTTAGCTCACAATGTGAGAAAAATAACAGACAAGTGGTTTTCCCAAAAAACATCAGAACACCAAGGTAAGTGGAAAGAAATACACCTTCTCTGATTCCCAACTCATTAATTATGTCCACTTTTCTAGCAACAATAATATTCTTTCCAAAGTATAAAGACTTTTTCCAACTAAATGCTTGTCCAGATACTTTTTCATAATGAAGGAAATCATTTCAAATATTCTTGATGTTTCTTTTTTCACCTCGATTATAAAGGATAACTTCATCATTATAAAATTACATAAATAATTTAATTTCATTTTCTTTGAAAAATAATAATAAATTTGACAAATTCTTTGAATAAATCGAAGTGTGGTGATAGGTAGACATTGTTACAAGGTTTTCTTAATGCAAGTAGTGTGGATGTAACACCCAGAGATTTTTGTAAATTTTTATTAATATATATTTAATTTTTTAATATTTTAGGTCTCATGAAACATTGATTTTCTTTCTTACATTGAATACAATACTATGTTTGTCTTCAGTTACACATGCTTCCGAATTTATCTTGTGTTACACACAACAACTAGTTTAAACCAAGAATGACATAATATTTACATATTATTATTAAATATGACAATTAAAAAATAGCCATTTGAATGGTGGATTTGAGTAGTAATTGATAAATTATAAAAATATGGTTTATAAATGTTTAGATAATGATTTCTGTGGTGATCAATTATTTAGTAACTAAAATAAAACCCTTTTGAAAATAGAAGGAAATCATTTTTAAAGAATCTATTTAATGCAAACTAGTGTGTTTTATATTAATAAATTAACCAAATTACATTTTGTTAATGATTTTAATGAGATTTATATATTATATATTATGTAAATATTTTAACATGCCTCTTATAATTTTTTTAAAATAGATGGAAATAATAAAAATCATATGCTTAAAAACTATATTTTCTTAGATGAAATGATTTCTCCTATTAATTGTGAACCTATTTTAAAAATAAATTTTTACATTTTTAGAAATTTAATTTCATAAAATTAAAAATAATTATATTGGAGCATATAAATTACCTTTCACTGAATTTTATGGATTTACCTGAAATGGTTAATTTTTTATGAATAGTAAAAAATACTGAATTTTAATTAAAAACGTCGTTTATGTTTAATTTATTTATCACTTTAAATTATAATTTAAAATAGGTAAAATTAAAAATCATGAAATTTTTATCCAATATTCTAATTGATGTCTTTTGAAACAATTTCATATTCCATTTGGATATAAAACGTTTAAGCCTTTGAACTTTTTCTCTTTAAAAACCCACTTTCTCTTCGCATTTATGGGATTATTTTTTAAAATTAAAATTTTCCAATTTTGTGAGTAGAGATTGGAAAAATGGATTCTATGTTTATAATAGAAATATTTTATATTATCAAATAATTTCAACTAAATTTTTGAACAAAATGAATAGTGAATGCAGTGAAAATTAATTGTCGCAGTAAAAGTAAAAATTGGTTTACAAAGTGTCAAACTAGAATGATAAGAGTGAAAATGAACTAAAATATTATATAAATTTTATTTAATGTGTCTATTTTACATTGTGACCTATAATTATATTATATATGGAAAGTAATTTCCATTTTACATTGAATATGACCCATATAAATTCTTATGTAAAGAAAGAGACAAAAAAACTATGTGTCATACTTTTAAAATCAAAAATGATTTAATATGGGTGAAAATAAAATTGGTTACATTATAAAAATTAAATTTAAGTATAAAAAATTTCTTGTTTTCATAATAATTTATATTTAATTTTTATAGATTTATTAATTACTTAAAATAAATAAGAAACGCCAATGTGTTAACTGTTTAGTTAATATTTAACCCAAATAGATGATACTAAAAATATTGAAAGTGAATTAAATTGAATTAATTTGTTTTTACATTAACTTTTCGATGAATATATCATGATTGATATATTTAAACTGAATATATTCTAATTACACCATTTTCATGGTATTTTTTAAATTCAAATTAAATAAATAACTTCAAAATTGAAAATAATGTAATTTTAGAAAAAATGATGTTTTATTGAATGATTTAAAATTCATAAAACAAATATCATTTAAATAAAAATTAAATGATAATTGTTATCAAATATATTTCATTAATGGGTCAATTTACCTTTTACAATGAAAATATTGACACCTAAATAGAAAAAACTCTATTAGCCAAATTAAGGTTAAAGTGATGTTTTTGCAAGTTATATACACTTGTGTTAAAAGTAATCTACAACACACATATGATATAACTTTTATAAATTATATATAAAATTTATATTAAATGGTTCCATATTTTCTTATAATTCCCACTTTAATATTTTATTAATGAATAAATGATATAGGATAGAAAACTAGTTACCATAGTGAAAAATCAAAATGGTAAATATATGGATACATTGATGTTATTGAAAAAAATGACTAAAAAATGTGTTTCAATGTCTATTATAGGTATGTATCGATGATATAATCCCTAAAAAAATTTAATTATCATATTTTTAGCCTCTTGATGTATAATGTACCTCCCAATAGTGAATACCTTTGAGTATTTAGAAGTATGCCACTCCTCCTTAACTATAAAAGGGAACTCACTCTCCCCACTTTTTCATACCTATCAAGACATTTCAATCAACCATTATATTTCCTAATCACATCCCAAATTCCCTCACATCACCCTATAAACAATATTTTTGGTATAAATAAATAATTTTAAATCTTTAGATCCAAGCTAAGGAGGATACCAAAAGATGAGGTAATGATCATCATCGAGTGTCTCTATTTTTTTCATTCTTCACCCCCTTCAATTATTACTATACCATGATTATATAATAAAATAGTAATGTTATATAAAATTATATTTTTTATGTTATGGTTAAAATATAAAACCTCATACAATTCCATGAAAAGGGCTATGAAATAATCATTTATGTGTACGGTGGACTACCACCTCACAAACTAATGTCATTAATTTTTCATAACTAAATTTAAAGGTTTTAAAGAATGATGGATTAATATTTTATATATGATTTATATTATATATATGATTTTATTATATTTTATTAATTATTATATCACACATACCTTCATGAGTTTAATTTTGTGGGAATACCATAATGTCACTCATGTGTATGGTGAATTGTCACCTCATAAAGTGATGTGATTTGTTAACACATTACATTGAATGTATTAAGGATGGGGTTAATAAAAATATATAAATCATATGAATTAAAAATTTACTTTAATGATAATATACATATATATAATTTACTTTTATTTATTTAAATATGATAAGAAAATGTAAACAACATTCATGTGTATGTACGACCCACCGTCTCCAGGAACAATGTAATTCATTTCCATACGCAAAATTTTATAGATTACTATAAATACATATATAATTCATTTATATGATATTTATAACATGGTTTAAATTTTTGATATGTTTAAATTATGAACAACGTTAGTGGATAAAAAAAGTCAAAACCAACACGAAAAAGTGGTTATTACCATAATATAGACTCTAAGAGGAAATTATTAATAAATCTGTAATTAAAGGACAAAAATATAATATATGGTAATATATATTTATTTATTTAAAAAATTTATAACATACATTTATTTATTATTACAGATTTTTGAATGTGTGTGATGGTATTCAAAACATATGATAAGTGGATTTATATTATCACTTTTATTTCTAATAGACTAATAACATATTCACAACGCATTTTATTTGTGTAGTGTGTACACTAACATATAAAATTATATATCACAAATATAAAACATTTAATGATTATTAAATTTTCAAAATGTGTTATTATTTCATGGGATTTATGTTTTAAGAGTTTCTAAAGAAGATAGAGATTTTTGTCTTAATTCGCCTTCCCTGAGATGTAAATTATGTTAATAAACTATATTCATTCAAGATTTTTTCATACATCCGCATTAACATGTAATAATATGAATTTATTAATACTTATTATATTTTAAGTTTCATTTTTCGTTATTCATTCATTGTGATAATGATACAATTTTACCAATGTGTTAATTATTTATGTTACAATCTAATCATTTTTCAAGATTGTTCACAGATAAGTCCTAAAAATTGAAATATTAGGCCACAAATTCAAATAATTCTCATTAATATTCTAATAATATGATTATATAATGAGAATACATGTTTCTTTTTAACTTTATTTACTTTATATACTCAATAGTTCAAAAAATAATGTATTTTGGAAAACAATTTTTTTGAAGCAAATCATTTTTATTCTAAAACCATGTTATCAAAAATGATTTTAATATTTTTATAATTAATTTTAAATGAATTTTATACCATATAAAATTTTTTAAAAAAATAAAAGGAATATTCAGGTCATTTTCAAATAAAATTCTCATTTGTATTTTACAAAAAATGTGAAAAGTATCAGTGTTTTTAACATGCATGATTAGAACAGTATTTCCAAATATCATGACCACTCTACATCATTATAATTTCCTTAAAATTTTTATATTTTCATTTCCATTAAAATATTTCTCGCAATATATGGTAACTTTTTAGATTTTAAATAAATTATTTTGAAAATTAAATTATTTTTAAAATTTTTTATGTTCATAATAAACAATTTCAATGTGGAAATGTAATTTTCATCAACAAATATTTAAAATTATTTTTAATCATTGCATTAAAAAATTTCAAAGTTATTTTCAAAGAAAAATTCTTTCAAAATGTTTTATTCTGAAAAATAAATTTTTAAATATGAAATGTTATTTTCCATAAGAAATTTTTTAAATGATATTTCAAAATTATTTTCTAACTATGATGGCATATAATGGTGTTACCAATGCCTTAGTAAGGATATAATTCAATGATATCATAAATATTTGTTATCTAAATGTTTTATGTTTTGATTTTAGGGTGTTTATGAAACCCATTTCTTTTCCACATGTTATTTAATTGGGAAATTCTTATTAAACCTGCTTCTTTTGTTGAGTTATTCTATGTTGAAATGTCTATGTGGACTATCTCTTTTTATGAGGTATGATATGATATAATTCTTATGAAACCCATTTAATTTCATGGATTATGATATGATGAATGTTTATGTTCTTGTGTAACATATAAATATGGTTTACATTATGAGATAGTTATTTCCTACATCTCTTTCCAATGCATTGGGTAAATATATATATATCTCTTGAGATATACGTGGTTGGAAAGGGGAGTGATCCCAGAGTAGTAAGATAGGGATGGAATAAGTATTGAACAAGGTTCAATTGGACATGGATGGACTGAGGATTGAGCTCAGTATAGTAAAGGAATTTTTATGAAATATTGATATTTTTAGCGATCCTTGACCAAAATTGAAATGATTTTCTATACTTATTTATAGGCCCAAAATTCCGTGACTTATGCCAATTTAGTTCTCACATGACTCATGTTATATTATTTCATTATGATTCATGCCTTTTTAACCACCAATCATTATTCCTTTATTTAATTTTATGATCATTCATATAGAGGGTACAGTTTTCCAATGTTATGTTCATATTCTCATACTGTTATGCTCATGTCATGCTTACGTATGTTCTTTTTGTACCATTATTGAGCGTTTGAGCTCACCCTTTATTTTGTTTCCTTTAACTGGTTTATGAAGAAAGGTTTTAAGTAGGGTATGTTTTTGAACATTAGTAAAGTGAAATATATTTATGGGATATGTTTTATATTTTTTACCATGATAGAATATTATGTACCCAGTCACTCAAGGATCATAATTATTATTGTCTAGGTGAATTTTTTTGTGTCATTTATTAAATATTCATCTAAAAGATGTAATATCCATGTATTTTTATGCATTGATTATTATAGTTTGTTTTAATGGAAGGGTTTAGTTAAAATTTGAAAACTTGAATGAGAAAAAATTATTAATATACCTTGGGATATTTCTATGGACATCTCTAGGTATGTCTCTAAGGATAAGTCTAAGGATGATTCAATGTATAAGAAAATGTATTGGAATTTTGGTAAATGATAGAGTGAATGTTTTCAGAAAAATCACATCATTGTCTGGACACTACAAGTGGATGTAGCTCTAAAATATATGTACATAGAGGTAAAACCCCCAAAAATGATGTATTTGGATACACTCGATCAGGAACTGGCGCATGACAAAAGGCCTTGCTGCACACCTAGTTTGACACTCCTTGAGGATATGCTTTGTAAATTCAAATACACATTAAAAACCATCTTGAAATATTTAAATAGAATATGGATATGAATGACCTAGGATAAACAAAGAGTTTAAATGATTAATAAATATGATCTCATGATTTACACATCCTATAAGTTATTTTTCATGAATATGTGATTTTCCACTATCATTAGTTTATCTCACTCTATGATTTTGATATTAGTCAATGGAATTAACTATAATTAATTGGTATAACAATGAATTTGATGGAATATTTTATAATGAGCATCCAAATGGGATGGTGATAAGAGTAATGGATGTTGTGATTATGCATAGTAAATTTTCAAGGAACATGATTAACACGATGTACCATAACAAAATATCAACCTTAGTCAAGATGATAAATAAATAGTGCACTGAGAGTTTGGGTGGTGGAGACCACAGAAGAAATAAGATTTATTTTCCTTTCTGTCGTGAATGTGGGAACAAGCACCGATTTTAATGTCTTAGTAGAACAAGAAGATGTTTTTAATTTAGAAACGAAGGACCCAAATCAAGTAACTGAAAAGGTAAAATGAAATTTTTTATTAATGCAATGGATGAGAATAATTTTATCCCTAATACATTAATATCTTTTTAATTCATTAGATGTGAAAATCATATGAATTATGAAGATCGATGTCCCAAGTGTAAATATCATAAAGTGAATTAGAATGCCTATTTGATTAAAGGATATATTTCTTATAATAGAGACACTACATATGAAATTCTAAAGAAAATGGGAATTATTGAAAAATATCTTGAATCCTAGATAATGGTTTGAGAAGGAATTAATATGAATAGAGTAATTATGTATTGGAATTCAACGACAATGTTATATAAATTATAAAATGTAAAATGATTACTTGGTAGATGTTTTTTGTTGAGAATTTTAAATAATTTGTTTAATGGTATTAATGACCTACCAAAGTGATTTAATATCAGGGTTATATTTTATGATTAAAGGGTGATGACCCATAACATGTTCCTACGGATCATAAAATCGTGATTAATTTGGATTATAGTTGACTGATATGGATGAAGAAAATTGTATAGTATTTATGACCTCAAAACTAATAGAGGGGTTATTGAGAGTAGCAATATATGTTATCATTGAGGAAGTATAATATTTTTTTGGGTTTAAGAAATATCTCTAAAAAATGTATATTATTGATGGATTAAATAATCATATATTTTTTCAATAAGGTTTTATGGTAATTCAAGTTATTATTATGTTTCAAGATAATATAAAATAAATGTATTCACATGTTTGGTATGTGAAACTCATGATATAGTTTATGATGTATGGTGGATCAATGTTATGGTAATTTTGAGAAATTTTCTAACCTTATTTGTAAATTTTTATTTTGGTAGGGTTATAAGGTTTACCATTTATGGAATGGTTTGTGTCCAATGGTAGATGTGGTTTTATAAATTAGTGGAAAACATCATCATATGGATATTTATGCATAACTTGTGCTAAAAATTTTGTTTTGATAATAACTATATATAGAAGGATTGACATGTCATTATTATGTGGATTTTATTTAATGATTGAAATTTGAAATTTTCATTTTTTAGAGTAAGAGATGAAGTGGAAATTTATCAAATAACAACCACAAAGTGAGGTTGTTCTTATGAAATGGAATTAAATCGAGTTAGTATATATTCAAATGTAAATTTATCCAAAATTAAGAAATGTAGCTTCTAATAAAATTTTGTCATATTATAATTATTTTTGATGATATCAATGACCTTTTCATGCCCTTATTGTTTTTTCTGGATGTTAACTTTATTTGGATTACTCAGTTTTTTATTATCAATGTTCTATATCACTCTCATTTAGTATTTGGGTGTTTTTTTCACTCATAACCATGTTTTCACTTCCCACTTTTATTCTTTTATATAGAAACCTAGTTATAAGTTACTTTGGGTAACCATTATATTTCCAACATTACCTTTTTAAATGATTATTTATTATTATCTTTTATAATGTGTGTTTCTATGAAAGAAGATTCAAAAGATAAACCTTTGAAAATCTCACCTTTCTCAAATCCTTATTAATTTCCCTCGATTTTGAAAATCTCTCTATCTCCTAAAGTTCATGAGTTATATGACGGGATCCCACAGCTCTTGATCAAGGATCGTGAATTTACTAATGCCTCATCCTAGCTGAATCTGACCTTGATAGCACGCTTCAAGTATTTGCACCCATCCATGGACGTATTTGATCAGTTAGTCTTTGATTCGTGGAATTTACAGGAGCACACTACTATTGGTCTCCTCGACTCAAGGAACATAATGATTCGTTTCGTCTCAGAGGAGGATTTGATTTTTGAGTGGTCCTCTACTCTGTGAACATGCGATGGCGCACGCTTTTTTCTATTTCGATGGTCTTATGATTACCACAAGAGGCATGATTCTCTGACCACAACAATTTGGGTATGATTTCCGAAATTACCGCTTCCATTTCAGAACCCTGCCACCATTAGTATGCTTGTAAATTTGGTTGGTTGTTATCTTTGTTTGGATAGTAGAACTAGGGCCATGTGTCATCCATTTTCACCAAGAATCTGTATTGATGTTGACTTATTGAAGCCTCTGGTTAAATATTTCTTCATTTTTGTGAGTGAGGAGTTTAAATATTGTCAATTTGTGGTTTTTGAGTCATGTATTGACTACTACCCCTGGTGTCTCAATGTCGGGCATCAGAAAGAAGTTTGCAGGGGTAGAAGGGTGATTCCGCAGGTATCTTTGGATGGACAGTTTGTGGTGGCTTTATGGGGGATATAGTTCTTGGGTCTTGTTACTGTCACGACTGTGCATGGCACTCATGTGAGGGCAGTGGGGGTGCCTTCAAACCCAAGGGTGGTTGTGGTGATTGGAAGGTTGAACTGTGATATTGGAGTGTCCAATATAGGAGGTCTAGTGGCAAATGTGAATGAATCAGTTCAATCCTTTGGGAACAATGATGCAGCCCTTGAGGTTCTAAACATAGTAGAAATGGTGGATGTGGTGAACCAAGAAGTTCAAATTGCTGGGGATAATGATACAGTGAGAAAAAACCCCTGTTATGGATATGCAAGCAGGTGATTCACTGGATAAAATTGGTGGGTGGGTGAAGGTTTCAACGAGGATGCAGACTCACCTTGAGAAGCAGGCAGACATTATTGAACTTGAAAATTGTTTTCCGGATCTGCTGAATGATGAAGTGGAACAGGTCCCAGACCAGGCTGCGTTGATGACTGCTCAAGCTGCCTCTTTTATATATCCTGGCCGGATGTCGGTTGAAGTTGTTAATGAACTAGATGATTTAAGGATCCCGATTCTAGGAAAGAAGTGTAACCAAAGTGGCAGTGGGAATGGGAAGTTTCAAGAGCAGTCCACTGGAAACTGTTTTCAAGATTTGAATCATAGGAGACGGTCTCATGTTGAGGAGGAAACTAAAAGGAATGAAGTTGACAAAATGCAGTCTGACTCTCATTCCCATGATGTTGTATTTAGAGAAGGTATACTGCATAAGGGGATGCATGGTTGTTCAAAGCATGTAGAGCATCCACAATTTTTAGTAATAGTTGATTCTAATAGTCACTTCAAGCATGAACAGTGAGTGCATTATGGTTACCAGGCGGTGCATATAACTAGAAATTGAGGTGACATCTCTGATAGTGGAAAGGAAAATTCTGATGGCAAGGTGCATACCTCTTATAGTTACATTATTCAGGGTGGAAAGAAGATTGTGTTATGGAAGGAAGAAGTTATGAATGATCCACCAAGAATAAGAAAAATTAAGGACTATACTTATATGCCGAAGTCCATGCTGACTATCTATCAACAAAGGAAAAGGTACACAGCCATCTGGAGAGTTTCGATATTTGGAAATGTAAAATCTCAGAAGGAAGTCTGTTAAGATGCGGAAGCATTATAAAAGCTTGGAGTGGGATTCATCCACTACGGATGATGCGGATGAAGCAATTGTTCATGGATATGGTGACAAGTAAGGATTTTATGATATGTAGAAGTTTTTTATGGCTTGTGTTTCTTACTTGTTGTACTTTTCCTTTATTTTAATAAATAGTCAGATACTTTGTGTCTGACTATGCTTTCTTGTATAGGCAATAGTATGTTAAAATTTATCAGGACATACTACTTAAATATTATTATTTAATATGATAATTACCAACTAGTCGTTGGAAAGGAAGGTATGAATAGTATTAACTATATTATAAAAAATATGGTTCAATCTTATTTATATAATTAATTATTTGGTGACTAATTAATTATAAATGAAAATAAAACCAATTTGAAAAAATAGGAAATATTTTTTGATAAACTATTTTACGTGAAAAAGTGTATTTTTTGTCAACCAATAAAAAAATCACTTTTGGTTATTTATTTTAATTAAGTTTATATATTAGGTATTCAATAAAATTCCTAACATTCATATTATATGTGTTTAGACAATATATAAGAATAAAACCAATTTTACCCGTAAAACTATATTTTTCTAAACAAAATATTTTTTTTCCGTTATATGGAGAATTTATATTAAAAATAAATTTTCCAATTTTATAAAATGAATATGATAACGTAAAAATAATATTTGATATAAAATTATTTAAAATAGAAATGCGTGAATTTTTGGTATTTTTTGGAAAAGTTTCATGTTTTTCATAAATAGTGAAAAATAATGAATTTTAATTGAAAACAGCCCGTAAATATTATTTATTTATAAAGATAAATTATATTTTAAAATGATTTTAATTTAAAATTAGTAAATTTTATATCCATAAATCCAATTTCTATCTTTTTAATCAATTTCATATAGAATTTGGATATAATAACATTTCAAACTTTTGAACATTTTTTCTTTTAAAATCCACACTCTCAATGCATCTACTAGTTTATATTTATAATTTAAATTATTCCACTTCCATGAATGGAATTTGGAAAAATTTATTCCTTATTTGGAATCATAAATAATTTATTTTATCCAATTATTTTAAATTATTTTTGGACTATAATGAATAATGAATGCTGTAAAAATTAATTACCAAAACTAAAATAAAAATAAGCTTACTAAGTGTTAAAATGGAATGATAAGAGTGACAATGACCTAAAATATTATCTTAATTTTGTTTAATGATTTTATTTAGACTTTTTAAATCAAATTATCTGAAATATGTAAATTAATTGCCACATTCCTTTGAATATGACCCATATAATATGTTATATAAAGAAAAAGACAAAAAAGATATGTTTATTAATTTTAATATATACCATGCTTTTGGGAGGTGTTCACAGGGGTCAAGTGTTTGGTGAGGTGGTCACGGGGTCAGGTCCCCAGACCAGTTTTATTTTCTAGCATGTGTTGTAAATAAAAATGTTTATAATGATTTGGATTATAGACAAAAAATAAATTATTTCAGTTAAAAATATTATTTTGAATTATAAATTAGTTGTATCTATCACAATAATTTATATTCAATTTTTAGAGATGAATTAGATACAAAAAATTCTTAATAAATTCTAATATAGTAATTATTTATTAAATATTTAACACAGTTAAATGATGCCAAAATATTGAATGTGAAGTAAATTGAATGTACTATTATATTACATTAATTTTTTATATTAATATATCATGTTACCGAGATTTTAATAAAAAATATTTTAACTCCATCATTTTATTTATATTTTTATATTTAATATTAAATAAATAATGCGAAAATTGATATTTATATTATTTTATAACGAATGATATTTTGTTAAATGATTTAAAATTACTTAAAAATATATATTCTTCCACTAGATTTTAAAATGGTAATAAATATTAAATAAAGTCAATAAATTGGCCAATTGACCATTTATAATGAACATATTAACCCCTAAATAGAAAAAACTCTACAAGCACAGTTGCAGTTATAGTATTGTTTTTGCACGTTACGTCTACTAGTTTAAAAATTAATTTACTAAACACAAAGTGTTTAAACATTATAAATTTTATATCATATTTAGATTAATTTGTCCCAAATTATTTAATAATTCTCACATTTAATTTATTCTTTAAGAGTAAATTTCCTATTTTAGAAAACTTTTTACCATAGAGAAAAAACAAAATGGTAAAAATTTGGATACTTGGATGTAAAGGGAAAATTTATTTAAAACATTTGTATCAATGAATTTTTGAGATAATTATCAACCATATCATCCACAAACACATTAATTATAAAATTTGGAGCCACTTTAGGTAATATTTTCCTCCCAATAATAAATACATTCAATTATTTACATGAATGTCGCTCAATCTCAATTATAAAAGGTCACATGCTCTTCCATATTTTTCACACATCTCAAGTCATTTGGGTCAAAAAACTACCAATAAAACCCCTTCGAAACATAAATACCCTAATCCTATAATCCTTTTTTTGTATTTAAATCTATCTTTTATATTCATATGTGAAAACATGAGAAAAATACCAGAAAAAGAGTTAATGATCTTCATCTATCTTTTTTATTTCATTTCATTCTTCATCCCATTAAATTATTATTATAATATGATGATATAATAACCTCATTATATTAAGAATATTTATATGTTTCGTGTTATGATTATGATATAAGACCTTAATGACTTCAATCAAATAGGTTCCAAAATAATTTTTCATTTGTTTGGTGGACTACTGTCTAATGAACCGATCTCATCTTTTTTCCTAGTAACCACAATAAAGGTTGGGAAAAATGATTTATTTATAGTTTGTCTTCTATATATATATGATATTTATAATTTTATCATTTTTCTGTAATTATAATATCACAACTAACTTCATTATTTCCATTATTTGGCAATACGAAAACGTCACCCATGTGTACGGTGGACAACCACCTCACAAAGAAAAGTGGTTTTTTCATGCTTTACATGGAATCTATTATGGATGGGTTTAATAAAAATATGTGATATATAAGAAATAAAAATTTTACTAGATTAAAAAATTTATGAATATGTAATCTTTGTTTCTTTGTTTCAATTCAAAAATATTATAGAAACAGCGTTCATGTGTTCGTATGGCCTACCTTATCCACGAATGATGTACTTCATTTCCTATCACTAAATTTTATGGATTATTATAAATACATATTTATTGGATTTATATGATATTTATATCATTTTTACATTATTTAAATAATTAAATCATGATTTATTTAAGCAGACCAAAAATAACAAGTCAAAACATAAAAGAAAAACAAAACAGTTATTACCCAAAACATGAATTTAACATGAAATTGTTAATAAATATGTAATAAAAAAACATAATAAAATAATATATGGTGTGATATATATATATATATATATATGGGTCTATAATATATTTATAATAAACAAAAATTAATTAAAGATGAATTTTTAACTTGTACGATGTTAGTCAAGAATAATGGTATGTCGATTTCTAGTCTCACTTTTATTTTTTTGGGATTATATGATACACACCACTTGTTTATTTTGTGAGGTGTATATAATACCCTATAAAATTATATATCATGAAAATAATACATTTAATAATGATTAATTTTTCCATTTATGTTATTTTTCATGGGGTTTACGGTTCAATATTTACCAATGTAGTAAGTTATTTTACTCTAAATTTTTCTTATTTGAGACATACGTTATATTATACAACTGTATTATTTCATTAGGTTTACATAAATAAACATTCAAATTTAATATGATGAACTTTTTCATCATTATTATACATTATGTTTCATTTTTTTATTCCTTCATGGTAATTTTCATTTAATGTTACCAAAGTGATAAAGATTTTATTATACAATATCATCATTTATTGGGATTGTTCAAGAATAAGCCTCCAAAGTGGAAATATTAAGATCATGTTCTCAATTATTTCCAAGTATTTTCTTTTCCTATGATTATGTAATGATAATTCATGTTTCCAATTCACTTTGTTCAAATTATATACTCAATATATCGAAAATGACTATTTTTAGAAAAAAATTATTTTTGGACAAAAATAAGCTTTCCTTCAAAAACATGTTTTCAAAAAATATATGAAAAAATATTTATAAAATTTTTAAAAGGATTTAGATAAAAAAAATATTTTCTATGTTTAATATTTTATAAATAAATTAAAAGTAATATTCAAGTAATTTTTAAAAACCAAATCTCATTTTTTTACCAAAAATGTGAAAAGAATATTTGCTTACAACATGGATTGAATGAACAGTGTTTCTAACTATTAAGACTCCCCAATAGAGTTATTTCAATGAAATTTTTTTCCATAATATTTTAGAAATTTTCATATTTTAAATAAATTATTTCAAAAGTAAATGATTTTGAAAATATTTTATGTTTTGATAATATTTATTTAGAGTGAAAATAGTAATTTTTTTAATCTTTAAAGGAATTTTAAATATTCCATTTTTTGTTTTCAAGGTTATTTTAATATAAAAAGTAGTTAAAAATTTATGTTTAAAAAAAATAAAAAAGAAAAGGATTTTATTCTCAAGATATTTTTTAAATGATCTTTAAAAATTATTTTACATTTAAGATGACTTCACTTGGTGTAACCTATGACTTTTTGAGGATATGATATAGTGAACTAGGATTAATATAAATTAAAATACATTGTTTTTTGTTAGATATAAAGTACATTACAAAATTAACTACCTGGGGACCATAATAGTTTAGTGTCTTTGGAAACATGTTACTCATTATTCTAGTTAGTTGAATGATATTAACCATCTCCCATAATGATATTTCCCATTAGTAGTCCTAAATAAAACACCTCATCATAATATGTTGAAATGAAATATATTTAAGGGTTATCAATTATTATTTTTAAGGTTAAATAAAGGATATAATCATAACATTAACTTAAGCATATGAGAACATGAGAAAAATTGGAAGATCATACCCTACATATCAAATTTCATACACAAGAGTCATGTTATAAAGATTTTAAAAATATAAGACATGAATAAAAAGGGAATAAATATCATAATCCATGACATAATAAAATAGGAATGAAACATACAATTGTGTTGTATAAATTAGTATACAAAATATTATTCCAAGGATACCTACCAAGACAACCAAAACATGTTAGGTTTGGGTTAATAACTAGTTTACTTGCTTCGATATTAGGATAACAACCCATATACCCTTTTTCTAAACTTAGGATACAACTCGTGTACCATTTTATTTTTGGGCTTGGGTTAAAAACCGTTTACCATATTTATTTCCGTCATGTGCTAAAACCATTGTACCCTCTTGCTTTCAGTCCTGGGATACAACCCATGTACCATCTTGTTTTCCTGTTTGGGATACAACCCATGTAACCTATTATTTTAGAACATGGCCTAAATCTCATGTACCCTTTTAGATCATATACCATTTATCATTACGAAATTAATTGGAGGGATATATTGGTCCCACCCTTCACATAAATAAATCATACAAACATGTTCGATAAGTTAATAAAACATTGATCATATCATGACCCATAAAATGATATGGGTTTTATTAAAATAATATCATAAACCAAGAAATCAAATGTGTATCATAAATATTTCTTCATATCAAAACCTATTGAAAAGAGATAAGTTTCATAATCAATTCATCCCAGAATAACCTATAAATGGAAGCATCTTTCATAATCATTTATTGTGGTATAACCTGTAGAAGAGAAACAAGGTTCATAGATATAATTTCATCAAAATATAAACCATTCAGATAAATAATATGAATAGTATCGTGGGATAAGATCCCTAGTAAAGAATAAAATATATCAAAGTATTTCATCTTATATGGAGAATGATTTTGAAAGATCACTTGGAACAGTTCCTAAATAAAATAACGTTTCATTAAAAATAATTGTTTTTAAGATATAAAATAGTTTCTAAATGCTTTTATTTTAAAAAAAACTTTGAAAATATATTATGTAATCTTTAAAAATCATTTAAGAAACATCTTGAGGAAAATATCATTTCTTATTTGAAATAAATTCATTTTAAATCATAAAATATTTAGAATACTATTTTCATTGAAAATAACTTTGATAATTTATAAAGAAATCGTAGATAACCATTTTAAACACTTTTTGAAATATAATTCATATTTTGAATTTTTTTTTGAAATATATCTTAAAATAACATTTAAAAATATTTTTTAAAATATTTTTAGAAAACATGGTTTTTGAATAAAACTGATTTTTGACCGAAGAGATAAATAAAGTAATATTTTCTTGAAATATTTTCTTAATATTATTAAGTACCATGGAGTGGAAAAATTTTAAAAATACATGGATATATATTTAATAACAATACGATTGAAAATCATGAGATTTATTGAGATATAAATATGAATATTTCATTAATGGATGAATAATCGTAAACAATCTCGATAAACAATGAGATTGTTACAATAAACTCTTACCACTTCAGTAACATTGAATCATAATTCCCATTAGTGAATAACATTACATGAAGCTTAATATATCAAAAAAAATAATGTTATTTAGTATACAATATTTCAATTGGAAATATATACACCTCATAATAGAATATAGATTTATAATATAACATGCTACTCAATGAAGGAAAATTGAGAAAAAATTACTTTACGAATTTTGTATCTATTTAACCATAAACCAAATAAAAGAGGGGTCATAAAATGGATATTAAATAACCATAAATATTAAGATAATAAATTGAAATATTAAATATAATTAAATAAATTAAATTCATTATATAACATTTTATATGTAATTAAACACACAACACAAAAATAATAATTGGCTAATATAGAATATATCTCATAGAAATAAAAGTGAGATGAGAAATCTTTCACAATAAAACATAAATTTATTCATACACATTAAAACCTACTATATAATAAATATAAGTATGTTATAATTATAAAATCGAACCATATTATTATATATCTTACCATATATTATTTTATTATGATTTTATATATCTTTTTTATTAACAATTTGTTGTTAATGTTATGTTTCGGGTAATATATGCCTTATCATTTGAATATGTTTTGACTTTTTATTCTTGTTCCTTTTACATAGAGAATGATTTACTTATTTCTATAATTTAAAAACAGATATTAATATATTATATATTTAGTATATTATTATATATAATAATCAATAAAATATAGAAATATGAAATAATTTACACCATTTATAGACACAGTAGGCCGTACGTACGCGTGAATGATGTTTCCATTTTCTAATCATATTGAATGATAAATGTAATATATGTATATATATTTATATAATAATTAAAGTAGACTTATTATTTATTTTATCTCATATATTTTTTCTAAATCCATCCTTAATACATTCTATGTAATATTTCAATGAACCACATCGCTTTAAGGATGTGGTAGTCTACACATCAACAAATAGAGTTATCGTATTACCAAAAAATGGAAATCATGAAGGTATGTATTATATAACATTTTAATAAGAATAAAGACCTCATAAATATCATATATATCATATGAAACATCAATTAAATCATTATTACCAACCTTTAAACATGCCAATGGAAGAAAAAATGACATCTGTTCGTAAGGTGGTAGTTCATCGTACACATGAATGATTATTGCGTATCACATTCGATGGATGTGTGTGTTATTATAGATCATAATGTTATCATAAAAACATCTTAGTATATTTATTATATCTAGGTTATTATATAATATTGATACAATAATAATTTAAGGGGTGGGGAATGAAACAAAACAAAAGTTCTCAATAAAGAACATTAAATCTTCTTTGGGTAACTTATTTTTATTTGCACCGAAGAGCCTCCTTGGTTGAATTTATGACAAAATATAATATTATAGGATTAGAGGATGGATTTTGGGATATTTATTGTCATGTTTTGGATTATAAAAATGGATTTAAAGATATTATTAAGTGAGGGGTTGAGTTCAATTTTACAATTTAGGAATGACATTATTGTAAATATAAAAGGTTAAATACTATTGAGAGGTCTACCTTACATAATATTCTTCCAATAATGGTAACTTTTATAGATAATGGAATATATGGTTTAACAATTTACATAGTAAGGAGTATTTACATGTGTCTAGTTTATTATTTTCACTAAAAAAATATTTAAATCTCTAAGGAAACACATTTTCACCATAATCGTTGTGGCTAATTTCAAATATAGTCACTAATAATTTTGGTAAATAACTCATTGTAACTTTTTAAAAATTATAAATATTTATTATCAAAAATATGAAATCAAATTTTCTAAATTATAAACTTATATGTTGAAGAAATTAATTTAAAATCAATCCCACATATGGGAAAAACAATGGGTATTTAAAGTGAAAATATCCACAGGTTTTCAATGATTTCTTATCAAATTTTAATGTGAAATTAATGTAAATAAATTATATTTTATTAATTTATTTTAATCATAACTAATGATACATTAAAACCAACTAAAAATATAATTTAACTATATAAATAATTTAGATGAAAAAGTAGTTTTCAATTAAAATTCATTTTTTTCAATATTAATTAATAAATGAAACTTCTCAAAAAAATATCACAAATTCAGTGAATTTAAATTTTGATGTTTTTATATAAAAAATATGTTTATTGTTTCAATTAAAAATTATATAATTTTAAAAGTTTATATTTAAAGTAGGTGCACAATTAAACGGTGTAAAAATTATCTTTTATAAAAATTCTTTTTTTATTTATAAAATTAGATTTATTTTTATCATATACCTATAAAATATATTGGATGAGTGTAAAAAAATTATATTGAATATATAATATAAAAATTTTATTAAAAACATTCATCAAATGTTTTTTTTAATTTATTAAAATAAAATTGTGTTTGTACATAAAAAAATAATTTTCTTAGAATGTGGATTTCGTTATTTTAAAATAATAATTAATTAAATTTGTTGAAAATTAGTAACAAAGAGATTCATTTTATATAAAATTTTAAATCATATTTTCACAATTTAATTAATCATATTTGTATCTTCTATTCTAATGGATAGATGTTAACATTAATAATATTTTGGTAACAATAAAAATATATTGTATTTCGGTAAAACTTAGACATGAATGTAATGAAATACAATAAAGTATCTTGGAATTATGGGTGAAAAAATCCAAATATAAATCTCTATGTACCAAAATCTAATTTATGTGTTGTGTGTAGAGAATGATTAACATGGTGTTGCGTAAAATTAAAGTCAAATGTAGTTATTTCATATAAGACAAGTTATAATTAGTGTTGGGTGAAATTTAGATTATTGAAATGATTAAATTAATTTTAAAAAACATATATTTCACAAAATTGTGGGGTATTACATTCTACCCCCTAAAAATTAATTTCTCCCTCGAAATTAAAATGGTTTATGAAAGGTTTTATTCTTGAAAATTCTTGTCATTGAAACACACATCATAAAAATGAATATTAATAATTCCTTCAAAACGGAAAGTGGGAACCATAATGGTTTCCTAAACTAACTCATAACTAGGTTTTCAAATAAGAGAACTTAGGTGGATAGTGAAAACGTAGACATAAAAGAGAAATCTAACTATAACATTCTAATGGAGAGTGATAAAGAACGTAGATATGATAAAGTTAATAATCACAAATTCCTAAAAAAAAGAGGATTAAAAAGATAATTGTTTTCATAAAAATGATAATAAGAGGAAAACATTTTATCTTATGACCCTTTTACTAATGTTTAATAATTTTTATGAGATGATATACTTACTTTATTCAATTCCCTTTCACAAGAACAATCTTGCCCTTTGGTTTTGACTTAAACAATTCTCACTTCATCTTTTTCTGTAGGGAATGAAGGTGAATTTGATATTCCTGAAGCAATAATAGATTATGATATCCATAAATAGAATGATAAGTCTTTCTATTTGGCATTAGTTAACATCACAATAAAACGGTTAGTATAAATTATCCATTATGAAAAAATCATCATATGTTGAGATAATAGTTTTATCTCTTAAACCTCATCAAAAGTTTTATTTAAATCCTTCTATAAATGTTTTACCTTTTTACCCTTCAGAAAGATTAAAATACTAAAATTTAGAATAGAGGAAAATAAATTTCTAAAAAATATGCAATCATTGATTCGCATATTCAATAAATTAACTCTTGATTATCACACACCAAACATGTGAAAACTTTCATCATGTAATCTCTTGAAACATGCTAATATCATGAATTTCCCTAAATCATTATTTAAAACATACAGTCACTCAAAATATAATCCTCCTTTTATTCCATAAAATAGCTCTTCTCTTAAAAAAATCTATTGAACGCTTGGGTTAATCATAGAATATCTAGAATATCAATGTGATTTCATTAATCTCAGATTTATGTAGATAGAGATAATCAATTAATAGAATAATTTTATGTTCTACTACAGAATGACCATTTATATTTTAATAGTTCATATTTTTACAAAATCCCACATGAAATTCCCTACTATGGATTCCCCAAATTATCACGATTCTATTCATCCATTTTCATTTCATTTGATTTACAATTGTCCTTTGTCATTAAAGGTTGATTTTATTTTTCAACGTTATTAACCCTTGGACATTTTCACTTTTTAGAAAAATGACCAAACCCTGAAAATATAAACACTGATGTGTGGAAGGTGTATTCTATGGATATTTCACATTATTAACTTCATTAGAAAACTATTTATAATCACTTTTACATTTATCCACATGATTTCCATCCTTTACACAATTAAAACATTTCGTAGTCCCATTATGAAAATTACCCCTATGATTCATCCCACACATTTAACATAAAGGATAGCTCATATTCTTTTCTACATGGTTCTAATATTTTTCTCCAATTTCCAATTTTCTCTTCTAATCAAAAACTTGAGGTTGATACATTACATAAACATCCATTTCCACATTAAAAACACATAAAAAATTCTCCTCACAACATCTTAAGTCCCTTATGGATAACTTACATAGAATATTTGGTTTTAATGTATTGAAGAATCGCTTTACTTTACTTTCTTTTATAATGATAATACCTGAGGAGTACCTCACAGGTCTTGTAAAATTTTCTTCATAGGTTCCAAAATACTCTTCATCCATTTGTTTAAGCTCTATGAATTCCTTCTCCATCTTTTTGCATATAATAATAAATACATATTTACTAATAAATATCCCATGCTGCTCAAGAAGGGTGAAGGATGATGTCTCTCTCCTCGCACCGCTTGAAACCCTTTCTCGAAAACCATAGTCCGCTGAGATACAAAATAATCTGATGATTCGTTACAATTCATTCGATATGTCTTCCTCCGATCTCATATGGGACCTCCATGAGGCGGAAGCATAGATTTCCTTGAAAGAGGAAACACAGAGCACTATCAACTGACGGGTGAATGGGGTTTCTTTCCTCAAAGCCCTGATGTGTACAGACTCCCTCATGATGGAGACCTCGAAGACATCTATGATCAAAAGATTCAAGGATAGAGAATTATTTTTTGAAGCAGACCTAGATGCAGTACGCAAAAGAGCACAAATATGTAAATTTTCAATTATGGCTCGCATCACGTATGTCTAAGGTAACAAACTCTGGCCTTACGCTGATTTGAAACCAATAATTGTCTGATGCTCGGGCTTTTCAAAGTGGAAATTAGTTCCACTTGGTAAGGGTTATTTTCACATCTTATTTACTTCACAAGAGGACATTGATAGGGCCTAGAAAACTAGTAATTTGAATCTCAAACTAGGGATCCTCTGCTTGTATGAATGTGATGCTACTCTCAACCCAATTTTACATAGGAACAACATAGTGAAAATTTGGGTTATATTGAATAACCAAAATTGGTTTTACTGGAATCCAAAAATTCTTAATGATCTAGCATTTTTATTGGATCCCCTATAAGAGTGGAACCAAATAACCTTAAAATGGATACCTTGGCCTCTATTCTAGAGTTCATATAGAGGTCAATATTGATAACAAACTGCCCCCCTCGATCACATTCAATGTTACTGATTATAAAACTGAAGTTAAGGTCGAGTATGAGAGGGTTCCACCCTACTGTGAGTTCTTTGAACTGGTTTTTCCTACTGTCCATAACTGTAGGTTTGTACAAAAACATCCTCTTTCTCAGAACCACAATGACTGGACTATGGTTCAGAGATATAGTAGGGGAAATGAAAATGTACCTAAAAAACCTGAATCTTCCAAAATAATAGAGAAGAAATTGGATTTTAAAAACAACCCATTTGAGCAACGGATTCCTGAAAATGGAAAAACTTTGGATAATATGGTTAATGAAAAAGTGTCTAAAAACCTTGAACATATCTTTCAAAATGACCTTAGGGATGATATATTTGGAATTTTATCACATCCGTAAGCAGCCCCTGGAAAATCTGAAACCCCTTTAGAGGATACTGTCCTTATGTTAGGAACACCTCTAAAGAAAACATTCATGGACCAATGTTTTGGTATGTACTAATACCTCCATGGATCCCCCTTTTCAATATAGGTAAAACATAGTAATAATCACAAGGACAACAATACGGGTGTATCAACTAGAGTAAAGGATGTGGCCTCAAAAACGAAAGGTGACATGCCCACCAATAAGAGGTATAATTGAATGTTCTTTTCTTGAACTCCAAAGGGATATCGAACACTGACATGGTTAATGTACTGAAAAGAATTATTTTCACTCACACACTGAAACTGTTTTCTATTTCTCAACTAAAATTTAATATTTCTTCTTGATTTTAGCAAGCTTGTCCCCCTGGTAACTCCTTAGTAGGGGCATGCATTAATCACATTTCAATTGAATCCTTATGGGGTTTTTCTCACTATTCCATTCAAAAATCCAATGTTTTTAGCACTTCAAATCAACATTTTACTTTTAATTTAATTTTGAAAAAACAATCATTTTCACTACTTGTGTCTGTGATCATAATAGATATCATGATAAAAGAACTCTTTGGACTGAAATTACCCAGCTTAGTATCTTGAATCAAAAACCTTGGTTTATTATTGGGGACTTCAATGCCATTCATGATGCTAGTGAAAAACTGGGCCCACCACATGCTTCCATATTTTCTAGGGAATTACAAGAGTTCATTGAATATAATAAACAAATCATTATAATAAGATTGTGGCTAGCAAACTGGATAGAGCCTTCACTAACAATTTTTCTCTTGATAAATGGTACAACATTTCCTATATCACCCTTAAACAAGATTTCTTTTGATCACCACACAATTCTGGTTAGTTTCTCTAACAACCACATACAACCTAAGTTTCCATTTAGATATAACATTTCTTGGTCTACTGACATAGACTATGTGATCATTATTAATAGCTCTTAGACTTGCATGAATACAAATAATGAATCCTTTCCCAGTCCTATGAAACTTAAAATTCCAAAACAAATACAAAAAAAACGTTGTAAATCAATATCATATGAAATAGATAATAATATTTCCACTTTAGAAAAATATTTTAATCAACTTCAAAATCATAACTCCTCATCAAATTTTTCTCAAAACGCCCAACATGAGATTAATCTTTCTTTAAAATTTATTACATCGCTTAACTATAAAGATAACCTCAAGAAGATAATCTTCAAAACCAAATGGTTGAATGACGAGGATAAAAACAAAAAATTCTACAATTCTCATCAAAAAGTAAAAAAAATTGTAATCCTCTCTCATATATTAGAGAAGGGGGAAAATTTTTGACACTGATGAAAGTATTTCCAACCATGTGGTCACCCACATTCACAATATCTTCAATGGCCCTAATATTGATAAAGATATTCGGTATGAAGTTATACATATTATGATTACTGATGAGGATAAAATTTTACTTAATAATGTCCCTCTAGATCAAGAGATTAAGGACGCTGTATTTAGTCTTATCATGGATGGTGCTCCAGGTTAGGATGGATTTAATAATGGTTTCTACCAGGAACATTGGGATATCATTCATGATGATGTCTACCGAATGGTTAATGCATTCTTCTCTAGAGGCATTTTTTTCATAGTATAAACTCTAAATTCCATTTCCTTATTCCCATGTTAGAAAATCATGATGAAATCAATCATTTCCGACCCATCAACCAAATAAATTTGATATTTAAAATTATCACAAAATTGATTTCCAACTGTATATCTCCTATCAGAAAAAGAATTATTTCATAGATCAATTTGGTTTCATTAAAGGAATATCTATACAAGATTGTATTTGTTTCGCCTCTGAATCCACTGACATGTTGAATAGGAAAAACCCGAGGTGGGAATGTGGCCATTAAACATGATATTAATAAGGATTTTGATACCATAGATTTGAACATTATTTTTAAATTGCTTAGAAATTTTGGATTCAATGATACTTTTCTCAACAGAAATAGAACTCTCTTTAATTCGGCTCATATCTCTATTATTCTAAATGGTATGTCTATGGTTACTTTAATTGTTCTAAAGGGGTCAGACAAGGAGACCCCCTTTCGGTTATCCTATTCTCCATTGCTGAAGACTACCTTAGTAGACTTATCTCCCAAGCTATTGGAAAGGGTAATATTAATACTATCCCACCTTCTAGAAACATGAACGCCCCCTCCCATTTTGTATATGCTGATGATATAATCATTTTTTGAAGGGGGAAAAAAGACACTTAAGTAACCTTATGGTCATCATCTCTCATTATGAAGAAGTGTCTGGAAAACATATCAACTGGCAGAAATCATTTATTTATTTTGGAAAAAAATATCCCCTGGTAAGAAAAATAGCATTACGAATATGCTTGGTACTTAGGAGGTCTCTCTCCCCTACAATTATCTTGGTGTTCCTATTTTTTTAGGTAGACCCAAAGCTGTTCATTTCTCTTCCATCATTGATCAAACTCTTTGTCATCTCTCCTCTTGGAAAGGAAAAAATCTCTCAATGGTAGGGAGAATTTGTCTTGTTCAATCCACTATTGTTTCTAAACTGGTCAATTCCATGATGATCTATAAATGGACATCTTCTCTCTTAAAACGCATCAATGTTTTCATTCAAAACATTGTCAAGACGATACTAACTTTTGAAAGGAAATTAGTTACTATACCATTTTACACTTGCTGTAAGCCTACTGAAAAAGGGGGTATTGGAATAAAATAACTCACTAACATTATCCAGGCCCTTCAAGCTAGGCTCGCGTGGAATCTCATTTGTTACAAATCTTATTCCATGGACTTCCTTAGGGATCGTTCTCTTGAAAAACTATGAACCAAAATACATAAATATTTCAAGTCCTCCGTATGGCCATCCATTAAATGTACCTTCAACTCCATTATATCTACTGCTAGATGGATGGCCCACAAAGAATCGGATTTGAATTTTTGGCTTGATAACTAGACTGGAATGCCCTTGATCTCCTTGATTTCTTCTTCTCAACTCCCTGTGAATACAAGTGACACCATCAAAAATATCATGAACATGAAAAATAATCCTTTTCTTGAAGAGATTAAAATTATTGTGGAAAATTACTATTTCTCTATTAATGAAGATTTTCTTATCCGGGATCATTCACATAATGGGATGCTTAACTCGAAGAGTTTCTACAGACATTTTTACATCAATGATATGAACAACTTTATCTAGCTTAATAACTTCAATAATGTTTGGATTAAACCTTCTGGATTTACTATTGTTTGGCGTATTATCCACAGTAGGATTCCCACTGACTCTTGTTTACAAACTTTTTGATTCAAACTTATATCTAAATGCCGTATGTGTAAAGAAACATTGTGAATATATTAACCATGTTTTCCTTTCATGTGATACGGATAATTCTCTTTGTAATTATATCTTTGACATATTTTAATGCAATTTGTTATTTTTAGTTCTCTAATATGTCAGGTTCACAGATGTTTGGAGACATCTGACTCTCAACAAATCATGAACCTCTTTGTGGTAGCGATTTCAGAGCTACTACATGTGATCTGGTATGGTAGGAATGAATATAAATTTCGCAACCATTACTTCAATCTTATTTTAGATAAAATTAGATTTCTTATCGCTACCCAAGAGGCTGCATTGATACAGAAGGATCAGTGTAACAAATCGGTCATAGATTTGGTGATTCTGTGACGTCTTGGGATGGTATGTATGTATCCTCGCCCTAAATTCATTCTTGAAGTTTATTTGGCATCCCCCACCCCCCTATAGTATGGATCAAAATCAACGTATATGGAACCTCTAATAGCAACCCAGGCCCAGTGGGTTGTGGAGCCATCATTAGAAATCATCTGGATAAAGTTCTCAGTTTCTACTATGGATCATGTGGTATTGCTTCCTCAATAAAATCCTAGATGATCAGCGTCATTTAGGTGATCTAGTTTGACATGTCTCACAACTGGAAAACCATATGGATTGAAAGTGACTCCTCTACTATCATCCATGTGATCTGGAAGGGTACCATCCACCTGGCATGGAAGTTCACTCCCCGTTGGATTGACTGTCTACACTCACTCTCCTCCCTCATCTTCACTGCTACAAACGCTTACTTGGAAGCGAACGAAATTGTCGATGCCCTTTCATGCATGGGAGTTGATAGGGACACTACCTAGAGATATGATATTTTCCCTAATCATTATCTGCTTTATGTTCAGGATGTAAATAAAATTCCATCCTTTCGACTCATTTAACCCCTTTCTTTTATATAATAAATTTTTTGTTTCGGTCTTTGACTAGAACAGTAAGTTTATAAAAACAAATAAATATCCCCATAAAGTCTTCCCACTCAATAGATTCAATATAATCTTATTCCATCAAATTCTTAATAAGGTTCCACCACTGATCTACTACACCTTCAAACTATAAATAGTGAAAAACCTTTCTCATGAATCAAACTCTAAGGAAAAGAAAATATCATTTTAATGGTGTTGATCTATTTCTTATTAACTAGGGGATTGTTGGAGAAATTATAGGAGGATATGTGTTTCCTCGTGAAGGAATCAAAAGAACATTGTTACCTCCTTTTCTCAAGTGGATATTCAACAAGATTCATTTGTTGGGAAAATTGTGTAAGAATGGCAACAATGTTCTCAATTTCCACTCACATAATGTTTGATGTCACATGAGTACAATCGTTGCATTTTACATTACATTAAGCATTAACATGGTCCCATTGTGCTCTAACCATTAACTAAAACTAGATATCACATCATGAGAAACAATTTTCATAGTGTAAAACCACATAATCACAAATAATTACTTATAGGGTGTCTAAATCATGACACCTTATTTTATGTTTTTGAAAACATAGACTTAACCTAGCTTATGCATAGTATTATTCTATTTTAATCTACAATAATGGATCATAAAGTGTTTTTTAATTCCTAATGTAAATCCCCCATGTGTTCCAATCTTAGTGTGTAGAAAGGCTTGTTGTCGTGCACCTTTTCTTGATCAAGCCTAGCTCAATACAGTGTTTTTGAGGTTGTTACCCCTATGTTCATTTGTGCCAGTGCCACGTGCACTTATAGTCTCTAGACATGGATGAATTTATAGTAAACCAATCTCTATATCCTTTACCATAATTCTAGGAAATTATCCCATACATTAACTAATACTTATACTTATCCTTATATAAATCCATTAACATATCCTTAGAAATATCCCTAGGGATATCACAAATGTGTTCTCATCCAAAATTTTAAAGGGTGACTAAAACGTTCCTTAGATACCAACTATAGTGACCCAGGATTAGCATACCAAGATAATAAATAATTTCATATGAATTTCATTACATTACAAATGTTCATTCCTAAGGACCATAATAGTTTAGTGTATTTGGAAACATGGAACACATTCTTCTAGTTTTCTGAAATATCTACAACATCGTCAATAAAGATCTTCCCCTATAGTGCACCTATATAAAACTTTTCTTCATAACTTGTGGAAAGGAAATATAAGTATGGTTGATCTCAGATGCTCGGTAATGTTAAATAAATCATATAAGTAAGAATGAACATTTGGATATGATAGCATTCTCATAGCATTGAAATATCATACCCTGAATATCAATGGTCATACACATTCGTCATGGTATAAATATTTACCGAACATAATACATGATAAATAGGGTAATCAAGAGCGTGATCCAAGATAAAATAACATAGTAATAATATACTTTTGGCATACACATAATGATATAAAATATTATTTCAAGGATACCAACCAAGACTATTATAGTATGATAGGCATGGGATAATCGCATGTGTATCTACTTTGTTCTTGGAATAACAACATATATAAAATTTTATTTTTCGGTTTAGACTATAACTTGAGTACCCTATTGTATTCATTTTAATGAAGTAACTTGTGTGCCCACTTTTTTTTGTCTTGGTCTATAACCCATGTACCCTCTTGTTTTTTGGCTAGGGAAAAAACCCATGTACCTTCTTTTTTTTCAGGATTGGGCTACAACCAATATACCCTCCTTTTTTTAGGATTGGAAAAAAAACCTATGTGACCTTCAAGTTCATATTCCATTTATCATTACCCAATTTATTATAGGGATAAATAGGTCCCAACCATCACATAATGAAATAATATATACATGTGCCATAATATAATAAAATATTCAACATATCACGACCCATTAAATAAGACTGGTTTCATAGTCATCATATCAAAAAAATGAAATGAAATAATAATCATAAAAATTTGATTGTTTTACAACATATAGAAAATAGATATGTTTCGTAATCATTTCATCCTATAATAACTTGTGAAAGGAAGCTATTTCATAAGAATTTATTGTTGTATAACTTGTGCAATAGAAATGGGTTTCAAAAACATCATTACATAAAAACATAAACCATTAAATGAAATAATATTAATGAAATCCTTGGATAATATTCCTAGAAAATCATAAACTATTTAAAAGCATGTCATCTTCGTTGGAGAGGGATTTTGAAAATTCACTTCGAATAGTTCATAATGAAAATAACCTTTCTTTGAAAATAAATATTTTTAAGATAGAAAACATTTTCAAAATTATTTTATTTGAAAACCAAAATTAAAACTTATGTATTAAATTTGAAAAATCTTTTAAATCTTTTCTTGTGGAAAATAAAATTTCCCATTTGAAAAGAATTCTTTTTAAAACACAAAACATTTTGAAAACCCTTTTTATTGAAAATAAGATTAAAAACATATTAAAAAATATTTCAAACCAAGTTTAAAAACATATTTAAAACATAATACATTTTTAAAATGTTTAATATGAAAATTTTATTAAAATATCATTTAGAACCATTTCTTTAAAACATTTTTAGAAATAATGTTTTTTAAATAAAACAGATTTTTGACAAAGGAGAGAAAAAAAGTACAAATTCATTAAAATCAGTTTCTTAATATTCTTAAGTCCCAATGAGTGGATATAATAGTATCAATATTTGTGTTTATAACTAATAAAAAGTGGATAATAAAATTCATGAGTGTACTTGAGATATGGATCTTAATATTTCATTTATTTAAGTATAATAATAAACAATCTCGAAAAATGATGAGATGGTAGAAATAAAATCTTACCAATATAGTAATATTGAATCATAATCCCCATGATTGAATCAAATTACATAAATATTATTATATCATGAAAATAAATATATTCATAATAAAAATTTAAAATGAAATTATATACACCTCAAAAATTAATTTATATTCTTAACATAACATGTGTCTTAGAGAATGAAAATTGTGAAAAAATTACTTACCAGATTTGATAAATTTCAAATAGTAAACCACATGAAAGAGAAAAAATAAAATGGATATGTTAATACTCATAAATTTAATTATAATATAAATATAATACAATCATCGGATGTATATAAACCACAAAAAATAAATGAATGTTGAATATAACACAGATCTCGTAGAAATAAAGTGAGACTAGAAATCCCCTTACTACTTGAGTCTCTTTTGAATCATGAGATACATGAAAGAATAAAATCAATTGAGACTCTTAATATAACGAAGTAAATTTAATTCATGATATAAAATTTCATAAGACAATATACACACCCCACAATTAGAATAAGTGGTGGATATAGAATATATATAACGGGAAAAAATGAGATGAGAAATCCCTTATCTTATGTTCTAACTTTGTTCATAGACATTAAAACTTCCTACATAAAAAACATATGTTTATTAATAGTCTAAAATAGAACCATATTATTATATATTTTACCATATATTATATTATTATGACTTTATATTACTTGTTTTTTGACAATTCGTTATTATTGTTATGTTTCGGTTAATATCATCTGTCTTTCTCGTAAATATTTTGACTCGTTATTCTTGATCTTATTACTTATATCATGATTAAAATATTTATAGAATATAAAACAAGATATAAATATCATATATATTCATTATATTATTATTTATAATAATCAATAAAATATATTAATATGAAATGAAATACACTATTCATAGAGACTGTTGGTCGTACGTACACATAAACATTGTTCCTAATTTCATATCATCTTGAAAGAAAGTTAGTAAATGAAATATATGTATATATATTTATCTTATCATAATAGATAAATTTTTATTTCATATTTATCATATAAATTTACTAAACTCGTTCTTAATACATTCCATGTAATGTGTGACCGAATCACATAACTTTGAAGAGGTGGTAGTCCACATGCCCACAAAAGAAGTTATTGTATTCCCAAACAATATAAAGCATGATGGTATGTGTTGTATAATAATTATAGAAGTATAAATAATTCATAAATAATATATATACTATATAAAAAATATTTCCATCATTATACCAAACCTTGAATTGTGGTAAGGGAACAACAAAGAACATTGGTTTGGGAGGCGGTAGTCCTCTATACACATGAACGATGATTTTTTATCCCATTTGTTGGAAGTGTGTGTGAGTTTAGGTAATGAAATTATAATAACAAAAGATCAGTATATTTTTTATAATAATTTAATTATAGAATCTTCAAATAAGAATAATTTAAGGTGTAGATAATAAAAACAAAATGAAAGTTCTTGTTGAATAGTATGGCCTATTCTTCAAGTAACTCCTTTTGGTTTTCACCAAAGGGATTACTTGGTTATATTATTTTCCAAATATAGGATAATAATTTGAGAGGAGGAATGTTTGGAGATTATTTAGAAGGTTTTTTATGAGAAAATTATCTTGGTATGTGTTAATAAGTGTGGGGTGGGTGTTCTTTTATATTAGAGGAGGACTAGTATTCTTGTAAATATAAGGAGGTAAACACTATTGAGAGGTATCCCTTACATCATGTTCCATGAATAATATTAAATTTAAAATAAACGTTATTATATTATATAAATATGTCCATCCAATAGATTTTTTTACATGGTTCTAGGTTATTTTTCAACTTAATTTAATGCATAACCACTAAGTAAACACATTTTTACCTTAATTGTTGTAATTAATTTTAACTAATTTCACTAATATTTTAGGTAAAATACTAATTTTAACTAATTTTAACATATAATTAATTCTTATTCCAAATAATTAAACCATTTTTGAAAATTTCTAACATATAAGTAGTTTAAATTAATTTAAAATTAACTCCTCAGAAAAGATGAAATAATAAGTTTTTAAACAGAAAATGTTGAAACGTTTTTGATGTTTTCATATAAAATACTAATGTGAAATTGATTTTAATGATATATTTTTGGATTTATTAATGAATAATTTACTTATTTATAATTTTTAAAAATAAAATATAAATTAAATATATATATAATTTAGAAGAATATCCAGTTTTGAATTAAAAGCCAGTCATTTCAATTATTCATAATAAATTTAAACTTCTCTGAAAAGTATGAAAATTTTTCCCAAAGTAAATTTTTATATTATGATTTCTGAAATTTGTTATATTTTGTCCAATAAAATTTATTCAATTTTCCAAATTCATATTTAATATAGGTGCGCCATTAAAAGGTTGTAAAATTAAATTTTAAAAAAATAAATCTTTTTATTCATAAAATTGGATTTATTCTTATCTTATACCTATAAAATCTATTTGATGAGTGTAAAAAATATTGATCAACTATATAAAATATATATATTTTTAAAAAAATCATCAAAATTTGTTTATTTATTTTATTTATATAAAAATTATTTTTACATAGAAAAATCTATTTCTTTGAAAATCAATTTCATTATACTCAATTAGTTCTTACATTCATTTATTACTAATTAATAAACAACGGATTGAATTTATATAAATGGGTGAATCATATTTTTATATTATAATTAATATTATTTTTAACTTCCATTCCACTGGCTAGGTAATAACTATATGAATATTTTAGTAATGATATTAGTAATTTTTTTTTCAGTGAAACTCGGCCTTGTGTGTAATGCATGCTATCAAAGGCATATGGAATTGTGTGCAGTACCCGATTAAAATAGTGTTACAAGTACAAAATTATAATCTAAGTGTTGTGTGTATTGGAATATTATAATTTTTTATGTGAAATGAAATCTAAACTTAGTCCATTCATATAACACAATCTATAGTTAGTGTTGCGTGAAATGCATTATATAGAAATGATTAAATTAATGCTGAAAACAAATATTTTCCATAATCTGTGAGAGTTACATATGATCCAAGGATACGATTCATATCTTTTCCCAAAATGTATTGTATTTTTGATTCATGTTGTTCGTGTAACCCATTTCTCTTCCATGGTTTATACCATGAGGAAATTATTATAAAACTCCATTCTTTTCATAGGATTTTCTATGATGAAATAATTATGTAACATGTCTCTTTTATATAGGTTAAGATGTGATTAAAATTTTATGATACCCATTTAATTACATGGGTTATGATATAATGAATTTTTATTATCTTATGTCAAACATAAATTTGGTTTTCATTATGATATTGGTGGGACCTGTATCTCCATCCAATGAATTTGGTAAAGATTCATATATTTCATCAGATAGACGTGACTCAAATGAGGAGTGAACTCGATACAGTAAGAGAGGGTTAGAATATGGACTTCACATGGTTTATTAGATATGGCTAAAATGGAGAGTTAACTTGATATAGTAGTGGAATTTGTATACTATGATGTATTTGGAAGTGATCCTTGACCAATATGAAAATTTCATTATTATAATATAAGCATGAATTAATAAATTATAAAATATTTCTCATTAAAACATATATTTTTATTTAGTAAAATAATTCTTTTAAACCAATATATTTAATTTGGGAACTAAATCATGACTTTTTTTAGCATTGATTATATTTTATTCAAATTGAAATCTATTTTTTATCAATTAAATTCATTATCTAGTTGGAAGGTTATAATAGTTGTTTTCTCACTAAAATAATTTTAAAATTCCATGTTTTTATTAAATAACAAAAAAAAATTGAACCATATTTTTAATTTATTTTTAGGTAAATTGATATTTATCCTTAAAGTGGGTATTTTCCAAAAAAATTATTTTTCATTCATTTGGTGTTCTTATACTGAGTGTAAATTATAAAAAAAATTGAATTTGATAAAATTGATTAAAATTTTTTAATCATCATTTCCAAATTTTTTATAAGTCTTTTTTCGTTTTTTTTCATATAATTAATTTGTTATGCTATAATATTATGTTATCATGGTTAAAGTGAAAATGGGATTTAATTTATTTAACTAAGATATAATGATTAAAATATATCTAATAAAATTCTAAATGTAATTTAATTTTATTTTTTTTTCAACCCTATAACATATTATATTTGAATTTTGGGAAACATTATTCCACTTCACCTGATTAATATATATATATATATATATATATTTTATTTTAACATTTTATGTAATTCCAAGTATTCCCTTTCACTCACTTATAAAAGGGAACATCATCTCCTAATTTATTCAAAATGTTTGAGAAAACATATTAGAAAATATGTACACTAATACCTTACTAGAATAAATCCATTAATCATAGATATTTTTCCATCTCCTAATAAAATCCTAATAATTCTTAAGTTGTAATCCAAATTCAATCTCTAAATGAAGAGCTAATTATCTTACCCAACTCTTTCAATGTTTATATCATCATATGATTTCAATAAATATATTGTACCTATCCAAAAATTATGAATCTATTATCATAAATAAACATATATATGATTATGATTTTGGTAAAACCATTTTTCACCGTGTATCCATATATTTGAAAAATAATGTATCACCCCTGTGTTTGTGTGGACTATCTCTTCCACATAGCGATTGATTCCTTTTTCCACGATCATCTTTCATGGTTAGTAATTTTGATATATTTAATGTTTATATAGGATATTTATGACATTATTATGATTCTATATTTATAATATCTTATCTAGCTTCTCACATTAGTGACTCGAATTATTTTAATTTGATATATCGGATATTTCTATATATATCTCTGGATTTTCGAATTAGTTGGAATAGTAATTCGGGCTTCTCGGGACCCTAAAATTAACATATTAAAAATATTTTTATATATTCAACAATTTTTATGCTTCATTTCAGATAAATGGTTTCTCCATTATTGAGACCTCCGATGTGAAATATGATACAATGGTTGATTTTCTAATGTGGGGTTTTCCCTAGAAACGGCATAAAGTTGGTCAATGTTGGAAGTATTAGAAGTGGTCATTTGTGGTAAATTATATAAAAAATGTATTTATTTATTTATAATAAATTCCATAACCTAGTCCCCTCAATAATAATATTCCATTATAGAAAATCCTTAGGGTTATCCTTATAACCCAAGGAGATTAGATGGGTAGAGCATGACAGCTTTTGAATTAGTGACTCAAGAATGTGAATAAATGATGAATGATCAAGGAAGATCATGAGTTAGTATAAAAATTAATTTGGATCTTATTTTTCATTACCAGGAAATAAGTTATTTTCCAAGAATGAATCAAAACCATAGGTAGATCATATTTTTTGATAGATTTCCACCATTTTAATAATTCATCAATCATATATTTATATATAGTCTTACTTATTGTGATTGTCATTCTTTTCATGTGTCTAGTTATAAATAGTTTAATTGAACCTATTTGTTTACATCTTCTACTACAAATAACTTTCTCTTATATTCACATATTTAATAATTAAATGGGACCCCAATGAAAAATAACAATTATAAATTTGTTATTTTTATTTTCCTCTAATGTTTATTGTGTTCTCTATCATTGGACAATGTGGTTGGTGACTCTATATTTCCTTGGTGGGTTTGAGTGCGATCAAACACCCAGATTCCTAAAGAATGTGTAGATTACTTGTGATATGTTTTTGTGGACATAATTATGTATTATGGGGGATTTGGATTTTTTATTATTATATTGTAACCTTGAATGGTGGTGGATTATGTAACAGATTACTGGTTAGATAATCGAATATCTAATTTCATACTATTAGAGTCCAGTATGAAATGATGAAATATCGTACCCCCCAACTCCCACCCTTGAATTCTATCATTTCTAATACGTCAAATGGTGAGGAAGGTGTAAAAATCATGGATCTAAAAACCATGTGATATAAGGATTTTCAACCAATGAAAATCCCAACTACATGTTGTGTTGTTTTGGTGAACACATGTTGTGTAGTCCCTAGCTAGGGTATCTAGGGTTTCAGGTATAGTTAAATATCACACTCCCCATATGACCCATACATGTTCTTTGAAATAGTGTTTTTGGATAAAAATTCACACGAAGCATTCATTATAAGGGACATAGCCTAGAACATTGTCTCAACTAGAGTACATGGGCATGGGAAAACATACACTACATTGGGAAAAATTACAAGGGTAGGCTTGAGCCTGTAGATACATTTTTTGTATGATTTATACACATCATTTACATTTCTATGAGTCTTCATCCTTTCATATACCTTTATTCAGGACAAGTATTTGAGCCTATGAGTATCCCATCTTAATTTTTTCCAAGGATTCAATGGTGGCCTTTTGGACATATGAGGTACATAAAAACGTGTATCAATTTTGATTCTTTTTTAAATTAAGCTTGGACAATATCAGTGATTTTGATTGATCTTCATAGAGATTTCACGGTCAGTACCCTCTATTCCATTTGGAAACAAGTCACCAATAATCTTATTACATGTAGAGTATGTTCCGACATACTATATAGGGAGAAGGTCCTCTATCTAAAGAGTAATTAGACTTATCACAATAGTGTGTGGGTACCCCATACTCGTTACATGAGGATAGTTAGTACAACCCACCATACTATAAAGGGTGTGCCTCCCTATTTGTGGATTAGTGCCCCCTTTCTTCAATATCTACTGGGTAGATGGTCGTCTACAAAAGATAGTTCCCCCTTTGTTGTGGAAAATAGTAGTGAGGTGTAGACCCTCCATATAGATCGTTATTGTACAGCTACTCATAGTGCTAGGCACTAGAGGTGGACCATTAGGTATTGTTGGCTAGCTCATCATTCTTAGTTGGGATATGGATATGGAGATCACTTTTATCTATATCTTCAGGTTCTTATGACTATATATTATTTTGGGGTTCCTTTACCCTTATAATTTTGGTTTGATATGATTTATGTCTAGCTAC
The DNA here is from genome assembly GCA_963277665.1 of Viscum album. NCBI lineage: Eukaryota > Viridiplantae > Streptophyta > Magnoliopsida > Santalales > Viscaceae > Viscum > Viscum album. The sequence goes on along the minus strand of OY728137.1, from coordinate 440,994,310 downwards.
TATTTTCATTTCTCTCTTTCTAGTTTTCATGATTTCTTATTGGGTATGTATATACACACTGATGCATTGTATTTTCATAAAAGTGTCATTTATTATATTGATAATAGAACTATCAATGTTGATTTTGTAGGATAGTTTTTGTACTTTGATATAATTATTACATTCACGGGTTGTCCATAGATATCATGTGTTTGGATCTCTTTATATTTTCCCTTTTTCGAGTTGTTTTTAGGTTGGAACCTCATTTTTGGTTGGGTGTGTAATTTTTACCCTTTTTACTATTTATATTACACATGTGAACTTTGGTGTATTTATTATATTTTCTAACCATGAATATTCAAGATGGATCAATATTTTATTATATATATGCATGCTTTCAAGGAGGAAGTTATGTTTGTGCATACATGTACATTATTTTGAGGCCTCCCATTTTAGTTATATTCCTATTCAATTCAAGTCAACAACCCATAACATATTGGAGGAGATATCAGGGGTCATGCATAGCCTACCACCTGACCAAGTGGGATCTTAGTGGGTTGGGTTATAAAAGAGTGGTATCAAAGTTGGTTCATCCTCCTGTCTATGTTTAGAGTTATACCCACGTTGAGGATTGGATGGGAACATAGAGAAATTGTATCAAATTGTCTTGAGAGAAGATCATAGTCTAGGGAACCCAGTGATGATGTTATAGTTGATGTAACAATATTCTATGACTATGACTACATGTTTGTTGACATGGAATACTAAGACATTGGTTGTGGAGAAACTAATGGTAACTTCATCATAATGTATTGAGTCATTTCACTTTCATGTCCATCTTGAGTCTTCTCCCCAGATATGATTATTTAATTATGGTATATCTTGAGGGATTTTGGATGTCTTTGTGTTGAAAAATAGTTAGGATATATTTAAAGGATAATTATGATGTTTAATTTAGTGATGAGACCTCGTTTTAGTTACCCACTCTTGAGGTGTTTCTTCCTTGTGGGAATAGAGTAGTGATACCACCTATTGAGCTGTGTGTAGTACCACTATCAGAAAGTTGGGTGGAGGATCAAAGTGTTGTTGGGATACCATTATTTTCTATGGAATATGAAAAAGATGCATGTAGTATTATCACACTATGTGAATTCAAAAAAATATATCCCTATGGTTATGCATTAATCTAAACCCTTGGTAAATGGATAATTGGATCAAGGTGGTCGTCCAAGAATTCAGACATGTTTAGACCCTGAAAAAATGAGATTGTTTTCGTAACAACTATTCTTCTTTAATAAAGAAGCAGGGATCTATGGGGTGTCTGATCTCTCATACCCATGTTGAGGAAATTATGTCGTTTTAAAACTACTAAAAGTAGATTCATGATCATTATTTCCATTCAATATTGAGCACTGTGTGAATTCTAGTTCTTCTTGAGCATAAGTAATGAGATTTAATTGTTTCCAAGTACACTATGAGGTTTATAGAACTCACAAGTTACTCCCTTTATATGGTCTGTGATAGATTCTATAGGATTGGGAGTTTGAATAGTACCATCATAGGGACATATATGCTGTTGTTGTCTCCTATTTCAATCCCATTAATTTTATACATTTATAGTTGGCCTTAGTGATAGAGATCTTCTTTGAAGAGTGCCATTAGGTGGTGGGAGATGACAATGCAAATAATTTGGATAATTATTTTTCAGTTTCTAGAATGAAATTGTATTCTATGTCTCAACATAAGAGAAATCCCCGTGCAAAGAATAAAACAAATGGATCTATAGTGTAGGGTTCATGTAGAGGATCTAGTCTTCCAAGATAGGGGTGATGTTATTCTTATGATAGGTGTAGCCACATGGATATTGATATCCCCACCTGATGTGCTATAGATGGTGGACTTAACAGTTAAGCTACCACATGGAAATATGGGGCATTGATAGATCCTTTTTTTTGGTGCCATATAATATGTATTTGATCATACAAGGAAGAGATATTATTCCCCACCATGATATGTTCTTTTATAATGTGATTTAAAACAATGTATGTGATTTTATGCCTCCAGAAGTCAATAGTTTCGAGTTATGGTGTATGATTTCCTTAATTTATATGTTGAGGTAATTTTTTTTATTTTTCATGTGGAGAAAAGTTTCTAATGTTACATCTTGGTCATCACAATGAGGCCCTATGACATCATTTTTGGTATGTACTAGTTTTCTGCAATGCATGATCAAATAGACAATCATCCCAGGAATGTAATATTTCGTTGTTTTTATTAGAAATTATTCTCCTTAATGGGTGAGAAGGATCTTATGGTTGAGTGAGTAGGCCTCATATCCATGAATCAATAACCAATCAGCCATCATTTATAGTGTTTGGCCCTTTGTGTAGCGATCTCTATAGACATCTGGATTCTAGGTATATTATATGGATGTCTTTCCTAAATTTGATTTGGGATTACCATTGAGGTGAGGGATAGACTTATTCATTTAAGTTCACCCTAGGACTACACCAGTATATTTTGTTGCTTAATGGATGCCCCCTAACAAGCTCTGGGAGTTGAGGGTGTATTTGGAAGACCTTTGAGAGAAAGGTTTTGTTAGACCCTGTGTGTCCCCTTGGTGGATCTAGTGTTGTTTGGAAAAATGTAATAACGGAGTCTGTGTCATCACATTAACTATCATCTCATGAATCAAGTGATAGTAAACAAAAATTACCCCTTACTAAGGATTGATAACCTCTTCAACCAGTTTAATTGTGTGAGTTGTTCTTCAAAGATTGATCTTACATCCAACTACCATCAGTTGAGGGTTCTCCATGATGATATCTAGAAGATGACATTCTGATTTATATAAGGACGTTATGAGTTCCTAGTGAAACCTTTAGTTGTGGATAATTCTCCCAAAATGATCATGGATCTTATGATACAGATCTTCCATCCATACTGGACCAATTCACAGTAGTCTTATCATTGACATTCTTGTTTACTCCGCATATGAGGATGAGGAAGTATATAATTTCAGTATGGTCCTATACATACTATAGGAGGACTATATCTATAGTAATCTCTTGATGTTTCAGTTTTTGATAAATGAGGATCACTTTTTGGGGAATGTTATCTTTGAACGTGATGTAGATGTGTATTCAGAATATATTTGTGTAGTGCTTTTTTGGGAGCCTTCGAAGAGTATGTCAATGGTGTGGAGGTTTTTTGGTATATAAAGGTAGTAACAGAGTTGTTTTTGTGTAATTTTGTAAGATTGGTGACCCTTTTACTTCCATTACATGAAAAGGGAATTTATTTAGCAGGATAGTAAACTATCAGGGAGCCTTCGAGCAGTTGGGGATTAGGTTAACCAATGATCCTATGTCAAAACTACTATTGGATGGTGTTGAGTGCTTAATGTTGTTTGATGCCTCTGGATCTTGGTTCAGGTAGGTATTGAAGAAATGTTTGGCAGTTATTTCCTACAGGAAAATGTATTTGAGATTCCATGAGAGGAACTATATGGATAGTATCTTTGAGTTTTTAGTGGTAGTATTTTCCTATATAGAGGCACTATATTCTTGGAGAGCATTTCAGTGTCTACTCAGAGCACCTGAATATCAAGTACATCATTAACCAGATAGATCTTAACCAAATACATAGGTTTTGGGCAGAGTTCCTAAAATAATATGACTATTATTTAGACTATACTCCATGGAAGCTAAACGTGGCAGTAGACTCCCTTAGTAGGATGTCCCATTCTCACCTAGTAGAAGAGGTGTCAGAGTAGTTGGCCTTGTTATAGTTGACCCTGGTGTAAGAAATGGTTGTACCTTATCTTTAGTTGATGTTACTAATTTCACAACCTCTTCATCATATGATAGTGTATTAGTGGGTAGATTTTGACAATGAGGATTTATAAGACAACATATACCTAAGAGATGCGCCATATTGATTTTCTAAAGGAGGGGAGCATGTCAGCCTTTTCTAAGGATGGAAAGTGGTTCAATTCACTTTTCATGAGGAGGCGTTAAGGGAGTTTAATACATCCCTTTTTCTATAAATCAAGGTGTGTAAAATTTTTATAAGGACCTTTGATAATAGGATTTTTTTTACAGAATGTGTTGGAGTGTTGTCGAGTTTTTATCTCGATGCCTCGCATATTTGTAGGTGAAAGCTAAGCATCAGGTTTTATCAGGTTTGAATCAACATATAGAGAACCTAAAATGGATATCGGATGAAATATTGATGGATATTGTTAATGGTATTCCATTGATAGTGATATTTAAAGATTCTATATGGGTGATTATAGAATGTATTATCTTATCAGTGCACTTTATTTCCATTCAAAATGTAGAGTTTGGTCAAGGGTTTAGAGCACTTTTACATTTAGGATATCATCTAGAATCATGGGTTTCCCATGATGATTTTCTCTACTCATGATTTTCGATTTATAGAATAGTTATATAGAGGCTTGAATTAGGAATTTGGGACATAGTTATGGATTATTACACCTTTCCACCCCTATAAAGATAGATATACTTGTCATGCCATCCATGTTTTAGGGAATATGTTGAGATACTATTTGTTAGAATTTGGTCTGAGCTAGTAGGATCAATTTAAATTGGTATATTTTTCTTATAATAACATTTATCATTACAATTTCAATATGGAACCTTTTGAGACATTTTATATGGGGACCTATAGTTCACCCTTATGATGGATTGAGATTTGCGAGACACCTCTTTTTGGGCCATAACTGGTTTGGGAAATTATGGAGAATGATTAGGTGATCTGTAAGAATACGTGGACAGACTAGTACCAACAAAAATATTACACATACTAAAATCATAGGACTCTAGAGTTTGATTAGGTATACTATGTTTTCTTGATATTCTCTCCATGACGAGGACTATGAAGATTTGTTCATGAAGGAAAGATAACCTTGAGTTTCATTGGGATAATCCATATCCTATAAACGGTTAAAAAGGGTTCGTACCTCTTGTATCTTCCCCCATAGCTAGACAATATGGATTATTTCTTCCAAGTGTCATAGCTGAAGAGATTTGTGCATGAGATATCACAAAACATTAACTAGGTCAATATGAATTTCGAGGAAAAATCCACCTTTAGGGAGTACCTCATGGGGATCAAAGATATATAAGATAGTATCCTATATGAATGGATTTTTCCATTTGTTTGAGTTTTTTTATCATGGAATAGTGTAGGAGATCCCCCGGGTGCGTGAGACCCAAATGTGAACTCAATACCCGAACCTCTTTGTTTAGTTTGTGCTTTTGGGGGTGAAGATCATTGATGTTGGGGAAAATGTAATGAATTTATATTTCATAGTTTTATCTTGTGTATATTTATATATATAACTATATATTTTAAATGGTGACAACATAGTGCTTTGTGCATTTCAGGACCCCATAATTAATATATTAAAAATATTAATATATATTTATGCATGTCTATTCATTCATTAAGGAAAAATGGTTTCCCCATTGATCAGTATTTAGATGAGAAATCTAAGACAAGAGTTGATTCTAGAACACTTGGTTTACCCTAGGCTTGAAATAAAGGTTTTCATCATATGATGTTCCATGGGATGTATCCATTATCGTTGAGATACTAAAATAAATAAATAATTTATTTATTTATTTATTTTTATTTTCAAAATATAATACCCTATCTATTTACACCCTTTTATGGAAAATATATAAGGTTGTCCAAATTATCCTAGGATATTAGAGAGGATGATGAGGACAAATTTTATTTTGGATACTCAAGAACATTGATCAGTGATGAACAATCAAGGAGAATCACAAGGAAGGCAAAAAACATGGAAAGATCTTCTTTTTCATCAATGGTGAATGATTTCTTGAAAAATGATTGATCCAAACCAAATAAATGGTGAATTATTTCATTGATTTCTTCCCTTTTAATAATTCTTAAAGGGTTGATTTAAATCTTTTTTTTTACTTCTATTAATTTTCATTCTTTTCATTTTCTCGATTTTATGTAGTGTTCTTGAACCTATTTATTTCATCTATTGTGCATCTAAATTAGCTCATATGTGAAATTATGAACAAATTAGAAATGATAACACAAAAAATGATGTTTATCACTTTTCACTAGTTCTTTTCCTTTCGTAATTATTTATGTTCTTCATCATTGGATGACAGGGCCACAAATTCGACATTTTTTGGGTGGGTTCGAGCCTGATCATACCCTCGTATTCATGACAGATGTAGAGATGATTTGTGACCCATGTTTCAATGACGTATTAATGTAAAATTATGGATGTGGGTTATGGATATGATAATTATTACCTTTAATGGTGTAATATTACATTACAGATAACGGATTTGGTAATCAGACTTCTGATTTAAAGTTATTGGTTTTCAGGAGTTGAAGATCAAATATCTCCCCCCTTGTATTTTTCCATTTACGATGGGTCAATCTATAAGGAAGTAAATAGAAATTAGGGATCTGAAAACATCATGATGGATTTATTTTCTACCTATGAATATTGTACCTACACCCCATGTAGTTTTGTGTAAAAGATTTTATGTAGTCCCCCTGGCTATCATGGCTCGGGATTTGGGAAGAGTAAAATATCACACACTATGTATGACCCATTCATGTAATTTGACCCAGTTCTAAAAACTCAGAGTGTTCCCCATGAGTACAATGGCATTGACAGAGCTTAGTACGCAGGCATAGACAAAGAACATAGGCACAACCAGGTTCATTGGCATGGCCAATGTACATGGTCAGGGTCCAAAGTACATAGGTAATCACAGGGTAGCAAAGACACATATTATATACCTTATACATGCCATGTAAATTTGTATATGATTTATACCTTTCAATTCTCTTCCTTTGGGACTCAGATATGGGCCTACGAGTATCCTATTTTTAGTTGTATTCCTCATAGGACATGACGATATCCTTCATATGGGTATACAAGATACAAAGTGATGTGTTTCAAGTTTGACACATTTCATAGTTAATATTGGTCGATTTTAGTTGTCAGGTTTGAACATCAGAGGGTTATTAGGGTCTATACCCCCTATCACATTATGGAATCAGTCCCCTATACTCTTTTCTTTGGTATATTTGGAACCCCTCTTACTATATAGGGTATATGTCCACTATCTATGGGTTCGGTACAACCCACCCATATTATAAATGGAATAGATCCTATATCAATGGAGATCACCCCCCCTTCATTGAGCTTATGCGGGGAGCATGCCCTTCACTAAAGAAAATGTTCCATATGATATAGAGTGTAGTTTTGAGGTGCGGGTCATCCATGTAGATTTTTCTTCTGAAGTTTCTTGTGGTACTTAGAACAAGATGTAGACCTTTGGGAACTATTGGTTGACTTATCATCCTAATCTAGGATATGGAGATAGATATCCACTTTCTATATCAGTTAATATCTGATGAGAATATATGATGTTGTCTTTCTATTTCATCCATTCTTATGTGTCATGCTAAATGATTGACTGCTGATATTTCTTTTTCTCCCTTTATGGATTTTCAGGAATCATACTGGGTATTTATATATGCACCCCTATATTGGATTTCACCGCATTTTAATTTTCATAGAAATTTGATAGGAATATCAATAGTAACTTTGGTGGTGAATAAAATTACTTGGATATAGTGACCACATTAGTTGGTCGGTCATGGAGATCATGAGTCTGGATCTTTTCAAATTTCACCTTCTTCTAGTTATTTTCAGTGTTGGACCTCAGTTCTGGATGGGAATTTATTTTTCCCATTTTAAATATTTGTATTACATAGTAAAATTTTGATGTATTTCACAATGTTTTTTAGATGCATGATTATACTTTATATGGTTCTGTCATTAATTATACCTCTGAACTTTTTCATGGAGTTGGTTGTGCCCATTTTTACTAGTACATTAGGATAAGACCTCACCTTTTATATTATACCTCATTAACACTGGTCTCTAGAAAATATACAATTATAGGAAATCTTGGGGATTCACACTCTTCCTACTTCCATCCCAAGTGGGGGCCCTGTGGTTCGGGTTGCGACACATACTTTCTAATCTACAATAAAATTATGACATTGGTTGTGCGTATGTCTGTGTTATCACCTCCATGTAGTGATGTTACTTTTTTCATTAACATATTACATGGATAGTAAAATGTATTGATTTAATTAATATATATTATATTAATGATATAATTATGATTCTATAAATGTGATCTATAATAAATATTTTTTCCATTATATCCATTAGAAAAATGAAAATATCATATGTGCCTATGTATAGACTACTATCTCCAAGATGGGATATAATTAATTTTTCATAACCTCTTTATATAAATGGTTAAAAAAGTATATATAATGAATATATATGATACTTATTCTATGGTTTAGAATCTAGAGATGATGAAACCATGAATAAGGTGAAAATAAATGAACCATCGAACAAAATCATGCATGGAAAATGGTCTATTTTTCACCAAAATCTTCATTTTAATGAAACAATTGTTAAAAAAGGGATAATTCGAAATTATAGAGGAATTAAAAATAACAAGTTATTTATTAATATTTTTCTATAATATATGTATAATAAATAAATATTTATTACATAGGATGTTTGAACTTTTCTGAAACAAGATGGGACTTCAGTTAAGGGATTTATTATTCAATCTCATTTTTCTCACGATTGTTAATTATTGAATTTCATTTGAGTAAAATTATATTATAAATATATGTTAAACCAGATATAGTTTCTTATCCTATGTTTATTTATTTAATATTTATGTTTTAGTACAATTTTCCTCCATTTAGTACTCAAAATATTCCAGGAAATGTTTTCAAGAAATGCAAACCAAATTTCTCCTCTTTTAGTGAGGAATTTTCTCCTTCATATCCATGTTTTCTAAAAAAAATTCCAAAATATTTAAATTATACTTCAATGATTTTTAAAATTCATCATTACCCATTCATTAATTTTTATAAAAAATGTTTTAAATTAATATTCTTATGATTTTAAAAATGAGGTACTTTTTTTGAAAGTGTGAACATAATATTTTTCTATAACAATTACAGAATGAGTGGTATTTAACTTCATCAGGACCACTAAATTATATGAAGATTAAATTTAAAAGTATTTATTTTTATTTTCAATGAAAATTTCTTCCATAATATTTTTTTAAATTTTTAGATTTAAAATAATTGATATAAAAATGGTATTTTCATCATGAAATATTCTAGTGATCCTTTAAAGGGATTTTTTATCTATGATAATAGCCATTGATGTTACTTATTCTTTATTGGGGATATGATCCAGTCATACCATAATTATTGTTTATCTATATGGTTTATAACTATGATGGTTAAATTATTATGAGACCTATTTATTTTCCAATAGTTATGCTATGATGATATGATGAATGTTTTATAATCTTTTCGCGTCCGTATGTATGGTTTTTATTCTGTGATAGTTTGTAAGGACCCAGCCTTAAACATTACATAATCTTTAATTAAGTTAATAATTCACATTAAGGATATTTTTTAGGTTTAGATAATTATAGAATTAGGTCATAACTTATACATAACATCTTGAATATTATATGTATACACATCTACTCACTATCCATTTATTTCAAAAAACAAAAACTCTTTAAAAAGTAACATGTTTAGTTCCATGTTTTAAAAATCATGACTTTTCCTTGATCCCATCCTTCACCCTATTCATATTTACGTACTTCTAAAAACATTCCAAAACATGGGATGAGCATAAAAATATCATTAAGGGATACATAAAGAAGGAAAAATGATAGTTTTTCAAAACAACATGTAAATCATTAATACTTTATCATAAAGTAATACATTTCACCTTAAAGAAGTAGAAAAAACTATTCAATAAAAATAAGATTAGTACTTACCCTTTTTTTTAACAAAAATATTTCCACAAAGCCAATAGAAAGAAACATATAGTATATAAAACTAACTTGGGAGATAAATATAATTAAATGGAATAACCAGATGGTTGACTTCCACATATATCTTTAAATTGAATATCTATATGGCTAAATTCCATTCCCAATGCATTGAAGGTTATAACTTAACCACTCGTCCTTGGTTTATCATAGAACCACCCATAATTTGGTTTATCATATAACCACCCATAATTTTTTTATCATGTAACTTCCCATCAAATGACCAAGTACCAGTATATAATCACATCACATAAAATATTTCAAATATCATCATTTCACTAATAACATTTCATTTGAAATCACAAGAAATAATTTCAAGAAATTGAAATAGTAAATCCATTTCTAAAAAATTCAACATGGAAACACCCAAAAAGGGAGTAATGGATTTATTTTCCTTTTAAATACATTAATTCTTAAAGATGAATCCAAATATGAAATAACGAATACGGTAGTGGAGAGGTCATTGTCGCCGTAATTGAAAAAAAAACCGTTTTTACATTGAGTAAAATGATTTGTCGATAAAAAATTCCCTTTGAATGAGTGTAAAATTAGAAGGGTTTTATTATACACTGTGTAAACGAAGTAGGTGTATATTATCATAACATGCCTCAATGAAAGGAGATTGGGATGAAGTCCCTTACCTCATGCCTGAATTGACATGTTCATTCTATAATTTCAAAAATAATAAACTTATGTTAATTTATAATTGATTTAGAACCATTTAAATGTTTATTATTCATTTTATAAAACTTATTACCTCGTTCTAAATATTACACAATTATTTATGTTCATATTGGACATTTTTTTGATATTCAGTACTTGAGTCAAAAATGAACCTATTATAATTACAAATTTTCCATGTTTTCAAAATTCCATTATCTCCAAAATAGTATTAATGATATAAATATCATATAAATATCATATATATCCAATATATAGTAATTAATAAGATTCCATAACTTTTGGAGATAAAAAATGAAATGTACTGTTCATGGAGATGGTAAGTCGTACGTATGCATAAACGCTACATTCATTTATATGTCATCTTAAGGAAAAGAAAACTTAATTATAAAAAAGTATATTATAATTATATTATAATATAATCTGATATATATATATTACATAATTTAATTAACTCCATCCATTATTAATTCCATTATAGCATGAATGAGTCATATAACTGTGAAGGGGGCGGTAGTCCTCACTTCCTCAAATGAAATTATTGTATTTAAATATCATGAAAAGCATACAAGTATTTTTTTAAATATAAATTATTGTATCAAAAAAAATATCATATATAAATAAATTTCCATCATAATTACCACTATGAGATGTGGTAGGGGAAAATCGAACAATCATCGTTTCGTGATGCAGTAGTTCGTCGTCCATAAAAATAGTATGGTTGTATCTATTAGATGGAGGTGTGTCTAAGTATACTTATAATAATTATAATTAAAACATCCAATTATATTTTACGTACCAGTTTTGTTATAAAATAATTGAATACATATAGTTTAAGGGGCTGGAGAAGGGAAATAAAACAAAGAAGCTTAAGAGAAGACATTGACTCAAATCGGGTAACTCCTTTTGATTTAAGAAGAAAGGCGTTCTTGAATTTCCTTATGCCCATTTTAAGGATTCTGTGAGTAAGGTAACAAGATTGGGAGATTATTACTGTAGAGTTTGGATGAGCCATAGTGCTTGAGAGGTGTGACTATGGGGTTAGAGTCTGTGGCCTTTTATAAGGGGGAGGAGGGGCACTTTAAAAATGTCTTGAAAGATTATTATTTTATAAACTAGATTTAGATTTAAAAAGGTCCAAAACTCATATAATTCTGATGATAAGATGATTATTTCTCCAAATCCTTTCAACCAATAGTTTTTAGACAAGTTTTGGCTTCACATTTAACCTTTTCAATTTTCATTAACCCTTAGTTAACAAATATAACTCCTATCATGTATTATTGTATATTCGTGATATATGGTTTATATATTATCCATAGAATGTCAACATAACCTAAAGTGGTTAATTAATGAAATGTAAAACATTATCTAAGTCATTATTCCGAATCTAAGGTATATCATTTAATAAAATGGTATTTTTTTAACTCATTTATGCCAGTTTTTTTACTATTAATATCATGACTTTTATTACAAGTCCATAACAACATGATTTATTCAAAAAAACTCATTTATTAAAAAACCAATGTCAGACACATCCCTAAAATTCATGGATGGAATAAAAAGTTTCAAAATACATTTATTTTAATATATTTATTCTCATTTAATAAAATCATTCATTAATAAGGTATTCACTACATCATCATTGTGTCATACATAAATTTATTTATTTAATGACTAAAAATATGAAATAAAATACCATGATTTATGAAATCCTATTATATTTATATTGATTATTTATAGTCTAAAATATGACTTATATAACTCTTTATAACAATTTAATTCAAAAAGTTCCATGTTTATGTTACATTTTTATTTATTTTAAATTAATTTTATAAAATGTTATTTTCACATCAAAGTGGTTCAATGGGGTCCCTAAATCGAACCAAGGATAAAACTGGTCAGAAATATGTCATCCAATAGTATTAGGACATGTATTAGGGTATTATTATAATATTATAATATTATTTTTTTACCCTTATTGTCCAGATTTACCCTTTAACAATGGAAAATAAAATAATTAGAAAAATTACTATTCATAATGCCTAAAAATAAAAGGTACATATTTACACAATTTAGACCTCCTGATTCAAAATATGGATTCCATTTTTACAAATTCAATTCTTAGAAATAGTAGAAATTAATTTAAAATTAATATTCATTGTCAAAACCAAAAAAAAATTTTAAAGAAATAAAAACTACCAAAATATTGACATGTGTTTATGTCCAATTTCAAAGTGAAATTACTTAAATTGATAAAAATTGGAATAAATGATAAAAATATAATCCCATTATACATTAAAACCAATTAAAATGAAAACCTAACTATATAAATAAATTATATGAAAAGGTAGTTTTGAATTAAAATGCAGTATTTTTCACTATTCATTAAAAATGAACTTTATTAGAAAGATATCAAAATTTATTACCAATTAAATTTTAATGTCTCACATAAAAACAAGAAGTTTATTTTTTGACAAATAAAACATATAAATTTGAAAACAAAACTATATTTAAAATGGGTTCTCCATCCACAGGTGGTAAATGTACCTGTTAAAAATATTAGAGTTTTTATGCTTAAAATTTATTTCATTCTCATTTTAATTCTTGAACTATTGTTAGATAAATATAAAAACAATTAACTTTACCATAATATGGTTAGTTCTGTTTATTCCTTCCAATATAATGGCTAGGCGTTAACTACTATTTAAAAATAATAATAATATTATTAGTATTATTATTATTATTATTATTATTATTAATCCATAACCTTTTGTGCAATATAATATTTTGGAGAAACCCATTGTTGTGTGTCGGGTGTGCCATCAAGAATAACATCCCTTTTAAAGTAAAATTAATTTTTAATTCACAAATATTAATAAATATTAAAATTACATATTCTTTATTTACTTGGGAAGTTACATCCTTCCCCCCTTTTGGAAATTGTGTCCTCGTAAGTTTATATACATGTCACATATGTAGGAGTATTTATCCCACATAGAATTTTCAGTTTCTCATATTTCATCTACATCCATGATGTTTTTACACAAAACCTTAACCTGATAAATTTTTTTATTTTGCAACACTTGCCCTCTTTAGTCAAGAATCTGGGCTACATGTTCCTCATAAGAGATATTATCTTCCAACTGAACTTCCTCTCAGCTCAAAACATGATATGGATCCAGTTTATACTTCCTCAATATTAAAACACAAAAAACATTGTGTACATGGGATAAATTTGGGAGTGAAGACACTATGTAGGCTACTGATCCATCATTCTTCAGGATTTCATAGGGTCCAATTAACCTCGGATCACAATCATATACAATGCAGAGGGGAACTCCATGCAACCTGAAAATCTCTTTAACATACCACTGATAATGTTGATCTAGAGATGAAGTATCATAAATAGGAAGGAAATGGGAAGATTTAGTACATCAATCAATAATGACCAAGATTTCATTATTTCCTCAAGATGTGTTTATTAATCCTACTACAAATCCCATGGATATATTTTCCAATTTCCATTCTAGAACCGGTAAAGGCTAAAGCATTCCTTTTGGTAACTATCACTCAGATTTAACCAATTGACAAGTCAAATACTTACTAATAAAGTTTGCAATATATATTTTCATTCCATCGTGCTAGTAATACTCCTAAAGATCTCTTCACATCTTAGTGAAAACAGTATGAACTAAAAACATAGAATTATGAGCTTCACATAACAACTCTTTCTTCAACTATGAATCACATGGAATATATATTCTCTTACTAAATCTCAAAAAACTATATTTGTTGATTTTAAATTCTTGAAACTTACCCTTCTGAACCAATTCTACCATTTTGTGCAACTCACTGTCTTCCTTCTACGCTTTCTTAATTCTGTCTGATAGAAATGATTTCATAGACACCTGAAACAAACCATAGGGATCTCCTACACCAAGAACTTCTATGCCAAAGTTCATCAAATCATTAATCAAAGGATCTTTTTCCAAACATAACATGGTTAATGTAGCATTACTTTTTTGACTCAAATCATCATCCTCTTTATTATATTATCCTAGATAGTAATGCATTGTGCAATCATAATACTTGATTAATTCAAGACATCTCCACTATCTCATGTCCAATTATTTCTAAGTGAATATATACTTCATACTTTTGTGATCAGTATATATTTAACACTTTACTCCATAAAACTGATACCTCTAAATTTTTAACACAAAAACATAAGAAGCTAATTCCAAATCATGTGTTGGGTAATTTAACTCATGATTTTTCAACTGACATGAAGCGTACGCAATTAACTTATCATTATACATTGGGACACAACCAAGTTCATTCAACGAAGCATCACTATTGAAAACTAATTCATCATTTCTGGAATGTAAGGACAAAACTAGATCATTCGCCAATATTTTTTTTCAATTTCTGAAAACAATTTTCACATTCTTTTGTCTATATAAATTTAACCCCTTTCAAGATAACTTAGTTAGTGGGCTAGATAAACATTCAAAATTCTCAAAAAACATTAACTAATTTCCTTCCAAACCATGAAAACTATAAATCTCTAGGATATTGGTAGCTCTTTCCCTCTCATCAACAACTTTTTATTTAGAAGGGTCAACAGTTATGCCATATTTAGATACAATATGACCAAGGAATGAAATTTACTGTAGCTAAAACTCATACTTTCTGAATTCCCCATAAATTTTTTTTCCTTGAAGTCTTAAAAGATAACCATTAGTCGAATTTCATGTTTCTCTTTATCTTTGGAATATACCAAAATTTAATCAATAAACATAACCACAAACCTATCTGAGAACTCATAGAAAATTATATTCATAAGATCCATGAATACAATAGGTGCATTGTCTAAGCCAAAAGGCATAACATCAAATTCATAATGACCATATCTAGTATAAAACAAGGTCTATGGAATGTTTGATTCCTTTACATTCAATTGATACTACCCCAACCTCAAGTCAATCTTTGAAAAATACTAATCCCCTAAGACCTGATCAAAAAAATCATCAATATGATGTAAATGATACTTTTTCTTAACAATAATATTATTCAAGGTTCTATAATCAATGAAAAGTATCATTGAACCATCTTTCATCTTAACAAACAAGACTAGAGCACCCCACAATGATGTGCTATGTCAAATGAAAACCTTATCTAACATATATGGCCCCATCCTTAAACCTTACTTAATCTTGAGTTATTACAAGATTACATATTGAGGATCCATTCGGGGTTTAGAGTTTTAGAGAATTAGATCATAAAACTTGAATTACATTCCACATACAAACAAAGTGGTTACATAAAGATAGTATTCTTTTTTTCCATCAATGGAAACATATTTAAAATAAAACATGGATTCATTCTTGACACTTCCTTGACACTATAATAATATCATGTACCTTTCCCTTGACCTGTGAAAACATTTCAAAAAAACTTTGGATGATCATAAAAAGCTCAGTAAGGGTTATAAAAATATGGAAAGGAAACAATAGTTCAAATATACATAAGAATGAAATCATACTTTACCCATAAAACATAAGTACTTTAACATACCTCATCAAATCATGAATAAATCATAGAAATCATAAGACATAAAGGTAACTTGAGGCATTCATAACATTCTTACATAAGGAGTAACCCTCTTGGTTATGTTTAGAATACCCACCATAGTATATTCCCTAAATCGCTTCAGAGAAACCTTAACGTTTCACTCCTTCGCGTTACCCAATGCATTGGAGAGCTATATCGGGCTCAACCGCCCTTAGTTTATCAAAAAACCACCCGTCTTCATAATAATGCCCAAGAACCTCAACATAATCGTATCACATAAAACATGCATAAAGGAAACATAACATTTCCTCCTTTCAATCACAAGATATCAATACCACACATTAATATAAAAATATTATGAAAACCATTTTCAATACCAAAATAAAAGAAAAGTAAAACATGGTATTAATTTTTCTTTTTAAAAAAACGGTATGGCTTGTAGAGGAAGCCGAAACTCAAATAATGGTCACGGCGGCGGAGAAGTCGTTGTTGCCACATACGCACGACAAAAACATTCCCTTTTGTCGTTTAGTAAACTCTTCGTATAAAAAAGATTCCTTTTGAATAAACGTAAAAGTCAAAGGGTTTTATACACTGTATAAAAGAGTTTTGTGTATAAAACATTATATGGCTCAATGAAAGGAGATTGAGACGAAGTCCAATACAAAGACGGTATCCTTGGTTTAAGGATAAATCAATTACATAATTATGTGTGACAAACGAATACGCCAAATATAAGTGGATATTAAGTGTAAAATAATCAATGGCCATTCACATATATTCAATGGGTGACATATTCAATAACTACATGTTGAACTCAAAGAAATCGAAATTGGGTTAAGAAGTTCCCTTGACAGCCTAACGGCGCCACATCAAAATGAGTTGATGAGAGATAAAAAGTGTATCTCATCACTTGGACATAAAATTTATACCAATTAGGATATATGAGAACATATCCGAACATAACAATATGTAAATTAAAAGACCCAACAAAAGAAGTCTTTTAAAAAGAGGAAGGTGAAAGGTTCCCTTACCGACTTGGGTATCTTTCGAAACATACACCCCATGAAAGAAGGAAAATACATCATTGATGTAAATACTCATAAAGGAATGTATATTACACAAAGAGTAGAATAATGGGAAGTATATACACAAATAAAAGGAAATTGTGGAAAATGTAGCATAAATCTCACGGAATTAAAAGTGAGATGAAAAATCCCTTACAAAAACTCGGCAGCCTAACGGCGCCACATAAAACTTACAAAAATGGATTGATGAGATCAAATGGGGTATATCATCATATTAACATAAAGTTTATAGAAAGAGGAATATAAAAGAACATTCCCCAACATAACAAAGAGGGGTTTAAAAGATGTTACATAAAGGAGAGTACTTAAAAACAAAGAGAGAGGTTAGATCTCTTACAAAAATTCGGCAGCCTAATGGCGCCACTCAAAACATCCAAAATGGATTGATGAGAGAGAATTGGGTCTCTCATCACATGAACATAAAAATTACAGTACGATTAATATAAAATAACATCTTAATAACAAGAAATATGAGCTTTAAAAGGAATGACATAAAAGAGTGTACTTAAAAAGAAATAGAGGAGTATGATCCCTTACCTCGTGTCTCACATGACTCGATCATTCTTTAATATATTGAATAATAAAATTTTGTCAATTTTTAATTTTTTAAGGACCTCCTTTAAATATTATTATTCATCTCATATCACATATTATAATGCTATAATAATTGGTTAATAAAGTGAGTTCGTATCAGACGTTTTTGTCGATGTTCAGTACATGAATAAAAATTGAACTTGTTGGAAAAGAATTTTCGATGTAGTAATAGGTACATCATATCCAGAATAGTATTTATATTTTAAATATCATATATATCCAGTATATATTTGTTTTATACTATTCCATATCATTTGGAGATAAAAAATTAAAATCACCGTTCATGGAGACGGTAGGCTGTATGTACGCATGAACGCTACATTCATTTTTTTCCATATTAATGGAATTAAAACAAAATGAGATATATATATATTATAATTCCAGAATTATACCCATAATTTATATTTAATATATTACATATATATCCATTATATATATGTACTTATAATAGTACATAACATTTGGAGATAAGAAATGAAATGTACCGTTCATGGAGACGGTAAGCCGTACGTACGGATGAACGCTACGTTCATTTCTTCTTCTTTTTTGTATTAAATTGAATGAAATAATAAATATATAAAGGTATAATATAATTCCAGTAGGATAACATATGTAATACCATTAATTCCATCCTTTATACGTCCCACATATGGCATTAACGAATCAAATCACTTTGAGGGGGCGGTAGTCCGCACTTCCTAAAATGAAGATATCGTGTTACCCATAATGAAAACCATAAAGGTATGCCATAAATGAAAAATAAAAAATCTTAAGGAAAACATAAACATATTATATATCACATATAAATATAGTGACATCTTAATGGCCACCTTTGAAGGTGTTAAAAGAATGTTGAACAATCATCGTTTCGGGAGGCAGAAATTCACCATCCACGGAAACAGTATGTTCTTTAACCATTATATATAGGTGTGTGTAAGTGTAGCTCGAATCCTTCTTATAAAAAAATCATATTATATTTAAGATACTGGATGTTTTACAAAATAAATGAATAAAAAGAGTTTAGGGGGTTGGAGAATCAAAATAAAACAAAAGGACACAAGTGAAGACATTACCTTTAAATCGGGTAGCTTCCTTTGATTTGAGCTCAAAGGGTTAATTGGAAAGGATTATGCCCAAGGAGAGGATTCAAGGAGTAAGATATAGATGTGGAGAGACAAAATGGGCAGGGTTTGGCCGGGAAAAAGGCTTTGGAAGTGTGGGTAAAGAGGTAGAGGTGGGGGCCTTTTATAAGAGGAGAGGAGGGGCACTCTTGGAAAGTAAAGAAATGTTACTTTATTTTCAAATGGGTTTCGGATTTTAAAGGTCCCACATTGATATAATTCAAGGATAAAGTTATAAGGGTTATAAATATACCCACCCAATAGGTTTTGGACATGTGTAGTTCTTAGATTTTACATTATCTTTCCATTTTATTTAAATCGTCAAATAATGAGGTCATCGCTGCATCAGCATGATGTCAAAAATAATTTAATTTATTTAATGTCTAAAAATTATAAAAAAAATACAATGCTGTAAGAAAAATTTTTAGATTTCCAATTACTATTTATAGTAAAACAATATGACTTGTATAACCCCATGTAAATTTTTTTAATAAAACATCTCATGTTTGTGTCATATTTACTTTAACATAAAAAAAGATATTTATGTCATTGTCCAACCAAAGTGGCTCCATGGGGTCCCCAAGTTGACCCATGTATTTTCTCGGTCGGCCATGACACATCCAATGAGGGTAGGACATGTTTCATGGTAATTTCATTTTATTAAAACATTATTCTTTCCATAAACTACACTAATTACCTCTAATCGCGATTATAAACATAATAAGTTACTATTCTGAAAAAAATTATTTTTATCCCATTTAACCACCTTTTACTTCTTAATGACAACCATGTATGTCGGATTTTTTAAATTCAAAACACAAAGATGGAAAATTTTCATTTAAACGGAAAAATCAGTTTTTATAAGTACCAGTTAGTGGTTTCACTATTCATCAAAAATTGAAGTTTTTCAGAAAAATCCCAAAAAATCACCCTAAGCTATATATGATATTCTGAATTCCAAAATGAAGTCTATTTTACAAAATTCAAAACATATAAGTCACATTAATTAATTTAATAATTAATTCCCGCTGTAATTAATTTCTCGGTCGGCCATGACACATCCAATGAGGGTAGCGTGTTTTTATGAAACAATAAGTATCAGAAGATTGACACTAGTTTAAGTCTGATTTCAAAGTGAAATTAATTGCAATGACCACTATTGGATCTAATGGTAAAAATATATTCTAATTTTACTTTAAAACCAATTCAAAAGATAATTTAATCATATAAATAAATTAGATTAAAAATAGGTTTTGAATTAAAATACACCATTTTACACTATTCATTAAAAAAGTGAACTTTATTGGAAAGATACCAAAAATTTACACAAAGTAAATTTGGATTTTACAATTATTAAGAAGACTTTTATTTGGTCCAATAGAATGTATAAGAGTAAAAAAAATATATTTAATGCCGGTTCGCCATCAAAAGGCGATAAGTGATCCTTTAGTGAAAACTATGGCATATACGCCTAAAATTTAATTTTTTCCATATTTTAAGCCTTTATCTTTTATTGGATAAATGTAAAAACATTTAAAAACATATATAATCATATTTTAGTTATTTCTATCCATTCCCGCCAATACAACGGCTACATGTTAACTACCATTTAAAATAATATTATTTTATTATTAGAGTGCAACGTAAGATTCCCATGAAACTCTTTGTTTCATGTTGGGTACGCCATCGAGCATAGAGTCCCCTTTAAATTCATATTAATATTTTATTCACAAATATGGATAAATATGAAAATTTCATATTCATTATTTACCTAGGGTGTTACATCTTCCCCCCTTTTGGGAATTGCGTCATTGTAATTTTTAAAATTGATCTTGGAAACATCCTTGAAAGTCCCACATTAGAACAAGAGTCGGTAAAACAATCACTTTAAAATAAAGGAAGATAAGTACAGAGGTCACCAGAGTTAACCCATACTAGGATTCCATGTATAAAAACATGGAAATGGAAGAAAAAGCAAAGGGTCATGTTCTTGAGGGAGAGTGATAGTAAAAATGTCTAGGAGAAAGTTAACCATAAGAAAATCACAAACTTGTGATGGGTTAAATGGTATTCGATTCCCCAGTAGAAAACGTTAATAGACAACATTTTTTATATTTGTTACTTTTTATTGAGGAATTTTTTTATAAGGAAACATAATCACTTATCATGTTGACTTTCAACTTTTACTAGATTCCTTAATCAAACTCCTATTTTATTTCCAAAAGATGAGTATTTAGGGAGACTTGTTTGTATTAAGAGTAATATAATCAACTTCTAGAGAATCACCTAATCCACCAAAGATAACTATATACATCCCATGTCTTTAGGCTTTAACTAAAACCAAAACCAAAAATGTTATTACAAGGTCAGATAATCCATAAAAGGATAACCCTTTATAAAAAGAAAATATATTCTTAATCTGCAAAATTTGTCCAACAAAACCCAAAGTTCAACGAGGAACATTCGATAAACAATTTGTCCATAAAATTCGTCAAAGTAAACCAAGCTAATATTGAAACCCAAATATTTGAAGGATTTAGTCACATAGTCTTCCAAGTTAAATCGTAACATTTGTCTCCAAACAACATCAGTTTCTCTTAAAGTCTGGTATTTAAAAGTAATTAACTTAATCACATATCCTCCATGATAGGTTAATAAATATCCATAGATAACCCAAAATCAACTTACTCATAAATAATCTAACTAAAAAGAATCAGTCAAACTAACCAGGGACTTCACTTAGTCCAGTGGTAGGAGATAAATACCAGTCGCACTTTGGTTGTGGGTTCAATTCTCGCAGCTTTGTCCGACGCGACGGTTGTCACACGGTCTGCATGTTGTCATTTTTCCAAAACTGTATAATTATTAAAACATTCCCCAAAATGAGATAAAATCATTAAAATTAATCATAACATATTTTAACCTCGAGTTTATCTCATGCCTTTCATTTTCCATCATAACATATAATAACCCATAATTACCTCAAAAGTAAGGATCATAAAAACTATAATGGTTACATTTATAATTATTACCTGAACATCCACATAAATTGGTCATCTCGTACATGATGCATTATAGAACATACCATGGTTTAAGTGGTTGATCATGACTCCTTTATAGTTGGTTTAGAACAACCACGAGTTTCCTCATTAAATCCACCATTTTATCTAGTATCTTAATCAGAGAACCACCAGAGTTTCCTTCAAACATGTTGTCTCTTTGGTGCCTGCTAGATCCAACCATTTACTAAAACCAAAAAGGTCAGTGTGAGTATATCAATAAAACCATCATGTACTAATGAGGAAGATAAACAGTAATATATACTTACTCATTCACTTTATCTAAAACTAGGACTCTTTCTGAAATCCTAACCATTATGGTAATGTCACATATGCTTAGAGGATACCCTAACCTCTAAAGTTATCTAAACCAACCTCTAATACCAACTATAAGGCTCCAACCTTAAACATTACATAATCTTGAGTTATTACAAGATTACACATTGAGAATATTTTCGGGTTTAGAGTTTTAGAGAATTAGATCATAAAACATGCATTACATTCCACATATAAAAAAAGTGGTTACATAAAGATAGTATTTTTTCCCATCAATGAAAACATAATTAAAATAAAACATGGATTCATTCTTGACACTTCCTTGACACTATCATTATATCATGTACTTTTTCCTTGACCTGTGAAAACATTTCAAAAAAACTTGGGATGAGCATACAAAGATTAGTAAGGGTTATAAAAATATGGAAAGGAAACATGAGTTCAAATATACATAATAATGAAATCATACTTTACCCATAAAACATAAGTACTTTAACATACCTCATCAAATCATTAATAAATCATAGAAATCATAAGACATAAAGGTAACTTGAGGCATTCATAAAATTCTTACGTAGGGAGTAACCCTCTTGGGTACATTTGGAATACCCACCACAGTATATTCCCAAAATCTTTTCGAAGAAACCTTATCGTTCCACTCCTTCGCGTTACCTAATTCATTGGAGAGCTATATCGGGCTCACCCGCCCTTAGTTTATCACGGAACCACCCGTCTTCATAATAATTCCCAAGAACCTCAACATAATCATATCACATAAAACATGCATAACGGAAACATAACATTTCCACCATTCAATTAAAAGAAATAAATACCACACATTGATATAAAAATATTATGAAAACCATTTTCAATACCAAAATAAAAGAAAAGTAAAACATGGTATTTATTTTTCTTTTTTGAAAAAAGGTATGGCTTGTAAAGGAAGTCGAAACTCAAATAATGGTCACGACGGCGGAAAAGTCATTGTCGCCGCATACGCACGACAAAAACATTCCCTTTTGTCGTTTAGTAAACACTTCGTATAAATAAGATTTATTTTGAATAAACGTAAAAGTAAATGGGGTTTATACACCCTAAAAAAGAAGTTTGTGTATAAAACATAATATGCCTCAATGAAAGGAGATTGAGACGAAGTCCCATACAATGACCGTATCCTTGGTTAAAGGATAAATCAATTACATAATTATGTGTGATAAAAGAATACACCAAATATAAGTGGATATTAAGTGTAAAATAATCAATGGTCATTCACACATATTCAAAGGATGACATATTCAATAACAACATGTTGAACCCAATGAAATCGAAATTGGGTTAAGAAGCTCCCTTGACAGCCTAACGGTGCCACATCAAAATGAGTTGATAAGAGATAAAAAGTGTATCTCATCACTTGGACATAAAATTTACATCAATAAGGATATATGAGAACATATCCCAACATAAAAATATGTAAATTAAAAGACCCAACAAAATAAGTCTTTTAAAAAGAGGAAGGTGAAAGGTTCCCTTATCGACTTGGGTATCTTTCAAAACATACACCCCATAAAAGAAGGACAACACATCATTGATGTAAATACTCATAAAAGAAACTATATTACAGAAAGAGTATTATAATGGGAAGTATATACACCACTCAAAGGAAATTTTGGAAAATGTAGCATAAATCTCATGGGAATAAAAGTGAGATGAAAAATCCCTTATGAAAACTCGGCAGCCTAACGGCGCCACATAAAACTTACAAAAATTGATTGATGAGATCAAATAGGGTATCTCAAAATATTAAAATAATGTTTATAGAAAGATGAATATAAAATAACATCCCCCAACATAACAAATAGTATCTTAAAATAAGTGACATAAAGGAGACTACTTAAAAACAAAGAGAGAGGTTAGATCTCTTACGAAAATTCGGCAGCCTAACGGCGCCACTCAAAACTTCCAAAATGGATTTTTGAGAGAGAATAGGGTCTCTCATCACATGAACATAAAAATTACAGTATGATTAATATAAAATAACATCCCAATAACAAGAAAGATGATCATTAAAAGGAATGACATAAAAGAGTGTACTTAAAAAGAAAGAGAGGAGTAGGATCCCTTACCTCGTGTCCGACATGACTCGATCGTTCTTTAATATCCTGAATAATAAAATTTGGTCAATTTATAATTGCTTAAGGACCTACTTTAAATATTATTATTCATTTCATATCACATATTATAATTTTATAATAATTGGTTAATAAAGTGAGTTCGTATCAGACGTTTTTGTCGATGTTCAGTACATGAGTAAAAATTGAACTTGTTGGAAAAGAATTTTCCAGGTAGTAATAGATACATCATCTACAGAACAGTATTTATGTTTTAAATATCATATATATCCAGTATATATTCATTTTATACTGTTCCATAGAATTTTGGAGATAAGAAATTAAAAGCACCATTCATGGAGATGGTAGGCCGTACGTACGAATCCACGCTACTTTCATTATTTTCCATATTAATGGAATTAAAACAAAATGAGATATATATATATATATTATAATTGCAGAATTATACCCATCATTTAGATGTAATATATTACATATATACCCATTATATATATGTACTTATAATAGTACATACCATTTGAAGATAAGAAATGAAATGTACCGTTCATGGAGACGGCAAGCCGTACGTACACATGAACGCTACTTTCATTTCTTCTTCTTTTTTTTGTATTAAATTTAATGAAATAATAAATATATAAAGGTATAATATAATTCCAGTAGGATAAAATATGTAATACCATTAATTCTATCCTTTATACGTCCCACATATGGCATTAACGAATCAAATCACTTTGAGGGGGCGGTAGTCCGCACTTCCTAAAATTAAGATATCGCGTTTTATCCATAATGGAAACCATAAAGGTAAGCCATAAATGAAAAATACAGAAGAATAAGGAAAACATAAACATATTATATATCACATATAAATATAGTTACATCTTAATGTCCACCTTTGAAGGTGTTAAAATAATGTTGAACAATCATCGTTTCGGGAGGCAGAAATTCGCCATCCACGGAAACAGTATGTTCTTTAACCATTAGATGTTGCTGTGTGTAATTGTAGCTCGAATAATTCTTATAAAAACATCATAGTATATTGAAGATACTGGATTTGTTACAAAATAAATGAATAAAAAGAGTTTTGGGGGTTGGAGAATCAAAATAAAACAAAAGAACACAAGTGAAGACATTACCTTTAAATCGGGTAGCTTCCTTTGATATGAGCTCAAAGGATTAATTGGAAAGGATTATGCCCATGGTGAGACTTCAAGGAGTAATAGAGGGATTTTTAGAGACAAAATGTGCAGGGGTTGGGCGAGCCAGTGGCTTTGGATGTGTGGCTAAAGAGGTAGAGGTGGGGGCCTTTTATAAGAGGAGAGGAGGGGCACTCTTGGAATGTAAAGAAATGTTACATTATTTTCAAATGGGTTTCGGATTGTAAAGGTCCCGTATTGATATAATCCGAGGATAAGGTGATAAGGGTTCAAAGTATACCCACCCAATAGGAATTTTACATCTTTAGGTTTTAGATTTTACATTATCTTTCCATTTTATTTAAATCGTCAAATAATGAGGTCATCGATGAATCATCATGATGTCATAAATAATTTAATTTAGTAAATGTATAATTTTTTTTAAAAAAATACTATTATGTAGGAAATCTTCTTATATTTCCAATGACTATTTATAGTCAAAAATATGACTTGTATAACCCCATGTAAAAATTGTTTAATAAAACATATCATGTTTGTGTCATTTTTACTTTAACATTAAATAAAAAGATATTTATGCCATTTTCCAACCAAAGTGGCTCCATGGGGTCCCCAAGTTGACCCATGGATTGTCTTGGTCGGCCATGACACATACAATGAGGGTAGGACATGTGTCTAGGTCATTTAATTTTAATAAAACATTATTCTTACCATAAACTACACTAATTACCTCTAATCGCGATTAAAAACTTAATAAGTTACTAATCACCAAAAAAATTATTTTTATCCCACTGAACCACATTTTACTTCTTAATTACAACCATGTATGTCAGATTTTTGAAATTTAAAACACAAATATGGCATAATTTCATTTAAACGGAAAAATCAGTTCTTATAAGTACCACTTAGTGGTTTCACTATTCATCAAAAATTGAAGTTTTTCAGAAAAATCCCAAAAATTCACCCTAAGCTATATTTGATATTCCGAATTCAAAAATAAAATCTATTTTACAAAATTCAAAACATATAAGTCACATTAATTAATTTAATAATTAATTCCTGCTGTCAGAGCAAATAGCTTGTTTTTATGAAATAATAAGTATCAAAAGATTGACACTATTTTAAGTCTGATTTCAAAGTGAAATTAATTCCAATGACCACTATTGGATTTAATGGTAAAAATAAATTATAATTTCACTTTAAAACCAATTCAAAATATAATCAAATCATATAAATAAATTATATTAAAAAGTGGTTTTGAATTAAAATACAACATTTTACACTATTCATTAAAAAAATGAACTTTATTGGAAAGATACCACAAATTTACACAAAGTAAATTTTGATGTCCCAATTCTTAATAAGAGTTTTATGTGGTCCAATAGAATGTATAAGAGTAAACAAAACCTTATTTAATGACGGTTCTCCATCAAAAGGCGATATGTGAACATTTAGTGAAAACTAGGGCATATACGCCTAAAATTGAATTCTTTCCGTATTTTAAGCCTTTATCTTTTATTGGATAAATGTAATAATATTTAAAAACATATATAATCATATTTTAGTTATTTATATCCATTCCCGCCAATACAACGACTACATGTTAACTACCATTTAAAATAATATTATTTTATTATTAGAGTGCAACGTAAGATTCCCAAGAAACTCGTTGTTGCGTGTTGGGTACGCCATCGAGCATAGAGTCCCATTTAAAGTCATATTAATATTTTATTCCCAAATATGGATAAATATGAAAATATCATATTCTTTATTTACCTGGGGTGTTACATAAGAACTCCTACAATTGTTTCTTAAAATATAAAAGTTCAATTTGACCCATTTGATAAGGGGTTTTTGAAATTTGATTAGCATCAGGAACTAAGTCAATAGTAAATTCAAAATCCTATTCAGGGGTAATCGGAGAAAAATCATCAAGAAAAACATGAAGAAACAAATTTACAACTACCACATCATTAATCAAAACAATTCTATTATTTTTAGAAATAT
The DNA here is from genome assembly GCA_963277665.1 of Viscum album. NCBI lineage: Eukaryota > Viridiplantae > Streptophyta > Magnoliopsida > Santalales > Viscaceae > Viscum > Viscum album. Next base: position 440,966,668 of record OY728137.1, on the reverse strand, counting down.
GTGCAAGGTAACATTCATTTAAATCATTCACTAGTTTTATCATCATATTGATATTTTATTATTGTTAAGGGTTCAATATTTTACCCAAATTTAAATCCTTTCTAAAATCAAAAATATTTAGATCTATATTCAATATTACTATGGTAAACAAAAATCCAATGCATTCAAAAAATAACATCAAAATCTAATAGATTAAAAACAAAACGGTTTCTAAGTATGTTCTTTCCACATAAAAGGATATGTAATTTCTCATAATTTCATTTTTCCTCCACATTTCCCCCAGGTGTTTTTACAATAAGTTCTGGATTCATTTCTTGAGATGTAATTCCAAATTTAAACCAAAATTTCATAGATATAAATGAATGTGAAGATCCTGAATCAAACAAAACATTGATATATTCTGAAAAAACAACGTACCTGATACCAATTTATTTAATGGTCCCACATCATCCATAGTATTAGGAAAATATTTCACCACTCCCTTATACTTTTGATCTGTCTGGTTTCACCCTAGGTAATCAACTTTGGACACACATTGGCATAATGATTAAACTCATTGTAACTAAAACATCTTATCACTAGCTTTTCATTGCCTACGTGATTATCTTCCTTATAGTTACGAGAAATATTACCAGTCATACAACACAGGAATAACATTCCATATTTTTAGAGACATTCTCCTAGATTCCTTTTACCACACTTCTCACAATATGGAAATTTAATTTTCTTACCTCTATAATTCATTAATGAATACTTTACTTTTTCCTTCCAAATAGTCTCCTTCTTTTTCTTGATCTCATGGAACACATGATCATTAGAAAATTTCATTTCTACTTTCTCATCACATATAAAATGTTTCATAAAGCATTTGAATTCACAATATTCTAATTCCTTTTGATATCGTGGCTTTAATCCTGGGTAAAACTAATTTATCTAACTTTCAAGATCTTGGATAAAATTTGGAGCATACGTTTCCAGTCGAGTGTATATTTCTTCATAAACATCCACTAAGTCATTATAAGGCCCCAGCCTTAAACCTTAGTAAATCTTGAGTTATTACAAGATTACACATTGAGAATCTTTTCGGGTTTAGTGTTTTAGAGAATTAGATCATAAAACTTGCATTACATTCCACATATAAACAAAGTGGTTACATAAATATAGTATTCTTTTTTCCCATCAATGAAAACATATTTAAAATAAAACATGGATTCATTCATGACACTTCTATGACACTATCATCATATCATGTACCTTTCCCTTGACCTGTGAAAAACATTTCAAAAAATACTTGGGTTGAGCATAAAAACCTCAGTAAGGGATATAAAAATATGGAAAGGAAACATGGGTACATATATACATAATAATGAGACCATACATTACCAATAAAACATAATCACTTTAACATACCTCATAAAATCATGAATAAATCATAGAAATCATAAGACATAGAGGTAACATGAGGCATTCATAACATTCTTACGTAGGGAGTAACCCTCTTGGTTACGTTTGGAATACTCATCACAGTATATTCCCTAAATCTCTTCGGAAAAAACCTTAACGTTTCACTCCTTCGCGTTACCCAATGCATTGGAGAGCTATATTGGGCTCACCCGCCCTTAGTCTATCACGGAACAACCCATCTTCATAATAATTCCCATGAACCTCAACATAATCGTATCACATAAAACATGAATAAAAGAAACATAACATTTCCAAATTACAATCACAAGATATCAATACAACACAGTGATATAAAAACATCATGAAAACCATTTTCGATACCAAAATAAAAGAAAAGTAAAACATGGTATTTATTTTTCTTTTAAAAAGAAGGTACGGCTTGTAGAGGAAGCCTAAACACAAATAATGGTCACGGCGGTGGAGAAGTCGTTGTCGCCGCATACGTACAACAAAAACATTCCCTTTTGTCGTTTAGTAAACGCTTCATATAAAAAAGATTCCTTTTGGATAGAAGTAAAGGTCAAAGGGGATTATACACCGTATAAAAAAAGTTGTGTATAAAATAAAATATGCCTCAATTAAAGGAGATTGAGACGATGTCCCATACCTCGGGTCCGACTTGACTCGATCGTTCTTTAATGTCCTTAAAATCGGGTAACTCTCTTAGATTTGAGCTCAAAGGCTTTTTTGGAAAGTCTTCTGCCCAAAGTGAGGCTTCCAAAAGTAAGAGAGAGATTTGGAGAGCCATAATGGCTAGGGGTTGGCCGAGCCAAAGGCTTTGGGAGTGTGGGAAAATAGGTAGAGGTGGGGGCCTTTTATAAGAGGAGAGGAGGGGCACTCTTGGAAAGTAAAGACAAGTTACTTTATTTTAAAATGAGTTTCGGATTCAAAAGGTCACACATTGATATAATTCGAGGATAAGGTGATAAGGGTTCTAAATCCACCCATCCAATAGGGTTTGGACATGTGTAGGTCATAGATTTTACATTATCTTTTAATTTTATTTAAATCCTTTATTAATGAGGTAATCGCTACATCATTATGATGTCATAAATACATTTATTTATTTAATGTCAAAAAATTATAAAAAATATAATATGATGTAGGAAATATTTTTAGATTTCCAATGAATATTTATAGTAAAACATCTGACATGTATAACCCCGTATAAAAATTGTTTTCGTAAAACATATTATGTTTGTGTCATTTTTACTTTTACATTAAATAAAAAGTTATTTATGTCATTTTCCAACCAAAGTGGCTCCATGGGGTCCCCAAGTTGACCCATGGATTGTCTTGGTCGGCCATGACACATCCAATGAGGTTAGGTCATGTGTTTAGGTCATTTCATATTAATAAAGCATTATTTTTACCTTAGACTAAACTAATTACCACTAATCGCGATTAAAAACTTAATAAGTTACTATTCACAAAAAAAATATTTTAATCTCATTGTGTCATGACCCCTCCCCGGGGCCCATGTCTTGACTACCCAAAGCCCAACTTCCATAGGCAAGGGGCCGACAACTAGCACCAAGGCGTAAATCCAGGTAAAAAGGGAAGGAATTGCCTTTGTAATGTAAACAAGCACCATAGAGTAAGCAAGCGGAAAGTAAACACTAAGTGAAAGCAGAGTACAACTATCAGTGCGGAAAAGTAAATGGGCCAGTATACAAACCCCAACTGAAAGTAAAGTACAACTCAAAAAGGAAAACAGCAACTGAAAAGTAAAAGCAGCTACGCCGAGTCGCCCTCTGGAAATCCCACCTGAAGGGTGGGTACAGATAGCTCCACATCTTTTCGGGTCCCGCCGTCCGCTCCGAGTACGTCCCGCCCAGTGGTCCACCCCCAGGTACCGTCCTACTCTGCAAGCCTCAACCACGATCAACTCTGTCCTTTGTCTGCATCCAACACAATGTAGTGCGGGCATAGCTCGTGCAGGGGTGAGTATAAGCTACTCAGTAGGGACCCAAAGACCCCCGAAGGTCTCCCAAAATCCACAAAAGATAAACCACAAAGAAAAATAAAACCACGAAGTAACAACCGACACTGCTTAGGTATATGCCCATACATATACCAAAGTCATCATTTCAAGACGCTCCAACCTCCGAGCCCAAGTACAACTCAGTCCACATAGGAAAGTATACGTATTCCACACAGGAAAGAAACACGTAATCCACAAAGGATAGCACAACACAATCCACACACGAAAGCAACAGGATTCAGCTCACAAAGGTATACATCATCGAAAAGGTGAAAGAGATGATCAGACATAGATTTTGAATCATCTAAGCTGGGACCCACATAGGATACAAGACCAGCCGTCTTCATTGTTTCATTTATACTCGGACCCACATAGGATACAAGACCAGCACTGAATCATCAAAGCTGGGACCCACATAGGATACAAGACCAGCACAGCTAAGACCCACATAGGATACAAGACTAGTTGTCTTCATTGATTCATCTATACTGGGTCCCAGATAGGATACAAGACCAGTATTGAATCATCTAAGCTGGGAACCACTTAGGATACAAGACCAGCACAGCTAGGACCTACATAGGATACAAGACCAGCTGTCTTCATTGATTCATCTATACTGGGACTCACATAGGATACAAGACCAGTATTGAATCATCAAAGCTGGGACCCACAAAGGATACAAGACCAGCATGGCTGAGACCCACATAGGATACAAGACCACCACTATTCATCGTCGCAGTCCACTGAGGATCTCTGCATAGTCGTCGTCGCAGTCACAGTAGCAGTCGCAGCCAGCTCTAGGGTTCCCGCACACAGCAAGCTCATTCGGGAGGGTCTGCTCCATGAGCCGAGAGGCCGATACATCAACTGTCACAAAGTCCAGAGTTGATGTATCCAAAAGTTCCGTATCGTCAACAGGAACTCAACGCAACAGACTGCGCGTCAATCAGACGCCCGGTCCGAGAGTTATTGGCTTTTTCGTCCCAGGGGCCCGGTTGGTTTTTAAGGCAAAACCAACCCGACCATACTCCACCGACGTCCAAACCACGGGCGGAGTATGCCAAAAGATCCGTCTCACTAAGAGGAACTTAACAAAGTCGACGACACATCATTCGGACGTCCGTAGCTCAAGATATGAGTGTTTCTGCTCCAAGGGCCCGGTTGGTTTCGTGTACGAACCAACCCGGCCAAACTCAAAGTATTCCGAAACCTTGAGTGCGATATACCGAAACGACCGTCTCGATCCAACGATCGCATCGCCGCTTACGGCGAGTCGTTTGGAGGCTCGTAGATCATGTTACGGGCATTTGACCGAAAGTGGACCAAAAACGGGGGTTTGGGCCTGGGGCGACCCCCACCCCCCCATGGGTCGGCCGAACCGGGTCCACCCGACCCGGGTCTGACCCGGATGGGCCCGGCCCGGCCCGGCCCGGCTCGGTCCGGCTCGGTTCGGTCCGGCCTGACCGCCCGGCCGTGGCTCGGCCAGAGTGGCGTAGCCGATTCGCGGGCGGGGTGTGCGGCTCCCCCGTCCTTCGCCGTTAATTGAGGCCGGCGGAACAGTCGGCCGCCTCCCTTCCGGCGGCGCGCCGCCGCCGCCTTCCGCGGACCACCGGACGCGCTCCGGTGGTCCGTTCCTTCTTCTGTCTTCGCCTATGGCCCCCCGGGACCCCACCTTCACTGCGAAGGGATTCAAACGCCCAAACGGCCTGCTTCGTCGTCGCCCGTCAATCTGCATGTCAAAACGAAACACCCCATCTTCGTGGTTCTCCGGCGCGGCATGTTGGCTCCGCGCCCCTTCGTCGTGGCTCCTCTATGGTCGCGAGGCCTTCGACTCCCTTCGACGCGGCGCGACGGCATCGCTTTCTTGTTCGACTTCTCAGTGTGTCCCGACGGCGTCGCGTAATACTTTCCAAGCGATTCTCGCGTGGTGCGACGACACCACGCCATTCCGTTCCATCCATATTAGAAACAATAACAATAATGGAGGAGGGTCGGACATGTTTGTGCGGTACGACCCCCTCTCGTTAATTGATAACAACTGGTTTTGAAATCACGAAGGATGACAAGATAGAATTCACGAATGAAATAATTAAATAATAAACTTCAACATCAATCCGCATGAACAAACGATCTGCGGATCAACCTGGAATTGGTTGGTCCGTGCTCGTCGTTCTATTCTCAAAAGATAAGAGAATTCCAAAATAAATTCCCCTACCTCGGTTTCAAGAGCGTAGCACGTCAACAAGCCGTGGAAGACAAGCTTCACAGTGGTCGGGCGTCACGGTAATCGTACGTCGATTCTGTTGACGTCGAGGTGCGTCCGAATAGGTACGTCGCTGGAGAAGCTTCGTAAGCTGACAGAGAAAGCCCGAGGAGGAAGTGGTGTCTCCTTTCGTTGACACATGAAGAAGATCGAAAGAAGTGGCGTCGTCGATCTTCGGAAACTCACCGGCTGCGAAGAAGAGAAGAGACGACATGTCTTTCTCTTCTTATGGTGACGGCGTTCTTCATCAGAGCCTAAGCGTTCTTAGTGTTCTTCGTCGAGGTTGAAGAAGAAGAAGAAGATGCTTCCCAACTCTCTCAAAGTGACAAAACTGTATCCAAAGAAAATAAAATAAGACTCTTTCTTATTTTATTAACACAACAACACATTTGAATTTCAAGAGTTTGAAATTCAAAACCACCCACAACTCAACTCATTAAACTCATCACATTTAAGTCATAGGTTATGACTTAAGATAACAAAATTAAAGTGGGATTTGAGGGGTGTTTTAAAGGATATGAAGGGGTGGGGTTCGTGTTGACCCCACCACCCTCATAACCTCCCAAGGGAGGTTGGGTGGTTACCCAACTTCCATCAAGACAACACTTAGAGTAAAATAATAAAAATTGTAGTGTAACTATAAAATAAACTTCCAAAATCTTTATTATCAACACTCGCATAAACGCAACCCCGGAACAGGAGTTCCTAAGCAACTACCGGTGTTGCGGTTCCATCAGTGCCCTCAGAATTCGATTCTGGGCACTGGTTCAAAAGTTAGAAATTCCCGCTCGTTCGTTCACTGAGCGTACTCGATCCAAACTTAGGAAAATGATTCCGGGCACACCAGGCCTCGGAATCAGGTTCCGTCAGAAACTACGTTTTTGTAAAATCCCAAATAAAATTAAGAAAAAATATCCCTTGAATTTTACGGGTCTTTAAATTACTCCCACCACAGGGCTTTACGTCCCCGTAAAGCTTCAACACAAACTAGGGATACAAAGGCGGTAGAGCTAGGCGGTAAGCCACCTCGCCAATCCTGCTGAGGACCTGGAAGGGTCCGATGAAGCATGGAGACAACTTGCCACCTTGGTTAAATCTTCTTAATCTATGTCGAGGTGAGACCCGCATGAATACATGGTCTCCATCCTCAAACTCTAGTGGCCTCCACCTCCTGCCAACGAAAGACTTCTGTCGGCTCTGAGCTGTCTTCATCCGCTCCTGGATGACCTGGACCTCCTCTATCATGGCCTAGACCCCTTCTAGTCCCAAAAGAGCTGCTATGATTTCTTCTTTGCCGATTAAGGGAAATCTCGTCTCATCCCTTGGATGAACCACGTTCTTTGCCAAATACAGTCAATCTGATATGGATGATACTAATCCATACCAAGGATGACTTCGTAAGGCCTCGACACTACTACTAAGAGATCCAACCGTTACTCTCACCTTCAAGGGTTCAGTCACACTGTCGGCATCAGTGTGTGGTAACTAGGTCTTCTCCAGTAGATGTCTCACAAGTGAGAGTCAAGTCAACAGTCAAAACTGGAACCTCTTAGTAACAACACAAAAGAGGACAGGAATGAAAACTCACAAAGGTATGCGTCTTTTATTATTGCAGTTCATAATACAAAGACGCTACACAATAGAAACAAGGAACTAGAAGTACAAAAGACGTATCCACTAGTCCCGCTCCTGTCCATTTTCTCCCAGAGCTCCATGATCGAAAGCCTCAGCTACCTGAAGCTGAGATCTCGCATGTCCACCGACTACCTGCGGTCGAGCCGGACCTCCTGGTGGTGGTGGTGCCAACACCTAGAAGTGTCTCCCCCCATTGTCTACTCGGCCAGCTCCTCTGCCTCGTCCGCCTGCACCCTGCGGACCACCGTGGCCGAACCTCTGTCTGGGAGGTCCCTCTACCACCTACTACTCATCTGCAAGACGATTTGGGCAGTCTCGAGCCATGTTTCCTTGCCGGCTGCATGCGTGGCAATGCCTACCCCTCGTGTAGCTGGCTCTCCATCGTGAGCCCTACACAATCGAATCTTCATCCAATGACTGCCCATTTGATGGTCTGGCCCGTTTGGACCTTTGCATCACCTGTCTACTGCCAAATGCAGAAGACCCTTCTACGAGCCGTTCTGCGGAGGGCCCTTTCACTGGAGTGTGCTCGGTGAGAAAACTCTCCACTAGAAGGGCTCTCTCCAACACCTCAACCTATGTCGGAATGTTGAGGGAGATCATCAAAGCCCTGATCTCGTGCCTCAGTCCCTGCTCGAAGGTTTGGGCCCGAATGAACGGGTCTCGTACCATATCTGTGGAGGAGCACGATAGATCAGTAAACCTCACCGTGTACTGGGCTACTGTCATGCTGCCATGCCACAACTGTAGTAGCTCCTAGATGCGCACCTCTCGGAGGGTGGCTGGTGCTGGAAGTATCGGTGGCTCGGCGGGTAGTGCTACCACCGGTGCCACTGATGACAAAGGGCCCTACACCGAGGCCTCGTCGCTCGGTGGGCTGTCGTCACGCTCGACTCTCGGAACCCTAGCTGACTGCCGTCGTGGGGCCATCCTGAAAAGGAAACAGGTGCGCCACGGTCAAACAGTATACCTGGTTAGCTGACACAAGTAATCACAAAGAAAAATTGAAACACACACGCAATCAATGTTTTCGTGTATTAAGTCGGAAATTAGAAGTCAGGGTCCTAGTGTACGGATACGTCGGCCGCCGCACCAACACTGAACTTCCTGGACTGATAACCACACTCAATACGCTAAACACTATTGCTTCACTTAGAAAAGATCAGAGTTCGCGGTATAACTAAACTCCTCTGATACCAATTGGTCACGACCCGTCCTCGGGGCCCATGTCGTGACTACCCCAATCCCGCCTTCCATAGGCCAGGGGATGGCGACTAGCACCAAGGTGTAAATCCCGGTAAAAAGGGAAGGCATTGCCTTTGTAAATTAAACAAGCACCACAGAGTAAGCAAGCGGAAAGTAAACACTAAGTGAAAGTAGAGTACAACTATCAGTGCAGAAAAGTAAATGGGCCAGTATACAAACCCCAACTGAAAAGTAAAGTACAACTCGAAAAGGAAAACAGAAACTGAAAAGTAAAAGCAGCTATGCCGAGTCGCCCTTTGGAAATCCCACCTGAAGGGTGGGTACAGATAGCTCTACAGCTCCTCGGGTCCCGCCGTCCGCTCTGAGTACGTCCCGCCCAGTGGTCCACCTCTAGGTACCGTCCCTCTCTACAAGCCTCAACCACGATCAACGCTGTCCGTCGTCTGCAACCAACACAACGTAGTGCGGGCATAGACCGTGCATGGGTGAGTATAAGCTACTCAGTAGGGACCCCAAGACCCCCGAAGGTCTACCAAAATCCACAAAGGATAAACCACAAAGGAAAGATAAAACCACGATGTAACAACCGAAACTTCTTAGGTATATGCCCATACATATACCTAAGTCATCATTTCAATACGCTCCAACCTCTGAGCCCATGTACAACTCAGTCCACACAGGAAAGTATATGTATTCCACACAGGAAATCAAAACGTAATCCACACAGGTTAGCACAACACAATCCACACAGGAAAGCAACAGGATTCAGCTCACAGAGGTATACATCATCGAAAAGGTGAAAGAGATGATTAGACATAGATACTGAATCATCTAAGCTAGGACCCACATAGGATACAAGACCAGCCGTCATCATTGTTTGATTTATGCTGGGACCCACATAGGAGACAAGACCAGCACTGAATCATCAAAGCTGGGACCCACATAGGATACAAGACCAGCACAGCTATGACCCACATAAGATACAAGACCAGCTGTCTTCATTGATTCATCTATACTGGGACCCACATAGGATACAAGACCAGCACCGCTAGGACCCACATAGGATACAAGACCAGCTGTCTTCATTGATTCATCTATACTGGGACCCACATAGGATACAAGACCAGTATTGAATCATCTAAGATGGGACCCACAAAGGATACAAGACCATCATGGCTGGGACCCACATAGGATACAAGACCAGCACTCTTCATCGTCGCAGTCCACTGAGGATCTCTGCACTATCGTCGTCGCAGTCACAGTAGCAGTCGCAGCCAGCTCTAGGGTTCCCGCACACAGCAAGCTCGTTCGAGAGGGTCTGCTCCACGAGCCGAGAGGTTGACACATAAACTGTCACAAAGTCCAGAGTTGATGTATCCAAAAGTTCCGTATCGTCAATAGGAACTCAACGCAACAGACGGCGCGTCAATCGGACGCCCGGTCTGAGAGTTATCAGCTTTTTCGTCCCAGGGGCCCGGTTGGTTTTTAAGGTAAAAACAACCCGACCGTACTCCAACTGCTTCCAAACCTCGGACGGAGTATGCCAAAAGATCCGTCTCACGAATAGGAACTCAACAAAGTCGACGGCACGTCATTCGGACGTCCGTAGCTCAAGATATGAGTGTTTCCGCTCCGAGGGCCCGGTTGGTTTCGTGTAGGAACCAACCCGGGCAAACTAAAAGTATTCTGAAACCTTGAGTGCGATATACCGAAACGACCGTCTCGATCCGAGGATCGCATCTCCACTGACGGTGAGTCATTTATAGGCTCGTAGCTCATGTTAAAGGCATTTGACCGAAAGTGGCCCGAAAACGGGGGTCTAGGCCTGGGGCGACCCGGCCCAACCCCCCCCCCCCCCCCCCCCTTGGGCGGCCGAACCGGGTCGACCTGACTCGGGTCCGACCCGGATGGGCCCGGCCCGGTCCGGTTTGGTCCGGCCCGACCGGCCGGCCGTGGCTCGGCTAGCGTGGCCGAGCCTATTCGCGGGCGGGGTGCGCGGCTCCCCCACCCTTCACCGTTAATTGTGGCCGGTGGAACCGCCGGCCGCCTCCCTTCCTGCGGCGTGCCGCTGCCGCCTTCTGCGGACCACCGGACGCACTCCGGTGGTCCATTCCTTCTGTCGTCCTCTCCTATGGTCCCCCCCGGACCCCACCTTCACTGCGAAGGGATTCAAACGCCCAAACGGCCTACTTCGTCATCGCCCGTCAATCCGCATGTCAAAACGAAACGCGCCATCTTCGTGGTTCTCCGACGCGGCATGCTGGCGCCGCACCCCTTCTTCATGTCTCCGCTATGGCCGCGGCGCCTTCGACTTCCTTCGACGCGGTGCGACGACATCGGGTTCTTGTTTGACTTCTCAGTGTGGTGCGACGGCGTCGCATAATACTTGTCGAGCGATTCTCGCGTGGTGCGACGGCACCACGCCATTCTGTTCCATCCATAATAGAAACAATATCAATAATGGAGCAGGGTCGGCCGTGTTTCTGCGGTCCGGCCCCCTCTCGTTAATCGATAACAACTGGTAGTAAAATCACGAAGGATGACAAGGTAGAATTCACGAACGAAATAATTAAATAATAAACTTCAACATCAATCCGCATGAACGAACGATCCACGGATCAACCTGGAATTGGTTGGTCCGCGCTCGTCGTTCTATTCTCAAAAAATAAGAGAATTCCAAAATAAATTCCCCTACCACGGTTTCAAGAGCGGAGCACATCAACAAGCCACGGAAGACAAGCGTCGCGGTGGTCGGGCTTCGCGGTAATCGTACTTAGATTCCGTTGACGCCGAGGTTCATCCGAAGAGGTACATTGCTGGAGAATCTTCGTAAGCTGACATAGAAAGACCGAGGAGGAAGTGGTGTCTCCTTTCATTGACATGTGAAGAAGATTGAAAGAATCGGGTTCGTCGATCTTCAGAAACACACCGGCTGTAGCGAAGAGAAGAGACGACACATCTTTCTCTTCTTATGGTGATGATGTTCTTTGTCGGAGCCTAAGTGTTCTTCGTGTTCTTCGTCGAGGTTGAAGAAGAAGAAGAAGATGCTTCCCAACTCTCTCAAAGTGACAAAACTCTAACCAAAGAAAATAAAATAAGACTCTTTCTTATTTTATTAACACAACAACACATTTTAATTTAAAGAGTTTGAAATTCAAAACCACCCACAACTCACCTCATTAAACTCATCACATTTAAGACATAGGTTATAACTTAAGATAAGAAAATTAAAGTGGGAGTTGAGGGGGGTTTTAGAGGATATGAAGGGGTGGGGTTCGTGTGGGCCCCACCACCCTCATAACCTCCCAAGGGAGGTTGGGTGGTTACCCAACTTCCATCAAGACAACACTTAGAGAAAAATAATAAAAATTATAATGTAAGTATAAAATAAACTTCCACAATTTTTATTATCAACACTCGAGTAAACGCAACTCCGGAACAGGAGTTCCTAAGAAACTACCGGCACTGCGGTTCCATCCGTGCCCTCGGAATTCGATTCCAGGAACCGGTTCAAAATTTAGAACTTCCCGCTCATTTGTTCACTGAATGTACCCGAGCAAAACATCGGTAAATGATTCCGGGCACACCGAGCCTCGGAATCAGGTGCCGTCAGAAATTGCGTTCTTGTAAAATCCCAAAGAAAATTAAGAAAAAATTTCCCTTGAATTTTACGGGTCTTTACACATTGAACCACATTTTACTTCTTAATGACAACCATGTATGTCGGATTTTTGAAATTCAAAACACAGAGGTGAAAAATTTCATTTAAACGAAAAATCAGTTTCTTTAACTACCACTTAGTGATTTCACTATTCATCAAAAATTGATGTTTTTCAGAAAAATACCAAAACATCACCATAAGAAATATTTGATATTCTCAATTCAAAAATGAAGTCTATTTTAAAAAATTCAAAACATATAAGTCACATTAATTAATTAAATAATTAATTACCGTTGTCAGAGAAAATAGCGTGTTTTATGGAAAAATAAGTATCAAAAGATTGACACCAGTTTAAGTCCAATTTCAAAGTGAAATTGATTCCAATGACCACCATTGGATTAATGGTAAAAATATATTCTAATTTCACTTCAAAATCAATTCAAAACATAATCTAATCATATAAATAAATTAGAATAGAAATCAGTTTTGATGTAAAATGCAGTATTTTTTACTATTTATTAAAAAATGAACATTGTCAGAAAAATACCAAAAATTCACACAATGTAAATTTTGATGTCACAATCATAAAGAATAAGTTTATTTTGCCAAACATAGTTTATAAAATTGTCAAAAGATAGATTCAATAATGGTTTGCCATCAAAAGGGAGTAAAACAATCTTTTAAAAATATTAGTGTATTCAATGCTTAAGATTGGATTTATTTTCATTTTAAGCCTCTAAAACACTATCTAATTCATTAATAGACATAGATAAAAATATCTATTATTAATTAATGACTTGGGATGTTACATCCTCCCCCCCCCCCCCCTTTAGAAAATTTCATCCCCGCAATTTATTTACTTATCAAATAAATGGGGGTACTTATCCCTCATTTCATTTTCAGATTCCCATGTTGCCTCTTCAATCATGTAGTTTTTCCACAAAACCTTTACCTGATTAATCACCTTATTCCATAACAGTTGCTCCATGTGGTCAAGAATCAGGACCGGTTGTTCCTCATAAGATAGGTTCTCTTCCAGCTGAACTAACTCTGGACTCAAAACATGAGATGGATCTGGCATATACTTTCTCAACATCGAAACATGAAAAACATTGTGTACCTGAGATAAACTCGGAGGTAAAGCCACTCGGTATGAAACTGATCCAACTCATTCCAGAATTTCATGTGGTCCAATGAACCTTGGACTCAGCTTTCCTTTCATACCAAAAAGCATCACATTTTTCCATTTGTGATACTTTGAGAAAAACATGATCACCTACCTCAAAAGATAGATCCTTCCTCCTGTTATCTGCATAACTCTTCTGCTTACTCTGAGCTGTTCTCATGTGCTTCTGAATCAGCTGATCTTTTTATGCCATCTCTTCTACAAATTCTGGTCCCATCAACTTCCTTTCACCCACTTTATCACAGAAAGCTAGAGTTCAACACCGCTTCCCATATAACACCTCAAATGGTGCCATCTGTATACTGGAATGAAAATTGTTATTATATGAAAATTAAACCAAAGAAAGATGTTGGTCCCAACATCCCTGATAATCCATAGAGCAAGAATGTAGCATATCCTCCAAGGTCTGAATTGTTCGTTCTGACTGCCCATCTGATTGAGGATTAAAAGCTGTACTATAATTTAATTCAGTACCCAACGACTTCTGAAGGCCTTTCCAAAAGTTAGAAGTGAACCTGGGATCACGATCAGATACAATGGAGAGAGGAACTCTATGTAACCTGACTATCTCTTTAAGATACAAACGAGAAAGTTGATCTAGGGAAAAAGTATCTCATATAGCAAGAAAATGAGCAGATTTAGTCAAGCGATCAACAATAACCCAGATTGCATTATTACCTCGAGATGTCTTCGGTAATCCAACAACAAAGTCCATGGATATATTCTCCCATTTCCACTCTGGCACTGGTAAAGGCTGAATCATCCCTTTCGGTAACTGCCGCTCTGCTTTAACCTGTTGACATGTCAAACACTTCACAGTAAAATCAACAATATCTATTTTCATTCCATCCCACCAGAAATACTCTCGCAGATCTCTATACATCTTAGTACTGCCTGGATGATCTGAAAATGGAGAACTATGATCTTCACATAACAACTCTCTCTTCAACTGTGAATCACATGGCACACACAATCTCTTCCCAAATCTCAAAACACAATCATTATAAATGTTGAATTCAGGCAACTTACCTTTCTGAACTACCTCTACCTTTTTCTGCACCTCACTGTCTTGCTTCTGTGCTTGATTGATTCTATCTGATAGAGATGATCTCACTGATACCTGAAACAAAACAGATGAACTTCCTGCACCAACAACTTCTATGCCAATTTTCATCAAATCCTTAACCAAAGGATCATGTTCCAAACGCAACATTGCTAATGAAGCATTACTTTTTCGACTCAAAGCATCTGCCACTTTATTTTCTTTTTCCGGATGGTAATGAATTGTACAATCATAATCCTTGATTAATTCTAGCCATCTCCTTTGTCTCATATTCAATTAATTCTGAGTGAATATATAATTTAAACTTTTGTGATCGGTATATATTTCACACTTTACTCCATACAAATGATGCCTCCAAATTTTTAAATCGAAAACAGCAGAAGCTAATTCCAAATCATGTGTAGGGTAATTTAACTCATGAGTTTTCAACTATCGTGAAGCATAAGCAATTACCTGATCATTCTGCATTAGGACGCAACCAAGTCCTTTCAATGAAGCATCACTGTATATAACAAACTCACCATTCCTGGAAGGTAGTGCCAAAACTGGAGCATTCACCAATCTTCTTTTCAATTCCTGAAAACAATCATCACATTCTTTTGTCCAGATAAACTTAACACCCTTCCGAGTTAGCTTAGTCATTGGACTAGATAATCGTGAAAAATTTCTAACAAACCTTCGGTAATAGCCTGCCAAACCAAGGAAGCTACGAATCTCAGTTACATTTGTGGGTCTTGGCCATTCTTCCACAACTTTTGTTTTACAGGATCAAGAGTTCTTCTATCTTTAGAAACAGTGTGACCATGGAAATAAATTTGTTGCAACCAAAACTCACACTTGCTTAATTTTTCATACAGTTTCTTTTCTTTTAAGGTTTGCAAGATAACCCTTAAATGTCTTTCATGCTCCTCTTTACTTTTAGAAAACACCAAAATATCATCAATGAAAACCACCACAAACATATCCAAGAACTCATGGAAAATTCTATTCATTAAGTCAATGAATATAGCAGGTGCATTGGTTATCCCAAAAGGCATTACTACAAATTCATAATTGCCATATCTCGTATGGAACATGGTCTTAGGAATACCTGCCTCCTTTACCTTCAGCTGATGGTACCCTGATCTCAGGTCAATATTTGAAAAAAACTGAGCTCCCTGGAGCTGATCAAACAAATCATCAATATGAGGCAAAGGATATTTTTTCTTAACAGTGATGTTATTCAAGGCTCTATAATCAATGCAAAGTCTCATAGAACCATCTTTCTTTTTAACAAATAAAACAGGAGCACCCCAAGGTGATGTGCTAGGTTGAATGAAACCTTTCTCTAATAAATCATGCAATTGATCCTTCAACTCTAAAAGTTCAATTTGATCCATTCGATAAGGGGGTTTTGAAATTGGCTTAGCATCGGTAAATAATTCAATAGTAAACTCAACTTCCCGATCTGGTATTATTCCAGGCAACTCATCAGGAAAAACATCAGGATACTCATTTACCACTGGCACATCATTAATCTGAATAGTTCCTTTATTTTCAACGATGTGCGCAAGGTAACATTCATTTCCATCTTTTACAAGTTTCTTGACCTCTTGATAAGTTATCAACAGTAAGGGTTCATTCTTGTACACAAACTGAATGTCTTTCTGAAAATAAACTTCTTTATCTCTATAGTCAATGTTAGCATGGTATATAGAGAGCCAATCCATACCAAGGATAACATCAAAATCTACTAGAGGTATAACAATAAGGTTTGCAAGTAGGTTCTTTCCACAGATAAGGATATGAAGATTCTTATAAATTCTTTTTGCCTCAACATTTCCCCCAGGTGTTTTTACCTCAAGTTCAGAAGTCACTTCTTTAGATGGTATTCCCATTTTACTTGAAAAGTTTTCAGAGATGAAAGAATGTGTAGACCCCGAATCAAACAACACACTGGCATAATATGAAAAAACAAACAAAGTACATGATACAACTTCATTTGATGGCCTGACGTCTGCCGAAGTAGTTGCAAAAGATTTCACCACCCCTTTCTGATTGTAGTCTAACTGCTTCCCATCACTCAAGCTCTTTGTCGGACACTCGTTTGCATAGTGACCCATCTCATTGCACTTATAACATTTCACTAACTGTAAATCAAATTTGGTCTTACCTTCACCTTGATCATTTTCAGTGCAATCACGAGCCTTATGTCCCATCTTACCACATCGGTAGCACTTTCCAGAATTCAGAAGACATTCCCCAGCATGCCTTTTTCCACATTTATCACAAACTGGAAACTTCGTTTTCTTACCATCAGACTTTTTTGAAGAATTTTTACCTTTCTCCTGCCACCTCGGTCTCTTCTTCTGTTGGTTGTTATATAACACTTGATCATCGGCGAGCTCCATTTCCACCTTCTCAGCACATCGAACAAGATTTTCATAACATTTAAACTCATGAGAAGCTAATGCCCTTCGATATTTTGGATTTAATCCTGAGTAAAAATGATTGATTTTACTATCAAGGTGTCAGATAAAATTTGGAGCATACCTTGCCAATCGAGTGAACCTTTCTTCATAGGTAGCCACTGAGGCTTCCTCTTGCCTCAATTCCAAGAATTGCTTTTCCATCCTATGTCGAACAGCCTTAGGGAAATACTTCTCAAGAATCATACCTTTGAATTCCTCCCAATCGAGAGCATCAATCTCATCAGCGTCCTTGATATTTTTAACCATCGACCACCACTGATCTGCCTCACCCTCCAAACGGTAAATAGCAAGACTAACCTTTTGATTGTATGAACACCCCATGACATCGAAAGTCTTCTCCGGTGCTTTAATCCACCCTTCAGCTAGCACAAGGTCAGATGATCATCTGAGTGATGGGGGATGTTGCCTCATGAAATGTTCCACCACTGACATGTTCCTCTGCGGTTGATCTGGCAGATCTCTTTCATGGATACCACCACCATTTATAGCCTGAGTCAACTGTGCCATCACTGCAACAAACTGTTCAGTTCCAATTCTGACCATCTCGGGATGCTGATTTGGAAGGTTATTTCCTTCTATATGCTATCCTAGCACTGCTTCCCTGTTTCCTCTGCGGAAAACCATTCTGAACAAACATGTCTTAGATGAAGCAACATGGTAATCTTCAAATACTATATCACTTCAATTTGACCATAAAAAAATATTTTTGGATAATCATTTAATAGAATTCTAACTCCTAATGTTATCTAAACCGACCTTTGATACCAACTATAAGGCCCCATCCTTAATCCTTACTTAATCTTGAGTTATTACAAGATTACACATTGAGGATCTTTTCGGGTTTAGAGTTTTATAGAATTAGATCATAAAACATGAATTACATTCCACAAATAAAAAAAGTGGTTACATAAAGATAGTATTCTTCTTTCCCATCAAGGAAAACATAATTAAAATAAAACATGGATTCTTTTTTGACACTTCCTTGACACTATCATCATATCATGTACCTTTCCCTTGACCTGTGAAAAACATTTCAAAAAAAACTTGGGATGAGCATAAAAAGCTCAGTAAGGGATATAAAAATATGGAAAGGAAACATGGGTACATATATACATAAGAATGAGATCATACATACCCATAAAACATAAGCACTTTAACATACCTCATAAAATCATGAATAAATCATAGAAATCATAATACATAAAGGTAACTTGAGGAATTCATAACATTCTTACGTAGGGAGTAACCCTCTTGGTTACGTTTGGAATACCCATCACAGTATATTCCCTAAATCTCTTCGGAGAAACCTTAACATTTCACTCCTTCGCGTTACCCAATGCATTGTAGAGCTATATCGGGCTCACCCGCCCTTAGTCTATCACGGAACCACCCATCATCATAATAATGCCCAAGAACCTGAACATAATTGTATCACATAAAACATGCATAAAGGAAACATAACATTTCCACATTACAATCACAAGATATCAATACAACACATTGATATAAAAACATCACGAAAACCATTTTCAATACCAAAATAAAAGAAAAGTAAAACATGGTATTTATTTTCCTTTTAAAAAGAAGGTATGACTTGTAGAGGAAGCCGAACCTCAAATAATGGTCACGACGGTGGAGAAGTCGTTGTCACCGCACACGTACGACAAAAACATTCCCTTTTATCGTTTAGTAAACGCTTCGTATAAAAAAGATTCCTTTTAGATAGACGTAAAAGTCAAAGGGGTTTATACACCGTATAAAGGAATGTTGTGTATAAAATAAAATATGCCTCAATGAAAGGAGATTGAGACGAAGTCCCATACATTGGTTCCGACTTGACTCGATCGTTCTTTAATGTCCTTAAAATCGGGTAACTCTCTAATATTTGAGCTCAAAGGCTTCATTTGGAAGTGTTCTGCCCAAAGTGAGGCTTCAAGGAGTAAGAGAGGGATGTGGAGAGCCAAAATGGGCAGGGTTTGGCCGAGCCAAAGGCTTTGGGAGTGTGGGAAAAGAGGTAGAGGTGGGGGCCTTTTATAAGAGGAGAGGAGGGGCACTCTTGGAAAGTAAAGATAAGTTACTTTATTTTAAAATGAGTTTCGGATTCAAAAGGTCCCACATTGATATAATTCGAGGATAAGGTGATAAGGGTTAGAAATACACCCATCCAATAGGTTTTGGACATGTGTAGGTCATAGATTTTACATTATCTTTTCATTTTATTTAAATCCTTTATTAAGGAGGTAATAACTACATCATTATGATGTCATAAATACATTTATTTATTTAATGTCAAAAAATTATAAAAAATATACTATGATGTAGGAAATAATTTTATATTTCCAATGAATATTTATAGTAAAAAATATGACATATATAACCCCATATAAAAATTGTTTTCGTAAAACATATTATGTTTGTGTCATTTTTACTTTTACATTAAATAAAAAGTTATTTATGTCATTTCCCAACCAAAGTGGCTCCATGGGGTCCCCAAGTTAACCCATGGATTTTCTTGGTCGGCCATTACACATCCAATGAGGTTAGGATATGTTTCTAGGTCATTTCATATTATTAAAGCATTATTTTTACCTTAAACTACACTAATTACCACTAATCGCGATTAAAAACATAATAAGTTACTATTCATCAAAAAATTATTTTTATCTCATTGAACCAAATTTTACTTCTTAATGACAACAATGTATGTCATATTTTTTAAATTCAAATCACAAAGGTGGCAAAATTTTATTTAAACGAAAAATCAGTTTCTTTAACTACCACTTAGTGATTTCACTATTCATCAAAAATTGATGTTTTTCAGAAAAATACAAAAAATTAACCCTAATATATAATTGATATTATTAATTAAAAAATGAAGTCTATTTTACAAAATTCAGAACATATAATTCACATTAATTAATTTAATAATTAATTCCCGCTGTCAGAGAAAATAGCGTGTTTTATGAAACAATAAGTATCAAAAGATTGACACCAGTTTAAGTCCAATTTCAAAGTGAAATTGATTCCAATGACCACCATTGGATTAAATGGTAAAAATATATTATAATTTCACATAAAAAACAATTCAAAAAATAATCTAATCATATAAATAAATTAGATTAAAAAGCATTTTTGATGTAAAATGCAGTATTTTTCACTATTCATTAAAAAATGAACATTGTCAGAAAAGTACCAAAAATTCACACAAAGTAAATTTTGATGTCCCAATCATAAAGAATAAGTTTATTTTGACAAAAATAGTTTATAAAATTTTCCAAATATAGATTCAAAAATGGTTTTCCATCAAAAGGTAGCAAAACAATCTTTTAAAAATATTAGTGTATTTCATGCTTAAGATTGGATTTATTTTCATTTTAAGCCTCTAAAACACTATCTAATTCATTAATAGACATAGATAAAAATATCTATTATTCATTAATTACTTGGGATGTTACAGTCATCCTCTTGCCTCAATTACAATAATTATTTTTCCATTCTATGTCGAACTGCCATAGGAATATATTTCTCATGAAACATACCATTGAATTCATTCCAACCAAGAGAATAAAAATCCTTATGGTCCCTGATATTTTTAGCCATCGACCACGACTGATCATATTTTCCTTTAAAAAGGTAAATATCAAGACTAACCTTATTATTTTATGTACTCCCAATGACATTGAGAGTATTTTATAGTGCTTTAATCCACTCTTCATCTTGCACAAGGTCAGATGATCCTTTTAATGGTAGGGGATGTTTCCTCATGAAATAAATCACAATAGAAATGTTTGTCTGTGGTTTATCTGGTTTATTTTGTGCATGAACACCACCACTACTTATCTCTAGAGTCAACTGAGTCATCACTACAACAAACTATTCAGGTCTGATTCAAACAATCTTAGGACACTGATTGGATGATTATTCTCTTTTATATGCCTTCCCTACATATATTTGATGTTTCCTCTATGGAAACCCCTTCTGAACAAACTTATCCTAGATGAATAAACCTGGGAATCTTAGAATACTATATCATTTCAATTTTACCATAATGTAAAAAACATTTATGGATATTATATTAATAGAATTCCAACTCTTAATGTTATTAAACTGAAATCTGATACCAACTGTAAGGCCCTAGCCTTAAACATTAAATAATAATGAATTAAGTTAATAATTCACATTGAGGATTTATTCAGGTTTATATCTTTATATAATTAGGTCATGAATTATACAAAACATCTTGAATATTATAAGTAGACACCTATACTAACTATCTTTTTTCATAAAACATAAACTCTTTAAAAATAAACATGTTTAGTTCCATATTTTAAATAGCATGACTTTTCTGTGATCCCATCATAAAACCTATTTATATTTATGTCATGTGAAAAAAATTATGTAACATTATATGGGCATTAAAATATTTGTAAGGGATACATAAAGATGTAAAACTATTAGTTTTTCAAAACAACATATAAACCATGAATACTTTATCATAATGTAATGCTTTTCACCTTAAAAAAGTAGCCAAAACCCTTCCATAAAAATATGCTCATACCTTACCCTTTTGTGTTACCAAAATATTACCATAAATCCCATAGAAAGTAACATATATCAAATAAAAGTTACTTGGGACATAAACATACTTAAATGGAATTACCATACGGTCGACTTCCGCACATATCACTAAATGGAATAGCCACACAGCTTACTTCCATACCCAATTCATTAGAGGTTATAATGTAACCACCCATCCTTGTATTATCATAGAACCACTCATCATTTGGTTTATCTTGTAACCATATGTCATTGGCTTATCACATAACCATCCGTCAAATGTCCATGTACAATTATATAATCATAACACATAAAATATTGAAAATATCAACAATTCACTAATAATATTTCATTTTCAATAACAAGAAATCATTTCAAAATATTGAAATAATAAATCTATTTCAATAACTATTTTAAATACAAAAACACCCAAAATTTTAAAAAATTACTTTTTTCCTTTCAAAAACATTAAGGCTTATAGAGGAAGCCAAATATTCAATAATGATTATGGGGGTGGAGTGGTCATTGTCATCACAAACGTTATAAAAGTCCTTTTATCATTTAGTAAAATGATTCATAGATAAATGACTCCCTTTTAACAGTATTAAAATGAAATGAGGTTTATTATACACTGTGTAAAATAAAGAGGTGTATATTATCAAAACATGCCTCAATGAAAAGTGATTGAGACGAATTCTCGTACCTCGTGGTCAAAATTCCCTTATCATCCAAATACTATTCATGATTTAAATTTAATATATATCATATATGTCTAGTATATATGTATTTATAATACTCCATAACTTTTGTAGATAAGAAATTAAATTTACCTTTCATGGAGATGGTAAGTTGTACTTACACAATACTTTACTTTCATTTATTTTTCATATTAAATAAATGAAAACTAAATTAAACATAGGTATATTATAATTTCAGTATAATATTATAGAATATATATTTTACATATTTTCATTAAATCTATCCTTCATACATTCCATTTATGGCATGAATGATTCATATCACTTTTAGGGGGCGGTAGTCCACACTTCCTCAAATGAAATTATAATATTTACACCTCATGATAAAAATAAAGGTATTTTTTTAAATAAACATTACAGTATCATAAATAAAACATAAATATGATTTATATCTTATTGAAATATAGTTCCATCATAATATCCAACATGAGAGGTGTTATGGGAAAATTGAACAATCATCGTTTCTTGAGGCAGTAGCTCGTCATACATATAAACAGTATGTTTATATCCATTAGATGGAGGTGTGCATAATTTTAGTTCAAATACATATCAAAAAACATCCTAGTATATTTAAGTTACTGGTTTTGTAATAAAATAGTTGAATAATGATTGTTTAGGGGGACATATATGGGAAATAAAAAAAATCTTGAGAGAAGACATTACCTCAAGTCGGGTAACACCTTTTGATTTAAGAAAAAAGGGTTTCTAGAATTTCCTTATTCCCAAGGTAAATATTATATGAGTAAGAGAAGAATATTCTGAGATTATTATAGTAAGGTTTGGGTGATCCATGTTTCTTGATAGGTGTTAGTAAGGGGTTAGAGGTGGTGGCCTTTTATAAGTGGGAGGAGGGACACTTTAGGAATGTCTTGAAAGATTATTATATTATAAACTGAGTTTTTATTTGAAAAGGTAAAAACCTCATTTATTTCAAAGATAAGATGAGTATTGTTCCAAATCCTCTCAACTAATAGTGTTTAGACAATTTTTTTGTTTCAAATTTAACCTTATCATTTAGCATTAACACTTAGTCATCAAATTTAACAATTTCCATGTCTTCCTCTATATTCACACTATATGGTTAATATAGTTACCATAAAATTCCAATTGAACCTATAGTGTTTTATTAATAACATTTAAAACATTATCTATGTCATTTGGATGTATCTTAGTTATATCATTTAATAAAATAGTATTTGTTTTAAAAACACAATTATGTTAATTTTTATACTATTCATATGAGGTATTTTTATAAAATCTATAACAACATGATTATTTCAAAAAAAACCACTTAATTCAAAGATAAAAAGTCTTAATAATCCCTAAAATTCGTGAACAGGATATTAAATTTCAAAATAAATTTATTTTAATATTTATAATCTCATTTATTTAAATCGTTCATTAATTTGGTAATCACTACATCATCATTGTATCATAAATAAATTTATTTTGTTGATGTCTAAATAATATAAATAATATACAATGATATAAGAAATCATTTTATTTTTCTAATTAATATTTAGAGACTAAATTATCACTTATATAACCCATTTAAATTTATTTTACTAAAAGATACATGTTTGTGTTATATTTTTACTTACTTTAAATTAATTCTTATAAAATGTCATTTTCATATCCATCTAGCACCATGGAGTCCCCAAATCGACCCAACCATGCCCATGGTCAGACATATATCATCCAATAAGTGTAGGATACGTTTTAGTGTAGTTTTATATTATTATAATATTATTTTTTACCCTTACCAGATTTACCCATAATCCATGGTAATTAAAATAATTACTAGAGTTACTATTCATAATGTCTAAAAATAAAAGGTACTTTTATACACAATTTTCATATCTAAATTAAAAATATAGAATACATTTTTCAAAATTCAAAACACAAAAATTGCAGCAATTTATTTAAAATTAATTCCCATAGTTAAAACTAAAAAGCGTGTTTTTAGGAAATAAAATCTTCCAAAAGATGAACATGTGTTTATGTCCAATTTCAATGTGAAATTACCTACTATTACAAAAATTGAATTAAATAATAAAAATATAATCCAATTAAACATTAAAATCAATTAAAATTACAACATATCAATATAAATAAATTAGATGAAATGGTAGTTATGAATTAAAAAGCAGTATTTTTTACTATTCATTAAAAAATAATATTTATCAGGAAAATACCAAAATTTAATCCAGAGTAAATTATTATGTACCAATTATAAAGAAGAAGCATATTATGAAAAATTGAATATATGAAATTAACAAAAACTAGATTTAAAAATGGTTCTCCATTAAAAGGTTGTAAAACTATATTTTAAAAATATTAGAGTATTTATACTTAAAATTAGATTCATTCCCATTTTAAGCCTCTAAATTTTATTGGATAAATGTAAAAACCTTTAATAAACCTGATTAATCATAATATGGTTAGTTCTATTCATTCCCTCTAATAAAATGGCTAGGCATTAATTACTATTTAAGAATAATAATATTATATTATTATTCTTATTTTCAGTATGACTCGGTGTTGTGTGCAACATGAGATTTTAGAGAAACCCATTCCTACATGTCAGACACCTCATCAAACAAGAAATACTCTTGAAACAAAAATTAATATTTAATTCCAAAAATTTAAAAAAATTTAAAATTTCATATTCATTGTTTACCTAAGATTTTACATAGGTGGTGGAATTATAAACTATGGATGGTTGGTTTCATTATAAACCAAGGATGGGTTGTTCTACAATAAACCAAGGAAGGTTGGTTATGTTATAAACCATAGATGGGTGATTCAGTTATATCCCCCTAATTTATTAGCTAATAATGTAGGGTTTAAGAAACTCTTAAGATATGTACGAAAAGACACATAAGAGATGATACAATTAACTAGATATATGTTACACCAATGATAATTTTTTAATTATCTGATTTAGGTGATTTTTTTGATGAAATTATGATTCTCAATATATATTATTATGATTGTATATTCTTATTCCAGGAAATTCAAATGGAATTTTCTTGTTCTTATGATATGCTGCCAAAGCTTAGGACTGATTAATGATGAATCCTCAATCTTATGACTTGTTTTTTTAAATATCAAATATTTTTCCATGAATAGTTATTTTCAATTATGATGTATTGGGTATGATCTGTGTAAGTTATTATCATTATCTCACATGATTTTGACTACCTTATGCTTGCATATGATCATCAATTGATATCTACCAGGTTTACACTTATTGTGCATCTTTTTTCACCCATTATTATGTGTCCATTTTACCTAGATTATAAAGAACGTTTTTAATTAGTGTTTGATTACAAAGATTATAATTATAGAATAAATTTTTGAGAGTTGTTGAAGATCATTCAAGAAACAAGTTTTTTATATTACTTGTCTCTAAAGACAATAAACCTTTATAGTTTTACGGCTTTTATAATTTTTATTTTTATAGAATATTCATATAAGTTGATACAATATTTTTGAATGTTATCCTTGGGTCTCTTTGGTTGGTATAGAGAAAGGTATAATTATTTTTGGAAATTAGGATTATATAAATTTGGTGAAAACCCTCAGAATAAGTTTAATTATAGTATAATGAAATTCCCACAGGGATGGTTGATTAATATGGTTGATTTTTTATCAATATATTATAAGGAATCAACTTCAATGTATGATGATTACCATGGCGATTAGTGATTAATCATAGAAATTGAAAGTTGAAATGAATTTTAGGCTGATGATGATGCTTAGATAATTTTTATGGATTCATTCAATATTTAGAAAGTTAATTATCCATGTTAGAAAGATTTTTAGGATGGCGATGATGTTTGGAGAATTTTTAGGGATTAATTAAATAAAAATTTGGAAAGCTAAATCTCCTTGATAAATCTAATGATAATTGAACTATTTTTAATGTTCTAATACATGTGCTAAATTACACTTTTGTTACTACATCATGAAAAGATGGAATGCCTTGAAAATATTCATTTTCATGACCTATTTCTAATTTCTTAGGAACAAAATAAATTAAAGTCCCTTAAAAATAATTTTATTTTTACATGATGATTTAGTGAGAGAAAGTACATGTAAATTTATATTGACATGAAGAAATATTTCATGATGAAATTTTACGAATAATTTTAGGTTTTCCTTGGAATAATAATATGAAGAATATTTGATATATTATTAATACCATGAAACAATATTATTTTAACATGGTGAATGTTTGAGAATTCATTTTAAATAATTCAGAATGTTTCCCATGTGTTTAAGAAGTATTTGAATTAATATTTATATAATAATAATGTCCAACCAAGGATAACGTTGAATGTCATCTCACTCCAACATATATGAGAGTTGGCGATCAACCAAATGGGAGTTCCATCCTAACATGGAAGTCATGGTGGTAGGGGTTGAGTTACACTAGATTGACTTGTGTGGAAAGGGGGATCATATAGCCCACAAGGTGCACGGTGGTTCAGATGGGGAAAGATCGGGCCACCTCCTCAAACAAGTATGTACATTATATCTATGTGCCGACCCTGGTGATGGATCACAATATCAGTAGAAATAAAATTTCTTCTTATTCACTGCATTGATGAATTCATTTTTGAAGCGAGATATTAGGTAGTGCACACTATTCATCGATATTTAATAGTTATAAATAATACTGGAATTTTTTATCTATTTTATTTGAGCCTTATTATCAAGGATATATCATCTTCAACCTCATCCACCTAAGGTTTCTATATATGCCATGATTTCTTCACTATTTTAGAAATGTAATTTCCATCCAACACTAATATTTACAATCCTAGCCATCTCCGATGATCAAACCAAATGTATGTTGATATGATCAATCACATGGATCCATTTATGTAATATCCATCTTGCATTCATGAGATAATCTGAATAAGATGATATTTTTATAAATGAAAACGAATTTCCACAAGCTGTTTTTAACATGAGCAATGTATCGAAAAGTTTTAGTATTTATTAAAATGAGTACATGTGATATTATCACATGCATGTGTGAAGATCATCTTGATTCTTCTTATGAAAATAATCCTTATAACTCAGCATAACATAAAAGAAAAAATATAACATAACCTATATTGAAAAAATATAAATATTTATATCATTGAGAATTCATAATGAATTTTTATGTAATTAATTTTAGGTGGTTTAATGCTTCATGAATCACATATTTATGTTCATTCTCTAGGTGTATAAATACTACGGCCATGAGTTGAGGAATTTTTTTTTCTCATGGATTTGAGAATCTCATCATTTTCTTTCAAACACATCACTATAAAACATGCTTTATTAAGAGAGAGTTGATGAGATACCCTATCCATGTGAAGAATATTCCATGTACATTATTTATGAAATGGATAAAATATCACATAAATCATTCTTATAGATTTTTTAAATAATTTATTCATTATTGACACTATCATATGAAAAAACTGGTATCCATGTATAAAATATTATACAAAGACATAGTGGTATTCAGTAAAATTTAAAGATTCAAACATCCTAAAGATTATGTAATATCAGAAAAATAAAATGTTCCTCATGAAATGAATACATAATTGAATGAATATACTCACCCACATATATTATTTTCATGAAGTATTTGGAAGAATACGGTGAACTTTAAGAAGAGATATATCAGGTAGTTAGGGTTTGGCTTCGTGGTAAGAACCATGTAATCCTAAATGAAAATGGGGGGTTCAAACCCCATTTTCACTCAGGACTATAGTGGTAATGTAGCATTAATATAGCGGTAGAGGCATTATAGAAATGGTGGGAACTATAGTGGCATTGGACACTGTAGTAGTGGCGGGTACTGTGTGGGTACTATAGTAGGGGGTAATATAGTAGTAATATTCACAGAATTAGCCTTGTGCCAAAAATTTGGGCCTACATTCCATGTAATAGGATACATTCCCACTGGGCCTTTAGGATTTGTAATCGGGTCTTCCTCTACCTAGTCAAAATAGGTCTTTCCTTTGCATTAATTAAAAAATGAAGCTTCGGTCACATCCTTAAGAAGAGAGATATAATGTTTATCAATTGTGAAATGAATAATAAGTGAATGTGGGTGCATGCATAAATATAGTTATTATGATTTGAAGAAAAAGTGAACATAATTTAATTAATACAATATTTTTTTCATGTATTAAAACTTTCTAGAACATTTATGTGTACAAAACTCAATAAGAACTTGAGAAGATAAATAATTCATTTTTAAAGAGAACATACAATAATATGAATAAAATTATATATGTTCTAGGTTTTATGAATATCAATAAATTTACATGCATGAAATGATTAACATACATTGAGTATTATTTCTATGGGTATTGAGTGAAATGGAAAAAAGACAACTTATAGTGTTTTGAAAACCTTTTAGTTGAAAAATATATTATATTAGTGAGTTATATTATAATTAATATCTTATACTTATTAGAAACAATATTGAGGCTATGAAATTAATAATTTTAAGAATAAAATTCTTCCCTAAGAATTTCAGATTTCTGGAAGAAGGCTATGTGGAGTCATTTATATTTGATACGCACTGATTATTATGATAGTGAGTTGATACAGTAGAACTACAAATCATGTAATCTCCTTAACATTACTTTGGATATCAAATTTACATTATTTAATGAATAATATTTTAATCTATTTTATATGAAGAAATCCAGAGGTGAATGAATGTTATTCATTAAATTTTCATTGAAGAAATGGTGGTTCCAATATAAGGAACACCACTCATTCAAGAAGATTTATTATTTCCTCCCATACATTATGCACCAATTCTTAGGGGTTTTAATGTCAATAAATTATAGTGATAAGATATTTTTAAAATTGACCATAGGTTCATCATTATAAGGAGTAGGATCTCACATCGAGACCAAATCTTCAAAAATTATTTGTTTTCTACTATTTTTTATTATATACATTACAAGTGTATGTGTTAGTTGAGAACCCATATCAGATCCATTCTTCTTAACTAGAGGATATGTTTAAGAGTAATATGTGACCATTGAAAATAAATAAAAACTTAGTAAAACTTTGGGTGAACTTATTCACCCCCACCTCCCTACCCACCTCTTAGTGTTCCGACATGATCCATCTAGGCATAATAATTTGAAACATAGGGTAATTCTACCTATGATTAGTTTAAATATATTTTTATAAGGTTAATATGAATTTTATATTTGAAGTTAATTTTGATGTACCTCAAGAGGAAGACTTAGTCGCTACTCCAGTTAAATAAGACTTGATGGTCTCTACCAAGACACTAAAAAACAATAAGATGTGGGAACCAAAGAGATTGAGAAAAATCATAAAGAGTAAAGAGAAGTATTGGTTATCTTCAATCAAATCAATTCACAATGATCATATTAAATAAACTATATAGATCTTTGGATAGTATAAAGAATACGATTCTATCAAAATAGTTGAAAACATATACTTTCAATTTGAAAGATATATTAAGAATGTTCTTATTGAAGTGGTTGGGTATATACATTGATTTTTGAAGGAGAATCTTGATGACAAAGTATAAATTGAAGAGGAAACTAATAAGATATAAGATGGACTTGATGTGAAATTCAAAAGGTGAAATTCTCCCACATACCTCATTGGAGAAAAGGACGAATTTGTGACTCTTTGTAGTGATAAGTCTTCATTATTTAAATAAGAACTGTAGTACCATGTTAATGAGATATTTTTGGGTAAGAATTTTTTTGATGAAGTAATTCATTACCTTGAAATATTAATTTAATGTTTCCATGAATGTTAAAGATGATTATATTGAATATAAGACTTGTAAGGAGAAAAGAATTTGACATTTTAATGGGAGAAAACAATAAGATTCAAGAAGAATCTATTAAAAATATATATTCTCTACAAAAATAAAATTAGGCTTCTAACATTTTCATGGAAGACCAATTGGATATTAAATACATAAGAATTATAAACCTTTAATACTATTTTAATGAAGGTAGTAGACATTATGATGATCAGATTAGTAAAATTTAAAGTGAATAGGAAGGAAGGTTAACATCATTTCAAAACGAGAACAACTAAATCGGGTTGAAATGTTTTGAACCAAAAGATATATTTATAAATTTTAAGGATACACATGCTGAAACTTCTAAAATGCAAAGAAAAAGAATTCTTCCACCCATGTATTTTAAGAGAGTCAAGCCCCAAAAAATGATGGTTCTATACAAACTATTTATGATACTAATTATATATATATACTCATATTCTTGTCAGTAAGAGCCCAAAATAATCTCTTGATCAACCTTCTACAATATCATAGAAGAAGTTAACCCATAACCTAGTTAATTATAATTTCACTAATGTTGTTTCATCTGTTAGTGTAGGTTCAAAGCTAAAATATAGCAAGATGTGGGTAGATAAATTTTTTAATGAATCTGAACAATTCCATGAATAAATACTAGAAATATAAATATAAATGATAAAAATGATGTTCTAAAGAAGAAAATCCAATTCCAGAATTATAAATATTGTAAATCTAGTCATACTGATATTACAAGAAAAATAAAGAGATTTGTATAATATTTTTATTATGATAGGATTTTTTCTCATCAAAAAATTGTTTGTTATAATTATATAACTATGAATTAAAACAACATAAGGTATAATTTCATTGGTCTAAGAGGTGATGAAATGAATAAAATTTCTAAATAGAAGTAGATTCCATATAAGAGAATGAATCTGTATGCTAGAAATAAATTTGAATGCCTTGAAGATTTATGTGAGTACTCTAACATATATGGTAACATAGATGAAGATTTCTAGTATGCAAAAACCATGTACATATATTTTGCTAATATAAATAGAGGGACACAACTCATATATAATTAGGTTAGAAATAAAGGATAAAAATTCACCTTGGAAGATAAAAAGGTAAAGAGAGGTTCTTAACAAATATAGATAATTGAAAAAATCCCACCTAAAAGGATTGACAAGATGGATCCCAATAATTTCATGTTTCCATGAATATATTCTTATAATTTGGATATGAATTCCATACTAAGCCACTGAAAAAAACACGGAAATTAAAATGAAAAGAAGCAAGATAAAAATAAGAAAAAAATCAATATAGGAGAGAAACAAGATGATGTAATTGATTTAAGACATTTCTGTAGAAGATTTTAATAATTTAACTAATAATTGTAACTCACAAATATTTAATAATCCATGTGGAAGATCTAAATAAGAATATATTATGAAAAATTCTTAATTAGTTTTCATGATCAAGTTTTATATTACAGGTAAATGTAAAAAATTAAAGATGAAGCATTGTTTAATGAAAAGTAAACCGGAAAACATGTTTTTCTCCATGAAAAAGTACTATAATTTAATGAGTTTTTATCAAAAAATGATAAATAAAGTGTCTCTCATAAATTTTGTCCATGGTGAAAGGAAAATTAAAATAATTCAAAAAATTTCTTGACCCGTCTAACTATATAATAAAATATTTTAATTATATACAAAATCAGTAGGGAAATCTAATGTACTGCAAGAAAATATGAAGAAATATAATACAAATAGAATGAATATAAAATTTAAAGATCACATGATTAATAATAAATCTCAAAATCATAAATTAGACAAAAACATAAATAGTACCAGACAATTTATATATATAATGAAAGGAGTCTCTCTGTTGAGAGAAATTTCTCAGCCCTATTGTACATTTTTTTAAGATCATAATTCATCCACCAAATTCCCTTATTTATTGTGTAATGTTTGTGTTCTTACATTTTAGGGAACTGAAGGAAAATTTCATTATCAATATAGTAACTAAATTAACTCATTGTAAGACAATAAGTTTGAATCGTTATTCAGGATCAGAAAAAACATGAATTGTTCCACTATGAAGGATCATCATCCCGAAAATCTTGAAGACTATCTGATTAAATTATCCACCAGGTAAAATGTAGAGGGTACACCACTTTAAGGGGGGAACATAAATTACATGATGTAAAATCAGAATAAATAAATATCTATATTTTTATGTAATCTTTAAAAAATTAAAAATTGAGGTAACCCTACTATATTTCATAATAGTGTCTTGGATATATCAAATATATGCATAAAGGAGGAGTGTTGGTTGATGGGTAAGGTCATAAGAACAACGAGAAAATTATTTTTTCACTTGAAATTTATGATTTATTTATCAATTGAAGATTTGGATATTTATTTCTTCATAAAAAATAGGAAGTACTTCCCCATGGATGAAAAATATGGAAATAGTATCACATACATAATCAGTTAGTAGAAAAAATTGATGATTTGGTGAAATATCTCTTATTTTCTACAAACGGTAATCCCACTTAGGCAAAGTGCAAGCTCACTAAAGGTTCATTTTTATGGGAGCATGTGATATCATCCTTTTTAATACAAGTTTATCAAATAAATCCTTTTCATTTATTATCAATAAGTGGGAGAAGAGGCATTGACATTATTTAAGGTAATGGTATTGAAAACAAATCCAAATAGAGATATTGAAAATCCCATATCAATGGTTTATGAGTATGGTTGTATTTTTTTCAATATATAATAATGAATCAATGTTAAATTATGAATATTCCCTCTATGATATGTGATTAAACATGGAAAGAGAATGAGGGAATGATTTTTATACTAGTGATTATTCTTGGATAATTGTTATGGATTCATTGATAATTATGAATGATAATTGTCTATATTCGAAATAATTTGAGTATGATGATGATTCTTAGACAATTTTTCTTTATTAATTGAATAAAAATTTGGATATACAATTTTCTATGACAACATTAATTATTTTTTAACTATTCATAATGTTCTAAGACTTGCGATAATGTGTATATTTTTATCAACATCATGAGAAGATGGAACTCCAAACATATATGGATTTTCATGAAGGATTTATAACTATTTATGGATGAAATCAATTAATTTCTATGAAAAAATAATTATAATTTTCCATTATTATTTATTAAGAAGAAGAACATGAAAATTTTGACTTACATGAGGAATTAATTTATAGTGACTGTTGAATAATTTTTTGAGGTTTTTCTTTGAAAAATAATTTTA
This sequence comes from Viscum album, assembly GCA_963277665.1. Classification (NCBI taxonomy): domain Eukaryota; kingdom Viridiplantae; phylum Streptophyta; class Magnoliopsida; order Santalales; family Viscaceae; genus Viscum; species Viscum album. The sequence goes on along the minus strand of OY728137.1, from coordinate 440,933,275 downwards.
AGAAGCATTGAAATAGAATAAAGATGACATAATCATATTACTGTTGTAATATATATTTTTGAGAAGGGTATTTATATATTTTAGAGGGCTTCACATGTGTTTAACAATTTTTTTATTTGGAATTTCTATTAGAAAATTGTCCAACCATGAGTAGCCTTTAAGGAAAGATCAATCCAATATATATGGGAGTTGGGGTTAAACCATGAGGGATATCCATCCTAACATGGAATCTATGGTGGAAGGAGGTGAGTGCATACAGATAAGAATATTCGAAAAGGAATATCATGGTTCATGTGTGGTGGGTAGTGGCATTCATGGGGGTGAGGGAGTCATCCCACCCCATGGAAGTGTATATAGTGTGTCGGGGGGATAACCCTAGTGCCATTTTGAAATATTAATATGAATGAAATATCTTACTATGTGTTGTGTGGATTAAAACATTTTTCATATGTGATACAAGGTAGTTCACATTATTAATCCAGCATTAAATGATATGGATAAACTATGGGACATTTAATCTATTTTATTGAAGCCATCCAACAAAGTGAATATCATTTTCAGCATCGACCACCGATGGTTTTTGTATGCTTTGGGACTTCTTTTCTACTTGAGACATCCAACTTCTATCCAACACTAATATTTATCATCTCTTCCATCTCCACTAATTAAAGTGAAGTAAGTATATATTATTGATCTCCTAAATCAATTCTCTCAATATCTATATTCTATTCATGAGATAATCTGAGGAAAGGAATATTCCTCTGATTTTAAATGATTTTGAAAAGGTTTTTTCATGTATTCCTAGAGCATCGAAGATTTTTAGTATTTAATAATATAAGTATTATATGATATTATCACATTACTGTAACACCCCAAGCTTCTACGGTACGCTTCTCTTTGAATTATGTGATAGCGTGTGTTGTACGCAACATCGAGTTCTAACACACCACAATCAATCAAACTAGCTGTTATGAATAGTAATACCTACCTTTTAAAATTATATATATTTTATAATTCAAAATGGACTCCATTTTTGGATTCGGAATATCGAAATTATTCTAAGATGAATTTTTGGTATTTTTCTGAGAACTTCCAATTTTTATGAATAGTGGAAAATACTTAAGAACAACTTTTTTAATCAAAATAATTTATAGAGATAAATTATATTTTTGAGTGGCTTTAATGTATAATTAGAATATATTAATACCATTTTATCCAATGGTGTTAATTAGAATTAATTTCACTTTGAAATTAGACATACACAATTGTCAATCTTTTGATATATATTATTTCTTAAAAATATGCTATTTATTGTGACAGCGGGAATTAATTATAAAATTAATTAATGAAACTTATATGTTTGTAATTTTGTAAAATAGGCATCATTTTGGAATTTGTAATATCAATTATATCTTAGGGTGAAATTTTGGCATTGTTCAGAAAAAAATCAATTTTTGATTAATAGTGAAACCACTAAGTGGTAGTTAAAAAAATTGTATTTTTCATAATACATAATTTTACCACCTCTGTGAATGGAATTTCGAAAGTCCAAGAGACACAGTGAATATGAAATAGTAAAATTTGGTTCAATGAGATTAAAATAATTTTTGGTGAATAGTAACTTTTTACTTTTATTTACCATAGTTAAAAGTAAATAGGGTAATTAAGGGTAAAAATGATATTAATATTACACATAAACATGTCCTAATTCCATTGGAAAATTTTATCTCGACCAAAAACATCCTTAGGAATAAAATATTATCATTTAGGTCCACTTGGATTAGATTAGGACATTTATTATTATTTAATTCAATGAAGAGTTAAAAGAGTTAAAATCAAAGTTTATTTAATAAAACATTTTCAATATAAGGATATACATAAGATAAATTCTATTGTAAATATTCATTAAAAAGATAAACAAATTTCATACAGTATGATATTTTATTTGTAATTTTTAGACATTAAATAATGTAATTTATTTATGAAACAATAATGATGCAGTAATTACCATAATACTGAAAAATTAAAATAATTGATATTATATAGACCCAAATAAATATAATTAGAGACTTTTAATGAATTACACTAATTTTATTGGTTAATATGACATGTTATTATTGACTTAGGTAACATTATTCTAAGTAATCATTCTGTTATGACTTTCACAAAAAATAAATTATTGAATCGTGTCAAAATTGACACAAAAGAGTTTTTAAAACAAATATTATATTATTAATTGATATTAAATTTTTAAATTTCTAATGCTTGGCCAAGAGACTTATATAATGATATGTGTATCATTAATGGACCACTTGAGGGTCTCTTGGATGTATATAGTATACTTATTAACCATATTATATAAAAATACAAAAAGACATTGTAAAAGTGAAACTAATTAACTAAGAGTTAATACTTAAAGATAAGGTTAATATAGTAACCACAACCTATATAAATTCTATTGGTTGAGTGTTTTTCGACACATAGCCACCTTATCCTGTAAATAATACACTCTGGAGCCATTAGAAACCGAATTTGAATTTATTATAAAATAATATTTCTAGCTTTTCCAATGGTGCCCCTCACCCCTCTTATAAAAGGGCACTCTTCCTTCTCATTAATTCACACCTTCAAAGTCTTTTGTTTCGGCCAAAACCTGACCAAATACTCTCTCAACTTTCGTAACTACAACCTAGAGGCCTTAGTTTGATCTGAAATCCAACCTAAAGATCCCTTGTGATCAAATCAAATGGAAGAACCCGAAGAAGAGGTAATGTTTTCACCACCCTTTTTCAAATTCATTTCTTCTTCCACTTCTTCTTTCTTTGTTATTCCCATTCTAAAATAATGAATCCAGTATATCCTATATAATTTAATATTATTATAAGTATGGTTCAACCATATTCAATATTCTATCCATCCTTTGAATGACATGTACCATACGTGCGTACGTATGGATTACCGTCTCCACGTCGTGGTGTAATTGTTATTCAATATATTATTATTTGGATGGGTATAATAATTATTTTTAATTCATGTAAATAATAAATATAACATGATAATGATTCTTTAAATATGATATACCATCCAATTATATATTATTTTAATATCAAAATAATGATATTGTCGCTCGTGCGTACGTACGGACTACCGTCTCCACAAACGCGATGAGATTCATTTTCCATCATATCCATTCAAGTATAATTATCATTTGATGACTTAAAAATAATGTTTAAGGACTTGGTATCATTCTTGATATGAATAAGATACAACCTATCCATAACAAACACGGCTTATGTAACAAATCATATAAAATAAAACGAGCAAGTTAACACCCAAAACGACGATAATTCTATGATATTATTAACAAAGCAATGTTAAAAGATCATATATGATATCATATTAATGTATATGATTCTTGAATAATTTAATAAAAATTATTTCACCATTATACAAGAAGTTAACATGCCCTCAACCAAGGAAAAATAAAAGTTAAGGGTTTATTGCGCAATCTCTTCATTATCCGAGGTTGTTTATACGTAATAATCTACTGGGACTTCTTTATCATCCACATCCTTGTTTTTTAAAAATGTATTTAAAAACATTTTTAATATTTACTATAATATGGGTTAATGTCATTTATACCCTTTTTTGACCTTTTATAAGAGGTTTATATGGGAATCCTTCCGTCGTTTTCCAAACAAGGTGCTTTTTAACCTTTTTGACAGAATTAAGGTAAGAATGTTTTTTAACATATACGGCGGGTGCGGCTATTTTATGCCATTATAAAATCGTCGAAGCTTCCCTTACAATCTTATAAGAATATTTTCAAAGAAAATGTATTATTTTATACTACTCTTAAATGATTTCAAAATAAAAATAGATATTTCTCTAAAAAGAGTTTTGATTTCATCTATGTCAACATGCTTTGATGGATTTTAAGCTTATTTGAAGTTGATTTATTATGAAACAAAAATTCAATATTTTATTGAAGGTTTTGTGATATTTTGGTCTATGGATATGTTATTTGTATACCCTTAATGGTTTATGGAGAAAGTATTGACATTTCTTATTCTAGTATTAATACGAATGTTTATGTTATGTTTAAACCTATTCATAAGAGGAATGCATTGGACTTAATATGTAACGGGTGGAGCCCGCTATAGCTCCTTGATGCATTGGTAGGTCTCATGAGACAAACTAGTGTCTTGGAACAAGGCCTTGGAAAAATCTTATTTGTGGTCTTCGCACGAGGCCTTGGCTATGTGGTTATGATAGTCTGGCATTATGCATTCCATCATTATGAAAGTGGTTATTGATATTGCATGTGATTATTCGATTAGTAGAATATCCATGTGAATAAGTAAATGGAATTATTTCATTTTATTTTTTCCATACTATGTTTAATTTCATGTTTAAAAGGATTTTGTTTTAGTTATACATTGCCTTAAATTTTTATTCTTCTTTATGAAAGATTCCGCTATATTGTTATCCTTATTGGGCATTTGAGCTCACCCCATTCAATGTTTTATTTTTTCCAGGATGTGAAGAAGTAATTTATGAATGACCTGGAGTGATAGTATGTGGGGATATGAGTGTGTACTATGATGAAAATATGTTGTTGTAGTTTTCATTTTTATGATGTAATGTAAAACGTTATGAATATATCTAGTGTTTCCATGGCTACTAAACTAATCGGTCTTTCGAGATTTGATCTTGCTTGTTATCATGAAAATGTTATGTAATAATGCACCGACTCTGGGTAACTGGGGTTGGGGTGTTACAGTTGGTTTCAGAGAAAGTTTAATACAAGCCTTGGAAGCTAGATTTAGGTAAATTCTAATTAGAGAACATAGGCCAAAGATGGACTTTGAGGATTTGTATAGAAGAACATCCTAGAATTTTGTTATTGTAGAGATTTCGTGACTTTTCCAAGAAATAAATCCTCGTATGGATACGAGCAGGTAGAGGAGGCTCTGGCACAGATGTACCTAGTGGTAAAACCTGAAAACACCACTTTGAGCTTGACTCGAATGGGAATTAGTGCACGACAACAGGCCTTGCTATACTCTTGGTTACGACACTCTCGGGGGATATGCTTAGGATAACTCTCATTTACATTAAAAATCATTATGAAGGGTTTATGAGTATATACTTCCTCATAGAAATTTTTTTTCTGATATAGGATTATATGCATAAATAGGTCAATTTATGTTAAGTGTTTTATATGTATGGAATTAGGTAGTTTGATTCATAAATTGATCTTGTTTATGCCATTGTTTAGAAATGGGGCCTAGTAGAAGAAATGGAAACCGTATCAATGCACACACTCCATGTAGGTATTTCCCTCCTGCTCAAGATAATTATAGTGGAACTGGTGATGCAACTGGTTCCGATCTGCTAATCACTATACATGGACAACTCACTCAGGTTATGAATAATAACCTTACCCGTATAGAGCACCCTGATCTGCAGCGTAGAGGATCAATGTTAGACCTATTCATGAGGCAAAAACCACCAACATTCAATGGGAGTAAAAATCCCTTAGTAGCTGAGCAATGGATAAGTTCCCTAGAGAAAATATTTCAGGATTTGGGGAGTAGTGAAAGGGAAAAAGTTATCATGGAGTTTTCCGCCTCACTGGAGATGCTGATCAATGGTGGTCATTGATTCAAAACATGAAGGAACATGATTAAGTATCAAATATGGAATGGAGGTAGTTCAAAGATCTATTTTTAGAAAAATACATTCCTCATGACCATCGAGCAGATATGGAAAGGAAATTTCTGAGTCTGTGACCAAAGGAGGATGAGAATGTCACAAAGTATGAGGCTAACTTTACAAGGATAGAAAGGTATGCTAAATATTATATACGTAACCCAAGAAGTAATATTGATCGTTTCTTTGATGGGTTAAAACCATTTCTCCATCGAGAATTAGTCTCACAATCCTTCTCATTGTACGAAGACATTGTCTCATGTGCTATCAAGATAGAAAAGAAATTCTCTAAGTCTTATGACTCTAAAGCAAAGCAAGAGAAGAATAGATCTTCTGATCAATCTAGGAATAGAAATAAGGGGCAGAAGGGAAAGGTTGAATATCAATCATGTGTTAAATGTGGGAAGAAAAACCCCAGTACATGCTTGAATGGAATGGGTGTCTGTTACAAGTGTGGTGAAAAGGGCCACCAAGATCGTGATTGCAAAGGGAAGAAGGAAGCTACCAATGTTCATTGCTACAATTGCAGGGATATGGGACATTATACAAATGAATGTCATATACGTTAGGGGAACTTACCTCAAAAAAGGCCAAGGGATCATGGACAAGCTTATGATGTCACTACTGCTGAGGAAGAACCTCCGAAAGGCGTGGTGGCAGGTAATTTAATGGTTTCCTCCAATTTAGAAAATGCATTATTTGATTCTGGATCATCACATTGTTTCATATCTTCCCAGTTTTCTATGAAAATTAGATATTTCTAATTTGATTTATCAAAGGAGTTGTCAGTTAAAACTCCTAAGGGAAGTATCATTGCAACAATGTTTCGTGAATCAGTCCCCATTAGACCACATAAATGTTCTTTATCTGCTGATGTCATCGTCATACCTATGATTGAGTTTGATATAATCCTCGGTATGGACTGGCTTTTGGACTATGATGTGAAAATTTATTGTAAGAAGAATGAGGTTATGATTTTTGATGATGATGATAAGGAACACCTTACCATTAGAGCAGAATCGTCACCACCTAATTCTTATCTAGATCCACCCCCAATAGCTCAACTAAATTCAATTATTGTAGAGTAAGAAAATTAAATGATTGTGGGTGAGGAAAGGAATGTTCAAATAGAGGATGTACCTGTTGTGAATGAATATGTAGATGTATTTCCAGAAGATTTACCTGGACATCCTCCAGAATGAGAAGTTGAGTTTTCCATTGATTTAATTCCTAGATCAAGGCCTATATCAACGACCCCTTATAGAATGGACAATGTGGAACTAGTCGAAATAAAGAAAAAACTAAAGGAATTGAGTAATAAGGGATTTTTTCACCCTAGTGTTTCTCTATGGGGAGCCCCTGTTCTTTTTGTTAAAAAGAAAGATGGATCTATGAGGTTATGTATCGACTACAGGGAGATCAATGCTATAACAATAAAGAACAAGTATCCCCTACCTCGCATAGATGATTTATTTGACCAACTACATGGAGCTCAATACTTTTAAAACATTGACCTTCGATCTGGATACCATCAGTTGTGTGGAAGAAGGAAGACATTCTGGAGACAACATTTCGAAGCATGTATGGGAATTACGAGTTTACTGTAATGCCTTTTGGATTGACTAATGCACCCACTATATTCATGGATCTGATGAATAGAGTTATCAAGAAATATCTTGATGAATTTGTGGTGGTATTTATTTATGATATCTTGGTATACTCTATAATATATGAAGATCATGAAAATCACTTGTGTATTATCCTGAAGACTCTGATAAGACATGAATTATATGGGATGTTTAGCAAGTGTGAATTCTGGCTTCGGGAGATTTCTTTTCTTGTCCATATTGTCTCTAAATATGGAATCTCTATTGATCCGTCTATGACCAAGGAAATCCCAGAATGGCCATCACCTACGAGTATAACTGAGGTACGTAGTTTTATTGGATTGGCAGGTTATTATCGACGTTTCATCCAGAATTTTGCCCGATTGGCAAACCCATTAACAAAGCTCACACTTAAAGGGGTTAAATTTGTATTGAAAAAAGTGTGTGAAGAATGTTTCAAAGAACTTAAGAGAAGATTATCCAATGATCCTATATTGACTCTACCATTGGGGAATGATGGGTTCGTTATTTATAGTGATGGATCGAAGAAAGGACCTGGTTGTGTCCATATGCAGAATGATAGGGTTCTTGCCTATGCATCATGACAATTTAAAATTCATTAACAAAAAATTCCTACTCATGATCTTGAGTTAGAAGATGCGATCTTTGCTTTGAAGATATGGAGGCACTACCTCTATGGAAAAAATGGGAGATTTATATTGATCACAAGAGATTGAAGTATATTTTCTCACAATAAGAACTCACAACGAGGCAAAAGAGATGGCTTGAATTGCTCAAGGATTATGATTGTACGATACACTACCACCCGGGGAAAGCAAACAAGGTGGCATATGTTTTGAGTATAAAAGATCATGGAGTTTTGAAATATATGAGAATTGAAAGGGATCCAATTTTCATGGATCTTGTGAAGAAGGACATGGGAATAAACATGGAAGGTGAAACATAATTTTTTTTCAAATGGTTGAAAAACCATCTTTACTATAATGGATTAAGAGTTCTCAGAACAATGATGAATAATTTCAAAAGAAGATAAAAGCTGTGAATGATGGGAGATGTAGAGACATTGTGTATGAAGATGGACTTTTGAAATTTCGGAAGAGACTTTGTGTTCCCGATATACCTGATATAAAAAAGGAATTTCTGGATGATGCTCTTAGTTACAATTTCTCTATACACCCTGGGAGAACCAAAATGTATAGAGATTTGAAGGAACATTTTTGGTGGGACAACATAAAGAGGGAGATTTCTGATTTTGTGTCAAGATGTATGGCTTGTCAATAAGTGAAAGATGGAAGGAAACAGCCTGGAGGAGTCATGCAACCTCTTCCCATACCAGAGTGGAAATAGGACAATATTACGATGGAATTTTTCATGGGGCTACCAAATACTCCTTGAAGGAATGATGAAATATGGGTCATTGTTGATCATCTTACGATGTCAGTACATTTTCTTGTTATAAGAGAAGATCTACCACTGCAATGTTTAGCAGGACTCTATATTGATGAAGTTGTGAGACTTCATGGAGTACCCCTATCGATTGTTTCTAATCGTGAGCCCCATTTTACTTCACGATTCAGGAAGAGTCTTCAGAAATCCCGGGATACTGAACGTCATTTGAGCACTGCCTACCACCCTCAGACAGACGGAAAATCAGAACGGACTATTCAAACCTTAGAAGATATGTTGAGATCATTCTCACTTAACTTTCTGGGAATGTGGGATTAATATTTACCTCTGGTAGAATTTTCTTATAACAATATCTTCCATTCGAGTATTCAGATGGCACCATATGAAGCATTATACGGAAAGAGATGTTGCACACAAACCTGTTGGGATGAAGTTGGTGAAAGAAAACTTGTAGGCCCAGAACTGGTGGAGGAAACTATGGAAAAGGTTAAGTTAATCCAATACCATATCAAATCATCTCAAAGTAGGCAGAAGAGCTATGTTGATAATCGAAGGAAGGATTTGGAATTTCAAGTTAGTGATCATGTTTTCCTGAAGGTATCTCCATGGAAGGGAGTCATACGTTTTGGTAAGAAAGGTAAATTGAGTCCCAGGTACATTGGACCTTTCGAAATTCTAGAACGAATTGGGGCTGTAGATTACTGATTAGCAATGCCGCCATGTCTCTACAAAGATCATGACGTGTTCCACATATCTCTTTTGAGGAAATACATGCATGACCCAACGTATGTACTCACCTATGATCAATTATAACTGGAACCCGATCTGTCTTATTGCGAAGAGCCCGTCAGGATTCTTGATACGAGAGAACAAGTACTGAAAAACCAGACGACACGTCTGGTAATGGTTTTGTGGAGAAACCATAAGATAGAAGAGGCAACATGGGAACCTGAGGAACTTATGATGAAGAACAAATCATGTCTTTTCATGTGGTAGTATTCTAGAAATTTCGAGGACAAAATTATTCGATGGTGGGGAGAATGTAACACCCCAAGCTTTTACGGTACGCTTCTCTTTGAATAATGCGATAGCGTGTGTTGTACGAAACATCGAGTTCTAACACACCACAATCAATCAATCTAGCCGTTATGAATAGTAATACCTACTTTTCGAAATTATATTTATTTTTTATTTCAAAATGGACTTCATTTTTGGATTCGGAATATCGAAATTATCCTATGTTAAATTTTTGGTATTTTTCTGAGAACTTCCAATTTTTCTGAATAGTGAAAAATACTTAAGAACAGCTTTTTAAATCAAAATATTTAATAGTGATAAATTATATTATTGAGTGGTTTTAATGTATAATTAGAATATTTTTTTACCATTTTATCCAATGGTGTTCATTAGAAATAATTTCACTTTGAAATTGGACATAAACAATTGTCAATCTTTTGATATATATTGTTTCTTAAAAAAACTCTATTTGTTGTGACTACGAGAATTAATTATAAAATTAATTAATGCAACTTATATATTTGTAATTTTTTAAAATAGACATAATTTTTGAATTTGGAATATAATTTATAGCTTTGGGTGAAATTTGGGCATTGTTCAGAAAAACATCAATTTTTTATGAATAGTGAAACCACTAAGTGGTAGTTTAAAAAACTGATTTTTTCATAAAACATAATTTTACCACTTCTGTGAATGGAATTTTGAAAATCCAAGATTCACGGTTAATGTCAAGTAGTAAAATGTGGTTCAATGAGATGAAAATAATATTTCGTGAATAGAAACTTTTAACTTTTATTTAACACAGTTAAAAGTAAATAGGGTAATTAAGGGTAAAAATGATATTAATATTACCCTAACACATGTCCTAATTCTATTTGACAAGTTTATCTTGACCAAAAACAACCTTAGGAATAAAATATTATCATTTTGGTCCACTTGGATTAGATTAGTACATTTATTATTATTTAATTCAAAGAAGTGTTAAAAGAGTTAAAATCAAAGTTTATTTACTAAAAAATTTCTAATATAGTGTTATACATAAGATAAATTATATTGTAAATATTAATTAGACAGATAAAAATATTTCGTACATAATGATATTTTATTTGTAATTTTTAGACATTAACTAATTTAATTTATTTATGACACAATGATGATGCATTAATTACCATAATAGTGATAAATTAAAATAATTGATATTATAAATACCAAAATAAATAAAATTTGAGACTTTTTATGAATTAAACTAAGTTTAAAGGTTAATATGACATGTTAGGATTTAATTAAGTAACTTATTTCGAAGTAATAATTCTTTTATTATTTTCACAAAAATCATTTATTGAAAACTGTCAAAATTGACATAAAGTGTTTTTAAAACAAATATTATATTATTAATTGATATAAAATCACTAAAAATCTATGGTTAGGCCAAGGGACTTATATAATGATATGTTTATCATTAATAGACCACATAGGGATCTCTTGGATGTATATAGTATGTTTATTAACCATATAATATAAAAATACAAAGAGACATTGTAAAAGTGAAACTAATTAACTAAGAGTTAATACTTAAAGATAAGGTTAATATAGTAAGACAAACCTATCTAAACTCTATTGGTTGAGTGTTTTTAGACCCATACCCACATTAACCTTTAAATAATCCACTTTAGGGCTATTTTAAACCGAATATGAATTTATTATAAAATAATATTTCTAGCTTTTCCAAAGGGGCCCCTCACCCCTCTTATTAAAGGGAACTCTTCCTTCTCATTAATTCACACCTTCAAAGACTTTTTGTTCGGCCATCCCCTGACCAAATACTCTCTCAACATCCATCAATACAACCTAGAGGCCTTAGTTTAATCAGAAATACACCCTAAAGAACCATTTTTATCAAATCAAAACGAAGAACCCGAAGAAGAGGTAATGTTTTCACCACCCTTTCTCAAATTCATTTCTTCTTCCACTTATTCTTTCTTTGTTATTCCCATTCTAAAATAATTAATCCAGTATCTCCTATATAATTTAATTTTATTATATGTATCGTAGAACCATATTCAGTATTCTATCCATCCTTTGAATGAAATGTCACCATACGTGCGTACGTACGGCTTACCGTCTCCACGTCGTGGTGTAATTGTTATTCAATATATTATAATTTGGATGGGTATAATAATGATTTTTAATTCATGTAAATAATAAATATAACATGATAATTATTCAGTATATATAATATAACATCCAATTATATATTATTTTAATATTAAAATAATGATATTTTCGCTTGTGCGTACGTACGGACTACCGTCTCCACGAACGCAATGAGATTAATTCTCCATCGTATCCATTCAAGTATAATTATCATTTGATGATTTAAAAATAATTTTTAAGGACTTAATTTCATTCTAGATATGAATAATATACATCCTATCCATAACAAACTTGTCTTATGTATCAAAATATATAAAAGAAAACGAGGAAGTTAACACCTGAAACGACGATAATTCTAAGATATTATTAACAAAGCAATGTTAATAGATCATATCTGATATCATATTAATGTATATGATTCATGAAAAATTTAATAACAATTATTTCACCATTATACAGGAGGTTAACCTACCCTCAACCAAGGAAAAGTACAAGATAAGGGTTTATTTCGCAATCTCTTCATTATCTGAGGTTGTTTATATGTAACAATCTACTGGGACTTATTTATCATCCACATCCATGTTTCTTAAAAATGTATTTAAAAACATTTTACATATTTACTAGAATATGGGTTAAAGTCATTTATACCCTTTTTGACTTTTTATAAGAGTTTTATAAGAGAATATTTCCGTCGTTTTCCAAACAAGGTGCTTTTTAACCTTTTCGACAGAATTAAGGTAAGAATGTTTTTTTAACTTATACGGCAGGTGTGGCTATTTTCCTCCGTTATAAAATCGTTGAAGCTTCCCTTATATGGATATAAGAATATTTTCAAATAAAATGTATTATTTTATATGAGTCATAAATGATTTCAAAATAAAAATAGATATTTCTCTAAAAAGGGTTTTGGTTTCATCTATGTCAACATCCTTTGATGGATTTTAAGATTATTTGAAGATGATTTATTATGAAACTAAAATTCTATATTGTATAGAAGGTTTTGTGATATGTTTGACTATGGATGTTTTATATTTATACCCATCATGGTTTATGGTGAAAGTATTGACATTTCGTATGCTAGTTTTAATAAGAATGTTTATGTTATGTTTAAACCTGTTCATATGAGGAATGCATTGGACTTAATAAGTGACGGGTGGAGCCCGCTATAGCTTCTCGATGAATCGGTAGGTCTCATGAGACAAACTAGTGTCTTGGAAGAAGGGCTTGGAAAAATTTTATTTGTAGTCTTGGAACTAGGCCTTGTCTTTGTGGTTATGATAGTCTGGCATTATGCATTCCATCATTATGAAAGTGGTTATTGATATTACATGTGATTATTAGATTAGTATAATATCCATGTGAATAAGTAAATGACATTATTTTATTTTTTCCATACTATATTGAAGTTCATGTTTAAAAGGCTTTTGTTTTAGTTATACATTTCCTTAAATGTTTATTTTTATTTATGAAAGTTTCGGCTATATTGTTATCCTTACTGGGCATTTGAGCTCACCCCTTTCAATGTTTTATTTTTCCCAGGATGTGAAGAAGTAATTTATGAATGACTTTCAGAGATAGTATGTGGGGATATGAGTGTGGACTATGAAGAAAATATGTTGTTGTAGTTTTTATTTTTATGATGTAATGTAAAACATTATGAATATATATAGTGTTTCCAAGGCTACTAAACTAATCGGTCTTTCATGATTTTATCTTTCTCGTGATCTTGCCAATGTTATGTAATAATTCACCAATTCTGGGTAACTGGGGTCAGGGTGTTACGTTCCCTTTTGTGGATCATTATCAAGACTCTTATATGAATCCATAGGATACAAAATACATTAAAAAAATATCCCATGTACATTATTTATGTGAAGGACAAGAGATTCAACAAATATTTATTTTATAGTTGGTGAAGAAAATATGTGATCATGATATTATCATATTATGAAATTAATATCCATAAATAAAAATGTATGCAAAGTTATAATGGTGTTTAGTGAGCTTCAATTTTTTATGAATTAAAGACTCTATAAACTCTTAAACAAATAATAAGTTTCTTAAGTAAAAACATAGATACTTTTGCGAATACAGGCACCCTCATATAAATTTTTTTTAAGTAATTGAATGAAGATAGTAATGTTTAAGAAGAGAGATCTCATTTTTATCAATTAAGTGAAGAAGAACAAGTGAATGTTGGTTCATTCATAAATATTGTTCTTTTAATTCCAAAAATAAGTAAAAATGTGGTGTATAAATACAACTTTGGTGAATGAATTAAAATGTTCTAGCACATTCATGAATACAAATTTTTTTATGCACTTGAGAAGATAACCAAAACATCAGTAAAAAGAATATACTAAAATAATAATAAAATTATATATGTTCTAGGGTTTATAATGAAAATTGAATTTAAATTCACGAAATGATAAAAATACATTGAGAAGTATATGCATGAGTATGGTGTGAAAATGAATAATACAACATGATGTATTTTTAATAACTTTTATTTTATCATTCTAATAGTTCAATGAGTTGTGATAAAATTATAATATTATAATTATTAAGAAGAATATTGAGGTCAGGAACATAATCACTAGAATAATAAAATTATTTCCATATCGTTTGATAATTGAGTAATAACCCACTATAGAGTTACTTTCATTTGAGAAGCATTGGATATTCGTATAGTGATTTGATATATTAAGCCCTATAAGCCTAAAATTTCTTTAACAATACATTATCTATCAATGATCTATTATTTGTGGAAGATGGCGTAATTCAAATTTATGTTGTGAAATATTTATTTGGACAAAATATCTTATTAATAGTTTTTTGAAAATCTATAGAATAATTAGTGGTACCTGTATAAACCACTTCATTAATGAACTTGTGATATAAGTTTAAATAATACCACTCACACCATAATATTGATTGTTTCCTTCCAAAATTTTTTCAACCTTTATATGTATCTATAATAACTAGAAATTATAGTTCTATAATATTACATGAAATAACTATAGATTTATCATGACAAGGATTAGGTTCTCTCATCAAGACATATCCTTATAAAAATATGTGTGTGATATTGTTGATTTAATTATCGATATTATATGTGTATGTGATAGTTGATAGAACAAATCATTTACATTAATCTTAACTAGGATAGTGTTTCTAGGTTAATTGGTTCAAATTAAAATTATAATAAAACTCAGGTACACTGATTCACCCTACCACCACCCCCACCCCCCTCAGTGTCCCTACACAATCCATCTCGGCTCCATAGATAACATCTTCTTGTTTTTGTAAAGTGGATACTGTGTGGTTTCCCTTGAAAATGTATCCATTTTTATGTACTAGAAAGTGGATACAATTATAGTACATATACCACTAGGGGTGAAAACTCTAAAAGGGTAATATTTCGTATTAACTAGATTCTCAATATTATACAATGGGTTTCCGTAAGAATGAATTCCTAGATAGAAACTCTCAAGGGGTACACTTTGGGTTAATTCAAATTTTATTTATGAACCATTATCAGGATTTTGAGGGTAGTTCCTTTGAAAATTGATGATAATATATATTGAATTTGATGAACTTAAATTGTCATGTGTTGGGAGAATGTGTCATAATTTAATACACTACAAGAATGGTTTTCATAATCATATGATTGTTTACTCTAATTATTATTATTTTTTACACACACTAATTATTAAATAGATGTTTATGAGAGCTTTATTCCTGTAAATATTTTGATTCTCCCACTTGTTAAATTTTATGATATTTTGGGAATGGATGATATTTCTTTTCATCAGTCTCATATCAATTTACAAGTAACAGAAGTCACATTTGATATTTATAATCAACCTAAGATTTAATTTCAGTGTGAGGATGATTATGAGATTTGAAGGGAAATTATGTTCATTATATGGTCTTTACTACAAATTTACAAGGATATTTATCTCAATTGGTTATGAAGAAACTCATCAATGAAAATTTTATTCTTTTTCAGAAATATGCTGATGTATCCCTGAAGGAATTTCCTAGTCATCCCCTGAATAGTGAAGTTTTGTTATCAAGTGAACTCATACATAGTGTTAAATATATTCCATAGACTCCATATAGAATATCCATTATAGAGTAACAAGAATGTAATAATAAACACCATGAGAATATATATAAAGTATGAATTCACCCAAGTGCTTCACAATGGGATTCTCTTGCAATTCAAAAATAGAAAGGTGGTTCAATTAATATTTTTTGTGATTATTGGAAACAAAATAAAATAACTATTAATAATAAGTATATTATACCCCATACCAATGATCTATTTGATCAATTACTATTATTTTATTGTTTTTTTCAACACTTTTCATCGATATGGATATCATTAGCTAAGGGTAAATAAGTAGTATACATAAAATATAGACTGTCATGTGAGGTATAGTCATTATTAATTTATAGCAATTCTATTTGGACTTACCAATTCCCCTATTGTGTTCATTTATTTAATTAATAGAGTTTTTATAAATTATCTTGATTAGTTCATGTTAGTCTTTGAAGATGATATTATTATATATTTGACGATAAAATAAATGGATGAAAAAAATTTATGGTTTTTACTAAATAAACTGAGGAAAGAAGTGTTATATTTTAAATTGACTAATTGTTAATTTTGGATAAAAAATTCTCAATCTTAGGACATATAATTTCAATCAAAGGTATATTAGTGTTCCCTTCAAAGATGAGTATTATTGAAAAATTTCACAGACCAAACATAGTAATTGAGATCCATAGTTTTCGTGGCCTTCTTGGAAGGTATCAATGCTATGTGAGAAATTTATCATGGATATCAAATTCACTTAAAATGTTTATTTGAAATGGAGAAATTTTTATGTGGATAGATGAATGTGTGAAAATTGTAAAGGATTTATGGAGAAGTTTGGTTGGTGCACTTGTACTCACTATTTTCTAGGGAGGAAAAGGGTTTTTGATCTATAGTGATGCATTAAAAATTGGACAATGAAGTTTTCACATGTATAATGATATGGTGATAGAATATCCCTCTCACCAATTGATAATTCATGAAAAAAAATTACACGACTTGTGATTTGGAACCAATGATGGTAATTTTTTTCATTGGAGATATGAAGGAATTATATATATGGATAAGGGAATGATATATATATAAATATAAATAATAATTTATTTAATTATATATTCACATAGAAATAATTTAATATGCATCAAAGGATAGAGTTGTGGTTGATTAAAATTTATGATTTTTCAATGCACTATAACCCTGGAAAGGTGAACATCATGGCTAATACTCTGAGTCGGAAGGACCATGTATGCTTTTCCATAATGAAGATTTAAAGAGATCAAATACATATATATTTACAGAATATGGATCTTGAAATCATGAGTAAAAGGGACATATCATATCTTTATCATATGAATATTCATCCATTCATCCATGTGAGGATTAAAGATGCATAAAAGGATGATGTGGAAGAGAATAAGAAAGTTATAAATGTTCTTGAGTTAAACCGTGATTGTGTTTGAATGAAAGGGTTTAGGAACCAATTTTGTGTCTTGTTGATACTATAATTGAAGAAAGGTCTATTATATGAAGCTCATATTTTATTATTCTCAATTCATCATTGATGTTAAAATATGTATACAGATTAGAAAGATTATTTCTGATAGGAAAACCTAAAAAGTGATATTTTATAGTATGTATCTTGATCCACAATATATCAAAAAGTTAATGAAGTGGGATGAAATTTTAAGAGTATTTTACAACCAATACCCATATAATTATAGAAATGGGAAAACATTTCCATAAATTTCACCATTGCACTCCCCAAAATATCTAAAGGGAATAATGTTATTGGGGTAGTATTCAATCGCCTTATGAAATAATTTTTTTTTATTGAATCCCGAGAAGATTTATCTCTTGATTAACTTACCAGTATGTACATTATGAAAATTTTAAGATTTCTTAGTGCACTACATTATATTGTATTAAATTTGGATCAATGGTTTACCATAATGTTTTTGAGAATTATTATGTAAGATTTTAATATAGCATTAAATTTTTTAATTTCTTATCATCATCAAATATATGTTCTTTTTAGGAGAACCATTAAAACCCTAGAATATATTTTTAGAGAATATTTTATGTATTCCAAAGGATGTTGGGATCAACACCTTTCTATGGTTTATTTCTCTTTTTTCAATATCTTCTACTCAATTATTTAGATTTGTTCTTACGAGCCCCTCTGTGAAAAGAAGTTTACAAACTCCAATGTGATGGGATATATTTAGATAATGAAAGACATTGGGACCAAAGATAGCATGTTAAATGGTAGATATGGTTTGATACCTTCATTAATATATTATGGAAGCTCAGAGTAGATAGAAATCATATGATAACAGTCATTAATGGGATATAGGGTTTAGATTTGGTGACAAGGTATTCCTATAAATATCACCTTGGAAGAAGGTTATAAACTCTAGAAATAATGGAATGTTGATCCCTAAAAATATCATTCCCTTATAAATTCATGATCACATCAGGAATCATTATTATAGCTATGTGCCTCCATTGAAACTCTCCTAGGTTCACAGTGTGTTCCATGTGTCTCTCAAGAGGAAGTAAAAACATCATCCTTCACATGTACTGAACTGATAGTTCATACAACTAGAGAATGATCTATATTATGAGTAATAACGAAGTTATATTATATATCAATGATATAAGGTTCTAAAAAATAAGACCACTCACTATGTAAAATTGTTTTGGTGAATACCTAAATTTGAAGAAGCTGTAAGGGAACCTCAGGATGTGAAGAGGTAGAAGTATTATTAGTTATTTTTATAAAAGTCGTGGAATATTGGGGAAGAAATTATTATAAGGGGTTCGAATGTAACAACCCAATATTTTATGACATATTTCACTTTATATAAATTTAAATTCTTGGATAGAATGTTATACACGCAACACCAGTTTGGAAGGAAATGTGATATACTATTGAATTATTTTTATTTAATTAGATAGATATAACCAAGTTTTTATATTTGAATATAAGAATAATAAAAATTTAATTTTGAAAAAAATACAAATTTATAAAAATAATTAATTGCATATCAATTAGTTATAAAATTAAATAAAATCATATTAAGATTAAAATATATGTTTTCCTTAAAAACTATTTTTATGGATAAAATATGTCTTAATCTTAATAAATTAATTTAATTACTATTAATGAATGAATTTAATGAAATTTTTATACATTATATTCAATCAAATAATTTAATACTTATTTAATTATGGTTATTAATTATAGAATGAGAATAAATTCATTTTGTGCTCAGAATATTTTAAAAAAAAATGGTATTAATTCCAATTTTTTATGTGAATATTATAAATAATATCATCCAATTTTATAAATTATATTACTAAAAATGGATATCATTTTGTAAATAAAAAATTCAATATATGATTATGATTAATTTTTTATGATTTTCTAAAATGATTGATTTTTGGTGAATAGTGGAAAAAACAAATTTTCAAATACTATCACTTTAATGAAATTATGATGATCTAAGAATGACTTAATAAATTATATAACCTTTTCTTGAAAAAAATAGAGAAAAATAAACATTTTTTAAAAAATATTTTTTATTTGGGATCCCATGTTTGACTTTTGTGAATATAAGTTATATTTCATTAAAATTTTAAAAAATATTAGTATTTCAATTTAAGGATACGGCTAGAAGGTTCAGTCTTTTTTATTGATGAAAAAGAATAAAAACATTATTTTTTACTAAATAACCAAAAAATGTAAAAAATAATTCACCAGATGTTAATGTAATATGATTTTTATGCTTTAGTCAGGTATTTTCCTTTAAACAAATTATTGCATTCTTTGTTCTTTAATAAATATTATTTGTTGATACCTATAGAAATTGACTCTGATAAAATGGATTCCAAATTTTTATTCTATATTTCGAAATTTGGTTATAATTCCCCATTTATTTTTGGTCATATAATTATGTTATCATGGTAGAAAATTTATGTTCTCAATGTTAAGATTAAAATGGGTTTGAATTAGTTTAAATATGAGATGAAGCATAAAAAATCTCAATAAAATTCCTAAATATGATTCGATAAGTTTTTTTGGGCTATATCAAATCTTATATTCTAATTTGGGGTTCCTTGTTTCCACATGGCATGATTACGATATATAATATATTTTGAAATTTTAATAATTTCATAGTGTTTACTTTACATCACATATGAAATATAAAACACTCTTCTACATTGTTCTAAAATATTGATCTCTCTATGTCAACGAATATATCACCCCAATAATTTCTATAATTTTACTTTAATATAAACATGAATTATTTGAAAGCTTGTTTTACATGCTACCCTATGTCTAAATTAGACATGATATAATATTCCATTATAACCTATCTTTTATATTATTAAATATGAATTGTAATTAAAAAATTATGAAAAATATTAATAAATGTTTAAAATAATAAAATTTAATTATTAATTTATAATCAGTAATTGTATAATTTTCAATAAATTCAATTTTATGCTTCCAAAATATGATTTCATCATAAATGGTTCTTATGGAATTTTATGCACAAAAATTACAATTAATTTCTAATATTTTCAGAAATTATATTTGAAGAAATTTATCATTTTATAAATAATCATTTTAATATTATCTTAATGTTAATTTTTAATATTTTTCTAAAAATATTTATTTTCTTAGTGAATAGTGAAAATAGTGATTTTCGTAACAATGTCATTCCTTTTCATTTTAAAAGTTCCATTATTTTTTAAAATTTTATATTAAATAAATATAATTTTCCATTAATTATAAATAATATAATTAAATACGTGGGAATTAGTATTTTAATTTAATATCATGTAAGTTCATTTTTGGGCTTAAAACACATTGTTCGAAAAGCTATTTTTATGCACATATTGTTATAATCTTAACAAATTAAATTAATATTTTTTGATTATTGGATTTAATGAAATAAAAATATTATATAATCAATAAAATTTGTTATTAATCATTTTATGTTTTTTACAAGTCATGTAATGGATGTAAATTAACTTTTAAGCTTAAAATGTATTTTTCTATAAATGGGTTTTTATTACGTTATGCATATTTATTTAATGTTAAATTAGGCCACTTATAGAAATTGAATATTTTAAAATGGACACCATATTTAGAATAATTATAATTATAATAACATAATAAATTTAATTTAATTTTTTTCAATAATTAATAGTAAAATTATGTTGACCATGGATATTGTTAAAACGGGTTTCTAAGTTGTAAAATATTAGATAAGGGTAGGAATTCCTGTTAAAATTGATAAATTATTTCTAGTTAAATATATTTCAACCATATCTTTTCATAAATTATAATTTATGAACATTTGGATCAACTTTCTCATGAAATAGACAATATATTATTGAATTTTTTAAGATATTTCATGTGTGTTTCACCCATCACTTATAAAATGCCACTTATTCTCCTCCAATATTTACACAATTTGATCCTTCTAAATCGTAAAACACCTGATACAAACCTATTATTTAATCATTTCCTTCATCTTATGTCTTTGTTTCTTCTATTAACATTAATACTTCAAGGATTAATTTATAATCCAAAGGAGGTCTCTCAAAGAAGTGGTATAAGAATTAAACATGCTCCTTCAATTCTATATCTTCATTGACATTATCTAATCCAATTATATCCAAAAAATGATGAATATAATATCTTAAATATTATTATATTTTATTATAATGATGTATCATCCATTTCCCGCTCTTATCTTTTAAATGGGAGATGAAATTATCGATTGTATGTACGTGTGGACTATTAATTCCACATATAGATATGATTCATTTTCCACCAAAATATTTAATTGATGTTTCTTATACTGAATTTAATTTATATTTATTATATATATGTATATATTATTTGTTCTAAAATTTTTAATTATTATTTACCTTTGTTTACTTTCATCTATAGAAGAGATAAAACATCCCTCGGGTGTACCTGTGGATTATCGTCCCCATAAAGTGATGTAATTAATTTTTATCCTATATATATATATATGAATGTTTATAAATATAAATATACAAAATATGTATTATATTTATATCATTAATTAATTTAGGTATATGATCAGCCAATTATCAAATTACAAGGAACATAAATGCTAAAACAAAACCTATATCAAAAACGAAATAGTTATCACCCAGAAATGAGGATTTTAAGAAAAAAATATTAATTAATGTGTGATGAAATGTTATAAGTGGATAATATATTATATAAAATGTATGAATATGTGTATTTTATTGAATTATAATAAATTAAAATTTAATATATAGGATGTTATATAACTTAATAAGAAAAAAAACTTGTGGTAAGGGGTTTATGTAACAATAACTTTTTTACTAGGATTGTTTATGATTCAATTTAAAATGATTTAATTATATTATTTATCTATCCAAAATAAAATTTATTTTCTTATCCTATATTTATTTCTCAATATTACAGGTTTTCCTTTATTTTTGTCTCTTTAAGAACACAAGAGACTCGATTTTTTTTAAGGAAAACCGACTTTTTTTTATCTCTTCAGTCGGTGATATTTTTCTTACATGAAAATATTTTACATAAAAATTTTTCAAGAAATTTTTATACTACACCCCAAGATTTTATATTTTATCTTTTTAATAAACATGATGTATTCGATTTAATTTCTTACATCAAACCGAAAGTCAAAATAAACAATGATAATGTAATCCTTTAAAACCTATCCCATAAATTGATATGTATGTATACTAATAAAAACATTATGAATGATATATTTGGTTTTTTTAAAATAATAAAAATTTATTTATTAATTCATAAAAAATAAATAATCAATTTTCAAAAAATTGATTTTATATTTTAAAAATATTTTTTCTTCAATAATGGATTTTATTGCATTATATTAAAATACATTATAATTAATATATAACATTTTTTAAAAATCCATTTTTGGGAATTAATATATATTTCTAAATCATCCTTTCAATATTGTCTTATTATTAATTTTTTTGGTTTTTCTTAAAATGATTTTTTCGAGTGTATAGTGAAAAATGATGTTTTTAGAAATAATAATGATTTTATTAAATTATTAGTATGTCAGTATGAATTTAAACTTCAGGCATCCTTTTTTTTTGTGAAAAAATATGTTTTTTATAAGTTTATTTATAATTTAAAAAAATTATATACCCATATATTACATTTTTAATTTATGTAATTTTTTTGAGAATTTTATTTTCACATTATACATTTAGTATTTTGAAATTAATTTTTTACACTTTTAAAAATTTAATAAAAATTGATTTCAAATTTGGGATAATTTGTTCAAAATTATATTATGAGAACCTTTTTATTTTCAAGCTTAAATGATAAATTACATATGTAAGAACTAGTTATCATGATAAAACTAAAATGGTAAAAGTTGGTGAGATTAGAGCTAAAGGGGCTAAAATGATAAAAATATGTTTTTATTTGAATATTGAAGGTTTTATTTGATTTATATCTTATTAAATATATTATTTTTATAGTTTTTTTGGTCACTTTCCTTGAGGGATACTTCCAATTATTTAAAACTTTTGGGTATTTACAAAATTCTGAATCCTTTTCATTTATTAAAGGGGAACTCCTATCTTCACTTACCCTCACACAAAAACCAACTAATTCTAGCCTAGAATCTACAGAATCATCTAATAAATACTCCTAGACACCTTAAGGGTGTTATGGTATTCTCAAATTACTATCCCTCAAATGTTTAATCCCCTGTGAAAAGGATATAATTCAACAAGTGAGGTATAAATTCTTAACATATGTTTTTTCTATTTCTTTATTTTATTTAGTAATTAATAAAATTTAATTTAACTATATTCAAATGATAACATTAGTTCCATTATTATATTATAATTTTATTATAATTATGTTATAAGAATAAACCACCCTCTCCATTTCCATTAAAAAAAATTTAATTTTGGATTGTGCGGACTATTTCCATGATGAATAATCATATTGTTTTCCTTTATATATAAAAACAGATGGTTATTATGTTAGATTATATATATATATATGATTTTTATTATAAATTAATGATTTATAATTTTTAATTATTATTTACCTTCCCTTCATTTGATTCACTAAAAAATGGAAACATCACTCATGCGTATGAACAAACTACCATGCCCATGTAGTAATGTAATTAATTTTCCATCATTGATTTATGTTAACAATTAAAAATAAATTTATAATTAATATATATTATTTTTATCATATGATTTAAAAATTTATAAAGAGTAACCATGTTAAAATTAAAAGGTCCTTAACTTTTAAATTAAAACATAAATGAAAACCAAATCCATTAACTTCAAAAATGATGATGATTATGAAATATTGTTAATGAATGTGTGATAATATGTTATAAGTAATACATATACGGTATTATTGGAATGATTATAGTTTTGGAATAAATTTATAATAAATTTAAAATTATTAAACAAGAGTATATAGGGATTATTAAGCAATATAGACTCGTTGTAAGGGATTTTGTGTTACAATGTCTTTTCCTATGGTATGTATATGATCCAATTTAAAATTATAAAATTATAAGATCTATCTTTAATAAATATTTTTATTTTATTCTCCTCTGGTTATTTGTGGATATTACATTTTTCCATTTCATTTTCCTCTCTTTAAGTACTCAAAAGTCCAAAATAATATTTTTATAGAAAATAGACTACATTTCTCTCTTCGATTGGGAATAATTTATTTCATGCTCATATTTTCATTAAAATGTTTTAATGTATTTTTTTAATATTAAAAAATAATTTATTAAAATAATTTTTTAACATTCATTTATTTAAATTAATGAAATTAATAGGAATATTCTTGTCATTTTTTCAAACAAGTTACTTTGACTTTTTGTTGAAAATGAGAAATGAATTTTTGTTTTAAGGTACACTACATGAACAAATTTACCCACCATCAAGAATTATGTTTTTTTGAAACTTAATTTATAATACACCTCGATTATTTTTAAATAAAACGTTTTTCATCATATTTTATAAATATATATATATATATATATATATTAATTTGAGTTATTTTAAAATGAAAATGGTAATTTCTTTAAGAAATATTTTAGTGATCTTTATAATGTATTTTCATCCATTGGTGTTTCTCAGGATTTATAAGGTATATGATCAAATTATAACATATTTATTTATTTTAATGATGGTTTATGATTATGAAATATTGATGAAAATTTTATTCTTTTCTATGGATTAATATTTTATATTGTGATAAATTTTTTCAGGATCTTGTGGCATACACATGAATGAATTATGATATTGTGATGGGTGGTTCCACTATAAACCAAAGATGGGTGGTTATGTTATTGAAAAAGGATGTGTGATTACATTATAAACTAATTATGGGCGGGTCACTTATATCCCAACAATGCATATGGTAATGATGATGGAGTTGAGAAACTATTAAGAGAAGTTGGTGATAATAGGAAATAAGTTACACCTAAGAGAATATTATAAATAATTATGTAGGAATATCCATTATCGAAATTTTTCCACAATGATAATTTTGGGTGTGAACCTTTACTAAGGAATTGATTTTATATCCTTATGGGAAATCCAAAAAATTATTATTTTTTATTATGATATACTATCATGGATCATGATTGATTATTGATGATCCCACACTATTATATTCTGTGTATTATTTTCAAAAAAAACCTTATGATATATTTATTTATTAAAAATCATTGATGAATTGGGTATGATTATGGTAAATTATGATAATATTACCATACCCTTATTATTATGTTATTCTCAGTTATCCTCATTGTTTGATATGTCTTATGTTTACCCTTACTAAGAATCTAAGCTCACCCATTATTTTTTTACCTACTCAGTTTATGAAGAATGTTTTTATATATCATCTGTCTAATAACGGTGCAATTTGTGAACCACATAATTGGAAACCATGTAGAACTGTTATGTACCATTTTTTTATGTATATAAGTTTCCAAATACACTAAATATTTATGGTTTTAGTGTAGAACGTATTGATATGAAATGAATTTTAGGCTAATAATATGTTGTATTTATGTTTGAAAAATGTGGGTTTTTATTGTTTCCATCAGAGAAATTCGTTGTTTCTTTTTGGGAACTAGAATGAGAAATATTTATTGAGAATACTTATAAATAACCTAATATTATGAGAATATCCAATGTTCTAGTAAATAAAGCAGTTTAATTTTTCTATAAAATACATCCATGTCTCAATACTAGAAAGTTTATATATGATCTTTCATAGTTATACCATGGAATAATAACAAAAAATAGGGTGTGTTGAATATTAACTCAATCATGACCTAGTGCTTAACAAAGAGACATAATTGTACTCCATGATATACACTCCTAGGGGATATTCTTTGGTTAACATACACTTTATTGATGATCCCTTATGAAGTGTTTAAATAGTTAATAACCCTGGATATACATGATTAAACCTAATATGTCATACATTAGAAATTATTTTTCAGGATTTAGGAATTCTATAAATTATTCTCATGATTATATGATTTCCCAATAAGA
The DNA here is from genome assembly GCA_963277665.1 of Viscum album. Classification (NCBI taxonomy): domain Eukaryota; kingdom Viridiplantae; phylum Streptophyta; class Magnoliopsida; order Santalales; family Viscaceae; genus Viscum; species Viscum album. The sequence goes on along the minus strand of OY728137.1, from coordinate 440,906,620 downwards.
TTTTTTTCTCATACTATGATATTATGTTTTAATAAAATCTTAAAACTAGAAGTGAACATTTTAATGCTAAATGTGATAGATAATGGAATGATTGTTCTCCTAAGTAATAAAATGTTATGGGATATGGAATATAATATATTGTTTCAATATTTATGAAACTTTATAAATCCATGATACATACTTAGCTTCCAAATGAAAAGAGGAGGGATGAATTCAATATTGATTCCTTCACGAGACAACATTCATGTATTTTTAATGGGCCCTTTGATCCCCCAATCGCTGAGCAATGGATCATTAACACTAAAAATATAGTTTATGTTATCTAGTGCTCATATTATTTAAATGTTAATTTAGCTACTTATCATTTAAAATGTTAATCATATTAATGGTGTACTCTTATCAAGAATATGAGGCAATGTCATGAAATTGACTCCATGGAGTGGGATTTGTTTAGGGTCTTCTTTTTTAAAAACTGTTTTCCATATAATCTTATTATGGACTTGGATATAGAATTACTTGAGGTAAAGTAGAATAATAATGAATCCTTTTGTACTTATGAGTCTAATTTTACAAGAAATGTAAAGTATACTTGTAGAATTATCATTGAACAAAAAACTAAAATTGATCAATTATTCAATATCATAAAAATAACTTTTGAAGGGAGTTATCCATAAGATACTTCATTGTGTATAAACATATCATTAGATGTGATATCATAGTAAAAATTTAGACTGGTCTCGCCCATCAATCTCATGGTTTTTATAAAAAATATGGATGGAATTTAAAGGAAATTATAATAAGAAAAAACATGGAGAGAAGTGGATAAGTTTTCTTTTATTCCATAAGTGTATAAATAAGAATGGAGGAAATTTTATTTTAGGGGTTTAGTAGATTCCTTGTGTGGATAATAAATACATCGAGTAAAATAATTTTGATGGGATGTGAAGTGCATAGTCAATTAAAGGTGGTATAAAAATATCAACCAAATGTGCCACAAAAAATCTAATGTTTCAAATGAATGGAATATGGTAATTATGCTAACTAGTTTATATAAATTAGGGTTAATGATAATTATCAACATAAAAAGCCATATATGCCTATTGAAAATGGGAAATATCATGAGATCACTATTATATATGATGGGTATGATAACAAAGAGGTGAAATATACACTTATCATACACTTTTGAACTTTTAATGTCATATTTTATTACAGTTATACCCACTATTTGATATCTAAACAATTTGTTAAGGATGTCACATTACCACCATGATTATTATATTAAGAAATAGTAGTAAAAAATCTAAATGAAATATTGTTCACATCTAAATTCTATGGTTTTCACTGATTGATGTTTTTGGGAATGTTCTCCCTACAGATATTATTATTATCCTTATAGTTGAATTTGATATTATTTTGACCACATATTAGATTTATTTAGAGAAATATTATATTAATGGTCAAGGAATGTTTTATTCCCCCATGTCACATCATCATTCCTCATGTGTTCTTTTGATAAGTTTATTTTTGAGTTTCATTTTTTGGGAGTTCCGGTTTTGAACATGGAAATTTTTCAGGTTTCCCATTATGCATGGTTAAGGTGTATGGTTGGAGGTAAATCATGTGACCTACATTCCTAAGGAGCCTTTGTATTTCATTTTAAACTGTGAATGGTTTGTCAGCATGGGTTGTTCTTAGTTATGTAAAAATTGTGTGGCCCATAAGAGAAACTGTGTTAGATCCTAGGTGTGTCAGAAGTGTGGCACACGAATTTCACATGGTTTGGTAAACTATGTTGTAATCATATAGGTTGATATGTAGTTTCAACTAATCAATTTACATGGGTTCCACATGTTTTTTCAAACTGCATGGGACACCTCAAGAGATCATGTGAGTCCTAGGTGGTCCATAAGTGAAGTGTGTGGTTTTTTTAACCATGTGGCTAGTCATAAGTGACCTAGCGGCTTAAGGTTATTGTGATGTAGTATCACCCACATGGTTGGAGAATGATTTGTCTAACCATGCGGGAAAAATTTATGAGTTTTCCATGTGTTTAATGTTTCATTTTTTCCCATTTTTCCTCTCTGTAATTTTATTGGGTTTCATCTATATTTATTCTCCCTTACATCAACCAAAACTAGTAATCTTGGGAGCAGTTCTATTTTCTTCCACCCCTTGGGATCCGTCCTTGTAATGGTGTTTTCCAAGTGCACTTAAGGTGAGATATTCCTCCTTTTCTATCCTTCTTAATTTTCTTCCTCTTTTCTCTTGGATCTGGATTCCCTCATAAACCCTAGTTATTATGTTTCTCAATTTTAGAGTTCTATGTAGTTATAATAATAGTGATAATTGTGTTTATGGATTTTAGGCATTGTTTCTTAACCTATGGATATTTCCTTTCATAAAGGCAACATGTTCTAAGGTGGTTTGTGTTGGTTTTCACTTCTTTTTTGAAGGTTTTACTATGAAATTGTCTCATTTTAGAATTCTAAACTTTCTTTAACTTTATAAGTTCCATTTTTATGAATTAATTATTATATAAGTCATCCTTTTGGCGATTTTGAACCATTACATGTAGTTTTATGATTGGAATAATTGTTTTATATGTGAATTATAGTTTTTATTATTTCAAATTAAATTTTTTATTATTCTATGAATCTTGTGTTATTATATATGATTTTTTAAAATATTTTTCATGATGAAAAATGTTTTTAAACCAATTTTGGTGCTCAATGGGTGAAAAATATGGTTTAATTGGAATTTGGATTCTAATTGAGGATTGGACATCAAAATGAATTTTAAATGTGAGTTTTAATATATTCAAAATATGGATTTGAAATGTTTCTATGGTTTACCCCCTTGTGGAATATTATTCGGTAATTTTTTTAAATAGTTTTATGGTAAATGGTTATCCCATTATCCTTATTTTCGTTTTCAAAGGGGATACCCCTTTTTTATGGGTAGATTTGAAATATTTTAAAAGGAATTGGTTTTTTATTTGGAGATCCTAAAATTTTGTAAATGGTGTTTTTTGAGAAGTGTGATTGAAAAAAGGGTATTGTCCATATTTTAGATTTTCAAAAGAGATATCCTTTGTGTAGTGGTTAGGTTGAAATTTATTAAATATTTTTAAGATACTTATATTTTCCCAATTGTTGTTTGTAAATTACTTTATAAGTTTTTAAAGCTCTTATCAATCCATTCCATGCTTTGGTTTTAAAGGCATATTTAGTGATTTAATTTTAAAACAGTGAATGTTAGATACCCCTATATTTCACCTACAATGTGTACCCATTTTTTGGGTTTTTTATCATTATGTGATGCTTGTTTATCCCCTTGCATAGAAATATGTTTGTTACGCCTTGTCTGAATGTTATCTATATGATAATTTTCATCATTAGGTGTTTGGTGTGAGGGTAGTCATGGTTATTCCTTGGGGATTAACTTGGACTATTTTCACTATAACAAACTTCCTTTATTGGTCATGGTACATCTAGTACTATGTTTTATATCTTTCTTATACCTCTACCTAGTTCACACACTTCTAGTAGACCACCAGTCCTTCTAAGAACAAGGACTGGGTAATGGTTTTCATTGTAATGAGGATTCTATGGGCTAATATAATGATTGTTTGGACTTAACACAAGTAGATATATATTTTGGATGGTGATTCCCATATATGGTTTCATTCATGGAACATTATGGACCTTTTGGTTATAACAATGGCACCTACATTTTCTTCATGAGTTATTGTTTTTTGGGAGTTTTACTTGGTGAATCATTGTTTAATTACCCCAACTTTCTTTAATATAACACCTTACCTTCTTATAATTCATTTTTATTTTCCTTGTGATATATATATGGTTCCTACGTTTTGAGCATAGCCCAAATGAATTTTATTTTTTTCTATGAAAATGAGTTTTCAAATATTTTTTTGAAAAACTATTTTCAATTTTTATATATTCATGTGTGATCACTTTATGGTGGATTTTAAAAAAGTTTTTGCGTTCAAAGATGGAATAGCAAGTGAATTGGTTTAATGTAACCATTTTAATTTATATAAAATACATATGATTTTTTCAGAAATTTTATTGGTTATTGTTATTTTGAAATGTCTTTTAAAGATGGTTTTTTATTTTCAAAATGTGTGTTTTCGGTTTTGGTAAACACTAGGAACTTTTTTTGAAATTACATTATAGAACATTTTGATTACCATGAATTATATATATATAATGATCACATTTTATCCTTATTTTTTAAATAGTATTAATTAATTTATTTATGAAAAAAATTCATTGTTTTGAAAGGTAGTGGTGACCTAATAAGGTTTAAAGGCCATTCCTTCAAAATTTTAGGATATAGGTTCTCAGTTGGATATTTTTGGTCCATCGTGGTCAGTATGGGGTTTGTAGGGTGGTGGTGAGCAACCAGAGGTGTCATGGATTTGGTTTCAATCTCATATTGAGTTAGTTTCTTGGTAATAGTATTATTTTTGGTTAGTTTTGTTCTTATTTTTTATTTAGTAACTATTTCTATTTTTTATGGATATTAATCATGTATATGAAACTAGGCTATATCATGGTAGTTGGCTATGATCTATTTGTAATATTGTTTTTTTATTTCTTATTCATTTTTTTATTCCACTATTGTATCGTGGATTTGGGAAAAATAATTCCCAAAGGAATTCATGTTATGCTCAGGAACGTGTCGCTAGCCTATGGGTATCAAGAATTCCATTAAATCATTGTGGCAAATGAGGTTGAGTGTTGGGTAGGATTTATACCTCATCTAGCTCATTAAAAATGGTATTAGAGGATTATATTTCCCTAGTAAGAGTGTTAGAATCATGTGTAGCTATTTTTTAGTATGTCCATTTACAATGAATATTAATGTTGATAGAGATTGACAGGTAGGGGTGAGAAGTGTCTAACTAGATCTTTCTCACTCTAAACCTCTTGAATTCATGGGTTGTAGGGTTTTGAATTGTGATTTCATGGTTTATTTTTACTATTTATGGTGGTTTTTATGTGACTAAAATTTTTGGCACTCCTTTGATTTTTGAGTGATTTCGGTGACCACTCATTGGCATCACGGAGTAAAAAAACTCAAGTTGCACAGTAAGCTCAAATAGCCTAGGAAACCATGTATTGCCCATGTGGTCGAGTCTATTGTTCTTACAAGGTTTATTGCATTTCTGACACCCACTCACCCATACCATGGTAGTCAAGTCATGCATAACACTATTTCTCCCTAGATATCCTATTTCGACTCCTATTAATTTTAAATTACTCCAAAAGTGGTTTTCACATATTAGATGTGAAATGATGAGTGTTTTATTTTCCATTTGGGATGTGGTATATGTGATATATATTTGGATACATGTGTAGTGCATTGATTTTTCATAGATTTTAAAATATTATATTGTAAAATAATGGGGTTTTATGAAAACATTTATTTCCAATCAAGGGTTTTTGAATAATGGGAAGAATGAATTCGAATGATTTTATAAAATTTTTAATGAAAATATTAGATTAGCTTGTTATATTTGATAAATGAGGAGTTTCAAAAGGAATATTTGTTTCTTATACATTTTTGGAATGTTTTTTGAAAAATGGAACTGGGTTTCGAAAGGCATTTCAGATGCTTAGTTTTCAATGTGGAAAAGTATTTTGATGTGAATTTTTTGGCATCCCTTTTTCGGCACAATGTATATGTTCCAAAAATGTGGTTTGGTTTTAATTCTTATGTTGTAATTATTTTTTAATTCACACCTTGGTGTATGTTCGGTTTAAAATTACTTGGTAAAATGGCGGTTTTGAAAAGAAATGTTTCTTTTAGTGTGAATGTTATACACCTTATTTGAGTTCTTGTAGTTTTTATTTGATTCCTAGTTAATAAGAAAATCACATGGAGTTTTCTAAGACATTAATCAATGTACATAATGTATTTGTTATTATTGTTCTATGGAATGGTTGAAAAGAGTTTCTCTTGTTCAAGTGCCTACCTAGACTTCAAATGGAATGGGGTAAATGGAAATTTCCTTGTGAGTGTTTTCAAGGGGTTTCTCACTAATTTTATCTGATTTTGGTGGGAATCTTGGTTGTTTATTTTGGATCCACTCTTTATGTGGTAGTATTCTTGGTTTGGGAGCTTCGACTTGTGTGGTAGGATTTTGGAATATTTTTTACCTTTTGGAGGTGTTCCTTATGGGTGTTTTCCAATTGGAATGTTTTTATCGATGGTTTGAATGCTATTTTATGGCACTTTTTATTCCATCGAGGAATGTTTACCCCCTCTCCTGCCATCTTGGGTGTTTTGTGGTTAGGATTAATTTGATGTTTTGAGACTATGGGTGCTCATTGTATAGACTTGAGAGGGTCCTTTGGGTGGAAAATTGGGTTATAAGGGTGTGTGTTTTACCAATAGAGTGTGGTATACTAATGGATGCATGAATATGTACCTTTTTTGTAATTCACCATTTGAGGGTGACCCAGTTCTTGAACATAAAATATATTATTGTTTTATGACTCAAGGTGAGTTCTGAATTCATTTTTTGGGCCTCTTGTGGTTGTTCTTCCATCTGTCTGTCATAGAAGTTCTTGTGGTCAAGAGTGTTTTTCTCTCATAGTTGGTCATTGTTCAAGGATGAGTTTCTCAGTAGTTTTTCATTTTTGCCTCCATTTTATAAGAACTCTAAATGTTGTGGAGACAAATTTGGAGGAATTTAAATGGTGGGGAGACCATGTTAGGTCTCACATGATTTATAGGGTTTCCTATTTGAGGATCCTATTTTGGTAATCATTATATGTGTTTTGTATCATATGGTTGATTAGTTTGATCATTTTGAGGATCATGGTTTTTGGCATTGAGGTAGGGATTTGTTGAGGGGTTTTTTAGTTATGTCCTCTAGGGAACATATGATTTCATTTGTCTTTAGTTTCAACTAAGTGTTTTTAGGGGTAGAAAATGGAATATTTTGGATTTTATGACACCCACGAGTCATGTTGTTATTCTATCTGTGTTATTTTTAGAAGTAGAGCTATCTATTTCATTTTCAGGGATTCATGGATCAGAATATAAAAATATTTTAGGGTTCAAACTATGAATGTTTAAGGATTATAGTTAGAAGGAAACTTGTAGCCTCCCTTAATGAGGAGACTTTCCATTTCATTTTAAACAATGCATGGTTTGTCACCACGAGTTTCTCATGGTTAAAACTATGCATCCCCAAGTGTAAAGACCTGAATTTTTCAACCAAATTTTTTTTTAATTATATGGGAATATCTTGAGTCCATGAAAATTGATGGTGTGTGATTTTGATGCCCGTTCTCCCTAAATAAATTTCTGAATTTTTTCCGGGTACGTTCAATAAATGCACGAGCGGCATTTTAGAACATTTGAACCGGTTCGTGGAATTGAATGTTTATAGAACCATTCAACTCACAACGCAGATACTATCTTAAGTAGACCTTCACCGTGAACGTAGTAGGTTGAGGGTTAATTTTAGTTTTCATACTTTTCGTGGGATGGTTATACAAATAATAAAATAAACTATTTTATTTTATTTTATTTTTAAACCTTTCATTTGAATCATGAAGGTGGGGACTACATGAGGGTGTCCGGGAATTTAATGATGAGCCTTAAATTCCTGGTTACACAAAAGTTGAAACCACTTTCCTCTTTAATTAATAGGATTCATTAATTCTGAATTAATGAATCAACTTGTTAACTCTTGGGATCTCCCATTGATGTGCCAAAACTAAATCTTATCTAAATAATTTGGCCCCACACCTCTCATGGTAAAAATGTTTGGCAAGGTAGAATGTTTGGAGAAATATCCTCCGATGAAGAATGGCTTCTGAATGATGAACGAGGAACTGACTTCAGATGCATCTTGTGGGAGGGACGAAAACCGATGTCCCTTTCATTGAATTCATCTTCTTCCTCACGATGTCTCCAATGATCATCGATGTAGGAGTTTTAAATTTAATTATTATTAACTCTCTTTTTATTGATTCTTTGTATTCTAGATTCACAATGATGATGGCCAAACTAACATGGCCATCTTCACACACATATACCTTGCCCTTTATATTTTGTTCATCGTGTATTCTTCATGCGTCCTTCGACATCCAATATTTATTGATGTTGAAAAACACAATGTTTTATAGAGTGCTATATATGGATGCAGATCCCTCGACCCGAGTATTGTGAATATTCCAACTACATAATTTTTTGGCTTGGAACGAAGCTGTGATGGATCACAGAAGATGGCGGAGGCCGCTACACAGTTAGATGGGAGGAAGGTGGGGTAGCAAGCGTTCACACTACCGGTTGAGAAGGAAGTCGTGGCGGAGCAGCATAGCGGCTGGCATCCGAAAAGCTGCGTGGTGGAGCAGTAGTGTGCGTCCGCATCACTGAAGCAGGAGGTCTTCATCGCTTGGCCACGGCGGAGGCCGGAGGGTAGCCAGCACCCAGCAGGTAGCAATGGAGAAATGGAGAGCGACCGCGCTGCTAGGAGGAGGACCGGTCGGAGCATCAGCTAGTCATAGCATATTGGTGGGACCCACTCGGGTCTCTCTATTAACATGGAAACACCAAAGTCTCTACCTTTAGTTCTTCTGAATAGAAGGGGGTCCACTCCCCCCTCGACGCCAACTCGGGCATACCACGATTCCCAGCGGGTGCACCTGGCGGGTCGGGCCGCACCCAGCGGGAAGGGCACACCGTGGCCCAGAACAACCGGTCCCGACCCGAATCGGTCCGGGCCGACCCAAACCAGGTCGGGTCGGCCCAGGACGGGTCAGACAGGACCCGAGGCCATACAGAACTAGTTTTTACATTTTGGTCGTATCTTGAAAATCGAGCATCCATTTGAAGAACCATCTACGGAACCAGAATCCTTGGATCGAGATGGTCTTTTTGATATACTCCACATGAGTTTTGGATAAATTCGGAGTATGGTTGGGTTGGATTGAACCCCAAATCCAACCGGGACCTCAGATTGGAAATGCTAATAACTTTCATACTTGGTGTCTGATTAACGCGCCATCTGTTGTGTTGGGTCCCTTATGACTTGACGGACTATTGGGATACTTATCTATGGGAATTTGTGGAGGTCGAGGTACAACTGTTATTTTGAGGGATAGTTTCTAAATAACTCGAGTGCACTGGGAGTGAGTAATCCAATGGCTGGCAGTGAGGCGGAGGTTGGAGAGGGATAATACAGAGGTTTGTTACCTATAGACTATGGGCAGGTCGGATCCTGTGTGGGTCATTGCGGGGCTTAGTACCTATCGATCTTGTGTGGTTCAGCACTCAATGATCCTATTTCGGTCATCGCATACGAATCCTGTGTGGGTCAGATTCATTATGGGTCAGCGCTCAGCGATCTTGTGAGGGTTAGCACATACCAATCATGTGTGGGTCAGATCATGTCTGGGTCAGTGCTCAGAAATCCTGTGTGGGTCTGCGCATACGGATCATGTGTAGTTCAGATCCTATTTGGGTCATATCGGTAGTTAGTACCTATCGATACTGTGTGGTTCAGACTCCTTATAATTAGCAGGAGTGCCTCTTGATATAATAAGATGATCTTGCTTCACGACTAATTATATGTACTTTTGTACTTCACTAATTCATGTGTGAGCTAATTCTTATATATTAATGGTGTACCTATGTGGTAATATATCTTTGTGGTGTATATTTTTGGTACTATATCTATGACGTGTTACCTGTATGGTACTCCTACCTTTGTGGTGTTACCATTGTGGTATTCTTCCCTCCTATGTGAGATGAGTGTATATTGATAACTTAGGTATATGTATGGGCATATATCAATGTAGGGCTGATTGTGGTTTCTATAATTTTTGGTTTATCCTTTTTGGATTTGAGAGACCTTCAGGGATCTCAAGGCCCCTACTGGGTATTGTTATACTCACTCCTACATGGGCTACGCCCACATCTTGTTGCGTCTTGTGTAGGCGACGAACAACGCTGAATGAGGATGAGGGTACCAGGACTGGAGACTACTTAGAGGTGGACCTTATAAGATTCATACAATAGAGACGACCTTTTGATAGTTTTACCTGCTATTCAGGCTAAATCCTTGGTGGGTGTTCACAAGAGCTATTCTCAGTTTTACTTGTATTTTCTAGTTTTACATGCACCTTCCAAATGGTCTTCAATTCTGGCCCCATTACATTCTCTAGACATGCTGTTTACATTATAGATTACTTTGGGATTGTATCTTGATGTTTTATTGGTTTGTGTAAATTTATAGTTTATAAAGGCAATGCCTTCCCATTTTAGGGAATGCACCTTTCAGTTCTTGTCTTCATCCCCTGGCCCATTGAATGTAGGCTTCGGGTAGTCACGACACGGGCCTCAGGGGGTGGGTCATGAAAAATTGGTATCAAAGGAGTTTGGTTCTATAGAAGAACTTGGAATCTGATCTTTTTTGTGTGGAAAAACATTTAAGTGTTATGAGTGTGGTTTTCGGTTTGGGGAATCCAATTTTTGTGTGGCGGTCGATGTATCCATACACCAGTACCATGACCACTGATTTCTGACTAAGTGCATGAAAACACGGATTGTGTATGTGTTTTTGAAAAGTTTTCATTATGGTCTCTATGAGTCAGCTCACCAGGAATAGACTCAATGACTATGGCGCAACTTTTTATTTTCAGGATGCCTCCACATAGATACCCAGCTTGTGTTCCAATTAGACTATGTGATGACATCCCACTGAGCGAAGAGGCTTCATTGTAGGGGCCGCTTACAATAGTTGTACCATCGGTTGGTGTACTAGCACCACCACTACCCATTGGGAAGCTGATGCCACCATCCCCAGTAGCAGAGGGTGCACCGCACTTGAGCAGATTGCATGAGTCCCGATGCCAGAGGCCACCCAGGTTCTGGGGTGAGACAAATCCATAGAAGGTTGAGGACTATTTATAGGTTGCGCTTATAGTTTTTTGACTGGTAGGGACACCAACTGATCTCATGCTTATCCTTGCCACCAATATTCTTTAGGAATCAGTGGGTAGATGGTTTCTCTTGATGCTCTAGGTTCACGATGAGGTGACTCTCATCTGTGTGGACATCGAGAGCCTTTTCAGGGAAGAGTTCATCCCATTGACCCCATGCTCGGTGCATATACATGATTTCTCCACTTGCAGCGGGGTGGCATGACTATGGGTCAGTATTCAAGGAGGTTCACCGACCACGAACGCTACTCCACTAATATAGTGTGGTACCCTGTTTTCTAGGCTCAGACCTTCGATCAAGGGGCTCAGATGATAGATTAGAGAAGTGATGGTTTCTCTCAACATCCTTACGCATGTGGGGGTGTTAGAGCGAGAAATCTTAGTAGAGAGCATCCTAGCTGAGCAGTCACTTACAGCGAGACCCACCACCGGATGACATTTAGTAGAGTCATCGGTAGCTGGCATTAGACAGATTATGTAGAGGTCCAAGAGGACCAGACCTATAGGTGGACAACTACATGATATATGGTAGTAGGTGAGGGGCTCTTGAGATAGAGTAGGACAGGAGAGGAACTAGCAGTGTTACTCATGCGGTGGGCAGGGTCACATGGCTCGCGACTACCTGAACATCCATATAGATGAATTGAAGATAGTCTAAGGACCTCCTGTAAAGAGGTGAAGATTTTATTGAGGAGGTCTGTCAGCAGTAGGAAAATGTGGTATAGGATCAGGCCGTACAGAAGGTGGTGGGTGGAGATTCGAGGTTCTAACTCCACCACCACCAGGTAGTCCACCCCGACCATAGGGAGCAGGTGGACCTGGACGATCTCAGATTCAGGTAGCTGAGGCCTACGACCAAAGTGCTACAGAGATGATTCGAGGTATGATATGTGTCTAATCCACCTTAGTTGAAGTATTTATAGAAACATGTTTCAGTCATTCTCTTATTTCCCCAACCCTCATTTGGATCTCGGAGATACCATTGGAGTCATTGGCATGATCTTTAAGGCTACAAACTCCTACTCGTGTGGATTCGACGATTACGCACTAGTGCCGGTAATGTGAGCTTACTCTAGGATGCGAGAGCATCAGTTGGGAGCATCTAGTAGCGGCGTCGAGGCCTTATGACGTCATCTTGGGTATTGACCGGTTATCCACAGTCCATTCTCAGATTGACTGTATTAGGTGCAATGTGTTGTGTGTCCACATGGATGGGACCAGGTTCTCCTTCAACGGTGATAATGGAACCTTTATAGCACATGCTGGTCTTAACCAGAGGAGGATTCAACCAATCACACATTAGTTGGCTAGCCTTACCGTCAGAGCAGTTGATGTTGAGAGTCCGAGCTATCCTGTAGTGGTGGACCAGTATATTGATGTCTCCCCTGATGATGTTTTGGGTGTACCTCCTCATAGAGAGCTGTACTTGTACATCGATTTATACACCGAGATAGCACTGATATCTACACCAGTATATCAGATAGCTCTTATGGAGCTTCGAGGGCTGTGGGTACAACTGGAGGACTTACAGAGCAAGGGATTCATTAGGCCTAGTGTTTCTCCTTGGGTAGCCCTAGTTTTGTTCACCAAGAAGGCATATGGGAGTTTGAGTCTCAGTGTGGACTATCAGAACCTGAACCAGGTGATCATGAAAAACAAGTACCCACTACGGAGGATTGACGATCTCTTTATTAGCTGAAGGGAGAATGGTGGTTTTCAAAGATGGACCTCAGATCAGGCTATCACCAGCTCAGAGTACGAGACGAGGATGTGCAGAAGATGGCCATCAGATGACAGTATGGCTGTTATGAGTTCTTGGTTAGGCCATTTGGCATGAATAACTCCCCAGCAGTGTTCATGTGACTTATGAATAGGATCTCCCATCTATACCATGATCGCTTTGTGGTATCCCTCATCGATGACATCCTGATATAGTCAGTGACGGAGGAGGAGCATTCCTATCATCTGCAGATAGTTCTGGACACACTATGACAGCACCAACTTTATGGTAAGCTCTCAAAATTCCAGTTCGAGATTTGAGAGGATCACTTCTTGTGACACATCATCTTGGAGGCTGGATTTTCGGTGGATCCGGTGAAGATTGAGGTTGTTCTTCCTTGGGATCCACCCATGATCATGTCATAGGTGCGGAGTTTCCTGGGATTGGCCGGTTACTACCAAAGGACTGTGCTTAACTTTTCTAGAGTTGCAGTACCCTTATCAGCATAGATGAATAAGGGTAAACACTTCGTGTGGTCAGCGAGATTCAAGCGGAGTTTCCAAGAGCTAAGGAAAAGACTGATGAGTTCCCCCATCTTGAGGATAATGGAGGAGGGCGTTGGGTATGTAGTATATTGCGACACATTAGGGATCAGGATTGGATTTGTCCTGATGTAGGAGCGAACATTGATCATTTATGGTTCTCGATAGCTAAGACAGCAGGAGCAGAACTACGCTACCCATGGCCTAGAGTTAGTAGTAGTGGTCTTCGCCTTGAAGATGTGGTGACATTATTTGATGGGTGAAAATTTTACTGTCTAATCTGATCACAATAGTATCATGTATATCATCTCCTAGAAAGACCTGAACCCAAGAGAGAAGCATTGGCTTGAGTTCATCTAGGACTATGACTTCGTGATAGTCTATACTCCTATAAAGGGGAATGTAGTAGCATATGCACTCAACAAAAGAACTGGTATACAATTTTTGAGTGTGTAAACGGAGTAGCTAGCCGCATTAAACATATCCTATGTGGATCAAGATGGAGTAGTTTATCTTCAGTCTTTGATAGTCACTACCCCACTCCATCAGCGAGTAAAGGAGGTGCATTTTGGGGAAACTAAATACAAGGAACAACGTACTCAGATATCCACATGACATGCACCTGATGGATTTTCTGAAGATGGGGAGTAGGTCATCCTCTTTAGAGGGAGTACTATAGCACCTGTGATGCTACTGAAGGAAGTTTTGGGGGAGTTTCATACGTCCCCACTAGCGGTGTGTCCAGTAGTGGAGAAGATGTACCAGGACCTTCGGTGTTAGCATTGGTGGCTGGGAATGGGGAAATCTACAGCAGAGTTTGTCTCTCAATGCCTCGCTTGTCAACAAGTGAAGGCAGAGCATCAAGTTCCAGCAGGCTTAGTTTATCCACTAGAAGTGCTAGAGTAGAAGTCGGATGGTATTTCAATGGACTTCGTGACAAGACTTCCATGCACGTCCAGGAGTCATGATTATATCTGGGTGATCATTGACTAACTCACAAAGTCGTCCCACATACAACCTATCAGAGAGCAGGGATCAGTAGAGAGCATGGGACACCTCTATGGGCAGAATATTGTACCTCTTCATAGAGTTCCATCACTGATTTTATCCTATGGTGGTGCATGTTTTACTACCTGGCTATGGATGGGATTACAGGAGGTGTTTGGAACGAAGATTTGTTTGACCACCACCTTTCATCCTTAGACAGATGGTCAGATAGAGCGAACCATTTAGACCCTCGAGGACATGCTACGTGCTTGCGTCCTTAATTTTGGCCGCAGCTGGGTGGATCACTTGCCTTTGATGTAGTTCGCATAAAACAAGAGTTATCACTCCACCATTGGTATGTAACCATTCGAGGCGTTGTATGGTCAACCTGCAGGTCACCCCTATGCTGGACTGACCCTGGGGAGTCGGCTCTCAAGGGACTAGAGATGGTATGGGCTACCATAGAGAAGGTGCAGATCATCCAGGAGTAGATGAAGATTGTACTGAGTAGGCAGAATTCTTATGCTGACAGGAGACAAAGACCTCTTCAGTTCGAGGACGGGGACCATGTCATTATACATGTGTCACCTCGACGAGATTTTCAGAGTTTTGGCAAGGGTGGAATGTTATTTCTGATGTTTATTAGACCCTTTCATGTCCTCAGCAGATTTGGCAAGGTGGCTTACCGCATAGCTCTTCCACCTCAGTTGCATCAGGTGCGCGATGTTTTCCATGTATCCCAGCTGAGGAGATATGTACATGATCCTTCCCACATAATTAACCAGGGCGAGCTAGATATCGATGATGGGGTGACGTTTTTGGAGGTTCCATTAGTGATTGACGATCAACATGGGAGATTCCTTCGTTGGAGATAGATATCTCTTGTGCACGTACACTAGAAGCACGGGAACCTCCAAGAGAGAACTTTGGAGAGGGAGGCTCAGATTCATGCTCAGTGCCCACAATTAATTCCTTAGTTTGTTTTGTGGATTTCGGGGACACAAATCCCTAAGGAGGTTATAATGTTAAGACCTAAATTTTTCGAAATAATTTTTTTAAATATATAGTAATATTACGAGTTCGGGAAATTTGGTAGCATGTGATTCCGAGACCCGGTGTTTCAGAATGAATTTCTAAACATATTTTAGGGTAAGTTAAGTAAACACGCGAGTGGAATTTCGTAACTTTTGAACTGGTGCTTGGAATTAAAATCGAAGGGCACCGTTGAACTCACAGCACCGATATTTGCTTAAGGAGACCTTCACCTTGACCGTAGTAGGTCGACGGTGAATTTTAGTTTTTGGAATTTTCAGGGGAGGGTTATACAAATAATAAAATAAAATAATTACTTTTATTTTTTTAATCCTCCATCTGGAATCATGGTGGTGGGTACCACATGTGAGTGGTTGGGAATTTAATGCTATGAATTAAATTCCTAGTTACATAAAAGGTGAAACCACCTTCTACATAAATTAATAGGATTCATTAATTCTGAATTAATGAATTGACTTGTTAACTCTTGGGACCTCCCCATTGATGTTCCAATAATAAATCTTAACTAATTAATATCACACCACACCTCTTACAGGGAAATTTTTTGTCAAAGGAGAACCTTTGGAGAAATATCCTCTGACGATGAATGACTTTTGAATAATGAACGAGGAACCGACATTGGAAGCATCTTGAGGAAGCGATGAACATCGACATCCCTTTCATCGAATTATTATTCTTCCTCGTGACATCTCCAATGAGCAATAAATATGGGGTTTTAAATTGAAGTATGATAATCTCTATTTTGTTGATTCTTCATATCTTCGATTCACAACGACGATGGCCAAATTAACATGGCCATCATCCCAAACATATACCCTACCTCTTATATTGCGTTCTTCACACATTCTTCATGAGTTCTTCATGCGTTATTCGTGCATTCTTCGATGTCAAATATGTAATGATGGTGGAAACATGATGTTTTTTTAGTGTAATAAATGGACATGTATCCCTTGACTCGAGTATTGTAAATATGCGAACGACATAATTTTCGGGCTTGGAACGAAGCTACGATGGCTCGTGGAAGAAGGCAGCAGTCAGCACCTGTCCGACCATGAGGAAGGTGGGGCGACACACATCTGCACCGCCAGTTGAGTTGGAGGTCGTTGCTCATCATCCGCGGCGGAGCAAGGTCATGGCTGGCATTCGGCCGACCCCGTGGAAAAGCGGCAGGGCACGTCCACACCCCTGGAACAGGAGGCACAACCACTTGGCCGCCGTGGAGGCCAGAGGGTGGTTGGCACCCGAACTGCCGTAATGGAGCAGCATCGCGCGACCACACCGCTGGGAGGAGGATAGGCCAGATCACCAGCTGGCCATAACAGATCGATGGGACCCACTCAGGTCCTACCGGTGACATGGAAGCGCCTAAGGGGCAGCCCTTTTCAATTCCGAACTGTAGGGGGGATGCTCCCCCTTCAATGCCAGCTCGGGCGGACCACGCTGCCCAGCAGGCTTCACCTAATGCGGACTAGGCCGCGCCCAACAGGTCAGGTCAGGATGTCCTCTTCTCAGGCTGAACTGGACCCGAATCGGGCACGATCGACATGAACCAGGTCAGGTCAGCCCAGGTCAGGTCTGTCCGACCAGGTCAGACTGGACTCGGGCTCATCCGGACCCAGTTTCACCTTTTTGGTCGTATCTTGAGAATTGGGCGTATGTTTGAAAAAACATCAATGGCACCCGAATACTTGGATCGGGATAATTTTTTTATATACTTCACTTGAGTTTTGGATAATGTTAGAGTATGATCAGGTTGGATCAAACCACGAATCCAACTGGGCTCTCGAATCGGAAACGCTAATAACATTCATACCGGGCGTCAGACTGACACGCCGTCTTTTGCGTTGGGTCCCTTATAATGTGAAGGACCTTTTTGATACTTCTATGTGGGACATAGTGGTGGTTTATGTATGACTGATATCTTGATGGATAGTTTCTATGGAACTCAAGCACACCGGGTGCAAGGAATCCAATGGCTGGATGTGAGGCGGAGGTTGGAGACGGATAATACGGAGGTTAGTAACCTATCTACTCATGGTGGGTCAGAGCTTATGTGGTTCATTGCAGGGGTTAATAACTATCAATACTATGTGGGTAAGTGCTCATCAATCATGTGTGGGTTAGCGCATACAGATTCGGTGTGGGTCAGTGCTCAGCGATCCAGTGTGTTTCTGCACATACGGATCCTGTGTGGGTCAGATCCTGTGTGGGTCAATGCATACTGATCATGTTTGGGTCAGATCCATTGTCGGACATAGTGGAGTTTAGTAACTATCGATCCTTTGTGGGTCATACTCTGTATAATCAGCAGTAGTTCCTCTTGATAGAATAAGATTATCTAGCATTGCGACTAATCATTTGTACATATATACTTTATTAATACCTATGTGAGCTATGTCTTATATCTTCATGTTGAACCTGTGTAGTACTATATCTTCGTGGTGTACCTGTGTGGTATTGTAACTTCAAAGTGTTACCTTTGTGGTACTCCTACCTTCATGGGGTTTCCTTTATGGTATTCTTCCCTCCTATGTAAGAGGAGTATATCTTGATAACTTTGGCATGTGTATGGGAATATAGCTAGGTAGGGTTGACAAATTTTTCCATTATTTGTGGTTTATACATTGTGTATTTTAGAATCCCTTTGGGGTCTCAGGGTCCCTATTAAGTATTTTTATGATCACCACTGCACGAGCTATGCCCACACCTTGTTGTGTCTTCTGCAGACGACAGACATTGCTGACTAAGGATGAGGGTACCGAGACTGGAGACTGCTCAAAGGTGGACCTTAGGCAAGGCATACTGTAGAGACAACCATTTTAGAGTTATAACTACCCTTCAGGTAGGATCCTTGGTGTGTGTTCATAGGAGCTGTTCTCAGTTTTACTTGTACTTTCCAGTTTTACATGTACTTTCCAGTTGGGCCTGTATTCTAGCCCCTTTACATTCTATACACACCCTGTTTACTTTATAGATTACCTTGTGATTTTATCTTTTTGTGTGCTTGGTTTGTGTGAGTTTACTATTTATAAAATAAATTCCTTACCATTTTAGGGAATACACCTTTCGGAGCTTGTCTCCAGCCCCTGGCCTATATAATGTGAGCTTGGGGTTTTCACGACATGGGCCCCGAGGGAAGGTCATGACACATAGGAGAAATAGTGTGTGCCCTCGATGTGTCTAAGTTGTGAAGAATAACTTTTCAATAGTCTGGTCAATTTTTTGGAGAATTTTTGTGTGAATATATTGTTTTTAATAGCTATTTTTCATGGATTCTTTATGGTTTGTCAAACAATATGGGCACCTTATGTGATTTTTCATGTATTTGGTAGTTCTAAAGTCAAGATAATGGTTTTTTTCATCATATATATTCTTATGAGTGACCTTTTGGATTAATTTTTTTGTTGTCACTTGAACCGACAGGGATGGCACACGGTTTTCCTAGCCATGCATCTAAAACATGATAGTTGTCTAGGTGTTTAATATTATGGATTTCCCTATTTTCCCTTCTCAATTTTTATGATTTTTCACCCCCATTTATCTTCCCCTATATCATACCAACCATGGAATAATTGGATTAGTTCAATTTTCATACTCCCCATGGGTTATTGGATTCCAACGATATTTCCAACCATGATTTTAGGTAATATATTCCTTATTTTCCCTCCTTCTTCCTTATCTCCTTCTTTTATCATGGATTTTTCTTCCCCCGTGAACCCTAGTTATCATGTGGTTATATTTTAGTGCTTCAAGGGGTACTAATGATATGTAATTTGGTTTCTAGGGGTGCTAAACATTTTTTCTTGTATTGTGGGTGTGGTCTTCATTGAAAGCAACATGTTCTAAGGGGGTTTGTCTATGTTTCCACTTCTTTTAGGAAGGCCTTACTGTTAAATTGTTTAATTTAAGAACTCTAATCATTATTTATCATTAAAATTTTCTTTTTTAGGAAATAATCAGTATATATACTATCCATGTTGTGATTTGGAACCATTTTATTGAGTTTTTTTCTTTTAAAATTGGATTTATATTTGAATTTTATCTTTAATTGTTTTAAATGGAATGTTTTATTGTGTAATATTTTTTTGAAATTCGTTATATCTTTTTGATATATATTTTTCCTAAGTTAAAATGGTTTTTAACCACATTTTGATTTTTAATGACTGAAAACAATGGTTTTAAAGGGAATTTAGTTTTGAATTGTGGTGTGGACCTCAAAATGATTGGTAAATGAGTGTTTTAATGTATCCAAAACGGTGATTTGAAATGTTTTTGTGGTTTCACCCTCTTTGGAATTATATGGAATATTTTTTATATCATTTTTTGGAAATTGGATGGACCCTTGGCCTAGTGTTGGTTTTAAAAGTGGAAAACCCTTATTAAAGTGTATATTTGAAGTGTTTTAAGAATGTGTTGTTTTATTTGGATATCTGGAAATATTTTATGTTTTTGTTTTTTGAATAGTGTGATGAATATAAGGGAATTGGAAATGTTTTATAATTTCAGAGAATAAATCTATTATATAGGGGTGACTTTGAACTGTTTTAAATGTTTGGGTGATCTCTATCATTTTCCAAATAGTGTTTGGAACTTAATTAATGAAATGTGAAAGGGCTTATAAAAAAAATTCATTTGTTGGTGTTAAATTCCTATTTGGAACATTTATTTTAAAATGGTGGATGTGAGACATTCCTTTATTTCCCCTTGTTTATGAAGCCCTTTTCAGTTTGTGATCACTATGAGATTCTTATTGGTCCACTTGTTTGGGAATTTGATTTTTATGCCTTGTGTTTATTTTATCTGTATGGGGATTTTAATTATTGGGTGTTTGGGGTGAGGGTAGTCATGGTTATTCCTAGTGGTTAGAATTGGCATATTTTTACTATGAATTACATTATTTATTGTTCATGGGATGTTGTGTACTATGTGGGATATCTAGATTGTTCCTCTAGTTGGTTTGCACACTAATAATTTCCAACTAGTCATGCTTGGAATAATGTAAACCTGATGGTTTTCATATTAATGATTCTTTTAAGGGATAATTAGATGATGTTTAGGAGTTTACACATGTCGATAGCTAGTCTGGGTTGTAATACCCATTTGTAGTAAGATTCTTGGCACATTAGGGACCTTTGGTTAGAACCATTAAACCTTTTTTTCTCAATTAGTTATTATTTTATGGGAGATTTATCTTGTGCTTGATTATATTAATTTCCCTTATTTCTTCAATATGGAACCTTCCTTGCGTATTTTTAATTTATATTCCTTATGATATATATGTGGTGCCTTCTTGTGGTTCTTATCCCATGTGATTAGTGTTGTTTCCTTTGAAAATTATTTTTAAAATATGTTTGTGAAAACCTATTTTTGATTTTTAAATACTCTTATGTGAGTACATTAAGGTGTATTTTAAAATAGTTTTTGGGTGTAAAAATGTATTCATATAGTTATATATTTTGAAGTAACCATTTTCATTTAGACAAATCAATTGTGTGTTGCTAATGGGAAATGTTAATTGTGTGTGTTATATTGAAATAGATTTGGCTGATGGGTTTACATTCAAAAAGTGTGTGTTTTGGTTTGGGAACAAAAGTGAATATGTTTTGAAAAATTATTATGGAATTATTTTTATTTACATGCATTGTAAATATGTAAATATTACTTTTTAGAATTATATTCAAATCAGAATTAATTAATTCCATTATGAAATGAATTGTATAGTTTCAACAGGTTGCAGTGAACTACTAGGATTTTTAAATCATGCCTACGAAAATTAAGGTTCCTAGTTCTCTTTAAGATCCTTCTTATTCCTCATAGATGATTTGGGGTGAGTTATGTGGTGATGATAAATCGAATTTTTCATGGAGTTGGTTTTAGGATAGGATCATGTTGGTTGGTTTGTAGTAGTTTTCTATTCAGTTAGTTTTGTTCGTGTTTTATCTTTTATAAATGTTTTTATTTTTTATGGATGTTGATCACATATTTAAAAATGGGTTGGATCGCGGTTGTTATGAATAGTTTTTAATATTGTTTATTTATTTTCACTCTTGTTTCCTTTTATTCCTATTTTGTATCACTAATTATGGAAAAATTATTTCCAAAGGAGTTCATATGTTTCCCAAGTGTTTATCGCCAGCATATGGGGATCAGGAACACCCACTAATAGATTTGGTGAATGAGGATGGGTGTCATGTAGGGTGTAATACAAGTCATGTTATTTGTGGAAGGTAAACCACATTTGATAATTTAAACCAACATATGGGTTTTTATTGGTACAAGGATAAATATTAACATATATTGGATATTACATCCATTGTACCGGTCTTGGTTCCCATTAAAAGTAGGTATTTATCATAGATGGTCATAGAGAAGCTCAATATCAATGATATATCTACTATACCTGATTTTTTTGATGTATCTAATTTTTTTCTAGTATGATTAATTATGTTGGTTATTTAATATAATTCATATCCATTACTTCACATATTTCAAAATCTCCATATATAATTTCCCAAATTGAGTTGAAAATTTTGAAGAAGAAACTCCAGGATAATCTTGAAAAATATTCATTAATCCAATACCATCACCATGGGGTGAACCCATTATTTTTTAACAATAAAATTAGATCAATGTGACTCTAAATTGATTATCTGGGTCTTAAAAAAATTATATTCAAGAATAAGTATCATATTCCATGTATTAATGATTTATTTGATACATTTTTAGAAACTCAATATTTTTCCATGTTTGATCTTCAATGTACATAATATCAGTTGATGGAAAGAAGTAAATACATACCTAAGACGACCTTCCATATGCGGTATGGAAATTATGAATTTATAGTGATTGTATTTTTTCATATTAACTCCAATTCTATCTTAATGGATTTAATTAATTCTGTCTTAAGATATTACACTGATTAGTTTTTTGTAGTCTTTATAGATGATATCCCTATATATTCAAATTAAAAATAATTATCATGAAGATCACTTGAGAATTATACTAAGTACACTAAGAATTATTTGTCTGAAAACGTTATAAAGTTTGAATTTTGGCTACATAAGGTATCATTTTAAGGTTATATAATCACATTTAATGGTATATAGATGGATCCATCAAAGACAAAAGTTATTTTACATTATCACAAACTAAATTATAGGACTAATATTCATTATTTTCTTGGATTGGATGGATATTATCATAACTTTTATGGCAATTTATCAATGTTATCTAATATACTCACTAAGTTAACTCATAAGGGAGCTAAGTACCTTTCGATTAATGAATGCAAAAAAATTTCAAGTAATTAAATAGAATGCTATTCTGTGAACATATGCTCACACTACCCTATAGTGGAGAAGGATTTAGGATTTATATTGATGCCACAAATAAGGGGTAGGGTTGTCTTATTATGTAGAACGATATAGTTATAGCATTTTCCTCACACCAATTCAAAGTTCATGAGTAATATTTCTGGACTCATGATTTGAGGATTGTAGTGTTAATAATTTCATTAAATACATAGAGGTATTATATTTTTAGAAAAAGGTGTGACATATATTCTAGTCAAAAAATATTAAATTATACATTCACCTAGAAATGGTTGAATATGTACCAGATAATATTGTTGGGGTTGATTAATGTTTATGAATTCCAAATACATTACAACACTATGAATGTGAAAAAGTTAGTTGACACTTTTAGTTGAAAGGATCATGTAATCTTATCCATTATGAGAATCTTAAATGATCCAATATTTTTTTAATTTTAACGGATATACCTTGAAATATTGAAGAAAGTTTAGAAATCATATCTTGATCCATTGAGTGTTAACACTTCTATCCATGTAAAGATTAATGGGGAATAAAATTAGGATGTATATATTTAAAATAAAATGATAGATATTCCTATGATCAACCTTGATTATGATGTAATTAAAAGGATCATGAATTGAATACATTTATTATCAATACTAAACCAAAATATAATTCTATTATAATTATTTCATAGATCATCATTCTCTAATCATACTAGATGTATGAATATTCATAGATACCTAAAGGGTTATTTATTCTATAAAAATATTAAGAATGATATTGAAAATTGTGTACTTTAATGATTAATAAATCAATAAGTTAAGGCTATGTGAATTAATAATAAGTGGATGTTACATCCATTAGTTATACTTGAATGGAAATGGAAAAAATCATCATTGAGTTTGTCATTAGACTTCCCAAAACATCTAAAGGAAAAAAATGATATTTTGGTTCTATTAAATTTAATTATGAAGTCAGCATACATCATTAAAATAAGATAATATTTTAATATTTATCATTTTTCCCGGATATAAATTAATGAACTGTTAAGGATGCATAGAGTACCACATTTGATTTTGTTTGGTTGATATATGAGATTTAACATGATGTTCTAGAGAAGTCTTCAAAAATATCTAGATACAGAGTTGTTTTTTAGTACTATATAGAATCTTCAAAAAGATGTTCATTCTAATAGAACTATTCAAATCATATAAGATATGTTGAGATCCTATTATCTTTATTTTAATGGTGTTTGTGATAGACGATGTTATCTAGTTGAGTTTTATTATAATAATATATTTCCCTAGAGTATTAAAATGGATCTATATGATGGAATATATTGAAATAAGCATATAACTACAACTTTATAGGATGAATTTAGATAAATAAATCTATTGGGAACTAAGATAGTTGAGTAAATGGTAGAAAATGTTATAACCATTAAAAATCACATCATTGTAGTATAGAGTCGATATAAGAGTTATACTAACAATCATCAGTGATATTTGGAATTCGATGTTGGTGAGAATGTATTTAAATAAATTTATCCATTGAATAAGGTTATGGGATTTAGAAATCAATTAAATATATAACCTAGGTTTATTTTTTCTTTTGATATTCATGATCGGATTAGGATGGTTTCTTATCATTTGTTGTTTTCATCAAACCTATCTGAAGTTCATGATGTGTTTCATGTATCTATTTTGATGTAGTATATGTCAGATCATTTATATTTACAAAAATTATAGGTTATTTTACAATTATATAATCATTTCAATTAATAAAAAACTATATAATTTTAGGATCATAAAAATAATGTTCTATGGAATAAGACTATTCACTAGGTTTATGTTCTTTAGAGGAACCAAAAATTTGTAGACGATGCATAGGAATCTGATATTTGAGGAATTTGATATATCTACATTTATTTCTATCAACAAGATAGAATTTTTATGTAAAAAATCTTTTTAATTGTGGTATAATGTGACACCCCATATTTTTTATATATGTTTCCTTTGACATAAACAAGAATCAATTAGTAGCTTTCCTTACACCCATCCCCGAGTCTAAATAATAAAAGATAGATTAATCATGTATATCCTAGCCAATAAATTGGTATGTAGAAATATTAATAATTGTATTATAAAAAATATTTATAGAGTTTTTTTAATAATAAAAGTGTATTCCTTAATTCATATCAAATAAGGACTCGATTTTCAATAAACGAATTTATGATTCAAAAATATTTTTTCTTAACAAATGGTTTTTATTTCATTTTTTGCACTAATATAATAATTAATATCTAATTTTTTTAGAAATTTTCAATTATTAAATGAATATAATTGTTTAAATCATCTTGTTAATATTTTCTTTTGTTCAATTCTTATGATTTATCTAAAAGGA
The DNA here is from genome assembly GCA_963277665.1 of Viscum album. Lineage (NCBI taxonomy): Eukaryota > Viridiplantae > Streptophyta > Magnoliopsida > Santalales > Viscaceae > Viscum > Viscum album. The sequence goes on along the minus strand of OY728137.1, from coordinate 440,881,611 downwards.
TTTAGATTTTAGTGGAATAGTGAAAAATACAATTTAAACAATTAAACAAGTATTTATGACATTATTAATATATAAGTATTAATGTAAAATTTATAAAACATTTTTCTAAGAATAAATATATTTTTTATATGTGCATTAAAATTTAAAAATATTTGTTTTTATTTATGAATTCGTATTTTAATTTTTAAAATTTAAGTCATTTTAGATTGTACATTTATAATTTTAAAATTAAATTTTATCATTTTTTAAAATTAAATAAAATTATAGATTTTAAATTCTGAATTATAAGGGTTAAAATATATAAGAAATACCTTTTTATTTTTATTCTTAATGAAAAATTACCTATGTAAAAACTAGACAATGTGGTAAAAATTAAAATTTAAAAGTGAGTAACCTTAGAGGTAAAGGGTCAAAATTTTTTAAAAATTATTTCTAATTGAAAGGTGGATATTTGGATATACATTATCTCATACTCACTTTATTTTTTTCAGTTGTGGAGTCACATTATTTGGGAGTGAATTTTCATTATTGACAATTTTTTGGTATTTACAAAAATGTCACTCATTTTCACTTATTGAAGGGGAAATCCAATCCCCATTTCCCATCATTCCAAAACATATTATTTTCATTGCAATAACATCCCAATAATCTCTTAAAAATAAAAATACATGTTAATTGTGTTTTATACATCTCAAAATACCACCCATAAATGGTTTAATGCCATTAAAAAATTAGATATTCCAAGAAGTGAGTTATAAGTTTTTAACCTCTCATTCTTTTTTCTCTTTCCTTATGCATTTTAATTATTCACAAAATTAAATTCCACCAAAATAAAATCATAAATTTTTTATCAATGTTATAAATTTTATTTATTATAATGACATTATAAGCTTTAACAACCCTCTCCTTCTCTATTAAGAAAATAAAAATTATTTGTCAGGCATTCTGAAGATTATCGCCTCCATGAATAAAAAAATCATTTTCCTTAACTTAATAAAAATGATGGTTATTTTATTGTATTTAATTTATATATAAACGTATTTTGGATATATTAGTATTTCTTTAAATTTTAATTCATATTTACATTTATTTAGTCTCATCTATAAAAAAATGGAAACATCACTCATGCGTACATACGAACTATCATATCTGCCTAGTAATATAATTATTTTTTTGTTAATTATTTATATGAAAAGTAATTAATAACTATATAATTCAATAATATAAAATTTATATTATTATTATAAATCTATATTTTCAGAAACTAGTGTCAAAGTGAATCTATTGTAACTACTAAACTAAACCATATAGAGAAAATGAAGGGATTGACAACCAAAATGATTAGGATAGTGAAATATTGTTAATGAATGGTATGTAAGATGTTATAATTAATGCATTTATAGAATTATATGTATTATTATTGTTTTATTATATATTTTTAATAAATTTTAATTTAATATATAGGAGGTTATTGTGCTTATGAATCAAGACAGACTTGAAGTAATGATTTTTATCTTACAATCACATTTTATTAGGATTAAATTTTCATAAATATATGATGATTATATTATATTATATATATCTCCAAAATCATATAAAATTTATTATCCTATATATATTTGTTGAGATTAGTTTTTTCCTTCCATTTTCCCTCTCTAAATACTCAAATGTATTAAAGAATGTTTTCGAGGGAAAAAATTGAATTTCCATTTTTGGTTAGGAATATTTTCATCCATATAAATATTTTCATTAAAATTAATAATGTTTATTAATTTCAAAAACGATTTATTAAATTATTTTTTACCCATTTTTTATTTCTATAAAAAGATTAAAAGAATATTCTTATTGTTTTTTTTAAATGATGTCCATTTGAGTTTTTACAACTAATCTAAATGGGATTTTTATTTTACCATACATTGCATAAACGGACATCCCCACCATCATGAATACTGTTTTATTTTTATATTCAATTATTATTTTTCTTGGTTATTTTCAAAGAATATTTTTTGATTTAGAATAAACGATTTAAAAATGAAAAGGGTATTTTCCTCAAGAAATAATTCGATGATATTTTAATGTTATTTCCATACATTGATATTTCAAAGGCTTTACAAGGGATATAATGAAATATTCCCATATTTATTATTTAAATATATGGTTAATGATTATGAAATATTGATGAAACCCATTTTCAATTACATGGGTTGAGATTTTTTTTAATGATTAATTTTTTCGTAATCATGGGGCATACATATAAATGTATTATGATTATGAGATAGGTGGTTCTATTATAGAACAAAGATGGTTGGTTAGAATAAAAACCACATATGGGTGGTTATATTATAAACCAAGTATGGGTAGATCCATTATATACCAAAAATTTATTGGGTAATGATAACTGAGTTGAGAAACACTTAAGAGATGATAAAGATAACAAGATAATAGTAACTTCAAAGAGATTGTTTTAAATGACTGTGTGGGTATTTCCATAATGGTAAATTTACCCCAATTATAGTATCTAGAGAGATATTTGAGTAATTATGTTATTTTATAACCTTATGTAAATTCCATACACTTATTCCTTGTTGTTATGAAATGTTCTCAAAGCTCAGGAATTTTCATTGATGATTATACACTCGTATATCTTATTTTTTATGCCTTTTTAAAATAAAAACTTATTCCATGACATAGGATTAAATATATTTGACTTATTAGGTATGATTATTTTAGATCACTATCATTTTATCGAACCCTTATTCTTATCTTATTCTCATGTATGATTAATTATTGATATCATTTATGTTTACCCATATTAAAAATCTGAAATCACCAATTCTTATGTTTCCCTTCCATATGTTATGAAGAGAGGTTTTAAATATTATGTGTCAAAGAAAGGTTATATATATGAAAAAATAATGGCAAATAATGTAGAACTTTTATATACTAGTTTTTTATGTATTAATGTTTCCAATGACGGTAAAAATTTTATGTTCTGACATGGATCTTATTGATGTTTAATTAATTTTAAACTAATAAGATATAATATTTATGTATAAAAATTATGGGTCTCTATATTTTAACCATTTAACAATGATTATATAAATTCGTCTTCCAATATTTTATTTTAAATAATAATTATTAAAAGGAATATTCATGTCTTTTTACGAATGATGCACTTTTGAATTTTTACAAAAAATACGAAAGTAGACTTTTTGAAAAAAAGATCGCATAAATAGATTTTCACACCATCATGAATTTTCATTTTTTATTTTTTCCATTAATGTGTTTAATTCTTATATTGAGAGAATATGTTTTACTAAATATTTTGGAAATATTTAGATTTTAAACTAGTCATTTCAATAGGAAAATTGTGGGTTCCTTAAGAAATGCCTTAATGATATTTTGAATGTACTTTCATCTATAACAACAGACTTTGATGTTTCTTATAATTTAACAAATATATGATCCAATTTTACAATATTTATCATTTCCTTTGATGGTTTATGATTATGATGATGAAATATTTAAAAACCACATTTTCTCTTCCATGGGGTAGGATATATTGAAATGATAAATGTTTTCATGATCTTGTGTCATAAATCTGAATGGATTACAATAATGTGATTGGTGGGTATTTCATAGCACTATAATTTATTACATAAATATTAATTTATTTCCTCAATGGGTATAAGAGAGATTATCACAAGCCTAAGAGAGGGTAACAAGAGGTTATCCCAAGCTCAAATGTGGGTACATGAGAGGTTATCCCAAGCCAATAGAGGGTACCTGATAGGTTATCACAAGACCAAAGAATGTACAAGGGCGGTTAGGCTACACATAATGTTTAATGAATGTATCAATGGGTATACTTGACATATTATTTCAATGATTATTATTATTGCATGCTTTATGCCACACTATTATGACATTATCTTATGCCAATGTTTCACTCGAATGGATCATGTTCGTTTATTACTTGATTATTATAATCTTAGGAGTTGTTATTCATTGATTCATGAATCATGAATATATAATTTATTAATTATGAATTTATAATGTTAATTTCATGTTCTCATACCCTTATTTTCATGATATGTCTCTGGATGATAATTGATTGATATGTATCTTTTCTTCCCTTACAAAGAATCTATGATCACACACTCTTATGTTTCCATATCCCCATGATATGAAGACAGATTTTAATTATAATATTTATAAGAATTTTACTTGTTATGACAAAATAAGTGATAAATGACAATGATCTTTAATTTACCTGTTGTTTATGTATCCAGGTATCCAAAGAAAATAAACTATTGTAGATCTGGATAGGATAATAATGATATGTTATGAATGTTCATCTAAAATGATGTAATATTTATGTATCCAATAGTTGGGTCAATATATTTCGTATTAGTGAATGGTTTAGTCCTTTTGGAAACTAGGAAGAAAAAAAATTTGTGACATCCCTTAGGGTAATCCAAAGTATAAGAGAACATCCTATATTATAATAAAGAAATGATTGTGGTTTTCCTAGAATATACATCCATCTCTAAATACCATAAAGTGAATGGGGTTCTAGAATAGACTTATATAGGAGTAACAAATCTAAATTGTAATGATTTGGTATTAAATTCGTTATCACTGATGTATAATGAGTATTCCTAACAAAACACTTCTATCAAGACACTCTCAGAGGATATGATTGGGTTAATTTTCATATTATTTATGATTCATTATTATGGATTTTTAATAGATAATGACCATGGATAACCAAGATTACCCATAAGGTTTCATATATTTTAAATAATTAGTCAATAATGATTTTCAAGATAATTGTTGTTTATTATACTGCATTTTTTGTTTTCGGTCAACGGATGGAAGAATAAGGAACTATGTTAACACTGAATATGGTGGAAAATGAAATGATTTTCCTCCTGGGAAGCTAAATAAAATTTGAGATAGAATGTGAAATGTTGTGATTATGCCTAACCCTAAATCTAGATATATTATTAAAAACATAAGCATGGTTTAGTTTCCTAGAACAACTTATATGATAAAATATAGTTTCAGGGGATTTAATATGATGAACACCATGAAATATATAAGATTAAAATTCCAAAATATTGAGAATATGGGAAGAATCACCAAGGTAAATGTATGAAATGAATGGGATGATGTTTTATGTGTTTAAAATAAGGGTATAGAGCATGTAATATTTTAGGATAAATTACGAGTCCTATGGATGGATGTAAAGCACATCAGAAAGTATCATTTATAATTCAATGTCTTATGTGTGGAAAAATTAATAATTATTTATGTTTATAACCTAATATAAGGGTCAACTCATATAAAAAGGATTAATCTATGTAATTTGAATCACTTAAGTGGATCATGATTATTAAGGAACACTTATCTTCTACGTGAGAGTTGGTGATGTCATGTTGAAGTTCGTGAGAATATTCCATATGAAAATATTATTATCTTTCCTTAAGTAGAATTTGAGGTGATTTTGAGAATTGACAAGATCAATCTACATATATCTCATATAAATTGATATAATAATGAAATTCCATTTAATATTGCATATAAAACTATGGTCATCTATAGTTGCGAGGTCAAACATGAAGTTCTAATGGAAAGTATATCCATTTTATTGGTACCTATTCCTATTAAAAGGGTGTATTTATCTCAAATGGTAATGGAGAAACTAAAAATCAATGATATTCATATTGTACAAGTTCTTGTTAATATATTTCTATAATATTTTAATAGTCTTACTCTAAATCATGGTGTTGGATTTTAATAGAAATCATTTCGGACAGTACACGTAATTCAAATACTCTATATAGACTAGCCATGATTGAGATTCAGAAATTTATGAAGAAAATCTAGGAGAATCATTTTATGGGATTCATTTTGACAAGTCCATCACCTTGGGTTGCACTTGTTTATTTTATTAATAATAAATATGAATCAATGAAGCTATGTATTGATTATCAGGAACATAAAAATATCATGATCAAGAATAAGTATCCCCTACCCTGTATTGATTATTTTTTTGACTAACTATAATGAGATTGATAATTTTCCCTCTTTAATCCTTCATCTAGATACAATGTGTTGATTTCAAAAGGTAAATACATACCCAATAAATCCTTTCATTTGAGGTATAAAAACTATGAATTTATCGTGATGTGATTAGGTCTTACTAATTTTCCCAATGTAATCATAAATTTTAGATATATATTCTTTAGAGATTACGATGGTCAATTTTTAGAAATATTTATATATGATATTATAATATATTCCAAGATCAATAAAGATGACTGAGATAACGTGAGGATTTTACTAAAGATCATATGAAAAGATAATATATATGAAACATTTACCAAGAACGTCCAGAAAATTCACAATACCCATGTGGAAAAACAATGACTATAGGCAACAAAATCAGGGCTATAAGTAATATCATTGATCATACGACTTTTGTATCCTATTTTTAGTGGAATAAGGCTAACAAATATAGCCATAAGCAATACACATGGATATAGTTTGGTTTTCGATGGTGTTTCAAGGGGCAATATCCTATAGTCATTACAGTAGATCATTTGCGGCAATATATCTATAGTCGTGGGAAATACCCAGGAAAATAGACATATATCCACCTCTGAACCTGTGGCTATATCTATGAGCTACTAATTAAAAAATATAAGAATCTCCTATTAGAGTAGAACTTATTAACAATTGAAACAATTCATGAAAAAAACACAATATATTTAACCATAATTAAAATTTAATATGTCACAAAAATAAACTCTAACACAATAATTTAAACTAATATCCAAAATAATAAATATAGAAATTTAAAATCAATATCACCAAAATATAAAAAAAATACATAACAAAATTCAATGTATATAAAAAGAATAAATTTTTTGCATCAATATCAAAATCATTAACATCATAATGGCCCTCATAATCTCTTATAAAAATACTAACATCATTATAACCACCCCACAAACCACCTGAATCATCATTATTAGATCCCCACATACCATAAGAATCATTATCATCATGAGAATCGATATCTACATTGACATCGGCACCAAAATCAGTGGCTGGGGTAGAATAATCCTTATAAATAGAAAAAATATAAATTGGAATGAAGTTAAAAAAGATCAAAATTAATTAGAAAGGTGTTATTTACATAAATACATTGGATTTTATAGATCATGACCAAATTATTTTTTATACTGGAATCATAACACTCGATAACATTAATATGATCTCTATAACCCTTTATAAGTGATGAAATATAACACATCATTTCTCAAGTATAATAAAACCAAAAAAATGACTTATTGAAAGTAATAAAAATTTGCTTTATCAGATAGACAAAATAGAAAGTAAATATCATGATCTAACACACCTAAGTAAACAAGTACGGAATAAAGCTTGTAATAAAATTTGGAAGAACCTATCAAGGAATGGGTAAAATATTATATAAAAATATAACAATTATTAGGCATGATTCATAATAAATAAATACCAAATAATAATATAGAAAAATGTTTAAAAGAAATAAATAATAAAAAATGATACAATTCTCATTTATAACTCACTAAACTGGGAAACAAGGAGAATTCTAAATATGATGACACCAAAAAGGGAAACTAAATTTTTATTTGGTAAACAATACTAAATAAAACTAGTATCATGAACAAATTTTAACATTAAAAATGAATTAAATTACATATTTAGTAATAAAATACCTATTCAAGTATCAATTAACATGTTTAACATCAATTTTTAAATATAATAAAATGAGTAAGATCATGAAAATTAAACAAGTTTTACTTCTAGTTGTATAGAAAAGAACACAAATTACAGAACATGATATTTATTATTACCAATAATAATTTGAATGTAGGGATAGACATCATTTATCATGATCAATAATGGAATCTAAATAAGAAACAATGATCATGATTAGAAAAATATCATCAACCTATAAATAATAACCATTTATGGATATAAATTTGGAAAATACTATCAATGAATTTATTGATAACTCATATAGGTCTCATAATTGGAAATTGATAAATAAAAAAGCACTAATTATATATTTGTTAGGTCTTTATGAAAAAAATATTTAACTTATTCTAACAACAATAAAAACAACCATATGAAATCATATGGTATATCATGACGCCCTTCTATTGACTACCTTCTATTATTTATTCATTATTCATGAATTCAGATAGATGTTATCTCCTAATGGAGACATATACAAATCTATTTCCATGGGATTGGCCCATGGCTATTATATTGATCCATAAAAACTCTTCTTTGATGGGATTAGTTTTTATAGCCACAGGTGATTCCCATGGAAATATATTTATAGCCACAGTCTTGTCCCATGGATATATCATTGGATTTCTAAGAAAACAAATGTTAGTTTTCTGTACAAAAAACAAAATAAATCCTCCCTTTGCTGAAAAAACTCAAATAGATCACAAATCTCTCAAAAATAATTAATCAAAAGTGGGAATCACTTATGAACATGACATTCATATTTAATTACACTTCAATAAGGCCTTATTATGATCATTTATATTACAAATTCATTTGAAAACTAATTAAAATGTCTCAACTAACACCTGGAAAAATAATTTATCCTTTAAATGATTTGCAAAACTATTATAAATACATTCAATGAATCATCAAATAATGTTTAACTATTTAATGATAATTGAAAATCATTGAAATTAAATAATTCAATACAATACAATGTATTCAAATTTATTCCACAAATCATGATTAAAATGTAACACTAGTCCTGTTATAGGCATTAAATAACAAAAAAAAACCTATAACTCTTGTTTTCATATATGAATTATTTCATAATTATATCATTAACTCACTTTCAATAAATAATTCTAGTGATAATATACTGATACACCCACAAATATTAAGTAGTCAAAAAAAGGTAATTCATTCTTACCAAAACATAAACAATGAAACTGAAAGAGATAACGTAAGGAGGTGTGGAAAATACAATCCTTAATAATATATAATATTAAATACTACGATTTAAAACTTCACTAGAAACCAACAACCATCTAAATGGACACTTTCCATTACCTAAAACATCATACTTTAAATATATACACCCACAAGGTGTTATGTATAGTGAGTGAGAACATAATTCTTATGAAAAATCACAATAACCATTGTTAACTCATGGATTTAGTATGTAAATATATAAATAATAGTGTTATCGCAAAAGGATTAAATTACCTTTTGGGAAAATTATGTTTTACCATGAAATTTCATAACACCACCTTGTATAAGCCACCAAAAAGTGACCATTTCCATAAATCAAATAGAGAAAAAATGGTTAGTCATAAAAATATAATACAAAACGTGAAAAATATATTACATCATTTATTTTCAAATAAATGTAATGTTTTCATTTTATTACCCTTGTATAGCATGTCAAATCAATTTAGCAATGAAAATACATTATCTATATTAAATATCATTATTTATTCAATCCAATACTTATATGTAACCTCTAATAAGGTATTAATATCATATATTTTGTGTCAAGGATAATTTTAAAACCATTACCAAATTATTCATCATAGTTAACCATTTAAGGTTTCATTTCAATCTTCATTGAATATAAATTCAACATGTCACTCAAACATTTACAAAAATGTTTAAGGAATTTCACCCCAAATTCTAGTATACTATACATTAGAAATTATTACCCCATAAAATAATTACTCTATTACTCTTAAACACTTGTCCTAGAATTTATAAAACGAATTAAATCATACCAATGTTACACTTTGGTATGCTCAAGCATATATCCAATACCCCATGAACACAATGGGATTTTTATAAGTTTATTTACCAAGTTATTCTCTTAAAATACTCTTCCTAGATTTGTATAATCTACTAATGATAGACCTAGAATACTAATAAATCATTCAATCTTGTCTTCAATTCACCAAAGTAGGCTTGAAATTCTTTTCCATCTTAAATAATAATTTCAACATGTTTAAATGTCCATTTTAGTAGAAAATATACCCCTTCAACTCACCAAGATATCATTAACTTATCACAAGGACATAATGAAACTTATAATACAATTCATTGTGGAATTATATGCCAATTTAGATTTCATTATTAATGTATTTAGTTTTATAATTTATGTCTACAATTAAAAAACTATAAAATACAGAATGGAAAGTAATTAACATTAGAATATGTAGAGAACATATCTAATTAAAACTCATTAATATAATTTATAGTAATAATAATAATTGATGTAAACTAAATTATAGGAAACCCAGTGGTTAGGGAATAAATATGATTTCTCAAAAATTTATCGTAACACTAAGAATATTTACTCTCATAACAAATAGAAAACTCATTTTTAAGTTCAATAATAAATTATTAACATAAATTATAACTAAATAAATATTTACAACAAATAAACATATAAATATTTATCATCAATTTATGAATTACTAATCATTGAATAGTGTTTTCTATTAAATTGCCTATCATAGATTTAATTATAATAATGATTGATTCCCAAATGAAATAAATTTAGGGAAATTTAATTTTTTCTAATGAAGTTAGAATGAAAATTGATATAAATACATAGAATTTGGAAATATAAAAATATTTATATAATCAGGGATAAAAAATATAAAGAAACTAGAAGAAATACAATTTATATTTTATTTTTTCACAAAACGTAATATACTTCAGGAATTATGATATACTAGCATAAAAATAAACACTAGATCATGTTTAAAAAGTGAGATACATATGAAACTATAGAAGAAAACATGTGATAATTGATCCATTCCTAAAATAGTATATCACAGAATGGAAGAATCATCTAAATATTTTCATGATAAAGTAAAGAAATATCAGTTAAGTAATAACAATTATACATAAGAGAAAATTATAATGAGAAGAAAAGAAATAATATTTCACTTAAGAAATCCCAATATAAAGAATAAATAAACTGGATTAATGTAAGGAAAGGTTTTTGGTTAAGTCACAAATAATCAAAAATAATAAATTAAAATTGAATAATTTTGTGTGAAGTGATAATTAAAATTTATTATCAATTAATATATTTATTGAAAGAAATAAATTTACCATTCAAAACATTGAAATACAAAGGGATCTGATTTCCAAAAAAATTACAATGAATTATTTCATTAATTTTACAAAAACAAAATAAAGCTATAAAATCTATAAACTATAATAATATAAATTATAATAATGGAAATATAAATTGTGAACGAAATATTTTAATATAAAAAACATAACATTAGATTAAGGTTGTATGGTGATTGAGGGAAATCCTTGGTTTGGTGGAATGAAAATCGGTGAATGAGGGGGAATAAATGTTTGGTAGGGAGAACCACCAAAAATGGGAATCAGCTGCCTGAACGAGTCTAGATATATGGTTCAGAACAACTTTAGGTGGAAGAGTAGGAAGATGGGTTAGGGTTGCAGAGTACCACAGGCATTAGGGGTGACGTTAAGGGTGTGAGTATCGACATCGACGGTGTTGAGGGTTGTAGGTGGAAGTTCATATGGGACAATGTTGGAGGATTCAGTAATAGTTTTTAGGGTATTAAGGGTTGTGGTGGAGTTTTTAGGGGGGAAGTAGAAGGAAGTTGAGGGGATGTTGAAGGTTTTTTTCTATAATTTTGATCAAATTTGTGGATATATGGTAATCTAATACCATGGAAAGTTATAATTGTGGCTATATATAATATTTATCCAAATATAAATTTAATAATTCTATAAATCTATATTTATAGGTATGATTTATAGTAGTTATGTTTAAATTTTGGCTACATAAAGTTTCATTTTTGGGTCATATAATCTCAAGAAAGGGAATATCCGTAGATTTATCGATGAAATAAGTTATTTAACATTTGACCAGACCTACCACTAGGACTGAGATCCACATTTTTATTGGATTGCATTAATATTATTTAAAAATTGTATTATATTTTTCACAACTATATAATCTAATAAAAAAGTTAACCTAGAAATGAGTGAAATGACTTTTGACTGAAGAATGCATAGAAAATTTCAAGGAACTGAAAAAAAAAACGATTGTTGGTGCACCTATTCACACACTACCCTATATTGTAATATTTTTGTTGATTTATAGTGATGTATCAATGAATGGGATGGGATGTGCTCGTATTCATAATTATATAGTTATATCTTATACCTAAAGTTAATTGAAGGTTCGTTAGAACAAATATCCCAACTCCTGATTTGGATTTAGTAGCAGTAATCATTGGATTAAAGAGATAGAGGTATTATCATTATAAATAGAGGTGTGATATATATACTAATCGTAAAATTTTAAAGTATAAATTGACATAAAAAGAGTTGAATATACACTATATAAGATAGTTTTAGTTCATTAAATATTTTGGCTACTCAATGCATTATAACCTTAGGAATGAAAATGAGGTGGATCATCTCTGTGTAAAAATAATCATACTAACTTATCTAAGTTTAGGATTTAAGAGATCTAACCTATATGTATTTTCAATGGGGGGGGAATTTAAATCTAGAAGGAATGAGATAAATTTTAATTTTCCCAAATGAGTGTTCAACCATATATCCATGTGAATATTTAAGTGGTGCCAATGAAAGATGATCTACTAAAGAATGTGATTAATATTATTCTATTTAATCTTTATTGTTATTGAATTATAAGGGTATGGAACCTATTATGTGTCTCATAAAGACAAGAATGGAAGAAATAGTTGTTGGATTAATCTCATAGAACATCATTCACTTTTCATCCTAGAATTATGAAGATTTATAGTGATCAGAAAGTCTATTTACAATGGGACGACATGAAGAAATATATTATAGAGTATATATATTGCAACATATTATTTCATCATGTTATGGCTGAAATATAGATGTATAAGGGGATGTTGAAATAATTACCCATAATAAAATGTCTATATGAAAACAATACCATGAATTTATTTATCAGAATCCTCAAAATAACTATTGGACATAATGATATTTGGGTGGTAGTTGATTGCCTTATAAATTCATCATAATTCACTCTATCTAAGAAGATTTATCTCTTGATCATATTTTTAGGTTATATATAAAATATGTTTTAAGGTTTTATAGAGTGAGATATTCTGTATTATTTTATTGAGATTTGTTATTTTCCTTGATTTTTTAAAGAATTTTTTACTGGGCTCTAGATGTGGAGATATGATTCAGTTCTACCTATCACCCTTAGAAATATTTCTATTCTGAGAGAAAAATTTAAACCCATGAATAGATTTTGAAATTTTTTCTATATATTTCAGTGGTTGTTAGGGAAAAAAATATTCCTATATTTGAATTATCTTTTTATAATAGCGTTCCCTTGATCATTATGAAAGATCATTTTAACGTCTACTATGAAAATTAGTGAAAAACTCTGACATATTGGTATGAATTGGGTGAAAGATATTTATTGGGACCTGGGCTAATTAATTAAATAGAATATAAGGTTAAATCCGTTCAACATAATATCAAGGAAACTAAGATTTGACAAAATAGTAAGGCTCACAATCATCAATGTGATCTTGAATTTGATGTTGTTAAGAAGGTATTCATGTGAATTTCATTATGGAAAAAAGATATGATATTTTGGAATAAGGGAATTTTTTTCCATAGATATATAATACCATTCATTAATCTTTATTGATTGTTCATTGTAGATCATTTTTTGGAAAATCCAATGAATCTATGACTATTTCATGATATTTTTCATGTATCACTTTAATGAAATTATATAATTGATCCATGACATATACTGAACTCAGAAGTTATACCACTAGAGCATGACATTTCATAAGAAGAGAAATCATTAATAATATTAGATCATATATATAATGTATTGCGAAATAATACTACTCTTCTAAATAAATTTCTTTAAAGGAATAAAATATTTTAAGTTTCTATGTAGGAATATGAGGATGTGATGAAGAAAATATATCCTCTTTTATTTTTATTAAATTGAGATAATTTCAGGATATAAATTCATTAGTGGATGGTTGAATTTAAAACCCCCATATTAAATACGTTTTCCTTGGAAATAAAATTAATTATTTCATAACATTCATTAAAAAAAACTCTGATTCAAAATGAATGTGTTAAATCATAACATTATAACCTATCCATTAAATTTTAAGGTATTAATAGTAATAAAGAAATAATAAAAAATATGTATAAAGGTTTTAAATAATGAAAATGTATTTATTAATTCATAATATATATGTACACAATTAAATTTACCATATTTGATAAAATAAATTATGTTGATTCCAAATTTATAGTCAATTTTTCCATATTCAATTAACATAAACAATATAATATAATTTAAAATTATACCTGCATACGCGAAGAAAAAGTGGGTTTCCAATTTGAAAATTCCTATAAGTATAGAAGGTTATAAAATATAATTAAAATATAAAATTGAATCTAATTTCAAAAAAAATATTTAATATACTTGAACTAATTTTATATCAAATCCATTTTAAAATATAATTTAACCCTATAAAATATTTCCAAAAATAAAATTTTCAATAAAAAATTTTATTTTTCACTACTCATAAAAAAATGAAACCTTTCATAAAAATACAAAAAATTCATCCTAATATACTTTTGATATGATTATTTCAAAAATTATGTTAGTTTTGTAAAATAAATTTTATAAAAGTGGTAATAATTAATTCTAAATTATTTATGAAAATCATATCGAAACCGTTTTTTATAAAGATATTGTTTTTGAGATAAAATTTCTTTTTATTTTAAATGATTCTTATTTTATTTATAATATAAAGATAACCATAATTTTCCTAATTTAGTAAGTACTATTCATACCCACCAATTTAATAGATATATTATAATGGTATACTATATTACAGTTCATTTATGCTCAGGTTTTAATGTTCTTCAAGTGATCGAAGAGATAAATTTTAGAGATAAATATTTTATGGGTTTTGAAGCTCATTGTTTCATGTAAAATAAATTATCAAATAAAATTTTATTATTTTAAAATATCTTGGTGGTACACTCACCAAGTAATCCCAAAAAATGAGTCAAGTTCTATTTTACAAATGAATGTTTATAATATTTCAAGGAACTGATGAGAAGCCCGGTCAGTGCACCTATGCTCACACTACTATGTAGTGGAGAAAAGCATTTGATTTACAGTAATTCAATGGACAAGGGAATGGAATATGTTATTTTACATAAAGATGTAATCAAGAAAAAATTTACCTGACACGTAATTTTGAGTTATTAGTTGTAATATTTTAATTAAATTCATGGATGTGTTATCTTTATTGATAGAGGTGTGACATATATAAAAATCTTAAAAGATTAAAATATATATTCACCCAAAAATTATTGAATATACCCTACATAATATGGTTGGAGTTGGTTAAATATAATAACTAATCAATACATTACCACCCATATAGTGTGACAAAATAGGATAATGCTTTTAGTTGAGAGAATCATACTAACTTATCGATGATGAGATTTAAAGGACATAAAAAATTTTATTTACATTCAAAGGATAAACATTGAAATATTTAACAAAGGGGGAAATATTATACCTATCAAATGGGTGTTCAAATTTCTACCTATGTGAAGATTAATGAGGAGCATAATGAATATGAGCTACACAATAAGAAGAGAAATTTTATTCGGTCCAATCGTGATAGTGTTGGAATGATAAGGTTTATGAATAGAGTATGTTTCCCTTAAATACCAAAATTGAAGAATGGTCTATAGGAATAAGCTCGTAACTCATTGTTCTCTATTTATTCTGGAAGTTTGAAGATGTATAGATATCAGAAAGAATATTTCAAGTGGGACATCATGAAGTGATATATTATAGAGTATGTATCTCAATGATCAATATTTTAACAAGTTAATTCAAAAATATAGAATACAAAGGGGATATTTCAAACATTACCCATAACAAAAATGGAAATGTGAAAATCTCACCATGTATTTTATCATCAGACTCCCCAAAATGTTTAATGTTCATAATGTTATTTTGGTTGTAAATGATCACCATATGAAATCAAAACACTTCATTTTTATCAAATTGGATTTCTATCTTGATCATATTTCTTGGTTATACATTAAATAAGTGGTATGTTTACCTGAAGTTCCACATTCTATCATACATGACAAAGATGTTGGCCTTACCTTGATGTTCTAGTGAACTCTTATGTATGATCTGGATCCAGATTTGTGTTTCAGTACATCTTATCATCCTTAAATAGATGGATAGTTTAAGAGAACCATTAATCCCTATAAGATATATTAAGATGTTATTATATATATTTAAAAGGATTCTAGTATCAAAATCTTCCTTTAGTCAAATTCCCTTATAACAATAGATGGAAGAATGTTGTGAGATTCAAGAATATGTGAAATCTGAGCCACAAATATACTGTCCCTTTTGAGATTCATTGTCATGTGTGGGTGTAGTATTTATCTTGGAACTACCACTTAACCTATCTCAAGTTCATGATGTGTTCCATGTGTCTCTATAGAGGAAGAACATAGAGGATCCTTCGAAAATATTCAACTCAGAAGTTATACCACTAGGTAATGATATTTCATATGAAGAAAAACTAGTAGAAATATAGGATCATAGAGTTAATGTTTTATTAAACAAAACTACTCAGATATTAAAATTTATTTGGTAGTATAATATCTCATGTCTTGGAGCATTTTGAAATTTAAATGGAATTCGATTTTTATAATTTAGTGTATGGAAGAAATTAAAAATTAATATTTTGAATGGTATTAAAAGATTTGTAGCACATATAAGTGTTTTTTATGGGGTTTAACATCTGAGAAATGTCCTGGGTGTTTGGATGGGTTCCCAGAGCATCAATATTTAGAAGCGTCTATTTTTAAAAGGTAAAGGGTGGCACATGGAAAGAAAAAGATTTTTTCTAACCAAGCGCACAAAATTTTCTGGATCATAGGTGTGTAGAATTACATTGCAAACCATAAACTTGTGGCTACATGAGCATGTGAGATATTATAGAGTTATTGTGGAGGTGATCTTTATAGGACGACCACGATATTTTTATCTTTGTACTAGTCATGCGAGGGGTACCCCATTTTATAAATTATCCCCACACGGTTGGTGAAAAGTTAGGCAAACCATGAGGCTAAACTATGCATCTCATTAAAGGGGTGGAAATGACTCTTTTTCCTACCTACTTTATCTTTTCATCCCCCTTTATTTTCCCAATTCACCCATATAGTATAAGTTGATTGAGATCCACTCTCCTCCTATTCTAGGTTACATCATATATTCTCTATTTGTACTTAGACTCAACCAACATAAATCTTTTTTTATAACCCTCAATTATGAAATCAATACGCTTTATTTTTTTTATTCATTTATCTTATCATATTGGATATTATTTTTATACAAGATCATATGACCAATTTTTAGTGAATTTGATTGTTCTTATGATTTATCTCGTTATAGATAAAATAAATGTTTGATGACGGATCATTAAATCTTCCTAAGAAATTCATAAGTGGTCTACGTATTTTTCCATGATGTCCAATTATTTTCTTAAATATTTCTACTATGAAACACATTAGATTCTCTGGGTGTTTCTCTTAAATTTTTAAACACCATAAATGAATGATCTATACATTGACCTTAATACCCTTGAGACCCATTGACATGGTTGGAGGAGTGAGACCTTAACTTGGAACATACCATTGGGTGTGTCCTATTATTTTCCCTCATAGTCCATTGCATTTATTAGTCCAAAACAATAATTAGGTGTGTTTTTCTTTATACCAAAATGGGAATTGATTTTTGGAATCATTTAGTTAAATAAATCATGATGAATTCAATATATGCATGGAGTCCTATTAATACCTTAATGAATTATTAATATGATTGACTATGAAATTGAACCACCTTTAGTGGTGTACCATGTTGTCATTAATATTTGAGTAGTTACTTTAAAATAATGAATTGTTAAAGGTATTCCATTGTCAAATTCACCTTTTAGGAAAATTATAAAAAAATCATTCACGAAATGTTTGAATTTTAAATTGGAATGGGTTTTTCACATTGAATATGATTATTCTTTAAATACAATGCACCTATCCTTTTATTACATTAAGAATCACATGAATTCTGATATATAATTCCATGGATGTGGTCATATAGTATTTTGATTAACGAATACATAAGATGTATAGACATGGACCTCCTAATTATTATTAATGTTAATGGACCTGATGATTCTTATTATCTTAAAATTATTTATACATAATATTCCCTGATATTTTTTTGTAATTAATGGGCATGGAATCCCTCATTCTTATATTGATAAATATTTTTCCTGGAATCCCTTATTATTTTAATAGTAATTTTGGACATGGAATCCCTCATCATATTGTTATTTTTTTTGGGCATGGTGTCCCTCATATATTGATTTGTTATCATTTGGCATGGTTTCAATTATCATTTTATTAGTAATTATTGGGTGTGGAATCCTTCATTATGCAATAGGTACTCATTGGGCATGACATCCCTTATCCTGTATTGAGATCATTGGGCATGACGTCCATTATATAAATTATGTAAATATTATGATATTATTATTATTATGATATATGTAATATATATATATATATATATGTGTGTGTGTGTGTGATAGAACATGTAATGAATTTTAGGCTGAAGCAGGTATGATTAGCCATGTGTCCTTTGAGGTACCTGAGCCCGACATGATTATATTTCTTTATACGTTTCCTTATTATTGTACTTGCACACTACTTAATTTTATATTATCATAATGGATTATTCATTATATTTCCTTGGTGTAATCATAAAAAGTTTATCTCACACCCCATTCAGGTTTCAAATTTGTACCTAAATAGATCTCTTGAAAATAAGAACGTACTTGGCTTTTGATATATGTGGTTGTAGTATTGGGAAAGCACTTTGTAGGGGAGTAGCGGTTGAACATCTACCAGAGCTTCCTTTCAGAGTCGGAAAATTAATTATTTAATTTTTTATCAGTCTAGTTTGCTTTAATGAACTAAATATTGTATATTGACAACCCTATATTAATGGAATTACATGGTCATGTATGGGTATTTATTTGTCACCGTTCATTTTTTAGTTATTTTTATTTCTCTCTTATTTTTTAACTAATTGAGAGGGTACAGTCTCCCCAGTGTACAACCATTAGACCCTCACAACTATTTGGAATACTTTTTAATATGTGGGAATGCTCGTGGTAATGTTTTTAACTATTTTTACTATTGATTGTTGAGTGAGTAAAGTCGCTATGTTATAGGAGGAATCAAAAATTGGTGGAGGATACATGGGAATCCAAGAATGTGATTTAGTGGAGATATCCTCATTTTTTTGTATCAAAGGGAAACAATTTCAAGGTAAAAATTTGTTTTAAGGTTGGATAAATTCAACACCCTAATATTTTATATTTTTCTCTTTTAAATAAACTTGATGTATTTTATAGTGTGATTTACATAAAACCCTAATATTAAATGAATCCTGATATAGTATTTTTTATAACCTAGATGTTAAATAGAAAAGTATGAGTGGTAATAAAATCATTATAAAAATATGTACAAAGGATTTAAATAATTCAAATTTAATGATTAATTAACAATTAATAAGTACACAATTTTTAGAAAGTCATTTAATTCTTCAGAAACATGTTTTCTTCATAAATTGTTTTTATAGGATTTTGTGCATTGAAAATTTAATTAATTAATACATTTTATATATCTTTTATTTTTATTAATGAATATAAATTTTAAAATCATTTTTTTAATATTAGAGTATGGTAAATTTTTTAGATTTATTTGAAATGATGTTTTTTGGTGAATAATGAAAATACCAATATTTTTAAAACTATTAATTATTTTCATTTAAAAAATAACCTTATGATATGAATTTGTAATTAAATTATACATTAATTATAAGTAATATAATTAAATACATTGGAATCAATGTTGTAATTTAATTTGGTATAAGTTCATTATCGGGATTAAAACACATTTTTATAAAAAAATTATTATACTCACAATGTGTTTTTAACTTAATAAATTAAATTAATCTCTATTTATTATATATTTTTAATGAGATTTATAAATTATATATTTAGTAAAATATTTTAACATTGACTTTATGGATCTTTTTATGCATGTAATTGAAGTAAATTAAGTATTATGTTTAAAAACAATTCTCTAAAAATGGGTTTTCATTGCGATTTGCGTGCTTATTTAAAATTAAATTCCACCACTTATAAAAATTTAATCATTTTAATTTGATTCCATAATTTTAATTAGAAAATTTAAATTAATTAAATAGGGGAAACATACTTTTTCCCATGATTAATAGTAAAAATAGTAAAATGTTATTGTCACAGTTAGGGGTAAAATGGGTTTTTTGGGGGTTCAATTAAGGGATAAAGGTAAAAATACCACATAAACTTGTAAAATTTTTATTTTTAGGATATTTAAACTAAAACTTATCCTATGTTCTAATTAATGGATATTTGGAGCCACTTTCTCATAAACATTTCCTTATATTGTTGAAATGATTTTGGAAATTTCATGTATGTCCCTACCCTCACTTATAAAAGGGAACCTCTCCTCATCCCTTTTTGACACAATTTTATCATTATAGATCAGAAAATACATACTTAAAAAACTTCTTATATTACTTTCCTTTAATCCAATCATTCTATTCTTCACTTATGACCAATATTTCATAGATTAATGTGTAAACTAAAGGAGGTCTCTTAAAGAAGAGGTATAAATCATAACTAAGATATTTCAGTATTATTTTTTCTACCACATTCTATAATCATGTTGTGTCCATAAAAACATGATTAACATAATTTCATCAATAAACTATGAATTTATTGTGATGATTGTACATTTCAATGACCATCTAGGTAAACTATTACTTGTGTCGGAAGCAGCTTCTATTGATGCCATATGGCCTGTCTGTAATGCGAAGTTGTATGAAAACAGTTGAGTCCCTATAAAATCTTAAATGGTTTCAATTTATAAAAAGGTTACTCCATTAAGGGTTCAAACATGCACGATGAATAACATTACTTCTAATTTACAGACCCTCTGGTTACTTGGCTTTGTTTTTTTAGTCACAAAAACCTCAGGTATTCAAGTATATTCGATGGATACTCCCCATCATCCCGTGGCACAAAGTTAATCTGGATTGAGTTATTTATGGTGAACCAGGGATATTAGGGTGTGGTGGTGTTTTTTCACTTATCGTGGATTCATCAAGGGATATTTTTCTGGTATTGGAGTTTCCTTCAAAGATAAGCTATGGGAAATAATTCATGCGATCATGTATGATTTATAATATAATTGGACCCTACTTTAGATTGAATCAGACTCTCAACTTGCAGTTCAGACCATGGAAACACAAACACGTAATGTTCCTTGGATATTGTTACATCACTAGGTTTATTGTCTTAATCACATAACTCATTTAAATCTGAAAATATCACCTGTTTATAGGGAGTCGAATCTGGTGGTGGATGTTTTGTCCAAGAAGGAAATTATGGTAATGGATATGATGTGGTCTTTCATGTCCCCTGATTATTGTTCCCCAATGGTGGAGGTAGACATTTTTCGTGTCATACACTCTTGGATTTGTAAAAACCCCTTGTTTTTCTGACTCTTATCCACTTTTTTGATAATAAATCTTCATAGCACCGGTTTTGGAAGGCTCCTAAACTCTGCAGCTATTATGATGATGGTACAACTATTTCCCACTACTTCTTTATCAAATGGGATATGAAAATATCACTAATGCGTACGTGTATACTAGCACCTCAACATAAGGATATGATTCATTCTATACCTCCATATTTAATTGATGGTTATTATGAAGGATTTAAGGTAAATATATTATATTTATATATGTACAATATCTATTCTTTAAATTTTAATAAATATTAGTATTTCTTTCTTTCAATACATCAAAATATTGAAACATCACTCATCTAAAAATAAAGATTATCATCTCTATGAAGTCAGGTAATTCATTTTTCATTAAAAATTTATATTTATATTTATAAATATATATAAAATGATTATAAATAATATTTATTTCATGATTTATATTCTGGATATTGGGCAACTTGGATCAAAGTGCAGGGACTATAACTGGAAAACCGAAACATATATAAAAAATGTAATAGTTTTCACAATGAAACAATGATTTTAAGAAAAAAAATACTAAAAACGGGTATTTAAATGTTATTGGTGGATCATATATGATATTTATATTATTAATAATATTATTTTATAGTATTATAATATATTTAAATTTATTATTCAAGATTTTAGAGTTCTTACAAAGAAAGACAGACTTGAATTAAGGGTTTTACGTTACAATATCATTTTTACTGGGTTTTTTTATTCATAAATGTCTAAAGGATAAAATATATGATATATCTCTCCAAAATTGTATGACTTTTATTATATTTTTTTATTTTTCTATGTTACATTTTTTCATTTCATTTTCCACTGTTTTTTTATTTAATAGACTGAAAGAATGTTTTTAAAGAAAACTAACATTACTTCTCTTTTCAGTATGGAATATTTTTATTCTATATCTATATATTATTTAAAAAAATATTGGAATTTTTTTAATAACCCCACTAGATTATATATATATTGAATTAAAAAATCCTCATGTAATTGATAAATTTCCCTACACAAAAACACGTGTCAAAATGAACCATGATAAAATAATTCAGTATAAATTATAAGATAAAATGGTATGTGTGAATAGTAATAACCACTTAATGAAAAATATTTAATTTTTTTTAATAATATAAAATTATGGATTATTTTATAATTAAAATGTACTCAATTTTAAAAAAAATTCATTTTATGCTTCTAAAATATTTTTTCTTCAAAAATGGTTATTATTGAATTTTGTGAAAAAAATATAATTAATACATATCATTTATATAAATTTAATTTGAGAAAAATATTATCATTATTGAAATCATTATCTCAATATTTTCATGGGTGGATTTTTTGGATTTTTTGTAAAAGATTTATTTTCTGCGAATAATGAAAAATACGGTATTTACAAATAAACAAAATCTTATGGAATTATTTGTTTATACGTACTATTTGAACATTTATGAAACATTTTTATGAGAACAAATATTTATTTTATAAGACAATTTATAATTTTAAAAATTAATTTATAAACACATATTTAACATTTTATATTTTAATTTATATATTTGAAAACAAAATTCATTACATTATATATTTTTTATTTTAAAATTAATTTATATCACATTTAAAAGGGAACGTAAAATGGATTTTAAATTTTCAATAATTAGGACCTAATTATATAATAGATATCCTTTTATTTTTTGTCTTAAAGAATAAATTACATTTGTAAAAACTAGTAATCGTGGAAAAAAAATGCTAAAAGTTGGTAATCTTAGAGGTAAAGGGTATAAAATGTTTAAAAATTATTTATATTTTAATTATATAGTTTTGTATTGATTTTATATCATCATAACTACAATATTTTTCAATTATTGAGTTAATTTCCTTTACAGTTACTTCCCATTATTGAATAATTTGGGGTATTTACAAAAATGATACTACATTTCACTTATAAAAGGGAAACTCCTCTCCTAATATACCCTCACACCAAAACCAATTCAGTTAATTCTAATATCTACCCAATACTCTCATTCACATACATACCAAACATAATGAGGGTTTTTTATTCTTGAAATACCATCCATTAAAGGTTTAATCCCCTTTGCAAAGGATATAATCTAAGAAGTGAGGTATATGTTATTAACATCCCTTTTACTATTTATTTGTTCACTATTATTCTTCAAAAAAATACATTTCACCATATTAAAATGATAAAATATGTATAATTAATATAATATAATTTTATTATAATTATTTTACAACCACCACCATCTCTTTATCCATTAATAAAAATGAAAATGGGAATCGTGCTTATGTGGACTACCACCTCTATGAATGAACATATCATCATCATTCACATCAAAACATGGTTTTTTATTTAAAATATATATATATATATATATATATATATTATAATTATGATATATTAATTTTCTTAGGAATAAAAATTATAATGTAACTTTTTTGTTTTATCCATCAAAAAAATGGAAACATCTCCCGTTTGTATGTATGAACTACTGTTTCCATGTAATGATATAATTAATTTTTAATCATATCTTTATATGAGAGGTTATAAATATTTATATAATGAATATATATTAAATATATATCATTATTATCATTATATAGATGGAATAACTATGGTCAAAGTTCGAGGTCTATAACTATTGAAGTAAAAGATACATGAAAAAAAATTGATTAACACCGAAAATGCTGATGATAATAAAAGATCATTAATGAATGGGTGATAATATGTTATAAATAAAACATATATATTATTATAGTCATGTTTATAGATATATTATATAAATATAAAAAAATTAAATTTATTATACAGGTGGTTCTAGTGCTTACGAAGAAAGATGAACTTGAGAAGAGTGTTTTTATGTTAAAATCTATTTTTTTGGATTGTATATAATAAAATTTTTGGTGACGAAATTTTATTAGCAATGTCTCCAAAATTATATGTATATTACTAACCTCTGTTTATTTCTATATAACACATGTTCACTTTAAATTTTCTTATCTTTAAGTACTCAACATGATAAAAGAATGATTTTATGGAAGACAGAAAACATTTCCCTCTTCAATCGAGAATATTTTCTTCATGTAAATATTTTTTAAAAATGTTTTCAAATTTTTTTTTACTATTCTAAAATTATTTATTAAAGTCATTTTTACTCATATTTTTATTTTTATAAAAAATATTATAGGAATATTATTGTCATTTTTTCAAATGAGTTACTTTTGAGTTTTTACCAAAAATGTGGAATGAATTTTTTTAATATACACTACATTAATGACTTTAACCATTATCTTGAATACAATTTTAATTTATTATTCCTTTATAATTTTCCTTTTTTATTTTCAAATAAAAAAATTTCTTTAATTTTTTTATAATTTTTTATATTTTAAATAATTGATTTCGAAATGAAAATGATATTTCCATCAAGATATTTTATGGTGATATTTTATAGTTATTATAAACCATTGATATTTATTATGATTTATTAGGCACATGATAAAATGATATAATATTTTTTTATTTATAAGTATGTTTTATTATTATGAAATTTTGATGAACCCTATTTTATTTTAAATGGGTTAATCATTGATTTAATGATAAATGTTTTCACGATCTTGTGGCATGATTATAAATAGATTATGATAATGTGATGGGTGGTTCCATTAAAAAAAATGATAGGGGGTTGTGTTATAAACCAAGGATATGTGGTAACATTATAAACCAGGATTGGGTGTTTTGGATATATCCCTCCCATTAATTGGTTAATGATTATGGATTTTATAAACTTCTCGGAGAATATAGAGTTAACTAGATGGAAGTTACATCTAAGAGAATATCGAAAATAACAATGTTGGTATTTCCAATATGTGAATTTGTTCACAATAATAGTCTTTTGAGTGAAACCTAAATAAGGAAGTTATTTTATATTATAATATGAATGACAAAAACTTATTCCATATTATTATGATATATTATCATTTATCATGATTTAAGGATGTTGAAAACTCGTATCTCACTTTCCTAGAAATATTGTATGAATTTAGAGGATGAAAAGTTCATCTTTCACCCTTCTTTAGAAACAATTCTTCCCATGTCCCTAGTTCAATCATTTCTAACCTAGTGTTAATTCAATCCTTAGTTTTTTAAAATGCATTAGTAACATTCCAGTGACACAATAACATGCAATTTTTCCGCGTTCATGATATCAAGAAATTTTATGACATACAAATAGTTATAGTTTTATAATTAAAATACTGATTATTTTTTCTAACTTATTTTCATATGTTTTTTCAAAAAATGAATACTAAAATTAGTATTCAAGTATTTTCCATTATTGATTAATTGATCACATATTAGAGGTGATGATACCCATCATTCTTCTAATGTCTCGTCGAATAATTACTTCCATGTTTGGTATTTATGTTATCAAGGTATAAAAATATAAGATTCCTTAGAATCATGGTCTTTAATGAATGTTTTAACCTAATTGAGTGTGTACCTTTTTCGCAAATGGGGCACACTTAAGTTACATTAATGTTTTGTCCTGAAAAATTTACATTAGTAGCAATGTCATTTATTGTCCCATATGATATGGATATTAATGTGAAATATTCATTTCAATAAGAATCAAAAACATAACCCCTAAATTTCATAATAAATTTAAATATTTAATTAATGGAGCCAAATAAACATCAATTTCATTACCTGGTTGTTTTGGTCTGGATATAAGTAGAGATAACAGAATGTATTTTTGCTTCATTCATAACCATGGTGGAAAGTTTTAATTTACAAATATTATTATCTATGTAATATGAGTTCAAATTTGAAAATAAAAAAGGATTTACTCCATCTATAAATAGAAGAAGACAACTGATTCTCTTCTCATTTCCAAATTCAATATACTTGTGATAAATTTTCATTTATTGAGGATATTTTTTTGGGTGATGATGTTTTCCAATCCTTATTTTTTGTATTTTCATGCCATGTAAATTGCCTTGAAATATCCATACATCCATATATACTCTTAAAACATGGAACTATTGGAAATTTACCTGAATATTTAGAAGGACCTCATTCATCTTTCTTATATCAAGACACACCACAATTTATGAATGTTTTAACGAATTCTAAGTCCTTAATAAATAGTATTCTATCATCTGGATAAGAATTTATTATTTTAGAGATCATACCCATTGAACATATTATTCATTTATCATTATATACTAGGAAGTAAACATATTATCTTATTGGATAATATCATTCAAGGGAGAAAGTAGTCATGTTAATATGGTGTAACTCCATCTGTTTCTAGGTTTTACATTATATAGCTTTTTTATGGCTGAAAATGATGTATATTTAGTATAACCAACATAAAATGGTGTATTTCTGCAACTCTTTAACATCTGAAATGGTTTTTTATGATCATAAAGTTCATCTTCAACTATCATTGTCATATATTGAACATGATCTTAATAATCATTCACACATGTAACAATATCCTTGATATGATCTTTATTGTTGTTCATGTCTCTAATCTTATCATATGATCCATAAAATGTGGTGTTATCCCAACCAATATTTGTATTCAGTTTCTCTATGTGTTTAATCCAACATTTATAACTTCGATCTATTCTTTGACAGATCAAGTGGTCTTCCAACCCCTCTAGAAAAATTAGTCACGAATAAGAATTTTATAACCATAGACAATGGATTTGAGAAGGGTCATATGTATGAACTTTTTCAAACATGATGAACTTTTTCACCCTATTCTCATTGTCTTTTTTCGTATGATTGGTATCAATCCATTTTCATGTAATATCCATTCTATTTGTTTATATAAGATTAATATTTTACAAAATAAATAAATGCATAGAATGTATGATCTTAAGACCCATAAAATTTCATTCTTAAAGAATAATTTATGTTATATCATGTCATTTTTCTAAAATAATAAGAGTTGAATAATGCATATTGGGATACTTTTTAGTGGTGAAAAATAATTTAAAGAATGGAAAGTGTGATATTTATAAAGTTACCAATAATATAATTAACTTTTAATCTATTGAAAAACGTAGAGTTCAATGATAGTTTCTATATATTTTCAAGGTGGGAGTACAATAAGAGGGTGGACTTCATGTTTATTCATTTATTCTCTTTGTATGTGATGGACCATGTTGTGTTTTAGTGATAGGGTGTTAAGGATATAAAGTTGATCTTTTTTAGAGGATGAAAATGTTGATATAATCTAATCACATGGTCTTGAGAACACAATGTATAACGAAAATATTGAATTTAAGTCTAATGAACTAGAGGTATCAGGATATGGTTCTTATGCTACTATAAACATAAGAAAAATCTAATTCGATTCAGAAGACAAAGTCAACTTCAACACAAGTTAAATAAGTGTCCCATTGGAATCAACCTAATTCCTCATCTCACGCTATGATTGTAGTAAAATCCCATCTACTAGGGATAACCAAAAAATAGAACTCAACCTCAGTGGAACCAAAAATGAGAATAAACTTTGAAAAAATGCCAAGTGAATATTTGAAGCATGTTTTATACAAGATAGAAGTAGATATGGATGCTTTGAATACTAGTCATGATTACAATTTAACGAGTGAAAGACAGTCTAAGCTGATCTTTAAAGATAATTTTCGGAATCCCCATAATTGGGACCATGATTTAAATAAAACAATGGTTTTATCTAAATGGGATGAATAGATAAATTAAACCAGAAAAAAAGGAAATGATTACATAAATAAATACTATGGTGGTCAAAATTAATGAATGTGAAACCAAGAGAAATAATTCACTTCAAAAGAAAGATCTACTTAATAATTGGAACCACATTTGAAATGAAAGTTAAATTATTCCTCAATGGATTCAGCAAGGGGATTCAACTACTATGAGGAAAAATTTAGAGAACTTGGGAAGTAAAAATAAAAATTAATGTGAATTAACTTACATATTAATTATCTAAAACTTTATATTGTGCAAACTCAAATTTATTATAATTCTTACAAGAAGTAATTTTTAAATTGAACATGAGGTTAGCGGTTTGCACTGCAAAATCCCTATAGTTGTGTGGGATTTTTCATGCCACTGCATCATTTCAAACATTTACTACTTGTATTTTATAATTTTAAACCAATAATATACTGTGAATTTTATTCTAATCATTGGAATTTATATATACTTAATGATACAATTGAAAATCACTTGATTTGTACAACACCCAGATTAGATTTATATAATTTATGGATATATTTCTTTCTTTTAACCTAATGTGAATTAATTACTTTGATGAGAAGGATACACTTTCTATTGTTCCTTTAAATCATGGTCTTTTGTATGAAATAAACTCAATTTCAAAAACAATCTGTTAAAATAAAATTATTTTTTTCTATTTCTTCAAAAGTACATGATAAAAAACAATATAGCTTGTGATGATATATATATATATATATATCAAGTCTTGGTATATTTTTGTATGTTTTCTCAAATGTGCTAATCATAAACCAAGCACCAAACTGAAAATTCACAGTGGGTTAATGAGTTATAGAGAAGTATAAACGCAACCCATTTCCTCAGATATACATAGTGACAACAAAAAAAAGGATGTAGACCCTTTATAAAAATGAAATGGTCTGAGTAGTTACTCATTGATATCCAAAAAAGGGAAGATGTTATTTAGGTAAATATTTCCAATCTGTGGGAGAAGAATTTTAAGATGATGATTCAGAGAAATATACTAAATTAGAGAAATATATGTTTATATATTCGATGGGAGAATATATTTTTGATACATATATAGAGAGAGGGAAAAGGGGTAGATACTTCTGAGTAGTGAATTCATTGGGTCATAATTTCAAGTGAAGAGGAGTAAAAATAATCACATACCATAGGTTTTGAGATGGCTGATTAGTCTGAGTAGTTTGAGGGGGATCTAAGACATGGGTCAACTTCCATGAGAGCTTGAATAGAGTGAAAGAAATGAGTTTTATTACAGTTTAATTTAAAAGATCAGTATGGGTTTTATCAGTACTTTCCAAAAAGCATAGGAAATAATGGGTTTTGTTACTGCCAAAATAATAAGAACTGATGAAACCTATATTTATCATCACTTTCTTATCACAAATAAAAATATATCGTTATTAGGTCTAGAGAATCATTGATAAAGACCTATTTCATATCTGTTGGAATTTTACCGTTGATAAAGATGTATTTTGATAGTGCTTTATGTTAAAGAATATAAAAATGGATGTTTATCTTTAATTTTTTGAAAGCGATGATAAAAACTATTTAAAATAAAATAAACCAAAGTTAAATGAATAAATTATAAAAAAAATAAAAAATAACTGATATTATTAATGAATATATAATCTTAAATGCATGAAAAGTATAAATGAGTGAAATTAAATAATTAAAAATGATTAGACTTAAAAAATATTAAAAAATGGATAAATTTCATTAATTATACAAATTATTAAACAAATAAAACTGAATATATATTAAAATGAATATCAATACATATTGAAAATATTAAAACAAAATAAATAAATAATAAAAAACATGAAATTCCAAATAATAATCATAATAACAAATATTTAAAATGAAAAAATTGTTGGATCCATGGTCGTCTATGAATGAATTGGAGTATGGTTGGTGTTTGTTGACAATCCTCAGTGGATGTTCAGAATGAGTACCATAAAAGTGATCATACAGTTTAAGCAGACAACTGTATTGAAGGTGGCGTCATTTCACTGTGTTTGCCAAATTTTTAGGCAGGAAAATCGACAAATGGAGAAAAGTGTTTTTGGAAAAGAGACTTGTGCACCGTGTACTTGAATGAGAGGGAACTTGCATGAAAATAGTTTTTCAAGATCAGAACGAGGAAAAATGACAAAGGGATAAGGGTCGTGCAAGTATTGGTTGGTTTGCGGAAGTGAGTTGCGTGATAGAGGCTAGGGGAGAAGAGCTGTGCGCCAGAACCTGCGCGCCGAGAGGATACTTGTGCGCCACCGCACAGGGGGTCTAGTTTGCCTATAAATAGAGGACCACCCCTCTTCACGTGTAATGAAGTTCGAGACTTAGATATGTTTCGATCTCTTGTCGTGAAAGTGGTAGAGTCATGCAAGTGGTTTTTGGGTCTCACAAGTAGAGGTTGCACGCTGGTTGTGAGCTGCGCGACCAAGGTGGTTTTGGAGTTAAAGGCGCAGTGTTGCGCAAGTTTGGAGTTGAAAGAGTCAGTGTCGTGCAAGTAGGTTTGTGTCACCTGTATGCTGATTTGGTATCACACAACTGACTTGCGCAACATTCTTGAAACTTGTGCGCCGGTCTTGGAGATGTGCACCATGAGAGGTTGGAGTACGCCAGTATTTTTGGAGCTGCACGAAAGCTGGAAGATTGACCGATATCTTCGGTGCAAAGTGGAATTAGTCTACGAGTGAAAGTTGGACTTAAATAGGTAATCTACACACAAAAGGGAATTCATTCTATTGAAATGATGAAGAGACCTTCACGTCTATAAACTGAGTGGGACTTCACCAAAGGTTGTGAGCCAGGGGGAGTCAACGGGAGTGACCCGAGGAACGTATGGAGCTATCCCTGAACAATTGTAAAGGCATTGGGCCTGGGACAGAGTGATTGTTCCTGAACCTTTGTAATCTACATCTAGTGATGTTTAGTGGAATTAGGTACGACTGAAAACCTATCAGCATATTCTCCTTGGATATAGCCGTTAGTAGTGAACCACATAAAAAGTGTTCTGTCTTCTCTATGCATGTGAATGTTTTTTTTCTGATCATATTCATCATAAAGGTTCAACAAGTTCCAACCAACGTGCGAATATGATCCATCATATTAAAATAAAAAGTTTCCACTCTGATTCACCCCTTCCCTCTCAGGGTGTCACGGGGTCCTACAATAATAATATTAACAAAAAGGATATTAAAAATGAAATTATAGAGTTTAATAAATAACAAAACAATTTAAAAATGAGTAGGTAAGAATAATTTCATGAATTGTAATCACATACAAAAAATGAAGGCAGTATTAATAAATTCATATAAATAAATTAATTATAAATATTTAAAAAAAATTAAAAATACTAAAACATTATAAATAAAATTGAATGAATATTATTCATATAAATTAAAAACATATTCTGTATATTAATATTTTGTAAATAAATATTTATAATTCATAATACTAACTACATTAGGTTTAAACACGTACAAAAATGATGAAAATATTAGAAAATACATTTAAATAAATTAATTATATAAATATCAAATGTTTTTAAAATATTGAAAGCTAATAAATATAATTGAATAAATACTAATCATATAAATTATAAAAATAGTAATAATATTAAAACATAATAAAAAATTATGTATAAATAAATATTAAAAAATGAATAAGTTCCAAATATATTAAAAAATAATTATTATTAAAAATGAATCAATAATATAAAATGAAATAATGATAAAATTGTAAAAATAAAATTGTAAAAATTGTAAAAAATATAAAAAAAGATAAATTCATGATATTAACTACAAGAATTATAAACATGTAAATAAGAATAAATAAATAATAATTATATAAATTATAAAATTATTTAAAATGATATAGATTTAATATATAAAAAAAGTTAAAATTATAAATCATTTATAAGAATCAATTATATAGTTTTCAATCATATTAAAAAAATTAAAACATAATAAATAAAATTGAATATATATTAATCATATAAATTATAAACATTTTTAAAATATTAAAACATAGTAAATATATATATATAAATTTTATAAAATGGATAAATTCCAGAAATATTAAAAATTAATAAATATAAAAAATATAAAAAATTAAATGAAATAAAATTAAAAATGAATAAATTAAATTAAATTAATTATAAAAAATATTAATTATTTAAATTGGAAAATATTAAAAAAAGAATTTTAATAAAAAAACTATATATATTTCAAACATATTTTAAAATCAAATAATAATTAAAAAAAATTTAAATATTATTCATATTAATTAAAAACTTATTGAAAATATTATATATTAATGTATAAATAATATTATTAAATGACTAAATTCCAACAAATATAGAAGTTAATAAATATTAAAAATTTATAAATAAAATTAAATCAATGAATATGAAAAGGAATAAATAAAAGTTAATAGAAATAAAAATTAATTAAAAGATATGAATTGATTAGATTAACTTAAATAATTGTTAACAATTACCAAAAAATAAAGAAAATTTAAAAAAATACCTTTGAATATATTAATTATTCAAATTTTAAATATTTTATAAATATTATTTCTTAATAAATAAAATTTAAAAAATATTAATCATATTAATTAAACCCTTGTTAAAAATATTAGAACATAGTAAATAAATATATATTTATAAGTTTTAAAAATGAATAAATTCCAAATAATATTAAAAATTAATAAATATCAAAAATGAATATATATATATATATATATATATTAAATGGGAAATAATATTAAAGATAAATATCACATGTCATACATACACATATACACATATCATATACATACACAAACACATACACATCGACATATGTACACCCACATACACATTTGCGCATACACATAAATGCATATATACGTACACATACCAACACACGTGCATGCAAAAACATACATTTACACATACACAAGAGACACACATTTAACACAACAGAACACATGCATGCATACATAAATACACACATAATCATAGACATACATACACATGCTTAAAGATATATATAGGTATTATTTAGTATGTGGATATAAATATATAAATTCAGAAATCGCATATATATTTTACTATATATTAATTTATATTTATATAAATGCATAAATTAATAAAATATTAATTTATCATATTTATATTATTTATATATATTGTGTAATTTATGTATATAAATGTTCAGTTAAACATATTAATTTTTTAATATAAATATGTTCATTTTATATAAATAGGAATTTTTAAAATAATATTGATAATATATTTTTTAAATGTTAAATAAATAATATTTATATAATATATATATATACTTTTTTATTATAAATATTATTTAAATAAATAAATATATATAAATATATATTATATTATTCATTATTTCTTTTATCAATGCTAGGAAAAGCGCAGATAAAGTGGCATCATTATCAATTCTAAGAGTAAGTAGTTTCCCTTAGTGTGGTTGTGTGAGATATTTATTTATATTTTTTGATTCTATATGCTATAAAACCCTTGTCTTTAAGCCAACAAACACCCCATTTTTAGGGGGTGTTTTCTCTAACATCCTGGATAATGAGGGATGGATTTCTAACATATCACTCTCCCCCACTCTCTATTATCATATAGTTTGGTATAGACATATCTCGTACAATAATGGCCATTTATTTTGGGTGTCTTACTACCTAGACTATGAAAGATCTCGGTTTTACAATAAATTTTAATGTGTGCTATAACATCTTGAAGTAATAGTATATAATTTTATCATGGAATGGTGTGTTTGGATTCCAATGGGGGTACGTTCATGGACTATGATGGATTAAGGTAAAATTCATTGACAAGACCTATAGTGTCTTCTAATAATACACTTGATTACTATTTGGATTTAATAAGGATGAGGATGTGTCGGGCTGCATGGGATGTGGAATGAATGTGATACCATTGCATGAGGTTCAAGATTACTTCTATGAGGGATGAGTATAGGATGTGTATCATTGGTATTTGAGAGAAACAAACTAGTGTGGAAGTGCATGCTGGTTACTATTATTTGTATATATTCTTTCGATATAGAATGGTTTGATTCTATATGATACATGGTGAGTGATCCATGGTGAGAATTGGAAAATAGTATTTCATGTTTAGGTGGTCAAGTGGTTTCATTTGTTTAACCACTGGTATTTTGTATGATTATTTCACATTTATGCATGATAATTTTTAGGTAGGATCCAACTAAGTATACATTTATTCTCACCCTATGTATATATACACTATTTTTGAGATCAGTGATAGCTAGTTGGATATTAAGAAGGATTGTACATTCATGATGATTTATTTTGGAGCTATTAGATCTCCCTGTTCACTACCAAGGATTTATATTTTGTTATTTCAAATGTTTTAATAGTTCTAGTTATGTATGAAATTACATTATGTATTTGGATTAATTAATTTTATACACTATGTTGGTTTGTGGGTTTTCTTTC
Source organism: Viscum album (assembly GCA_963277665.1). Classification (NCBI taxonomy): domain Eukaryota; kingdom Viridiplantae; phylum Streptophyta; class Magnoliopsida; order Santalales; family Viscaceae; genus Viscum; species Viscum album. Next base: position 440,846,492 of record OY728137.1, on the reverse strand, counting down.
TTATCTCTTGGCGTCTTTAACTCTGATTTGGTCACGGATCTTCTTCTTCACTATATCTCTCATCTTTATCTACATGGTTAACCATAATAAATAGTAATTTTTTGGATCTGTGTTTCTAATTGTATTCCTTTTAGATCTGTCATGGAATTGGTGGTTCATGTCCAGATCTCCAATCCTCTTGGTTAGTTTTTTAGGAATTCTAGATTCAATGGATTCATTTAGTTTTATATGTTCTGGAAATTTATAAGTTGGGAATTATTTATTGTGATTTTTGTCGTTTGGGATCTTTCCTTAATCCCTATAGTTATTGGTTATTCTTAACATTGGGTCCTTGGATGATTGTTTATTTTCCATGTGTTTCAAGGTAGGTGGTTTCATGGAATGGAGTTATCTTACAATTCTTCCTTTCTTGATCTATTAATTTTTTTTCTAAAATTGGTTAAAGGATAAAAAAATGATTTGATAAAATGTGGTGGTTTTGGTAATGGATTTGAAAATGGATTTACCTTTTTGTGTTGTTATCCAAAATGATTATAAAAAATGATTTCTATTGTTTCAATGATTAAATACTATTTAAATGATTTCGTATGTTAAACCCAACTATGACCAACAATGAGGCTGGGATCCATCCTTTGGTATGAACTCTTACCCCCTAGACATATTCTTTTATGGTAACATGTGCACTATGTGGTGTGATTTGTGGCAGGGTGTGTAAAATTGTGTCTCGTTCCTTTTAATTATTTACATGGGATAAAATATTTTATAAACTCTTCCTTTGAAAAACTTATGGGAATCCTACTAGGATTGTTTTTCTCACATACTACATACACCATTGGGTGTATATAGATCTTGTTTTATTTGATGTAGTTATGGGAATGTCGCAGCAAGGTAGTGGTGGGGTTTTTTATTATCATGGGTTTGGGAGTCTAATGGTCTCTAAATGTCACATCGAGATGGGTTTTTTCTATATTTATAACTTTCCTTGATTTTTTGGTTTTTTTACTCCTATTTGACTTAGTTTTGTTGAATTTCATTATGGTCAAGTACCGGCGTACTAAAATTGTTATTTTTCTTATTATACTATTATAATTTCTTCTATGGAAATAAAACTCCCAAGGTAGTTTTTGATGCCTAGAAACATGTCACCGACCCATGGGGATCGGAAATTCAATTCAGGTCATGTTGTAGGATTCCTCAAGTCCCATTTAGTAGAGTAATCTGGGTTTTTTTGTAACTAATTGTTATCAAAAGTGGGTTGGTTTGTTTCCATTTTTGACATGAGTTATAGGATGTCTCAGAAGATAGTATATGGGGATGTATGGACCTAAATGGTAGGTTATGAGAAATTACCTTGCCATCACTCATCATGAAAACGCTAAATTTACCATAGGTGGTCGAGTAATGGGTCTCCATGGATTCATTGTGACTAAATCCTAGTCTTTTTTGTGTCTCTTAATAATTATAGTTGAATTTTTCTATTTTAAATTAAAATTTATTCTTGGATCACATTTTCTTGTCTTTTATTGTATGATGATCACTTTGATCATGTGGGTGGGCAATTAGGAGGGTAAATATGTGTTTTTAGGGGAAGTGGTGGTGTATGGAGGGACTGATGGGGTTTCTAGGATTTTAGCTAGGCTCAGTTGTTATAGTGTTGTTATAATGGTATCGAGCCAAAAGTGCAGAGTCACTACCTAGGTTGAAACGTGGGGTTCACAATGAGGTCATTGTACTCTAAATGGAGGGAGAATGTAACACACCATAAATTTAAAAGGTTATAAGAGTAAATATTACTATTAGTTCCAACTAGGTGTACCGTTCTTTTTGGGATCCTACCTGATTAGAACTACAAAGTTAAGTATTCTTGACTTGGACTTGTGTTGGGATGGGTGAACTCGTGGGAAGTTTCCTATGGTACGTGTGAGTGAGGAAAAAACACACTAAAAAAATATGTGTTAGATTGTAGGGATATTCATTAGTATGATAAGTACCCTGGATGGTTGATATACTATGGTGTGTTGGGAAGGAACCCAATGTATTATAAGAGACCCATGAGGTTATATGATCAGGTTCATAGATCAAGGAGTTTGGGTCATGAAAACCTAGTCCATAAAATTTTCTTCAAGGATCATTTATTTTCCTTTATTTGATTGTTGATATATATCACCAAGATGTTTTAATCTATGATAGTTATGCAACCATTTCCCCATCATGCGACATTGAAAAAATTCATTATCATCATTATTTATTTTATTTGGTTTTGGTTTTTCTTTATTTTTCCCACTTATGGTGGCTCCCTTTCCTCATCTCATTTTGTGTATGACCACCTCAAGTAGATGATTTTATTTTCCCTCATATTTATTGATTCTTTCTATGACATTGATTATATGTAGTTTCATTCTCTTTATGGAATGGACTAATTCGAGTTGGTCTAGATTCATGATTTATCACTAGTAATTTATTGTTTTGTCCTACATCAACTATAACATCCCAGGTAAATAATGAATATAAATTTTTTTCTTATTTATAAATATTGGTGAATTAAATATTAATTTTACTTTAAAGGGGATTCTATGTTCAATAGCATAACTGATACACTACAATGGGTTTCTCTGAAGTCTAATGTTTCACACAATGCTGAGACATACTAAAAGTAGTAATATTACATTATTTTAAATATTTGTTAATATCTATTCATTTTATTGGAGGGAATTAATAAAACTTACCATAATATTATTACACATGTTTGTTAAATGTTTTTACATTTATCAAATAAAATTTAGAGGCATTAAATGTGAATGAATCTAATTTTAAGCATAAATACTCTAATATTGTTTAAAAGGTTGATTTACCGCCTTTTGATGGTAAACACTCATTAAATTTACTTTTCATCACATTTAAATGATCTATTAGACAAAATAAATTTCTTCAATAGAATCGGGACATCAAATTTCAGTTAGGGTAAATGTTTTGTATTTTTCTGATAAAAAATATTTTTTTAATGAACAGTGAAAATTACTGTTTTTTAATTCAAAAGTGCCTTTTAATCTAATTTATTTATATATTTAGATTATTATTTTTATTTTTTCTAAAGTTTAATTAGATTATATTATTACCATTTAATCCAATGTTGGTCATTGGATGTAATTTCACTATGAAATAGCACATAAACAAGTGTCAATCTTTTGATAGTTATTATTTCTTAAAAACATGCTTTTTGTTTTGACAACAAAATTTAATTTTAAATTAATTAATAAAACTTATATCTTTTGAATTTGGTAAAGTATACATCATTTTTGAATTTGGAATATCAAATATAGCTTAGGCAAAATTATTTGTATTTTTCGGAAAACCTTCAATTTTTGATGAACAGTGGAATCAATGAGTAGTAGTCAAAAAACAAACATTTTAATTTAAATGAAATTTTACCGCCTCTGTGAATTGAATTTCGAAAATCTGAAATACATGTTTTTTATCATTAATTAAAATTTGGTTCAATAAAATGAAAATGTTTTTTGATAAATAGTAGCTGTTGACTTTTATTTACCGCGGTTAAAGAAAAATAGGGTAATTGAATGTAAAAAATGATACTATAATAATATAAAATTACCATAAAACTTGTACTAACCTTATGGGATGAGTAATGGACGACCAATAAAAAACGTCTGTAGATTTTTGGAACCCATGAAGCCACTTAGAGGAAATAATGACACTTTATGTTGATTAATTTAAAGTAAAGACAAAAAATAACTTAAACATGTATCTTTTAGTAAATCAATTGTTATATGGGGTTACATAAGTTATCTCTTAGACTCTAAATATTCATTATAAATATAAAAATATTTCCTAAATTATAATATTTTATTTATAATTTTTAGACATCAAATAAATAAAAATAGTTATGACACAAGAATGATGTAGTGTTTACCTCGTTAGTGAATGATTTAATTAAATAAGTTTAGTAAAATTAAGACAACATACAAAACTTATATAATTCTTATTGTATGATTTTATTTCAGAAACAATTCATCTTATATTCAACTTTAATATATTATGGACCTTTAGAAACCGAAAATCATTATATAATAAAATAATACTTGCAAACATTCCAAAAGAGCTCATCCTCCGCCATATAAAAATCCCTCACCTCTAACTCATTACTCACACCACTCAAGCACCATGGATCATCCAAAATCTACCCAAATAAGATATCAATATCCCTATCTACTACCAATAATCATTGCACTAATCATATGTTACTTCAAAAAATCATTTTGGATCAAGTCAAAGGGAGGTACCCGATTTAATTATAACATCTTCTCTTAAGTTCATTTATTTTATTTTACTTATCCAACCACCTAAACTCATTTAATTCCTTTATTTTATAACAAAAACAGTATCATAAATATACTATGTTGTTTCTATGAGAATTATTTGAACTAAAATTACACACACCTCCATCTAATGGGTAAAAACATATTGTTTCAGTGGACGATGAACTACTGCCTCACAAAATCATGATTGTTCAATCTTCACTACCACCTATTATGGTGGCCATTAAGATGGAAATTTATTTATATTTGATATATATTATATTTATATTATCTTTAATACTTCTTTATTTTTCATTTATATCATACCTTTATAGTTTTCATAATTTGTAAATATGATAATTTCATTTGAGGAAATGTAGACTACCACCCCCTCAAAGTGATATGACTCGCCCATACCATACATGGAATTTATAAAGGATGGTTTTAATGAACCTATGTAAAATATATAAAAAATTATATTAAACTTTAATTATAATATACTTTTGTATCTTTTGTTTTTCATTCCTTTGAAATATAAAAAAAATGAAAGTAGCGTTCTTGCGTACGTACAACTTACTGTCTCCGTGAATGGTGCATTTCATTTATTATATCCAAATGTTATGGACTATTATAAATAAATATATACATGATATATATTATTTATATGATATCAAAATCAAGATTATAATTTTGTATATAATGTAGTATTGACCACATGGACAATTTGTAATTATAACAAGTTCATTTTTTACTACAGTTTTGAACATCAACAAAATGTCTGATATGAACTCGAATAACTAAATAATTGTTATAGAAAGGTAATAAGTGATATAAAAGGAATAATAAACCTAAAAAATTTATTAAGGAAGTATAAATTAACTATGATTATTATTCAGGAAAACACAGAACATACGAGTCTAGTCGGACACATGGTAAGGGGTTTCTTATCTCACTTTTAATTCTTTGAGATTTCCTTTGTTCACAACTTACTTATTGCATGTGGTGTATTGTGTACTTCCATTTTATATATATTATCATTATTATATTTATATTCATGGTATTTTTTGATTCATTTTGTGGTTTTTAACTTTTGGTCATAAGACTCGATTGATTGCAACGTGGTAAGGGGGTTTTATCTCACTTTCAATTTCCATGAGATTCCTATGATATTTTCGACTATTTCCTTTTATGTAGTTTATGTACTGCCAATTATTTTATTAATTATGTAATATAATTTAATTTATTAGTATTTTCATCTTAATTTTATGAACCTTGTTTCAGGGGGTGTATGTTTCGTATGTTACCAAATCGGTAAGGGAACCATTCAACCTCCTATTTTTAAAAGACTTATTTTTTATGTCTTTTAATGTTTGGATATGTTATTATATATCCTTATGGTTGTAAATTTTATGTCCAATTGATGAGATAACCTTTTATCTCTCATCAAATCATTTTCTGAATTTTAAATTGACGTCGTTAGACTATCATATTTATGTATGCGAACATTTAAACCCAATTTCAATTCTTTGGGTTAATCATATACTTCTTGATTATGTCATGCTAAAAATATGTGTCAATAAAATATGATTGTATTACACTTAATATGCACTTATATTAGGTGTATTTATATTTTTCATGCATTATTATGTCAATTATTTATCCATAAATCTAATAGTACGATATTTATAAGGGACATTGTCTGAATTTCCTTTCATTGAGGCATGTTTCGATAATATACACCTCATTCTTTTATACGGTATATAATAAACCCATTTGACTTTTAATTTCTTTCAATGGGAATCTTTTTTTTACGAATCATTTTACTAAATGACAAAATGAATGTGTTTAATGTTTGCTGTGACAATGACCTCTCCCTCGATGTAATCTTTAGTTGGATTCCTCTATAATCCTTAATGTTTTTTAAAGGAAAAAAATTATCTTATTCTATATTTGAGTGTTTTGGTATTGAAAATGGTTTTTTAAATTGATTGATTATTTAAATATCTTGAAATTATTTCTTTTGATTTCAAATGAAATTTTATTAGTGAAATGTTTATATTTTCAATATTTTATGTGTTATGATTTGTAATGTTACATGGAATTTTGACAGGTGGTTATGTGATAAACCAAATGATGGGTGGTGTTGTGATAAACCAGGACAAGTGGTTATGTTATAACTTCCACTGCATTGGGTATAGAATTTTGTCGTATGGCTATTCCAATTAGTGATATGTGTGGAAGTTGATCGTATGGTTATTCTGTCTAATTATTTTTATGTCCCAAGTTACCATTATATGTTATGTGTTCTTTATATGGTTTTTATGGTAATATTTTGGTTACAAAAGGGTGTGAAATGATATTTTATTCAGTGAAGAGTATTTAATACTACTTAAAGGTAAAAATTATTACTTATGATAAAGAATTCATTCTTTACTTGTGGTTTTGAAAAACAAGCAGTTTTCCTTCTTTGTGTATCCCTTACTGAGCATTTTTTTTCTTATCCCATGTTTTTGAAATGTTTTTCACATGGCATAAGTGGAATAGTGTCAAGGATGGGATCAAGGAAAATTTATGCTATCTAAAACATGGAACTAGACATGTTTCTTTTTAAGAGATTTTATTTTATGAAAGATGAAATTGATACTGAGTAGTAGTGTCTACATGTAATATTCAAGTTGATATGTAATAGTTATGGAATAATTCTCTACAACTCTAAACCTGAAAAGATCATCAATGTGAATTCTTGATTTAACTCAATATTATATTGTTTTTTAAGGCTATAGACTTATTGTTGGTGTCATAGATATGTTTAGATATCTTTAGATGTTAGGGTGTTATTTAAGCATATGTGACATAACCGTAATGGTTATCATATTAGAAGGATTCAGAGTAATTTTAGAGGTGCTAAATGGTTATTAAATTTTGGGAGGAAAATTGGAAGGTATTATATAACCTTTGTGGTTAAATTATGTTATAGTTATTTTTGAGGAATTTGTATCATTTTTTTTGAAATCATATAAAATTATATGGTCTTAGAAAAAGGATAACCCGTGGGAAGGGTGACACCCAATCACTTCCAGCAAGACCTTGGGAATCGAACCCACAACTGATCGGCAACTAGGGTGCATCACCTACCTCGAGACTGTGTAAAGTCTCTAGTTAGTATGACAAATTATTTTTAGTTAAATTATTTTATGGATCAAGAATAAGTTTATTTTGGGAACTAATGTTTTATCAAATGTATTTTCTTAATATAGGAAAATAATTTGGTGGTTATGTGATAAAGATTATTTTTGAAGACATTCTCTCTTTTGGAGAACATTATATGTTTAAGGAAAATAGAATACTATGGGATATCATTTGTGGAGTAATAGTTTAAATTTTTTGTTTGGAAGAATATATTTATTTTTTGTGGATATAAGGTGATTGTATTTATTTATGGAAATGATTAACCTATCATAGGGATTATGTGATTAGGTTAATTACACTTCAGTATGATATTTTAAGAGTATTTAATATTTTTGGAGATAAATATTTGGATTTACTATGGAATAATAAGTGATTAAATACTTCTGAGTTTTGGGTTTCAATCTTATTTTAGATTATATTGAAGTATTTTAAAGACAATTATATAATTTATGGTCTTTGTTGAACATTGGGTTCTATTTGTTGAATTTTTGAGATTAGGAATAGTATTTCTTTTTTTAACGGATTATCCTTTTTGGGTATTATCTAATATTGTATTATCCATTTTGTATTTGGTTAATTTATAAAGATATGGGAAATTTATAGTTCATCTTTTTTAGATTATGTGATAATATAGAAGTTGTTTCGAGTACCTCAGGTGTGACCAAGTCATTTTGAATACTTACTATTTGGAGAAATGATGAGTTTGTGGTAGAATTTTATTAATGAACGAAACTCGGCATGAAAACTAAGTATATTTCCTTATGTCCTTAATCAATCTCATAAATAATTTCTCAAACTTCACTAAATAAAACATAAAACAAAAATTCTGTCTGTTTAAATTTCCTACTGGGAAACCAAAGATCGTTTAACATATCAAAATATTGTGGTTTTCTGGTTGTTAACTTTATCCTGATCGTGTTTTCTATCACTCTCCATTAGAACTTTAAACTTAGTTTCTCTTCAATATCCATGTTTTCATGGAATCCGAGTATGGGTTATCTCGGGTGACCATTGTACTTCTCTTTCATTATTTTAAAGTGATAGTTTTATTTACTCTTTTTTCTATGTGGGACATTCAATGATGTTTTTGAGCCCAATTTCAAAATTGTGGGGACGCAATTCCCAAAAGTGTGGATGGAAGTAACATTCCAGGTAAATAAAGAATATAACATTTTTCATAGTCATTAATATTTGTGAATTAAATAGTAATTTTACTTTAAAGGGGATTCTATGTTTGTTGGAGTACCTGATACGCGAAAATGGATTTCTCTGAAGTCTAATGTTGTACATAATGTTGAGTCATACCTGATGGACAAATGTACACAAATAGTATTAAGATTTAAAATCCGTAGAAGTAGTGGATTTTTTTATATTTATGTTTAATTTACTTTTTTAGTATTACAAAAATAAGAATTTTATTCTTATATAGGTGGATTCCTTTGTTCGAGTCAATTTGGTTTGTTAAATGATGCTCATGCTCATTCGAGATAATATTTCGAGGCTGCAACTCAAAATTCAATGAGAATGTAAAGTATTTTTAACATACTGTATTTTTCTTCATAATATTATATAATATCTAATGCATTAACATAATCAAAAATAAAGGTTTCACTACTTAATTTTAAAATATTCTCATATTGAAAATTGAGAAAACACTCTTGGATTGTCTTGATAATTTGGGGTAGTGATTCATAATTCATTTTTGATGTGTATGAAGTGTTCTCATGTCAAACTGGTACATGAGGTGACCCATATGACTGAAAATGAATGTATCTAGTTTTAAATGACATTTTAGTAAGAAAAAAACAACTTGCATACTAAAAAATACGAAAACTCATTAGGATAGTTTTGATATTATTGAAAATGATCTATAAGTCATTTTTCTGTTTAGGGATCAAACACAGCTCAATATGATTCATGGTGTGGCTGATATTACCCAATGTGTCTCTTTTTCATTAAAATTGACATTAATTTTAGTAAAAAGAATAAGTGTAATACTAAAAAAATATGCAAACGAATTTGGATTGTTTTGATATTTTAGTAAAATGATCCATGAGTAATTTCTAACATGTTGGTGTAAACCACCCCTCAATACAATGAACAATGGGATCTATGTGACTCTAATAATGTCTTTTTATTTAAAATTGATATTATGATAAGTAAAAAAGATCAAGCTACATAATGAAAACTAAGAAAACTTAGTCAAATTGTTTTGATACTTTAGGAAAATGATCTGTGAGTCATTTTTGACATGTAGGAATCAACCACACCTTAATCTAAGGAATTGTGTGACTGGTATGACTTAAAGTGTCCTTTATTAGTTTAAAATTGACATTTTATTTCCAAACATGTCCCTCACTAAAAACTATGCAAGTGTGCTTTGATTGTGTCGATAATTTTGGAAAGTGATTCCTAATTCATTTTTGATGTGTATGAAGTAGTATCACATCAAAATGATTCACAATGTGACTAGTGTGACTCAAAATACATGTTTCCAGTTTGAATTGACATTTTAGTAAAAAAAACATAACTAGCATTCTAGAAACTGAGCGAATGTAGTCAAATTATTTTGATACATTAGAAAAGTGATCTATAAATAATTTTTAACATGTTGTAATTATCATTACCTTAATCTGACACATGATGTAACCAGTATAACTCAAAGTGTCTCTTTTTATATAAAATTGACATTAATTATAGTAAAAATAACAAGTGACATACTTAAAACTAAGAGAACACATTCATATTGTTTTTATATTTTAGTAAAATGATATATGAGTAATTTTTGATGTGTAAAAGTCAAATAAACCTCAATAAGAGACATGGTGTGACTGGTGTGACTCCAGGTGTTTCTTTTTTTTGAAAATTAACATTAATTTAAGTAAAAAAGAACAAGTGACATACTAAAAATTAAGAAAACACATTCATATTGATTTGATAATTTATAAAAATGATCCATGAGTCATTTGTGACATGTAAGGTTAAACAAAACAACTACGTAATCCACTATGTGACTGGTGTGACTCAAAGTGGATGTTATGATTTTAAAATAAACATTTTAGTTCAAAACATGTCACTCACTGAAAACCAAGAAAACATGCCCTAACTGTCTTGAAAATTTAGGAAATTGATTAATAAGTCATTTTTTAACATTAATGTAGTATTCTCACATCCAACCGATGCATGATGAGATTGGTATGCCTCATAATGCATGTTTTTATTTTAAAATAACATATTAGTTAAAAAACTCGCAATCTAAAAACAGAGAAAACTTTTTTTGGATTGTTTTCAATACTTTAGGAAAATGATCCATCTACAATTTTTGATATGTAATAATCAATCAAACTTCAATAAAATTCATGGTTTTACTAGTATAACTCAAAGTGTCTCTTTTTATTTAAAATTGACATTAATTATAGGAAAATGAACAAGTTACATCATGAAAACTAAGAAAATTTGTTTATGTTTTTTTGATATTTTAGTAAAATGATCCATGAGTCATTTGCGACATATAAAATTCAAACTAAGCTCAATATGACGCACGGTGTGACCGATATGACTCCAATTGTGTCATTTTATTTAAAATTGATATTAATTTAACTAAAAAACAATTGACCTAGTAAAATATGAGAAAACACATTCAGATTATTTTGATACTTTAGGAATATGATCCCTGAGCAATATTTGACATATAAGAGTAAACCACAGCTCAATATAATTGGAGGTGTGACTGATATGACTCAAATTCTTGTTATCAGTTTGAAATTGACATTTTAGTTCAAAAAATATCACTCAATAAAAACCAATAAAACATGAAGTGATTGTCATAATAATTTAGGATAGAAATTCATAATTGATTTGTGATGTATTTCAAGTAGTCTCACATAAAACTAATGAACAATGAAACTGGTATGACTCATAATGTGTGTTTCCATTTTGAAATGATTTGTTTTAAAAAAACACAATTAAAATACTGAAAACCAAGAAAACGCATTCAAGTTTTTTTGATACTTTTGGAAAACCATCCATCAATAATTTTTAATAGTTAAGAATCAAACTCACCTCAATCTAACACACATTTTTACTGGTATAACTCCAAATGTTTCATTATTTAAAATTGACATTATTTTTGGTAAAAGAAAAAGTGACACACTCAAAATCGAGCAAACACGTTCTGATTGTTTTTTATATTTTAGGAAAATGATACATAACTCATTTGTGACATGTAAGAATCTTCCCCACCTCATTGTGATGCATGTTGTGACTAGTATAACTCTAAATGTGTCTTTTTTATTAAATATTGACATTTTAATAATTTATTTTTTTAATATTAGTGATTAATTTATTTCATTATAGTATTACTGAAATAATATTAGTTTATTATTTTTGCAGAATCTTTTTCTTAGGTTGAGAATATTTTTTTATAAACTGATACCATGGGAGGACATTTTTTAGTTGGGATCACAAAAATCAAATGATTAAATATTAATGTTTTAAAATGTTTGTTGGATAGTTAAAAACGTAATTATATAAAACCTTGTTTCAAATGTATATAGTAGTTTTTTTAAATACTATGGATTGAAATTTTGGTATTCATGATGTCAATTAAATTTATATATCATTTTTTGAAATTACATGATATTATAGGTTTTTTTGGGTCTGGAATTATACTAATAGAACATTGTCGCCAACAAGGCCTTTATTAGTGCATTTTTAGCTTGGAAAAAAGACCCCCCTTTTCAGTGTTTTTTTGGCACTAATAAAGGGGACCCCCCATCAACACTGTGATTAACAGTGCTTTCATGAACTATTAAAATCTTATTTCCATGCTATTAAATGGAATATATGTAGTAGTTTTATAAAGTTTTTTCATTTTCTTTCCATTTGATGCGCGAAGGATTTTTTCTCTCTATCACTAATACACCCACTTGAATTTTTAAAACTTCTGATCATGCCATCTTATGTACCCCTAATCCTCATAACCAGGTTATGATTCTTAATTACTAATACCAGAAATACATTTGATAAATGGTGTTGTCATCATATCTTCGTACGTCATCATCGAAACTTCATTCTCTATTGTTATGATAATAATATTTACATCTTCATTGTCTATACTTCATTTAAAATCATAATATCTTCACATGAGCTACTATAAATACGATAGCCACTTTTAAGATATCTCTTGTGACGGCTACATATATGCCTTCCCCTTAGTGGTCCTTCTATAATTGTTCGTTGGCCACCCAATCGGCCCTAAGTTAACCTACACCTCACCTTCGTCCTATGGAAAAATATCTTCTTTGGATTTGGTAGTAACTGAGAGTCTAATTAAAGGTAGGATGACCACTCACCTAGAAGAAATTTTATGTGTAACCAAATTCATTTTTTAGATTAAAAAAACTTTTAAAAATTAAACCCTTTTATTTTAATGAGTCGGAAGACTATACTCTTTATCCCAATGAGTAAACCATAATAAAAAGTAACATTGAACATTTTAATAAAAAACAATAATTATAAAAAAAATGTAAAATAACAACAAAAAATACATAGTAATAGTAATTAAAATTAGATGTATAATAATAAATAATAATTTGTATATATATATTTATATATCAATCATTTATATACTAAATAAATATAATAAAATATTTTATTTATTATATTTGTTATGTGTATATTATATACATTGTTTTATATACATATTATTTGTATTTATACATTGTCACATAAATATATAATTATTAGTTTAAATATTTATATACTCGTTATTTATATACTTAGTTATATATGCAAGTTTAATGCATGTATTTTTAATTTTTTAATATACATTTCATGAATATTTAATTTAATTATAATATATAAATGGAATATTTTGAATAATTTTAACATATATGAATAAGTATTTAAATGTACTATATTTTCAAATATTTTTATATACATAAATGATAATTATATTTTTATATATTTATTTTTATATAATTTTGAAATAGTTTAGAATAAAATTATGTAATATCATTTTTTAGTTTAATATACATGTTTTAATTATAATATAGATATATATTATAATAACATTTTCATACACCAAAAATTATATATTTTTTATGATGATATAACAGATTTATATTGTCCATTGTTTGATTAAAAATTATATATACATATATATAAATATATATAATGTTTAAAAAAATTATAATATCATGTTTTCTCTTTAAAAAATATATGTATTAATATAATATAATTTTAAAAAATATTAATAATAAATATATATACAAATAGAATAAATATATGTATGTTAGTATGCATGCTTTCAAAAAAAATTAGTCTCAATTTTACACTAGAAAATTTTTCATTATATTTATAATAGTGTATATATGTGAATATATAGTCATGTTTGTATATATGTATACAACTATTTCTAAATATATATATATACACTCAAAATTTTCATTATGAATTTTCATTAAAGAAAATACATTGTATATTGATATTAGGAAATATATGGTGAGTATAAAATATACATTGTGAATTTATATTTGATATTTAAGTGGAAATTTGATATATTTTCATTGTAAATATAATGTTAAATGTAAACCATAGAGTTCATGTAAAAATTTACACTAGAAATTTCTATGGAATATTTTTACTGGATTTTTTGTTTTATATTTAAATAATTTATTTACATGGAAACATATTCACAATAGATATTTAAACATGTATTTATTTTAGATTTTTTAAAATAAAATTTCATGTATGAAATTTCAATGAAAATATTGAGTATAAATTTCCACTGAAACCCATAAAATACAAAATAAAGTATATAATTTATGTATGCATGTATACATATACTTATATTAATATACATGTAAATGATTATATTTAATTTTGAGTATAAATTTAGACTGATAATTATAAATTTTCACTGTAAATGTTCATTGAAAATTTTCATTGGAATTGATAGAGTTCCTATTGAAAATTTAATTTCAATTATTAATTTATACTAAGAACTAAAAAAACTACTATGAATTTTAATTAAAAATGTCAATAAAAATTATTGGAGTTTTTATTTGAAATTTTCACTAAATTTTCATTGATATTTTCCATGTACGTATGTATTAAGGTATTAATTGAAATTTTATAGTGTAAATTTTTACAAGAATGTTTATAAATTATATCTATTAGAAATTTTCTATAAAACATTCCAGTGTAAATTTACATGTATATATGTAAGCTCTGAGAATTTCTAGTGTAAATTTACAATGGAAAATCACATTATGAATTTATATTTAAACATATATATATATGTGTGTGTTTACATATATTCATTCAAATATATAATATAAATATTCACTTGAAATTTTTGGAGTAGATTTCCAACAGTAATTTCGGATGTAAATTTGTATTATAAATTTCCAATATATATGTACTAAAAATTTACAATGTAAATTTGCACAAGAAATTCACTATGTGTTATTTTGGTTTGTATTTATATTAGTTTATTTGTTCCTGAGTATTTTTCAATACAAATTTCTATTTATTATTCATTTTGGAAGATATATATTGGATACTTGTATTCAAAGTTTTCTGTACAAATTTACATTAGATATTTTCAATGAAAATTTGTTTGAAAAGTTTTTAATTTAAATTTTCACTACAAATTTCTAGTATAAATATGTGAATGTGTGTATGTATATAAATATAAATTATTAATGATGACATAAATTGACATATCATAATTTATTTTTTTGATGAAGATATCCAAAGGGCTCTTAAAAAATCCATTCAACGAAAGCATCGAGACGGATGGATTCCATGACCTATTCTTTAAATGATACTAACACATTATTAGACCTGACATCTAAAATATTATAAAGGATATCTAGTTGGGAAAAAATAAACTTTTCACTCTTAATGAGACTGTTATCACTCTTTTTTTAAAGATCAAGAAACCCCTCTTAGATTCGGATTTCAGGCCAATTATCTTCTACAATGTCTCCTACAAGATTTTCTCATATATCTTAGACAATCACCTGCAATGTGGATACTATTAATTATTTCTGAGAATCAATGTGCCTTTGTTTCTAAAATACTCATAACTAATAATGATATTGTATCCCATGAGGTGTTTCATTCTATGGAAACACTCTTACTTGTGAAAAGAGGAATTTTCTAAATGAAACATGATATGAAAATGGAATATGATAGAGTGAAATTTCATTTTCATAAATTTTTCAAGATTAAAATGGGATTATACTCTAAATGGATGTAAGTGATCATGTATTTTTATTCATATATTTCTATTAGTATCAATTTCAATGGTAGCCTCACCCAAGGCTTCACCTAAACTCAGTGCCTTTTCAAGGGAGACCCCTTTCTCCTTTCATTTTCATATTAGTGGATGATGTTTTTCCAATCACATTTCTATGTTATCTTCATCGGATATTATTCATGGGGTGAAGGTGTTTCATAATAGCCCCATATTTATCATCAATTTTTTATGACAATCTGGTCTTTTCAATATTCACACATGAAGATTACTACACTATTTTTTAATTGGTTCACCTTTAAGAGAGGACTTTAGAGAAAGTATTTAATCTGGATAAATTGTAAATTTCTTTTAGTGTGGGTGTTTCACTACGAAAAAGATCAGACCATAACCATGATTTAGGTATTCAAATGGTTTAAAGACATAATTAATACCTTGGGCTCCCCATTATGTTCATTTGTTCAAGTAACATTATTTTTCCATGCTTGTTGGATAGGATTTCGAAAAAATACAAGGATGGACTACTAAAAGAATATATAAAGTGGAAAAAGAAACATTTATCAAGGTGGCACTTTATTCTATTCCAATCTATGTCGTTACCCTTTTCAAAATTCCTAGATAAATTATTGGCCAAATTCATTCCTACATTTCCAACTTCTGGTAGGGATATAATAATGGAAGAAATAAAATAAACTAGATTTCATGGAATTTTCATTGCTCCCCCAAAGAGGGTAGGGAAATGGGGTTTTTAGATCTTCTCTTATTCAACAATGTATATTTTTCCAAATAAGGATGGATCCTTCTAGTTCACCCTTTTTCTATTTGTCCATAGATTCTCCATGAAAAATATCCCCCCAATATGTCCATAGAAATTTTTTTAGCCCCCACCCCAGTTTTCACTGGAGAAGCATTTGGGGATTGGGAAACCTGCTTTGTAAAGTAATTGGATGGAGGATCAAGGACGGAATGAAAGTCAACATCTGGAAAGATCATTGGTTGATTGAAAAAAAAATTTGTTGTTTACTTCCTCACTGATCCCCGGATCTGGGAATACCACTATCTTATGCATCTTTAATGACACAGGAAACAGATGGCTCATGGATAAAATTGGTATCATCCCTCCCCTCCACATTGGCTTGAGTCAAGGTGGAAGAGGTACTTTTCCTTAAGTGATGTCCCCAAGGCGCCAAAGGATGGAAATAAATTTTCATGGATTCCTAAATAACTAGGGGTTGATTTAACCTTTTATCAAGATAAATAAGCAAATCCAAACACACCATAACCAATGTTATTATATGATGAATGATAATAATGTAATATGATTCAACAAAAACAACAGACCACTATAACCAAACAGAATAACCAAAATTAGAGTTACAAAGTAGAAGACCAAAACAACAAAACTCAAGGACTCTAAGATAAATCTCCATATTTCCACACAAAACTCCATTCTTAAACTCCAAAAAATGGCCCAAATCATAAAGAAGTGCATAAAATGTAATGAGATTCTTTTATATTACCTATGTCTCATAATACAACATATGTAAAAGTATCAAAGTTCCAAAGAAGTGTGTGAGTAATGAAACTCAATAGTCTTTCCCTTTTTTACTTACCTACTTTATCCACTAGGATTGAAAAAGTTATAACATTTATATAAAAAAACTTATATAAAACCATTTAAATAGCTAAACAATTTTGAATAATCCAAACACATCCTTACCAAAATATTTCTCTCAAACAAGCACATTTCCAAGGAAAGTAATTCAACAAGTCATTAACCAATTTTCCCATTTCATATTGGCCTAACCCATTTGATTTCACATGAAACAATACATACACCTCAACCCAACACATAACTCAACCACATGATCTGTATTACCAATGATGCTGGGACTTCACATCCAAACCTCATCCCCTTTTTTATTGTGTTTCTTCACGACAACATTTCAACCCTTTTATGGGGGTCCATCACACCCACTATCAATCCCATCCATCTCATGCTTAACCACATAATCCAATAAACATAAAATAAACATTTACCAAAACCATATCAACCAATATATTTTTCAAAACCATGTCACCCAACAATTTCCAAACCAAAACAACCTTTTAAGCCAAACAAAATTTCCAAAAATTATTCTAAAACTCATTTCACCCATGTATTCCAAACATGATTTCAATAAAAATGACTTTGTTGAAAACCATTTTCATAACCCATTTATATAAATCAAACCAAGAAAACAATTTTAAAACCATCATTTTAAAATCCAACAATGAAGAATACTGCACAACAACATCACATTTCCCTGAAAACCCACAATCCTTCAGAAAATAGGTTTCACACAAGATTTGAACATAAATTTGTCAAAAAAAATCAAGAAAAAAATAAATTTGAAATTAAACCATCATGTTCTAAATATTAGATTCATGGGTAAAGCCACCTACCTCTAGAGTTTTGGAGAAAATGACCAACTGCCAAAACTCTCACCATTTCTGGGTAAAAAATCCATAAACACTTTCCTCTTACATAAAAAAGGAAAAATATAACCATTATTGGAATCAAAAACCATATATCAATCCATTATGGATGTATATTAATGAAATTATGAGAGAGGGAGAGAGAGAGAGACATAGTAGTAGATCTAAGAAAAACTATGAAACTACCATAAAAAAAGACTTACCAATGCAGATTCAGCTTTAAACTACCAAAAACCCCCTTTGAAATGTATCATAAATGAGTTGGAGAGGTTCCCTACCCTTGGAGAGAAGGAAATAACATCTAAGGGTCGAAATTTGGCTCAAAAGGGGTGTTTTTGGTTAAAATCACATGAGATCCATTTTTTTAATACCCACATTCTAAACCACACATGTTTATCTGCATGGTAGTCAAACTATGATCTAAAAGTGCACGTAATATTTCCTCAAGAGAGTTCCTCTCACTACAGACCAGCACGGTTAGACAAATTGTGAACCAACCATGCATAATTCCATTATCCCATGTTGCACGGTCAGACTAGGAAGGTTGTGGGATTTTGAAAACCATGCACCTTCTCTATGGCCTCTATCATATGGTTCATGATTTCCTTCAAGTTTTTCATGGTTTCCACTAAAAATTATTAAAATTTATACCCCTATTAAACGCCACAAAAACATTACAAAAAACATTCAATATATGCTAAAGTTTTCCCAACACATTTATATGCATAAAAAATCATTAGTAAGGGTTACATACCTCAAACTGGTGGTGCTACATTCAGCCCACCATTTTTCTTTCCATAATAAGAAAGTAAAAAAGTCATCATTTTCTTGAAAGAGGTCAGGTAATTTCTCAACCATTTCTTTCTCTTGTTCCCAAGTCTCCTCTTGAATTTGACCATGTTTCCACAAAACCCACACTATATTGATTATTTTTCCACCACAATACTTTCTATTGTATATTCATAATCTACACCGGCATGTGCACCAACAAAGAATCCAGATTTTTCTCAACATAAACACATCAAATCACATAGTTATGATTGGGATAATACTTATTCAATAGAGATACACGAATTACATTTTTCACTGTACTAAACCATGGTGGAAAATCAAAATGATAATCCGCCTCTCCAACCTATTCAAGAATCTCAAAAGTCTCAATGTATCTCATAATTATCTTTCCCTACTTCGCAAAACAATGATGTCGAAGCCTGGGAGAGATTTTTAAGAACACATGATTACCCACCTCGAACGACAACAGATGTCAATGATGGTATGTATTTGATTTCTAAATAATCATAGCCATCTATATTCAATTTCTAATCAATATAATCTTCTCTGTAGTCTCATAGACAAGGCTTGGCCCGACCATCAATTTATCACCGGGTTCTACCCAAAGACTAGGGAACGACACAGATTCCCATACAATGATTCAAATGAATCCATGTGTTTCGATGCCTAAAAACATTTATTATTCCAGAACTCCATTAAGGGTATGTACTCTTCCCATGATCTGGGAAAATCCATCACACAATCTACAAACATATCTTCCAATATTTGTATCATCCTTTTGGATTTCCCATCTGCGTGAGGATGATATGACATACTCATCATCAATTGAGTCCCAAGGGATTGTTGCTAGGATTTTTATAAATAAGACATGAACCATGGATCTCAATATGATACAATCGAAGGTGGTACACCATGACACTATAAAAATATTTGGATATATACTTTGGATGGGTACTCTATGGTATGAGATTTACAAATTGGGATTAAATGAACTGACATTGTGATTTGATCCACTATAAACAATAAAGAATCGTGCTTCCAAACTTTTCATGGGGGAATTTTAAAAAAATACATAACTATATAATCTCATTTCCAAATAGGGATAGGTAAAGACTGAAACATACCTAATAGTAATTAATGAACTATCTTTACTTTATTACAAGTCAAGTAGACCAATAAAAACTTAACCACCTTCTTTTTCATACCTTCCCACCAAAATTATTCCTTCAATTCCTTGTACAACTTCTAAATTCAAGTATGAACCACCCATCTCGAGTGATGGTATTCACTAAGAGGATGTTCCTAACAAGCCACTGACATATCCATTATATTCCAAATCCAAAAAACTGAATTCTCATCTAGTTTCCACCCCTTAATAGTTTCCCCACAATTGAGTTTTGAACTCATATCTACACACTTAGAATCATAGGATTATGCCTCCTCACCAGTTTTAATTAAATCAGGAATGACCATAACCCGATGTAAAAATTCTACATCATCTCTTTCTTCATATTAAAAATGAATTTTGGCTATGACCGACATCAACATCCATTAATTTGATGCTTCTATTTCTAGATAAACATATGACTTTGTACTTAATGCATTTTCTAATGAGTTGCATTTACTAAATGTATATGTCATTTCAAAGTCAAATGTCTTGAGATACTTCATCTATCTCCTTTGTCTCAAATTCAAATTACATTATAATTAAATATGAATTGGAATCTTGTGATTGGTAAACACTATGAATTTATCTTTGAAGATATAGTGACGCAATGTTTTCAAAGTATGAACTATAGAAACCAATTACAAATCATGTGTTGTGTATTTCTTCCCATGAAACCTCAACTGTCATGAGAAATAGATAACCAAATAATACTATTGCATGAGAACACACCCTAACCCTGATCACTGAAGTGCAATGTGTTGCATTTGTTGTCAATGAGGCATGAAGTTGTATTGGAATGAATGGATGTCAAGGAGTCAAGATGTGAATGTCAAAGGATGTGATGGTGATGGTGATGAAGGAGAATGGCCATGGTACTTAGAGGAATGTCACTTAGGAGATTCACTAAGTGGCATTGGAGAATATGGTTGAAACATTATCCATGAACATCTGACGATTGTGGAGCTGTTCTTTAAGTTCATAGAACTTGTATCAACTGGATACAAAGTCACAACATGATTAGAAGACCATGAATTGTAGTGACAATGCATGAGGAGTTGAAGGAGGAAGATGATCCATCCACACCTCCTAAGTGGATGAAGTGAGCTGAAGAAGTCCATGCACTATTACTTAGTGCATGAGAATTAGAAGAAGCCCCAATTGATCTCTGATTAGATCAATGAAGCACTTTGAATAATTTAAGTGATTCAGGAGTTCGGTTGAAGATGAAGAACCTTCAAGAATTTCCATTCCTAAGTGATGAACAAATGTTGAAGAAGAATGGAGGAATTCTAATGAAGAAGAAATAATTGAACAAGAGCTCGGTTGATGAAGAACCTTCGGGAATTCGATATCCTAAGTGAAGATCATATGAGAGGAGGATTGATGAATTCCTAAGAAGAAGAGAGAAGAAATGGCTTAGAGGAGAAGTCTTGGAGTGGCTCTTGGCATTTCAAATTATGTATGTGGTTACTTTGTTTTTATACAAAGTACCCTATATTTACTTTGCCAAAAAATTAGGCCACCAAGGAGGCCAGCCTTAAGGGTTCAACCCAAGGCACATGTGGGACCAGGTCACCACGCCCAAGGGGATCCCATGGGGCCAGCCCCCGAGAGGCAGGGGGGCCGTGTATAAGCCCCGAGCTACGCGGTGGGTGAAGTCCGCGCAGCGCGCGCGCCCGAAGGCACGAATAGTGGGCGCCAGTGGCGCGCCCGAGTGGCAGGAGTGGGCGCAGAGCGCGCCCGCAGAAGAACTCGGTGCGGGGCGGCACCGAGAGGGGAGGAGATTCAATTGAGGAGTAGCGGGGAGCGCTTATTTGATAAACCGCGGAAAAATCCCGCGGCGTTTCGATGTGGGACGGCGAAATTTCACCCGGGAACGATCCTGGTCGCACGATCAATCGCGCGCCAGATCTCGGCCGCCCATCTAATCCGCCGCGGCCCAACCAGATCGCGGCCGTCCGATGTATCTCCATCGTCTGATCCGACGGCCGTGGCTTCGTCCTCTTCCTCGAGCCCGAGCCGAAGCCACCCGCGACCGCCGCTGAACCAGGCGACTCCCGAAGATAGTTTTCGAGATTGCGGCCACCATTTTCGAAGCTGAGGTGTCCCTCGTGATCGTCTCTCCACACTGAACCGAACCATGCTTAAAAAATGGGCTTGCATGCAACGAGAGGAAAATTCGATGTTCGGCCGAGGCAAGCAAAGCTGCCGAGGCCACGTGGTTCGTGTCTTGCATGGGATAGAAGAAACAGAGGACGTGCATGCATTATAAATCGCATGCACGACGAGGAAGACAATAATAAATGAGCCCGCGTCAAACCGAGAATAAATATCAAGATTTGGAAAAATCTTGAAGATCCGAACATCTCGGGTGTTTGAAGTTTTTCTCACGCGGATGAACCGAGGCTCTCCTCGCCTATAAAAAGAAGACCCGAGGCGCTGGAGAATCTTGCTGATGCGCTGAAAGTTTGAAGAGAGTCCCGCGAAGCCTCTGCCTCGCGAAGAAGAAGCCCCGCGCAAATTATTTGCGCGGCTGTTGTCCCGGTGCCACTCGAGGCCTGAAGTGTTCCCTGCGCGCATTATTTGCGCGACAGGAAGAGCTCACCCTGCCCGCATACTTGCGCGGAAGGAGTAGCTTGCACGCCCAAGGTGTTCTCATCCTTGTGGCTTGCGCGCCTCGTGGTGTTGCATGCTGCACACCCGAGTGCTGGTGCACCTCGCGGCTGTTGAAGAAGAGAAGGCCACACCCTGCTCAGGCCCTTGTGCCCTTGCACTTGCGCGCCTTGAAGAAGAAGTGAAGTCCCGAGGCCATATCCAGTGTGTGTGCAAATGGAGTAAGAGGACCCGAGGCAGTCTCTCTTGTGTGAACATTGAGGAAGAACCGAGCCCTTAGTGCTTTGGGTGTTTGTGCAAACAAGAACAAAGAACGGGCAGTGGGCAGTGAGCGTGCAAAAAGGAGAGAAAGGCCGTAGCCTTGTGCAAACAAAGGAGCTCACACCATTGTGTGTGTGTGCTAAAGTGAAGGAAGACCCGAGGCATGCCTTGTGTGTGCAAGTGGGTGAAGTGAAGACCACACATTTGTGTGTGTGTGCAAACTTGAAGAACCACCTACGGCCCAAGTGTGTGCAAGAATAAAGGAGTAGGCCAAGATCAAGTGTGTGCTAAAAGAATATTATTTGTGTGTGCTAAGTGAGGAGGAAAAGCACACTTGACCGTGTGTGCATTTGAAGAGGCCGAGGGTTGTGACCTTGTGTGTGCACCAAGTGAAGACACATTTTGTGTATGCAAAATTGAAGAACAACCTACGGGTTAAGGGTGTGAAACAAGAAGAGGGAAGAGGCCAAAGTCAAGTGTGTGCAAAACAAAGAACAATTTATGTGTACATAAACAAGTGACAAAGAAGGCTGAACCTATGTGTGTGCACAAGAAGTGTGTGCTCACTTAGAAGAAGAGGAGAAGACCCACACAAAGTACAACACACTTTTAAGTGTGTAAACAAATAGAATTAAGTGTGTGAAGATTGTGAAGAAGGTGTGTGCTTAAAGTGACTACACCCTTTGTGGGTCTACTGCACCAAGAGGAAGAAAAGGAGAGTGCATGCATGCATGCATGCACGTGCACACGTGAACAGTGCTAAATCAGTGGTGTGCAACTGAGACTGGACCAGACCGAAGATAAAGATATTATTTGTCTGAGCATTCAGTAATTGGAGAGAAGCCGGGGCATCCTTAGAAGAAGGTGATAAAGCCCGAGCTAGATGAGAAGACTTGTTCACCACAAGTGATCAGAAGAAGAGCAAGGCCAGCAGTCTTTATCCCAGACTGCTGAGGATACTTGAAGAAGAACTTAAAGTGAAGAAGAGCTACTCGTGTGACTCGAGGAGCCAAGAGAAGACCCTGTGGGACTCAGGGAGAAGAAGTCTTCAGTGGGATTCTGGAGCAGGCCAGTGGGACTCTGGTAACACTGTGGGACGCAGTATAAAGACCCTCCTGTGGGACTCAGGAGAGATACAATGGGACTCTGTATCGACCATTGTAATTCTAACAAGTTATAATGGGAGAATCCATGCTTGGAGAGCATGGCAAGGATGTAGGCCTTTGGTGTCGAACCTTGTAAATCCTTGTGTCCTGTGCCTTTTCATTACTGCATTATCCGGGAAAGGTTGAGAGATACAAGAAGAGTGGATCGAGGCTTTAACCAGCCATAGAGGTTTAATTGATAATGAATCAATTAGTAAAAAGTTTTAAGGGATCACTGATTCACCCCCTCCCCCTCTCAGTGATTCACACTGATCTGGGCACTTCAATTGGTATCAGAGGGAGGTTACCTCTAAAAGATCCAAGGGAGTCTTTATGAAGTGCAGATTTGAGGAAATGAGTGACCAGGCTCAAATGGAGATATCTGCCAAGACTCAGAAAAATAGAAAGAAGAAACAGGCCAAGAAGATGAAGAAAGCCTGTCCTAGCTGTGATGAAGTTGAAACAATGAATGATCTTCAGAGTGCACTCAAATATCTTCAGAAGACAGTTCCCATGGAAGTGGCAAAGTGTATAGCTACAGGCATCCATGATCTTCATGAAGAAAAATCACAGTTAGAAGAAGAAGCCAATGCTATGGAAGATCAGCTGGCTAAAAGGGTTGGCATAACCAACACTCTCAGAAAGCTGGTAAATGCCAAAGATGAAACAATATCTCTTTGCAATGAAAGATATGAAGACACTGCTGAAGAATTGCAGAGAAGCCTTTCTGAGAAAGAATTCTTTAAGACTGTGGTCAAAGAAGTTTTCCATGCACTGGAAAAGAGGCACAAAGTGTCAATGGTTGTCAAAGATGCTCAACTAGAAGACAAAGTCAAAAGGGTGAAGGAGCTGGACAATTCATTGCAAGGATTGAAGAAGGTGCATGAAGACCAGATGAAACAGCTGGAAGAGAAATGGGAAGGAAGGCTAAGAACAGTTGAGGATGAGAAGAACTCCCTCAACATGAAGTGTTTAGAATTAGAGGTGATATTGAACAATCAGCAATCACCCAAAGCCAAAGCCTCCCAGTCAACTGAAAAGAGAAATGTTGCTACTCAAGTATGCTTTGAGAAGGATGATTCTAAGAGAAGGACATCCTCTAGTAAAAGTGCAACATCTTCTAAGAAGAAGGTACCATCCATACCATCTTGTACTGATGCTTCTAATAGTGTTTCTACTAAAAGTGCAGGATGGAAGAATAATTCCAAACAAATATGGATGAAGACAGTAAAGAAGCAGAGCTCTCCTGAAATAGCACAACAGGTCAAGAAAAGTACCCTACAATCAGAAGGACTGAAGAGGTCAAGATTCGTGGGACAATGCTGGTGTTGTAACAAGTATGGGCATTGTGCAAAGGATTGTTGGTACAATCCACTGAATGCCAAATCACAGAGGAAGCCCATGCCTAGGGGGAGCAAGCCAGAAGTAAAGAAGCAACATCCACAGGTCCAGAGACATCTGTTTACTGCTAACAGATTTGGATTACTTGACAACATCTGGGATGATTGCAAAAGTGGTCAAAAAGATATATGTCAATCTCCAACTGTATCCAGAGCTCAAAAGAAGAAAAGATCACAGAACCTGGCTAAGAGAGATTCCTTGGGAAACAAGAAGAAAGTGGAAGATGCTCCCAAGAAGATTATGAAAAAGGAAGAGAAGTCCTTGGAGTCTGAGTCCAAGAAGGGTGATGCATCCAGTAGGACCACCAAGACATGCTTCTACTGTGGAAAGAAAGGGCATATCATGGATCTTTGTAAAGAAGCCATGAAATTCAATAGAGGCAGACTGAACTCAAACAGACAATCAATCCAGAAGAAGCAGAAGGGATTGACTGAAAACAAGTTGCCTAAGAAAGGTAGCTTGACAGTATCTAAGGAACCATGTGAAACTTCCAGAACTGGGGCCACTCTTCCAAATGATATACTTGTCATATGGCCACATCAGTTGCAACTTTCCAGAGAACTACAAAGAGTCGAAGATGAAGCTCTGGCAATTGCTAAAGCAAAAGGGAAGAAGAAGGTTTCACATGAAGATGTTTTGAGAACCACACCAGCACAAACATCAATGAAGATCAAATGTGCAAGTGTGAAGACTGGTGAAAATGGGACATCTCGGTTGAGAGAATCTTCTCAACCTTGTTGTTCACATTGATGAACCAAGGAGGTTCCATATTATTCCCTTATACATTGGTATTTACATGTACTAACATTGCAGGGAATTGAAGATGATGATCATTCTCATCTGGAGAGTGGTTTGGACAAAATGGAGAGCACCCCTTGAGGGGGAGCCAATCTGGAGAAGATGGTATTCTAAGATTTAATACTATCTTGAGAAAAGCTGAAGGTATTCCAATCATACTTTCATCCCTTGTTTCTTAATTGAGTTTATCTTGTCAATTAAGGGGGAGTATGGATTGAAGACAAATGGATGAAAGGGGGATCTTTATCATTGCACCTGAACTTTCTAATGAGTTTTGTGAAGTTGTGCAGGATTTAGAAAATTCATTGTTATATCTGAAAAATTTCAATCCCCTAAGCATGATCTCATATGTATAGTGAATGTTGGACAGCATTGAGTTCCTTGGTTACATCACTCTTGTTTTCTACACCGGGTTAGCCCAAGTAGACTTAGAGTTGATCAACTAAAGGTTCTTTGCTAAAGAAGAACATGTGACATCATCCCTCTCTCAGTGTTTTTCAAGAAAATACTTTTCAAAGGGAGGAAGAGATATTGTGGAAGAGAACCACACCACACCTTTGCATTTGATTGCCAATAAGGGGGAGAAATATTGGCACACATATTGACCCATTCATATGTGCTGAAGGAGTGTATTGACAACAAATACAAAGGGGGAGATTGAAGTGCAATGTGTTGCATTTGTTGTCAATGAGGCATGAAGTTGTCTTGGAATGAATGGATGTCAAGGAGTCAAGATGTGAATGTCAAAGGATGTGATGGTGATGGTGATGAAGGAGAATGGCCATGGTACTTAGAGGAATGTCACTTAGGAGATTCACTAAGTGGCATTGGAGAATATGGTTGAAACATTCTCCATGAACATTTGACGATTGTGGAGCTGTTCTTTAAGTTCATAGAACTTGTATCAACTGGATACAAAGTCACAACATGATTAGAAGACCATGCATTGTAGTGACAATGCATGAGGAGTTGAAGGAGGAAGATGATCCATCCACACCTCCTAAGTGGATGAAGTGAGCTGAAGAAGTCCATGCACTATTACTTAGTGCATGAGAATTAGAAGAAGCCCCAATTGATCTCTGATTAGATCAATGAAGCACTTTGAATAATTTAAGTGATTCAGGAGTTCGGTTGAAGATGAAGAACCTTCAAGAATTTCCATTCCTAAGTGATGAACAAATGTTGAAGAAGAATGGAGGAATTCTAATGAAGAAGAAATAATTGAACAAGAGCTCGGTTGATAAGGAACCTTTGGGAATTCGATATCCTAAGTGAAGATCATATGAGAGGAGGATTGATGAATTCCTAAGAAGAAGAGAGAAGAAATGGCTTAGAGGAGAAGGCTTGGAGTGGCTCTTGGCATTTCAAATTATGTATGTGGTTACTTTGTTTTTATACAAAGTACCCTATATTTACTTTGCCAAAAAATTAGGCCACCAAGGAGGCCAGCCTTAAGGGTTCAACCCAAGGCACATGTGGGACCAGGTCACCACGCCCAAGGGGATCCCATGGGGCCAGCCCCCGAGAGGCAGGGGGGCCGTGTATAAGCCCCGAGCTACACGGTGGGTGAAGTCCGCGCAGCGCGCGCGCCCGAAGGCATGCATAGTGGGCGCCAGTGGCGCGCCCGAGTGGCAGGAGTGGGCGCAGAGCGCGCCCGCAGAAGAACTCGGTGCGGGGCGGCACCGAGAGGGGAGGAGATTCAATTGAGGAGTAGCGGGGAGCGCTTATTTGATAAACCGCGGAAAAATCCCGCGGCGTTTCGATGTGGGACGGCGAAATTTCACCCGGGAACGATCCTGGCCGCACGATCAATCGCGCGCCAGATCTCGGCCGCCCATCTAATCCGCCGCGGCCCAACCATATCGCGGCCGTCCAATGTATCTCCATCGTCTGATCCGACGGTCGTGGCTTCGTCCTCTTCCTCGAGCCCGAGCCGAAGCCACCCGCGACCGCCGCTGAACCAGGCGACTCCCGAAGATAGTTTTCGAGATTGCGGCCACCATTTTCGAAGCTGAGGTGTCCCTCGTGATCGTCTCTCCACACCGAACCGAACCATGCTTAAAAAATGGGCTTGCATGCAACGAGAGGAAAATTCGATGTTCGGCCGAGGCAAGCAAAGCTGCCGAGGCCACGTGGTTCGTGTCTTGCATGGGATAGAAGAAACAGAGGCCGTGCATGCGTTATAAATCGCATGAACGACGAGGAAGACAATAATAAATGAGCCCGCGTCAAACCGAGAATAAATATCAAGATTTGGAAAAATCTTGAAGATCCGAAGATCTCGGGTGTTTGAAGTTTTTCTCACGCGGATGAACCGAGGCTCTCCTCGCCTATAAAAAGAAGACCCGAGGCGCTGGAGAAGCTTGCTGATGCGCTGAAAGTTTGAAGAGAGTCCCGCGAAGCCTCTGCCTCGCGAAGAAGAAGCCCCGCGCAAATTATTTGCGCGGCTGTTGTCCCGGTGCCACCCGAGGCCCGAAGTGTTCCCTGCGCGCATTATTTGCGCGACAGGAAGAGCTCACCCTGCCCGCATACTTGCGCGGCAGGAGTAGCTTGCGCGCCCAAGGTGTTCTCATCCTTGTGGCTTGCGCGCCTCGTGGTGTTGCATGCTGCACACCCGAGTGCTGGTGCACCTCGCGGCTGTTGAAGAAGAGAAGGCCACACCCTGCTCAGGCCCTTGTGCCCTTGCACTTGCGCGCCTTGAAGAAGAAGTGAAGTCCCGAGGCCATATCCAGTGTGTGTGCAAATGGATTAAGAGGACCCGAGGCAGTCTCTCTTGTGTGAACATTGAGGAAGAACCGAGCCCTTAGTGCTTTGGGTGTTTGTGCAAACAAGAACAAAGAACGGGCAGTGGGCAGTGAGCGTGCAAAAAGGAGAGAAAGGCCGTAGCCTTGTGCAAACAAAGGAGATCACACCATTGTGTGTGTGTGCTAAAGTGAAGGAAGACCCGAGGCATGCCTTGTGTGTGCAAGTGGGTGAAGTGAAGACTACACATTTGTGTGTGTGTGCAAACTTGAAGAACCACCTACGGCCCAAGTGTGTGCAAGAATAAAGGAGTAGGCCAAGATCAAGTGTGTGCTAAAAGAATATTATTTGTGTGTGCTAAGTGAGGAGGAAAAGCACACTTGACCGTGTGTGCATTTGAAGAGGCCGAGGGTTGTGACCTTGTGTGTGCACCAAGTGAAGACACATTTTGTGTATGCAAAATTGAAGAACAACCTACGGGTTAAGGGTGTGCAACAAGAAGAGGGAAGAGGCCAAAGTCAAGTGTGTGCAAAACAAAGAACAATTTATGTGTACATAAACAAGTGACAAAGAAGGCCGAACCTATTTGTGTGCACAAGAAGTGTGTGCTCACTTAGAAGAAGAGGAGAAGACCCACACAAAGTACAACAAACTTTTAAGTGTGTAAACAAATAGAATTAAGTGTGTGAAGATTGTGAAGAAGGTGTGTGCTTAAAGTGACTACACCCTTTGTGGGTCTACTGCACCAAGAGGAAGAAAAGGAGAGTGCATGCATGCATGCATGCACGTGCACACGTGAACAGTGCTAAATCAGTGGTGTGCAACTGAGACTGGACCAGACCGAAGATAAAGATATTATTTGTCTGAGCATTCAGTAATTGGAGAGAAGCCGGGGCATCCTTAGAAGAAGGTGATAAAGCCCGAGCTAGATGAGAAGACCTGTTCACCACAAGTGATCAGAAGAAGAGCAAGGCCAGCAGTCTTTATCCCAGACTGCTGAGGATACTTGAAGAAGAACTTAAAGTGAAGAAGAGCTACTCGTGTGACTCGAGGAGCCAAGAGAAGACCCTGTGGGACTCAGGGAGAAGAAGTCTTCAGTGGGATTCTGGAGCAGGCCAGTGGGACTCTGGTAACACTGTGGGACGCAGTATAAAGACCCTCCTGTGGGACTCAGGAGAGATACAGTGGGACTCTGTATCGACCATTGTAATTCTAACAAGTTATAATGGGAGAATCCATGCTTGGAGAGCATGGCAAGGATGTAGGCCTTTGGTGCCGAACCTTGTAAATCCTTGTGTCCTGTGCCTTTTCATTACTGCATTATCCGGGAAAGGTTGAGAGATACAAGAAGAGTGGATCGAGGCTTTAACCATCCATAGAGGTTTAATTGATAAAGAATGAATTAGTAAAAAGTTTTAAGGGATCACTGATTCACCCCCTCCCCCTCTCAGTGATTCACACTGATCTGGGCACTTCAAACGATGCATAAAAATGAACCATGTACCCTTTCACTTGTTTTTGAAAAACCAATATTTGTGCTGATGTAAGGTGGTCCTTAAGATCATTAAAAGACTTCTAGAATTCAACATTCCATTGAAATGAAAAATTATTCCTTTTAAAGGCTATAATAAATTGGGATATTCCTAAACAATCGTGAAAAAAGTTTCAGTAATACCCAGCTAGATTAAAGAAACATCAGACCTCAAAAACATTATTTTTTTGATTTTCACGTGCTGAAAGCCTCTATCTTTTTTGGATCCACTGAAACACCTTTCTCAAAAATAACATGGATATGGAAACATACCACTTGTATCAAAAAATCACACTTTGATAATTTTTCATACAACCAATTATCTCTCAATATTCTGATCATTTTTTCCAAGTGTTGGTCATTCTCAGCCTTTGTGCTTTAATACACCAATATATCATTGAAAAACACCACCACAAAAGAATCTAGATATCTATAAAATATCTGATTCATAAAATCCATAATGATCATTAGTGCATTCATAGGACCGAAAGTCATAAACACAATCTTATAATGGCCATATCTACACTAGAAAGTTATTTTTGGAATATTTTCCTTCCTCACTCACAATTTGTGATATCCTGATCGCAAATAATATGTGAAGAACTGCTGAGCTCCCCTCAATTGATCAAACAGATCATCAATGAATGGAAATGGATATCAGTTCTTTATCATAACTTTCTTATGCTTTTTATAATATACACAAATCTGAAGAGTTCCATATTCCTTTTTAACAAACAAAACTGGTGCTTCCCATGGAGACGTGCTAGTCCAAATGAACCATTTTTTCAGTACTTGTAATTCCCTCTATTATACAGGTTCCATCTAGTAAGTCATAAAGGAAATAGGACTGGTCCTTAGAAGGAGATCAATTATAAACTCCACTTCTCTTATCTGTGGAAATCCTATGAAATCATTAGTAAAGACATCTAGAAACTAATCAACATCTACCGAAATACTCCTTCTCCTGGTCACATCCATCGATTCCAAAGAAAGTGATGCCAACTGAGAAGAGATCATCCTAACTAATGGTTCCAACAAACCTATTGCACTAACTTTTACCTTTTTCCCTACTTTAAATATATACATGATGCCATCATCAATCACGAAACGAAATGTTATCACATAACATTAGATGTGGGACTTAAACATCGTCAACCAATCCATACCCATAATTATATCATAAACATCCATCTCAATCACTAAGAAGTCCAGTATAAACTCAACCCCATTGAATGTTGTACGATATGATCAACATAGAAAGGATTGGAAATCTCTTTGACCAATAATATTTTGATGTTTCAAAAAAGGCATTATTTTCACATTTAGACCCAACAAATCAACAACACGAGAAGTAATGATAGAATGATACTCACCTATATCAAAATATACAATCATAAAGGTAGAATTTAAAATAATCATACCTCTCACTATCGATGGTCTAGGTTGGTCATTCATGATACACTTCTCACCTCCAAATACCTACTTACTCTCCACACTTTGAAATTTTTTCTCCTGCTAAATTGTCTATGTTTAGGAGTCATGGTATTCCTATAATCACTATGGATAGCTCTACTCTACTGATGAAGATAATTCTATTGTCCTCATCCAATCGAGGCATAACATGCCTATTACACCTGATAAGTGTCTTGAACCCACATCCTTGGAGCATTGCGATAATAACATTGAAGATGCCCCATCTAATTTCAGTTATGTAATACTATCAGTGGTTTCATATATTTTCACTTCTTGTGTCTTAGAGACCAATATTAGAAACATCTAGGCTTTATATTAGGTTTTGTGGGAAGATTCACTGATCCTACTGTCAGATTCTAATCCATAATCTTACCATGGAAATAAGTTTCCCTCATCCTCTTGATCCCTCCATTTTATTTACCACCATTCCCCATAGGTATCAACAAACTTCTCCCCCCCCCATATATCCTGATATGTCCCTTTCATCCACAGTTTCTATATTTACCTTCTCTGTATAATATATTATATAGATTATGTTAATCTTTCAAAGAATTTCTTTTCATAGTCTAGATTCGATAATGCATGCATTCAATGATGTACTAGAAGCAACCATGGGTGAAAACCAAACTAAATTCATGAATTTGGTCACATACTCTATCACCAAAAGGTTCTTCTATTTCATACTAATGAAATATGTTGTTAATTTAATTTTGAATTTGTGAGGATATAATTGTTTATTTTACAATTCCTAGAAATCCTCACATGTCATACCTTGGTCCACTTTAACTCGGACTACTTACTCCCTCAACTAACATGAAAGAAATTCCAAAATGAACATAAAAAAATTGACTTTCTACTCCCTTAGTGTGCCAAGGAAATCAATTATTTGATTCATCCTATTCATCCACACCTCCTCCCTTTCCTGTTTCAAATCACCTAAAAAATGGGTGGATTCTACTTTTGAAACTGAACTGAATGGTCTATATGCCTCGGTTTATCTTGTGGGTACCCTCTATCCACAACATGAAAATATTTCACCATTCTATAAACTAGTTTCTTTTTCACCTGTTGTTTAGGTGAATCTAGATTTTCCATAGCTTCCATGGTTGGTTTCTAAAATGTATGTCGAGTGACATTCTTTATTCACATAAGAAACACCATATGTTTCACACTCTTGCAACTAAATTCTTAATAATTTCAAATTTTATCACCTTGCAACTAACATAACTATGATTTTCAAAATTCAATATTTATTTGTTCAATCATCTTTGAATAGAAAACAATATTTTAAAAAATCAACCAATTTTTAAAATACCACAACTATTCTCCTTTCAAAATCACACATTTAATGAAAATCCTTATTTTTTAGAAATCCTAACATTTATACCAAAACATAAATCATTACATAAAATGAAATATGAAATCATAAGGGGAAGTCATTTCTACTATTCATTCCATGCTTTTCTCATTTGCTAAATCCATGATAATGTGATTTAAATTCATATAATTGTTTCTAATCCAATAATGTGCCCAACACCCTAGTAACTTGAAGTTAGGAATGAAAATTATAGCTAAGTCCTTTTACACTATACATTTAATGTCCTGAGAATTTTAATTCTTTCTACTATTCAAAATAAAATAATAAATAAGGAATTAATGCCAACTCCAAGACCGACAATAGATTCCAAAGGAACAATCAAACTAATACCACTTCTAACATCTCTCCCCTCCTCTTTTCCTTGAGTCAAAGCGAAAGTGGTACTTAGTGTTATGTGACATTCCTAAGGTAACAAAGGCTAGAAATAAACTTCAAGGGATTCATGAATAACTATAGGATTATTTTCCCTTTTTTGAGATAAGGAAACACAACCAACCACGTTATAATGAGTGTTATTATATGAATCATGGTAACAATGTAATACAATTTAACAAAACTAATAGACCCCCATAACCAAAAATATACTACTAGAATTAGAGTACAAAAGATAAAGACTAAAATGAAAAACTCAAGGAATATAAGATAAAGATCTCTATCTCTAGACCATGCTCCATGATCCAACTAAAAAAATATCCCAAACCATCACTAAGTACCACTAAAGAAATTATATGCTTATCTTTTACCTGTGTCTTAGAATACAACATCTGAAAAATTCCCATAGTGCCAATGAAATGGCTCAGTAATGAAACTCAGATGAATTTTCCCAAATGACATACCTATTCATTCCACTAGGATAAATAAAGTTCAATCATTTATCTTAAACATTTTATATAAAACCATTTAAAATTTTCAACAATTTCTCACAAGACAAGAAAATCCTTACCAAAACAGTTCTCCCAAAAAAGAAAATTTCCATGGAAAGAACCCCATAAAATTCATTAACCATTTTTTATATTTCATATTGGTCCAAAAATTTTCATTTAAAATTACCCAATACATGTACCTCAACCCCACGCAAAACTCAACCACCCAAGCATTGTGTTACTATTTATGGTGGAACGTCACGTCCAAACACCATCCCCTTTTATATTGTGGTACTTCATGACCACATTCCAACCCTTTAATGGTGGTACTTCATGACCACTATCCATCCCATCAAACTCATTCTTAACCACTTTATCCAAAAACCATAATGTAAACATTTACCAAAAATCATAAGAACCAATATATTTTCCAATACCTTTTTACCCAACAATTTCCAGACTAAAATATCTTTTTAATCCAAACAACATTTACAATAATTATACCAAAACCCATTTAACCCATTTATAACAAACATCACATCAATAAAACAAAGTTTTTATTGGAAACCATTTTCATAACCCATTCCCAATAATCAACCCAATAAAATAATTTTGAAATCATCATTTTAAAATCCAACTACATAGCGTATTGCACAACAACATCACATTTCCCAGAAAACCCCATAACCATCACTAAAGAGGTTTCAAAAAATATTTTCACATCAATTTCACAACCAAATTCTAGAAAAAAAAATTAATTTTAAATAAAACATTTTAGTTATAAATAAAGGAGTAGAGAGTGAAGCCACATACTTCTAATGTTTTAGAAAAACGAACAATAGAAAAAACACTCACCAAATCTGAGTGAGAAATCCACAAATTTTACTTAGATCAATTCCCCTAATATAATAATTCCCAAATATAACCATTACTGGATTCAAGAAACATAGATATATCTACTATAGTAGTTGATCTATGAAACTAGGAGATAGATAAAAGTATATCTATGAAAAACCATGAAATTGCCAAGAATGAAGGCCTTACAAAAATGATTTGGCTTCAAACCACCATGAAAACCCTTTAAAATGCATCCACAAGGAGTGGAAGAGGTTCCCCTCACATTTAGTGAAAAAAAATATTAATTGAGTGTCTAAATGGGACTCAAAAGGTGTGTTTGGGGTGAAAATTACATGAAATATATTTTTTAATACACACTTTTTAAACTCTGCATAGCTAACCACACAGTTAGTCAAATCGTGTACTTACAATGCACCTACTACACCCTCAATAGAGTTCCTTTCATAGTAAGTCCTCAGTGTTAGAAAAATCGTCTACAAACTATTCATAATTCCATTATCCCATGTTTCACGTTTAGAATGGGGAGGCCCTACGGTTTAGAAAATTGTGTGCCTTCACCTTGGCCCTTGACACAAAGTGCACGATTTCCTAAAAGTGTTTTACAGTTTTCACTAACCATGCTTAAACCATGTGCTCTTATAAAAGACCCAAAAACCTTAAAACTCATCCAAATTTTACCCAAACAATTTATATAAATAAATAGGAATAAGTAAGGGTTATATACATCAAACCCATGGTTTTACAAAATTTATTCTTGGTTCAATGATAAGGTTAGAAGGATTATCCTTAGCATCCCCTATAAAACTTTCCAATGAAAATTTATACCAAAAAATATATTTATCATTTATGTATGAAAATATTTTTATTAATATTTTATGTGTAAATTTAAACTAAAAAACCCTTATGTAAATTTTTATTGAAAATTTTCTATGGAAATTTTCATGGGATGTTTATATATAATACATATGATAGTAAATTGTGTTTATATATTATAAATATGTGTGTGTGTGTGGAATCTATTACACATATATTATATAAATCCACTATCAATACTAAATCACATTTCTTTCTTCACACGTGATTCCGACTCTACAATTGAACCCTTACCACTTCCACTTCTATTTTCATTCCATCATTCCAACAAATCTCCCCTAGTACTCTCTTCCACACCCTGTGTCTCCCTCATTCCAACATCTTTAATCCTATTTTATCGTCAAAACCATCTTCCACTTAATTTTATCTTCACCACCATCCACCAGACCATTTCATCACACTATCCTACCCCTCCATCATCTATATAAAAACCCTATCTTCTACATTTAATACATTTCTAATTTCTTTGATCAGTGCCACCTTCCTCCACTCAATTTCAACACTCCTTTTTTTATCCTGATGATTGATTCAACATGTCATGGTCACCTTTTGGTTTTCAATATACATGAATATTTAGTTTAATCCTTTCCAAATAACATAACTTCCTCACCCAAAATGGTGTGATTTTTCTCATTAACATTTTATTTCACTACACATAATCCATTTCATTCTCTGATTTCCTCTTTTCCTAACCATTTTTTCCTTTCCTGACATGTGATACATCATCTCATTCACCGCTAAAATTGGTCTCATACATTTACAGTATAGATGTTATAGCATTAATTTTAACTTCAATGTATTCAACATTCAATGACCCCAATACAAAAAAATAATAATATTACTTTCATTTGAACCACTATGGTAACATCCCTTCATATTAGGTATAAATTATCAATGTCATTTAAATCTAATGAAGAAGAATTTAATTTTAATGTAATTTTAGTTTCTATAATTTTTTAAAGAAATTTCAGTTTACTACCATTTTAGATTTGTAAAAAATTTATTTATTCTTAACTTTTATTTTATCCTGAAGTTTCTATCATTAAATCTTTAAAAAATGAAAATTGTACAACTTATTTGGTCTATTGTTAAATATCACCTTTATTTTTTATATATTCCTTATCCATTTCCTATGAAATCATGTTATATACAGAATGATCATACTATTCTATTTACGGTGTGTATAATCTGTATTCCTTACCTATATAATAATATTGTACACCTAGTTCTCATGATATAAAATCTTATTGATTTTCAATATCCATTATAGATTTATTGTAAAATATTTTTCACTCATTAGCCTATAAAAGTTTGTTTAGGAATTGTTTGTATCCAGTATATTAATTCCATCCATTGTACCTTTTATATATTCATTTGATTTATTCATATTATTTATAGACATTCAATTCAATGTACATTTTGTTTAAATAAATTTATGTTGCAATTCAATATGCGTACATAATTTACAGAGAGTACACATATAGAATTTATTTTTCATTCCATTCCATTTATGAATTCATATTACGTATAGAATTTTCACTTCCTCCCATGTCTCTTCCAAATTCATTTTGATACTTTATTTTTTATTTATACATAATTTTATTTTCTATATCCAAAATTTCATTTTCCATGTTCGTGTAATCACTCTTTGTTTCATACACTTTATAAAAATATTATTGTTTACTATATAAAATCTAAAACATTGGTTGATTAATATATATATTGAACTTTCAGTTTACATTAGATTCAATTTATCCAAAAAATGATGTTTTCAACATTCAATTTAACTTGAATCATATGTCAACGAGTCTATATAACAATGAAAACTATACAATGTTTTTCCCTACAGTTTATGGTCCCATTTAATTTGGTTATATCCTTTATAATTTCCTATATAATAAAATTGAATACGTAATGACCATACTCCCCCATTAACATTATACATAATCTTCCAGTTTATCCTGATGCTTCTATCAATGAGTATGTTGAACAACAAAAATATATTATTTCCACCTATTGGTAATTGTCCCCTTTAATTTTGGCATAATCCTTATGAAATTCTTGTATAATGAAATTGAATTCATAGTGATCATACTAACCCATTTACCTTGTTCATAATCTGTATGTATTTTCTGTATAATAATATCTTATACTCAACTATCATGACACAAATATAATTTTAGTTTACAAATTGTATACATAGTAACCATGATATATAATCATCATCAGTTTTCATTCTCTATATGTGTTGACTACAAAATCCGTTTCACTTATATGCATATCAAATTTTGTTTATGCCTAGTCTGTACCAATTTCATTCATTTTAGTTAGTGTGCATTCATTGTAGGATGTTTATGTATGAAAATTCTGTATGTACTCTCAATTTAATTATGTCTTTTGTACATGTATATTCCCCGTATTCTATGTGCACATTAAAATTTATGGCAGTCACTATATGTCTTTTATAAGTGCATGCTTAAATTTTATATTACTAAAGTTTTAGTTTAACAAAAAACAATTCCAAAAAACACCCTTGAAAATCAACAATTATTTTCCACATTTAGCCTATGGGAAAATCACCACATTAACTACCACATAAATCTCTCCCCTTTAAACAGTACATAATCCATTTTTATAATAAAATTGAATACTTAGTTATACCTTAAAATCATTTTCCCCTATAAAATATTATTTTTATATTTTTAGTATACTCTATAATATTCATTATGTATGTCATGATTCCATTATATGTATCTATGAGTATTTTGTCCAAGAATCCAAATGCATTCCTATATATAGAAAGAATAAGTATTTATGAAAAATATGAATAGGCAATAGGGTCATCTACAATTTTAATGGAATTCAATGATAAAAAAATTTCGTTAATTACATTTAAAAATATGCTTCTTTTTATACCTATCAAATGTTCTGAAAGACCGTGGTCAAGTCTATTAGTACCTGGATTAATGTGATTTAGGTCTTTGAAAATTTAGGCCTGTAAAAATTCTGACCTCATTTGATCCAACCCACAAATACTATAGCCTGTGTGAACTTATTAGCCATGCATTTGTGGGTCCAGTTTGACCCGCAATTATAAGTAGTATTCCAAGAAATTATGATTGAACAATAATAAAAAATAATGTATTATTTTAAATTAATATGATTGTGGAAACAAATAATTCATTTTTAACACCACCATACATAAATTCGGAAAAATACCGTCTCATCTTTTATATATTAATATATATATATATATATATTTTATATCATTTTAAAATATAAAATAATGACTATAATTTTATCATAAAATAGAATATATGTTATCAAAAGTTTATTATTTTTTATAATTTTTTATAACATCATTCAATTTAAAAAATATAACATCCATTATTTTATTCTAACATAATATATTTATATATTGTCAGATTTTTAAAAAGTAACATAGAAAAAATTAATAGATAGAATGAATAAAAATAAGAAACAATTAGAGTAAATATATTATAATATTATGTACTGATATATTATAATTTAACATAACATCCATATATTTTAAAATGATTCATTATGCCTGATATTATACAAGATATGCCACTTCAAGATTAAGCAAAGGGCTAAACATTATTATTTAAATGTGATAGTAATCACCTAGCCATTGGAATGGTTAAATAAAGGAGATTAACTAAATTATGAAAATACAGTTTACACATGTTTATAAGACGAATTAATTGGTCTCTAATTAGTTATAAATAAAAATAAAAAATCAATTTATTAAAAAAGATGTTTTTTTATTAAAAAACTATTTTTATTCCCACAATGGAATTTAATATTAATAAATTTAATTAAATTATATTATTGAAAGATAATAATAAAATTTATAAGTTTTATATCCAATTAACCGATTTAAAATTCATCTAATATGTTTTATAGGCATGTGAGATGAAATAAAACCAATTTTTAGCATTTAAAACTATATTTTTCTAAAGGGAAATTATGTTTCTTTTCAATGGAAACCCTATTTTAAATCTAAATTTCAAAACTTTTTTATTTTATTTATAAAATAGACTTAATTTTTTTAATTTAGAATATACAATTATCTGAGGGTGAATTTTTGGCATTTTTCTATCATGTTTCATTTTTTGATAAATAGTGAAAAATACTACATTTAAATTGAAAACAGATTTTTCATATAAATAATGTATAGATAATTTTATTTTAAATTATAATGTGTCTAGTTATACATAAATAGAACAAATATAGTACATTGGAATCAATTTAACAATTAGATTGGACATAAAACATTTCAATGTTTTGACCACTTCACTTTAAAAACATGTTTTTCATTGTGCATATGGGATTATTTTTAAATCTAATTTTTCCAGTTTTTGAAAATAATTATGGAAAATGGATTCCTTATTTGGAATTAGAAGCTAAAAATTAGGTTATAATTTCATTTTTATTTTTAGTCATAAAAAAATACCATGGTAAAAAATATTATTGACCACTTTATAGGTAAAAAATGAAACAGGTTAATGTTAAATGGGTAAAGGATTAAAATAACAAAAAACTACAAAATATAAGGGTAATTTGAGGTATTGAAGGAACCTAACCAGAATATTCAATATTAATTTTAATCCTATGTCATGGAAATTAATTTCATCTCAATGTGTTTGGCTTCAAATATAAAATAATCATTGTTTTAATCATTCAAATCCACCTCTCCTCAAGTATAAATATCACTCCTCACCGCACCATTTTGACTCAAAAGCCATTAATCACCAAAAAAATATCTTCCCAAACCTCTCCTTATCACTCTCCTCATATCCTGGAGCTTTTTATATCACCAAACTATCAAATTCAAGGTCTTCAAGGGTCTCTCAATGAGGTGATATTCAAGAGGCAATTTTCTCAATGTACATCGCTTAATTTAATTTCTTCTTTTGTTGACTCCCTACCCCATTCAACCATAAATGAATTATAACTCATGAATCATTTATATACAGTTTTTTTAATCTTCTAATGGAATATCTCATATCCATTTCATTACTCATCTCCTCTAATTCAAAGAAATGAAACTATTGTCCAAATTATGTCGGTTTACCGTTTCTGTTAATAATAATTTTTTGTTGTCTATTACCACCTTCATGGATAGTCAAAAAATGAAATTATTATTAAATAAGATATAAATAGTTATATTATAACCTATTTCATGTTATTTAAAAAATATACACACATAATATTAAATAATATGAAATTATTTATTGATATTCAAAAAACCGCCAAAATAAACTAAACATTTATAAATAATATTTTATCTAATGAATAATCCTCATGTAAGAAATAAAAATGATATATGGGACCATTCTTAGTTTTGAAAGATAATTAACACTATTCTATTCCACTTTTGGATTTGTAATCCCATTTTAAATGAACATCTATAATTATACACAAATGAACTCATCATGAAACCCTAAAACAAACGAACCCAAAACCATGAAAATAATAAAATATTATTAAATAATGGGTTATAAGATGTTATATAATCATCAAATAAGGTATTATAAATATTAATATATTTCATTAATGAGTTATTAACATTCTTAAAACCTTTATACATTAGGTTTGATCACATTTTAAGGAAATTCAATATGCAGTATGTGAAATCCTAACCCAATTTCTATTCTTTGGGTTAAACCTCTACTTCTTGATTTTGTTAGGTCAATTTTATGACTGAAATGAATTTTAAACATCCTATGTTGTATTTACACTTGTTCTTTTATTTACATATAAGACAAAAAATAAATTCATCTGATTAATGCTCACTTTCTTAATATGATATTTATAGGGGACATTCCATTAAAACCCCACTTTTATAGTTCCTTTTTTAAAAAAAATATTTTTTTTACATATATGCATTAAAAAATTTCCATGATTTAAATGATATTAAATTATTTAAATATTAATTTACATGTTAAAATTTTTTTTAAAATAATTTTTTTTCAATTATGAATGTTCATCTTTGTAAAAAAGTGATTTCAGGGTAGAAATGTTATTTTCCTCAAGAATGTTTCTTTCATACAAGATTTTTGTGTTATGTTTATGTTTTGTTCCATGGGATTTGTTTATGATAAATTTTGGTTCTATGATAAAATATGGGTTGGTGAGCCTGTTGTATCTCTCAAATTAATTGGTTAATGGGACAGAGTTAACTGGTTAAGTTTCTCCTATGATATTATATGATAATAATGTGTTCTTTATTCTAAATGTAACTATGAGGGTTACTCCATATGTTGTTTAGAGATCTACAATATTTGTAAGAGTGATACGTAAAATTATGTCCCAAGTTACCTACTTATATTTTAGATCATTTCTAATTATGTTTCTTGTAAATCGATTGATTTTTAAATAATAAGATAATGATATTTTTGAAAAGATGGTTCCTTTTTGGGAATAAAAATGTATGTCTATTATGAAAATGTTTTATGAATTTTAACTGGAATAAAATATTCCCTTTCTTTATTTACCATGTTGATATTTTTTTATCATCCCATGTATTAAAAAGTTTTTCATTTGATTTAATTTAGAATAGAGAAAAGGATGAGATCAAAGGAAAAATTTTAAAGATTGGCCATGAAAAGAAACCGTGTTTATTTTTTTATTAAAAATGTCTATTGAGTAGTAGTTTATAGTCTGTAATATTTTAGATTTTATTTTTTAATTATCTAAAACAATTAACTAAAATGATCTTTGGTAAAATAACGTGATTTATAGTTTTAAAATAACTATAATAATTTTTTTATGGTCAGGTCCTTACAGTTGGTATTAGATCATGGTCTAGACAACATTGGATATTAAGATGTTTCCTTATAAGGTTTTTTAAGGAATAAAGATATCATATTGGGTTTAAATTATAATAATGATTATAAGTTTGATTTCATATACACCCCTTATTTTATTTAATGTGATGTATTTCTAGGAGAATAATAATATTTTTGGATATTCGAGTTCTAAATGTAAATCTATTTATGTATAAAGGATTTAAAGGTTTATGTATTATAGAGTTTATGTGGTTATGATCTCTAAAAGGACCATTTTCATTTAAATATGTAAAAATTCATATCATGTTTTAATGGTGTTAATTTCTATAGAATAAGGATAATTTATCAATATGTAAGAAATGAAATCTTTTAGAACATTTTTATCCCTTTATGACCATTTGATTATAATTATTATTGAGAAATCATTCTAAAATGATTTTAAATCATTTAGAGTATTCAAATCACCTACAAGAAACTATTTGAATTATATAACACCTTTTTCCTATAATAATATAGGGATCCTTGTATATTTTTCATTTTATTTCAATGTCTAAACTTTACCATCCCTCAAGACAAGTGAAATTCCATAAAGGACATGACCATTTAATTAATGTAAGTTTAACATAATGGGAATATCAAATAAGACATGATGTATGGATTTATGTTATGAATTATTTTCTTATATTCTAGTTATGTAATATTTTTGTGTTTATATTAATGAATCATAAGGATATAATTCGTATCTTGATTGTATCAATGAATTATTAAGATGACAAATCATGGGTAATGGTTTAAGAAAGAATTTGAAAGAAGGATATGTTTATATATTGAGTCTCAAAATTTATGATATAGTGGTATTTTAAAAATATAATTCTAATAACATAACTCATAATGGTTTTCCAATAGTAGGTTTTGTTTTAATAAATTCGAAACACATGTTAGATGAAATCGATACGTTTGAAAATTGGTGAAAATGTGAAATTATTTTTTTAAGACACTGATTGAGTTTTGATAAAACACTGAGGTGCATGTGACACTTATGTTTATGGTGTTAAAAATGTTATTTTAGTTATAATTAATTTACTTTTGGGGGAAATAATTATTAAGGTATTGGAATTCTATTTGGTTTATATGATCTCAGAATTTGAGTTAATTATGGAATCTCACTTTTTGGGATGAAAAATAAAAGGTATGAGATAACTTTTGAGATTAAAATTTATTAATGTTAATTTTTTGTATATATATCACATATCTATAAATTTATAAGGATTCTATTAATATATTTTTTGAAAAATTACAACCCATAGGATGGGTGATAACCCATCACTTCTGGCAAGGCCAAGAGGATTGAACCCACAACAGAATGGAGATAAGGTTGCATTGTCATCCACTTGCCTATGTGATATCCTAGTGAGTATAAAAAATCGTTAAACTATCTAAAGGAGAAAGGTTAAGTTAATTTTGGGAATATATGATCATGATATTAATAACCGTGGTGTTGGAAAACGATTTAGTGATTAAGTGATTAATGTTGTTTCATAGTATTTTCTCTACTTTGGTAACCTGATATTATTAAGGTAAATAGAGTACTAGATGATTTATTCTAGAAATAAATTATGAGTTACCTTTTGGAAACATAATTAATTTATGGTGATTCAGGTTTTTAATGGAAAATGATTACTATATATTATAGATTATGTGATTAGAGAAATAACATTTTCGTATGAGACTTTTAGAGAATTTAATATTTATTGAAGATAAATATTAAATTTATCTTTGATAAATATGTGATAAAATACATCTACTTTATTTGTTCCAATTTTAGTCTGTAATATTTTGAGGAGTTTTAAGGGTATTAATTTGTTGAATGATTATATTGAACATTAGGTATCAATGTTGAATTTTGGAGATTAAAGTAGTGTTCCTTTATATAAATGTCAAATATTTTTTTAATATTATATCTTATAATAACAATTTTGGATTTGGTTAATGCCTAAAGATAAGAGGAAAATATAGTGATACTTTTGGTGATTTTATAATC
Organism: Viscum album; assembly: GCA_963277665.1. Classification (NCBI taxonomy): domain Eukaryota; kingdom Viridiplantae; phylum Streptophyta; class Magnoliopsida; order Santalales; family Viscaceae; genus Viscum; species Viscum album. The sequence continues at coordinate 440,801,494 of OY728137.1, read as the reverse complement.
AATGGGAGTTGGTTATAATGCTTCAGGTATGAAAATTCATCATCAATACTCATCGTTTGGAGAAAAATTGATTTTTTGTGAAAATTGATGATGAAAATATAATTTTCAAGTATGTATGTTTCCTTATATTCTTAGACCATGATGTAAAAAATTCCTTGACCCATTTAAAAGGATCTAGAAATGAAAATGATATATGCATACTTATTATATCGGGAAATTAATGGCCTTTTGACTCATCAAGGACTTATAGTTTTATGATGGTCAACTTTATAATGATCATGTTCTCTATCACTCTCTATCAGAACATGATATAATTTTTTCTCTTCATTTTCCATGTATTTATACATAGAAACCCTATATCTATTATCTTATTTTACCATCATTCTTTTCTTTCTCTCTTTTCAAATAGAAGTTTTATAGACCCTTGTTCTAATACGGGATTTCAACAATGGTACTTTGAAAAGTAAAGCCCTTAGTTTTTTTATCCAAAGTTAAAATTTTAAGGATGAAATTTTATAAAGGGGGATAATATAACACCCCCATATTTTAAAAAGAAACATTATTCCTAATATCATACAAGCTACGCCACATCATACTTAAACAAATGACTCAACATTATTATTTAAATGTGATAGTTATCACCTAACCATTAGAATAGCGGAATAAATGAGATTAAATAAATTATGAAAATATTTTTTACACATGTTTATAAAATGAATTCATCAGTTACTAATTAATTAAAAATTAAAATAAAAAAACCAATTGAATATAAAGGATGTGGTTTTTTAAAAAATTGTTCTTATGCCCACACTTGTATATCATTTTAATAAATTTCCTGAATCACTATTAGTGAAATATATTAATAAAATTATATTTTTTATATCCAATAAATGTTTTTAAATTCATTAAATACGATTAATATTCGTAATATAATAAATAAAACTAATTTTAAGCATAAAAATTAATATTTTTCTGCAAAACAATTGATGCCTTTTAATGGAGCACCTGTTTTAAATATTAATTTTAAAACATTTATAAATTTTATATGGAAAAATTAAATTAAATTTTTTTAATTTGAATATAAAAATTATCTTAGGTTGAAATATTGTTATTTTTTTAGAAGATTCGATTTTAGATGAATACTGAAAAATAAAAAATTTTAATTGAAAACTATTTTTTCATATAAATAATTTATATAGTTAAATTGTGTTTTTAATTAGTTTTGAAGAATAATTAGATAAATAATAAATCAATAAAAAAATTTCATTTTAATCAATTTCATATTAAAATTTTATATGAAAACATTTCAATATTTTGAACTTTCCACTTTAAAAACTTGATTTTTCATTGTGTCTACAGGATTAATTTTAAATCTGATTTTGATAATTCTGTGAATTTAATTTTGTAAAATGGATTAAATATTTGGAATTATAAGTTCCAAATTATTTTGTAATTTTATTATAATTTTTTGGAATAAAAAAGTTACTATGGTAAAAAATTATTTACCGCAGTATACGTAAAAAATGAAATGGTTAAAAGTTAAAAGGGTAGAGGATTAAAATATATAAAAACTAAAAAAATTAATATTTGGATGGGATATTTTTTGAACCTAAACAAAATATAAAATATTAATTTTCATCAATATTCAGGTAATGTAATGTCACCTCAATGTTTTAGGCTTTAAATATAAAATAATTATTATTTCAATCACTTAAAATCACCTCTACTCAAGTATAAATACCACTTCTCACCACCCCATTTCAACTAAAAAGACATGAAGTTCTTCATTATACTACCCAAAACTCTCTTGATAACTATCCCCACATCCTAGTTCTACTATTATCACCAAAATACAAAATTAAATGTCCTCAAGGTTCTCTCAAGGAGGTGATATTCAAGAGGTAATTTTCCCAAAGTACCTCACTTACTTTCATTTGTTCTTCTATTTTCATGGCATCCATTTCATACATAAAGGCATGATAACTATATAGTAATGTATATACTGTAGTTTTATGTTTATAATTTAATATATAATATCCATTTCATTTCTCATATCCTTGTTTTCAAATAAACAAAACTATTACCCAAATTATTTTGGTTTACCATCTCCATAAATAATGATTTTTTGTTTTCATTACTACCACCATGGATTTTCATAAAAGTGAAATTATTGTTAAATAATATTTAAATAGGTATATTAAAACCTAGTTCATTTTATAGAACTAATATACACACATAATATTAAATAATACGAAATTATTTTGTGATATTCTAAAAAAATGCCTAAATAAACTAAACATTTGTCATTAACATTTTATCTAATGAATCATCCAAATGTAAGAAATAAAAATAATATGAGGTAACATTAATAAGATTATATAATTTAATTAATACTATTATATCCCACTTCTATAGTTTTAGTCCAATTTTACAAGAACATCCATAATTATATATAACTGAATCGATGAGGAAACCATGAAACAAACGCATCCAAAACAATGAAATTAATGAAATATTATTAATGAATATGTTATAAGATGTTATAAAATCAATAAATAAGGTATTATAAATATTAATATACTTATTTAATGAGTTAATAACATTTTTAAACCATTATACAAGAGTTATGAACACTTATTAAGGAAGTTGAATGTGGGGTAATGGAATACATAACCTAATTTCCATTATTTTGGGTAAACATCTACTTATTGATTATGTCATTCTAATATTATGTCTAAAATTAATTTTTAATAATCTATGTTTTATTTAAATTTTTTTGATGTTTAATTACAGTGAATAAACATGTAATGCCCCAAACCTAGTTACCCAGAGTTGGTGCATTATTAAATAACAATGCAATGATCGCAAAAGATCAAGTCTCAAAACACTGATTAGTTTATTAGACATAGAAATACTAGATACATTCATAAGTTTAACATTACATTATAAAATTAATAACTACAACAAAATATTCTCCAGAGGCCACACTCATATCCCTTATACTATCCATGCAGGTCAATCATAATATACTTCTTCGAATCCTGGGAAAAGTAAAACATAGAAAGGGGTGAGCTCAGATGCTCGGTAAGGATAACAATATAGTAGAAACTCTCATAAATAATCATAAACATTTAAGTCAATGTAAAAATAAACCAAAATACATTCAAACATTAACATTAGAATAATATGTTAAAGATAAAATCAAATAATTCCATTTACTTATTCACATGGATATTCTACTAGTCGAATAATCACATGCAATATCAATAGCCACTTTCATAATGATGGAATGCATAATTCCAAACACCATAACCATATAGTAAAGGCCTTATGCCAAGACGACAAATAAGAATTTTAAAATTTCTTGTTCCAAGATAGTAGTTTGTCTTGTGAGACCTACTGATGAATCAAGGAGCTATAGCGGGCTCCACCCGTCACTTACTAAGTCGAATGCATTCCTTATATGAAAAGGTATAAACATAACATAAACATTCATATTAAAAATAGAATACAAAATGTCAATACATTATCCATAAACCATTAATGGTATAAAAATAACACTTCCATAGTCAAACATATCACAAAACCTTCAATACAGTATGGATGTTTTGTTTCATAATAAATCAACTTCAAATAAGCTCACAATCTATCAAAGGATGATGACATATATGAAATCAATAATTGTTTTTTGAGAAATATCTATTTATGTTTTGAAATCTTTTAAATGTCATGTAATTATATAAGAAACCATTTATTTTTAAAATATTCATAAAATCTTGAAAGGTAAACTTCGAAGATGTTATAATGGCGTAAAATAGCTGCACCCGCGGTATAAGTTAAAAAAACATTTTTACCATAATTTTCTCTAAAAGGTCATAAGGTACCTTGTTTGGAAAACGACTGAAATATTCCTTTAAATCCATTTTATAATGATTCAAACAAAGTTATAAATGAATTTAACCCACAGTCTAGTAAATAGAAAAAATGTTTTATAATACGTTTTTAAGAAACATGAATGTGGATGATAAGGATGTCCTAGTAGATACTTACGTAAAAACAACCTTGAATAATAAAGAGATTGTGAAATTAAACCTTACATTGCCCTCATCGTTGGTCGAGGGTTTGTTAATCTCTTATATAATGGTGAAATAATTGTTATTAAATTTTACAAGAACTATATACATAAATATGATATCATATATGATCCTCTAATTTTGATTTGTAAATAATATTTTAGTAGTATCATCATTTTGGGTGTTAACTGATTCATTTTCCATTATAAGCATGGTTATGTAAGCCATGTATGTTATGTATAGGATGAATTTGATTCATATACATAATGATATTATTTTCATAAAAATTATTTGTAATCATAAAATGAAAATTATTCTTGAATGATTACGATGGGGAATGAATCTCATTGCGTTTGTGGAGATGGTAATCCCGACGTATGCACGAGGGACAATATCATTCTTTTGATATTACAATCGAGTATAATTGAATATTATATCATATATAAAGTATCATTATCTTCCTATATTTATTATTTAAATCATTTATACTCATTATTATACCCATCCAAATGAAGATGTGCTTGAATAACAAACTACAACACAGCGTGGAGATGGCAATCCATACGTACACATGTATGGTGACTTTGTCTTTTATAGGATGGATAGAACAATGATTATGGTTTTAACATTTTTATAATAACATCAAATTATATATATGATACTGGAGTTATTATTTTATAATGGAACCAACAAAGAAAGAGGATGTGGACGAAAAATAGAACTTGACAGAGGTGATTAAATATTTACCTCTTCTTCGGGTTCTTCCTTTAGATTTGATCAAAAGGGCTCCTTATGTAGGCTTTATGACTAATTTAAGGCCACTAGGATGAATTTTGGATAGTTGAGAGAATATTTGGGCAGGTTTTGGCCGAGCCAAATGGCTTTAAAGGTGTTAATTTGAGAGAAGTGGAGCCTCCCTTTTATAAGAGAGGTGGGGGTCACTTTAGGAAAAGCTTGAAATATTATTTTATAACAAAATAATTTTCGGTTTCTAATGGAACAAAAATGTATTAAATAAATTTAAAGGTGGGTATTGGTAGAAAACATCTCAATCAATAGGATTTAGATAGTTCTATATTATCCTATTAACCTTATCTTTTAGATTTAACTCTTAGTTAAATAGTATGACATTTACAATGTCTCTTTATATTTTTAAGATATACGGTTAATAAAATTACTATAAACTTCCAAAAGAACCTAAACTGGATCATGAATGAAATATATAATATTATTTAATCACTTTGGAAAAACCATAGATTTTTAGGAATCGAATACAAATTAATAATATAATATTTGTTTTAAAAACAGTTTTATGTCAATTTTGACACTATTTGGTATTTTTTTAATTCATAAAAAGATTATTACTTCGAAAAAAATACATTTAATCAGCACTATCATGTCATAATACCCTATAAAATTAATTTAATTCATTTAAAGTCTCAAATTAGAATTATTCAGATATTTATCATATCAATTATTTTAATCATTCATTAATAAGGTAATTACTCCAACATCATTATATCATAAATAAATTTAATAGTTTAATGTATAAAATTTATAAATAAATTACCATTATGTAGGAAATATTTTTATCTTTCTAATTAATATTTATAGTTGAATTTATCTTTTGTATAACCCTACATTAAAAATGGTTTAGTTATTAAACATTGATTTAAACTCTTCTAACTCTTCATTAAATAAAATAATGATAAATGTCTTAATCTAATCCAAGTGCACCAAAGGGGATCATATTTTATTACTAAGTTTTTTTGGTCGAATTACATTTATCTAATAGAATTAGGACATGTGTTAGGGTAATTATGATATCATTTTTACCCTTAATTACCCTATTTACTTTTAACCGTGGTAAATAAACATATGTAGTTACTATTCATGAAAAATTATTTTCATCTTATTGAACCACATTTTAATTACTGATATTAACCGTGTCTTTCAGATTTTTGAAATTCAACTCACAGAAGTGGTAAAATATTATTTTATACAAATTTTCAAATGCTCCTCGGAGGGGGGTAAAAGAAGGTAAATAGTTCGATAAAATTTTATATATCAAAACTTATTATAAAATTAATCCAATGAATTACATTGAACATATATATGTATTATGTATCTATTTTAACATTAAATAATTTAATGTAAAATAACTAATTATTTATTTAAATAGTCGGTTTTAACTAATAACATAGTGTTTTTTTACTATTCATCAAAAATTGAATGTTTTCAGAAAAATACCAAAAATTCACCATAAGATAATTACAATATTTCGAATCCAAAAATGAAGTCCACAATGAAATATAAAATATATAAAATTTCAAAAAGTGGGTATTACTATTCATAACGACTAGTTTGATTAGTCGTGATGTATTTGAATCTCGAAGTTGCGTACAATGCAAGCTATTGCATTATTGAAAGGGAAACATACCGTGGAAGCATGAGGTGTTACATTATTATCTCTTTCAAAAAATTCAGCCTTGAAATTTTTATAATACTACCGCTCAATAAGATTTGGGTGGTTCATCATCATAAGTTCATCTGGTTCCCACATTGCCTCTTCCATCTTATGGTTTCTGCATAGAAATTTTACCAAACATGTCATCCGGTTTCTCAGCAATTGTTCTCTAGTATCAAGAATTTGGACAGGCTCTTCAGAATATGACATATCAAGATCAAATTCAATTTCCTTATAGGTTAGTACAAGCATTGGGCTAGGCATGTATTTTCTTAATAGTGATACATGGAACACATCATGAACTTTGAAGAGACTTGGAAGAATGTCCAAATGATAAGCTACGTCTCCAATTTTTCTAGAATTTTGAAAGGTCTGATATACTTGGGACTCAATTTACCCGTCTTACTGAAAAATATAACTTCCTTCCATGTAGATACCTTAAATAAAACATGGTCTCCAAGTTGAAATTTAAAATCCTCCCTTTGGTTATCGGCATAGCTCTTTTTCCTACTTTTGTCTGCTTTGATGTGGGTGTGTATAACCTTCACATTTTCCATTTTTTCCTCAATAAGTTCTGGGCATATGAGTTTCCTTTCACCAACATCATCCCAATAATTTGGTGTGCGACATCTCTTTCCGTATAACGCTTCTTATGGTGCCATCTGAATACTTTAATGGAAACTATTGTTATATGAAAATTCTAACCAAGGTAAGTTTTGATCCCATATACCTTGAAATTCAACTGAGCAAGATCTCAACATGCCTTCTAAAGTTTGAATAGTTCATTCTGATTGTCAATCAGTTTGAGGGTTGTAGGAAGTTCTCAAATGAAGTTCAGTATCCAGGGGTTTCTGAATACTTTTCCATAATCTTGAAGTAAAATGGGGATCATGATCAGAAAAAATCTATAATTGTACTCCATGAAGTCTTAAAACTTCATTAATATACAGTCTTGCTAGACCTTTAAGTTGTAAATATTTTATTCTATCACAAAAATGTGCTGACATAGGAATACGATCAACAATGACCCATATTTCATCATTCCTTCTAGGAGTCTTTGGTAGACCCATGACAAAGACCATCGTAATATTATCCCATTTCCACTTAGGTATGGGAAGAGGTTGTAGGACTCCTCAAGGATATTGACTTCTAGATTTCACTTGTTGACAAACCATACATCTTGACAAAAAATCAATAATCATTATCTTAATTTTGTTTCCCCAAAACTGTTCCTTCAAATCTCTATACATATTGTTGCTGCCAAGGTGTATAGAAAAATTGTAGCTATGAGTATTATCTAACAATTACCTTTTTAGATATAATATATCGGAACACAAAGTCTCCTAAAAAATTTCAAAATCCCACCTTAATTTATGAAGTCACTCAATCTCCCATCATTCACAGTTTTAATCTTCTTTCGAAACTCTATATCATCAGCCTGAGAGCTTTTTATCCTTTCTAGTAATGATGATTTTGTAACCATTTGAAAAAGTATTGATGTTTCACCATCCATGATTATTACCATATCCATTTTCACTAGATCCATGAAAATAAGATCCCTTTCAAATCTCATCATGTTCAAAACTCCATGATCCAGTCTTCTCAAAGAATCTACCTCCTTATTTTCCATCCCTAGGTGGTAGTGTATTGTGCAATAATAATCCTTAAGTAGTTCAAGCCATTAAATTTTCCTCATACTGAGTTCTTTTTGTGAGAAAATATACTTCAAACTCTTGTGATCAATGTAAATATCACATTTCTCACCGTAGAGATAGTGTCTCCATATTTTCAGAAGAAATATTACAGCTGCTAACTCAGGATCATGAGTAGGATAGTTTTTCTCATGAATTTTTAGCTGTTGTGATGCATAGGCAATAATTATATCATTCTGCATAAAGACAGAACCATTTCCTTTCTTTAAAGCATATAAATTACAAACCCATAATTCTCTGATAGTAGAGTCAAGATAAGAGCATTGACTAATATTCTCTTCAGTTCTTCAAAACATTCTTCACACACTTTTTTTCAATCAAATTTAACAGCTTTACATGTGATCCTGGTTAATGGGTTATCCAATCGGAAAAGATTCTGGACGAAACGCTGATAATAACATTTTAAACCAATAAAAGTTTGTATCTCAGTTATACTCATTGGTGCTGGACATTCTTGGATTGCCTTGGTCATTAAAGGGCCAATAGATATTCCATCCTTAGAGATAATATGGCCAAGAAAATAAATATCTTGAATCTAGAATTCACACTTCCTAAACTTCACGTATAATTCATTTCTTCTGATGGGTTTTCAGAATGGTGTGCAAGTTATTTTCATGATCTTCATAGCTTTTGGATTGTACCAATATATCATTAATAAATACCACTACAAAGTAATCAAGTTATTCCTTGAAAACCTTTTTAATTAGATCCATGAAAACATATGGTGTATTAGTCATCCCAAAAGGCATTACTATAAACTCGTAATGCCTGTACCTGGTTCGAAATTCTGTTTTTATAATGTATTCCTTCTTCACACACAACTGATGATATCCAAATAAAAGTTCAATCTTTGAAAAATATTGAGCTCCATGAAGTTGGTCAAATAAATCATCATTGCGAGGTAGGGGATACTTGTTCTTTATTGTTATATCATTGATATCACTTTAGTCAATGCACAACATAAAAATCTCTATTTCTTCTTAACAAAAGGGATAGGGGCTCCCCATAGAGAAACACTAGGGAGAATAAATCCATTATTACTCAATTCTTGTAGTTGTTTCTTTAGTTCCACTAAATCCACAGTGTCCGTTCTAGAAGGGGTCTTCGATATGGTCCTGGAACTCGGAATTAAATCAATGGAAAACATAATGTCTCATTCTGGAGGATGTCCAGGTAAACCTCTGGGAACACATCAACATATTCTTACACAATAGGTATGTCCTCTATTTGAACATTATTTTCCACTCCCATAATTATTTCATTCTCATCCTCCATAATAAGGGAATTTAGTAGAGATATTGTGGGTGGATCTAGATAAGAATCAGGAAGTGATGTTTATTCTCTAAAGATAAGGTACCCCTTATCATCATCAAAAAGTGTAACTTCCTTCTTCTTACAATAAATTTTTGCATCATGGTTTGAAATCCAATTCATACCATGGATTTTATCAAATTCAGTCATGGGTATGGCGATGAGATCAGCATATAAATAACATATATATGCTTTAATGGGAACTAATTCACATAACATTGTTGTGATGATACTTCCTTTATGTGTTTTCACTGACTACTCCCTTGTTAATTCAAATTGAAAATATCTAATTTTCCTAGCAAACTGGGAAAATATGAAACAATGCGATGATCCAGAATCAAAAAATGCATTGGCTAAACTTGAGGAAACCATTAAATTACCAACCACAACATCTTTCGGAGCTACAACCTCAGCGGTAGTGATCGTATCACCGTGGCCTTTATCCCTTGGCATTTTTTGAGGTAAGTTCCCTTGGAACTTAAGACATTCATTTTCATAATGCCCCATTTCTCTACAATTGAAGCATTCAACATTGACAGCCTCTTTCTTCCCCTTGCAATCATGTTCTTGGTTTACTGTTTCACCACACTTGTAATAGAATCTCATTACCTTCAACCAAGTACCAGGGTGTTTCCTCCAACATTTACTACGTGATAGATATTCAACTTTTCCCTTCTTCCCCTTATTTCCATTTGCATAGTGTTTAGCAGATCTCTTCTTCTCATGCTTTTCTTTAAAGTCGTAAGACTTAGAGAATTATTTTTATATCATGATAGCACATGAGACAATATCTTTGTATGATGAGAAGGATTGTGAGACAAATGCTCAACAAAGAAATAGTTTGTACCAATCAGATAATCAATCAATCTTACTCCTTGGGATACGTATATAATCTGTTGCATGCCTTTCTAACATTGTAAAGTTATCCTTATATTTTATGATATTCTCATCCTCTTTTTTCCTCAGACTCAGAAATTGTCTTTCCATATCCGCTCGATGGTCACAAGGAAAGTATTTTTCTAAGAAAATCTTTTTAAAATCACTCCATTACATATTTGATACTTCTTCATCTTTCATTGTTTTTAGAATCAATGACCACCATTTCTCTGCATCTCTCATGAGGCGATAAAATACCATGACAACTGTTTCCCTTTAGGAACTCCCCAAAGCATGAAATATTCTCTCTATGTAATTTATCCATTGTTCAGATACTAATGGATTTTTAATCCAATTTAATGATGGTGTTTTTTTCCTCATGAAGCGGTCTAACATTCATCCTCCACATTGCAGATCTGGGTTCTCCATACAGTTATGGTTATTATTCATAACCTGAGTGATTTGTCCCAGTATGGTGATAAGATGATCAGAACCAGTTGCTTCACTAGCTCCACTATAATTATCTTGAGTAGGATGGAAATCCCTACATGGATTACATGCATGGATATGGTTTCCATTCCTTCCAATATGCTCTATTTCTAAAAAATGGCATACACTAGATTAGTTTATGAATCTCAATACATAACTCCAAATTTGTAAAACACTAAACATAAATTGAATAGTTTATGGATATAATCGATAATCATAAAAATGTTTTCTTTTAGGAAGTATATAATCATAAACCCTTCATAATGGTTTTTAATGAAAATGAGAATTATCCTAAGTATATCCCCCTGGAGTGTTGTAACCAAAATTTCACCAAGGCCCGTTGTTGTGCACCAGTTCCTGTTTGAGTCTAGCTCAAAGCAGTGTTTTCGAGTTTTACCCCTAGTTACATCTATACCAGAGCCGCCTCTACCTTCTCGTATCCAGATAAGAATGTATTTCTTAGAAAACTCAAAAAGTCTCTACAGTACTAAAATTCTAAGAAGTTCATCTATACTAATCCCTAGTGTCTGTCTTAGGATAATGTTCTCTAATAAGAGTTTTTCTAAATCTAGCTTCCAAGATTTTTACTTAAATTTATATCAGACCAACTATAATGAACCGACCCTAGTTACCCAGAGTTGGTGAATTATTACATAACATTTCCATGATCACAAAATATCATGTCTCGAAATACCAATTAGTTTAGTAGCTTTGGAAATACTAGACACATTCATAAGTATAACATTTATTTTATAAAATGAAAAACTACAACAACATAGTATTCATAGAACACACTCATATCCATTATACTATCCATGAAGGTCATTCATAATATAATTCTTCACATCCTAGGAAAAATAAAACATAGAAAGGGGTGAGCTCAGATGCTCAGTAAGGATAACAATATAGAGAAAACATTCATAAATAATCATAAACATTTAAGACAATGTAAGACTAAAACAAAAGCCTTTTAAACATGATCTTAAGAATAATATGGAAAAGATAAAATAAAATTATTCCATTTACTTATTCACATGGATATTATACTAGTCGAATAATCACATGCAATATCAATAGCCACTTTCAAAATGATGGAATGTATAATGCCAGACTTCATAACCACATAATAAAGGCCTTGTGCCAAGACTAAAAATAATATTTTGTCAAATCCTTGTTTCAAGAAACTATTTTGTCTCATGAGACCAACGGATGGATCAATGAGCTATAGCAGACTCCTTCCGTCACTTACTAAGTTCAATGCATTCCTTATAGGAAAATGTTTAAACATAACCTAAACATTCGTATTAAAACTAGCATACGAAATGTCAATACTCTAACCACAAACCATGAATGGTATAAAAATAACACATCCACAGTAAAACATATCAAAAAACCTTCAATAAAATATGGAAGTTTTGTATCATAATAAATAAACTTCAAATAAGGTCACAATTCATCAATGGATGTTGACATAGATGAATCAATACTTTTTTCAGAGAAATATCTCTTTCTATTTTGAAATCATTAAAAGTCATATAATTATAAATGAAAACAATTATTTTGATAATTTTCTTATAATTTTGTAATTAAAAATTTGACGATGTTATAACGGTGGAGAATAGCTGCCCCCATAGTATAAGTTAAAAAAAACATTCCTACCTTAATTTTGTCGAAAAGGTCATAAGGTCCCTTGTTTGGAAAATAACAGAAAGATTCCTTTCAAACCATTTTATAAAAAAACAAACAAGGGTATAAGTTACATTAACCCATAGTCTAGCAAATATTAAAAATGTTTTAGAATACATTTTTAAGAAACATGAATGTGGATGATAAAGAGGTCCCAGTAGATACTTACGTAAAAACAACCATGGATAATAAAGAGATTGTGAAATTAACCCTTACCTTGAACTTTTCATTGGTTGATGGTAGGTTAACCTCTTGTATAATGGTGAAAAAATTGCAATTAAATTATAAATGAACTATATACATAAATCTGTTGTCATATATGATCCTCTTATATTGTATTGTTAATAATATTTCAGTACTATCATCATTTCGGGTGGTAACTGATTCATTTTTATTTATATTATTTGTTATGTTAGCCATTTTTTTATGGATATGATGTATTTGATTCATATACATAATAATATTATGTTCATAAGAATTATTTTTAATCATAAAACGAAAATTATTCTTGAATTATTACGATGGTGAATGAATCTCCTCGCATTCGTAGAGACTGTAATCTGGATGTATGCACAAGCGACAATATCATTCTTTTGATATTAAAATAATATATAATTGGATGTTATATCAAATATACATAATCATTATCATGTTATATTTATTATTTACATCATTTATAATAATTATTATACCCATCCAAATGATGATGTTTTTGAATTACAAACTACACCATGACATGGAGACTGTAATTTGTACGTACACACATATGGTAACATTGTCATTTATAGGATGGATAGAATAATGAATATGGTTGTACCATTTTTATAATAACATCAAAATATATATAAGATACTGGGGTTATTATTTTATAATGGAAACAATAACGAAAGAGGATGTGGAAGAATAATATAACTTGAAAGAGGTGATGAAATAATTACCTATTCTTCGGGTTCTTCCATTGGATTTGATAAAAAGGGCTTCTTAGGTTGGCTTTATGACTAAAGTAAGACCTCCAGGATGAAGGGATGGTAGTTTAGAGGAAATTTGGTCTGGTTTTGGCCAAGCCAAATAGCTTTTATGGTATGAATTTGAAATAAGGGGAGGTGCCCTTTTATAAGAGAGGCGAGGGTCACTTTATGAAATGCTTGAAATATTATTTTATAATAAAATCATTTTCGGTTTATAATGGGTAAAAATTGAATTATTTAATGGATTAGGTGGTTATGGGTCGAAAACCTCTCAAAAAATATGTTTTAGCTAGGTTTTGGTCATCATATTAACCTTATAATTTAGATTTTACTCTTAGTTAAATAGTTAGACGTTTACCATGTCTATTAGTATTTTTATATTATATGGTTAATAAACATACTATAAACAACCAAGAGAACCTAAAGTGGTTCATTAATGACATATATAATATTATTTAAGCCCTTTGGATGAACCTTATATTTTTAGGAATAGAATACCAATTAATAATATTATATTTGTTTTAAAAACACTTTTATGTCAATTTTGACAATATTTGGTATTTTGTTTTTGTTAAATTCTTAACAACAATATTAATTCGAAAAAATCATTTTATAAAAACTATAATGTCATATTAACCAATAAAATTAATGTAATTCATTAATAGTCGCAAATTAGATTTATCTGGATATTTATAATATCAATTATTTTAATATTTCATTAATAAGTTAATTACTGCATCATCATTGTGTTAGAAATAAATTTAAATATTTAATGTATAAAAATTAGAAATAAAATTACATTATGTAGAAAATACTTTTAGATTTTTGATGAATATTTATAGTTGAATTTATCTTATTTATAATCTTATATTAAAATGTATTAGATAATAATCATCGATTTTAACTTTTTTAACTCTTCTTTAAATAAAATAATATTAAATGTCGTAATCTAATCCAAGTGGACCAAAGGGGGTCATATTTTATTCCTATGGTTGTTTTTGGACGAATTACACTTATCTTATAGAATTAGTACATGTGTTAGGGTAATTATTATATCATTTTTACCATTAAGTTTCTTATTTACATTTAACCGTGATAAATAAAAGTAAGAAGTTACTATTCACCAAAAATTATCTTCATCTTTTTTAACCACATTTTATATACTGATATTAACCGCATATCCCTAATTTTTTAAAATCAACTCACAGATGTGGTAAAATTATGTTTTATACAAATTTTCAAATGCTCATAGGAGGTAGGTAAAAAACGGTAAATAGTTCGATAACATTTTATATATCTAAACATATTATAAAATTACCCCAATTAATTGTGTTGAACGTATATATTTATTATATATATATTTTGAACTAAAATAAATTAAAATAACATAACTAATTATTTAAATAAAATGTCAGTTTTAACCAATAACGCAGTGTTTTTTCACTATTCATCGAAAATTGAATGTTTTCAGAAAAATACCAAAAATTCCACCTTAACTAATTTCGATATTCTAAATCAAAAAATGAAGTCCACATTGAAAGATAAAATTTATAAAATTTCAGAAAGTGGGTGTAACTATTCATAACGGTTAGTTTGATTGGTTGCGGTGTGCAAGAATCTCAAAATTGCGTACAATACAAGCTTTTGCATTATTAAAGGGAAACGTACCATAGAAGCTTGCAGTGTTAAAAAAACATAATAAATTTATATTATTAATTCTTGATTCCGTGATATGATATTTATAAGGGAATTTATTTTAAGAATCCTATTTTAAATTTACTTTTTCAGAAAGTATGTTTTTTACAAATATAGAATGGATGAGTTTTCCCTCTTTCATGTCACATAAATGTTTTGAAGCTTCCTTTAAAATTTTAAAATTTCAGTTTAAAATAAATTATTTTTAATTTTTTATTTCCCATCTTTGTTAAAAATGAAAAATGATTTCAAGATGGAAATGTTATTTTCTAAAAAATGTTTCTTTTATGAATGATTTGTGTGTTATCTTTACATTATGGTTCGTGGGCATTGTTTATTAGGAAATATGGTTCTATGATAAACTAGGAGTGGGTTAGGCTATTATATCTCTCCATTGGGAGTATCTTTTGTAATGGTACGGAGTTAACCTATTAGGATTCTCCTAAAATATTATAGGAATAATTTCATGGTGATTATTCCAAATGTAACAATAATGGTTACTCCTTGTATAGTTGAGAGAGCTAATTTTTTAATATGATATGAATAATTATTTCCTATTTTACATACATATATGTTGGATAATTTGTAATTATTTTTCATGAAATTAGATTGATTTTCAAAAGATGAGATAGTGATCATTTTAAAAATATGATTCTTTTTTTCAAATAAAAGTTATGTTTTTTGTAAATCTTTATTATGGATTTCAGAGGGATAACATTTTCCCTTCCAATGTGTCTTTTACTAAGATTGTGTTCTCAACCCATGTTTTAAAATTATTTTCATAGGATTTAAGTGATAATATAGACTAGGATGATATCATAATGAAAATGTTTAAGATTGAGCATGAAATGAAACCATGTTTTTTTTTTGGGAAAATGGATAATGATTAGAGGTTTCTACTTTATAATATTTTTTTTTATGACCCAATTATCTATAACTCTAAACTAAATAGATATTTGGGAAAATGAAGTGATTTTTGGTTTTTAAAATGACTTGAATAAGTTATGTTTATGGTCATGTCTTTACATTGAAAATCTAATCATGTATCTATTTTAAAATTTTGATAATCAAATCTCAAATAAATATTTTCATTTTAAAATTTCAATGAAAAAATTGAGTATAACTTTAATAATATAACATTAAAATTCCAATGAATAGAAAAAATAATATGGTGATTTACATTATATATTTAAATGAAAATTTTAACTAAAATTTTCCAATTGAAATTTACTCCAATATTTTCAGGTGCATATTTTCAATGTAAATTTATGATGAAAATTTATAATTTTTATCTATGTATCAATATATTTTTATTATAGTTTTATGTATATGTTTCTATTATAATTTTATATTAATAGTTTCTAATTCAAATTTTAATTTTAATTTTCCATTGAATAGTTAAATATTTCATTTATGTTTTAATGTATCTATGTTGTAATTTTAAGTGAAAAATTGAACTGTGGACTTCTGGTGGAAATTTGAACTAATAATTTTTAGTGGAGGTTTGCATTGGAAAGTTTGATAGGAAATTGATGATTCAAATTTTTCGTGTAAACTTACATTATTAATGTGTTAATATATTTGAACTAATTATTTCAGAATCTATTATTTTTAGATTTTTTAAACAAATTTTTATTATAATTATAATAAAAAAATTAAAATTTTAATTTGAAATTTATGTGAAATTTTGAAACAATATTTTCTCTTGTGAATATTTTCTGAAATATTTTCAAGCAAATTTTCAATGAAAATTTCCATTTAAAATATACATTTTTTATATATGTATTAATATATTTGTATTTTAGATTTCATTATTGATATTTTAAATTTTTTATATATGTTTTAATATATCTACATTGTAATTCTAAGTGAAACATTGAAATATAAATTTATTGTGAAAATTTTCCTAGTGAATTTCCAATGGAAGTATGCCCTGAATATTTCTATAGAAAATTTGTTGATCAAATTTGCATTACCGAACTAAATTATTTATTTATTTTCAAATATATTAATACTAAAAATTTAAGCATTAATTTATTATATATTTTTTTTAATCAAATATTTTTTATAATTATAATAAAAATTATAACGAATTTTCCACTAAAAATTAAGCGGATATTCAAATTAATTTGTCAATGGAAGTTGCTAGTAAAAAGAATTTGTGAAATTTTACACTACAAATTTTTTGTGAAATTTTGAATTTTTTATTTATGTATTGATATATTTTCATTGAATCTTAAGTTAAACTATGAAGTGTAAATTTTTTATGGAAATATACACATGAAAATTTTAAAATATGTTTACCTAGGAAAATTCCGGGGGAGACTTTCATTGGAAATTTCCCTATCTACATACAATAAACAATATATTATATGTATATGTAATAAATATTATATAAATTAGTTTCGACATTAACAGTAGTTTTAGGGGTATTTTTGTCCATAAACATGTTTGGAAGTCAAGATAAATGGACCAAATGAGATGATATTAATCCCATAAATCATCAAATATACACTTTTTTAAAAAAAAATCTTCTTGTTATTGTTACTATTAATTTTAAAACTAAATTTTTTACACTATTTAAAAAATTTCTATTTTCCCACTCCAAATTATCATGGTTCACCATGAAACAATATTGTATATTATTTTCTTTAATCTCGTTGATCGGATCGCTAGTCCATGGGACCCACATGGATAGGGTCCGGCATTATTTTTTAATCCTGCATTCTTTGTAGACTGGACTAGACTGGTCAATAAAATCTATAGCTCGCATGATCCAACCTATGGATCATCCCTCCCCGCTCGGTTAACACCTTCACTAATTTGAAAAACAAAGTAGAATCTTAATACATTTGATGTTGGAACTCAATTGATTTAAAAATTCATAATACCATTAATCCTATATTGGTATTTTTCTCATTTTTTGGTCCCTTAATTTGAGGACCTTTGAATATTGATGCATTGTAGCATTGCTCCTCTATTAGTTTTCTTATAATGGGTTTTTAATTTTTTTTAACAAAAATAAATGGGATGGGATTACAACAGTTTGATAAAATGGGTCCAGAGAAGAGTAATTGAAGTTGATGCTTCTTCCTCTACCACCAAAGAAGTGTGATCCCTATTTATGTTGACCTCCTAGTTTTTTTCAAAGGAGGCATGAACGGGTTTCACACCTCCCAGTCTCTGAAATATTTAAAAATTGGTGCCTCTCCCATCTATTTTCTATTCATATCTTCTGTATTTTACTGCGAAGCCTGCTGTAATTCCTTCTCAACCTGTTTTTTCATCTTTTAAGAAAGTATCAAATTAAATTTAAAATTTTAATTGTCTAATTTTTTTTATTTATTTTTTTTATATTATTTATTTATTTAATATGTAAGGATGTATAAATATATGAATTTATAAATTATTTTCCTTTTTATGATTTATTTTTTGAATGAGATATTATTTATTGTATGATTTAATTTAAATTTATTGATTTAAAAAATTTAAATATATTGTTCATATAATTAAAATGTTATGTATATAATATAATTTATATTTAGGGAAATTTTATTGTTTATAAAAAAAGAATGTAATTGTAATTTAAATGGAGAGTGATTATATTTGAATTGATTTATATGTATATAAAATGTATTATATTTAATGTAGCCTATGTTTAAATTATAATGTTATATACACATAGATAATTAGTTAAATATTTTAAAAAATATATTACTAAAAATATACTAGTTTTATTAAGTATCATATTTAAATTTATTTAAAAATATATAATAATATTTTTCATAACGGTATAAAAAAAGTTTTATATAAATAAAAATTTTAAATTACATTAACTATAAATAATAATTATTCCAAATAATAATGTATAAAATATAATTACATATATTTTGGAAAGTATAACTATGACAAAAAAAATTTGTATACATAGGTAATTTTATAAAATTGAAAACACAATAAATTTACAATATTTTAATTGTTATTTTGTACTAGTAAATTATACTAATTTTATTTACTATAAATAAAAATTATAAATAAAAATTCTAAATTATATTAAATAAAAATAATTAGAATTGTAATTAATAATGATTATAATACTCTTACTTAAATTTTTGAAATTAGATGTATTACCAAATTTCTATATATACATATACAATTTTATAAAATGGAAAATAGCATAAGTTTATAGTATTTTAATGGTTATTATGTATGTTTAAATTAAATTAATTTTATTAATAAAATTTAATAAAAAAATTTACTAATAATATTTTCAGCATTTATGTATAAATTAGAAATACTTACATTTAGAAATATATTGTTTATAAAGGTATATATAATTATATTTGAAAATATTAATAAATGAAGTTGAATATATTTATATTTTTACATATTTATGTTATGTTTATTAAATATATTTATATGTATATATTATTATATATTATATCTAATGTAAAAAATATATAAGATTTTTTGCATGTAGGTAAATAAAGTGTATCTAACAAAATATATATATACAGACACATATTGGAAAGTTGAAATTTTGAAAAGTGGGTGTAGATATTTATTATATATTATATCTAGTTATCATTAATGCTATATAATATGTATAACATAATAAGTATACAAAAAAACATGTGAAGATTATTGTGTGATGATTAATCTTGAGATGATCTACCAATGCATAATTGAAATTGCATGTATTTTTTAATGTATGTGGTTATATATTTTGTAATAATTTCATTTTCATTTCCTCATTTATTCCCAACAAGTAATCCCTATCAAATTATTTAATGACCTGCATGTCCACTGGAAAAATGTTACGTATTTCAAACCCCTATACCCCATTACTTTCATGTGAGTTACATTGTAATAAAAAGACATTAAATAAGAAGTGATCTACAAGTGGAATTTGACAAGTGGCATTTAACAAGAAGTGTTTTTGTTTGAAAGGAGACTGATGGTAGCTGAAATATTCGATAATAGAGACTCTATGGGGGAAACCCTAGGTTTTGGTTAGTTTAAAAAATAATGATAAACAAATAAAAATATAAATTCTCAAGATCATGTCATTGTTATTTATTTGTAAGTAATTAAAATATATAAAACATTTGATGATGTGGTATAAAAATATATAATTTTTATTAAATTTTCTTTAGTAATCATTTCACCATTAATATACTTCAAATTTAATGTTGTTTATGTCGATCGTGGTTTAATTATAGTTTTTCACATTTAACATTGATAAATATTCATGAAAGTATGAATATAAATAGATATATATATATATATATATATATTAAATATTGTTATATGTAAAGTTACAAGATTTCGAATATAATAAATATCTCAAAAAAACATGTTAGCAATATAGAATGTTGACTAATCATGATATTTTCGTCTAATGTATGATTGAAATTACATGTTATATTTTTTATCTAATTATTTAATTTGTAATAATTGGATGAGATGACTCAAAAATATATGATTGAAATTGCATGTGATATTTTTTTCAGTTATATAATTTGTAATAATATCATTTTCTTTTCCATGTTGATGACATTTTTTTCATCCCTCTCTCCAAGTATGTAAGTTCATGCATGTCCACTTAACAAATCTAATATATTTATTCCCCCTAAACCCTTTCACTTTCATGTGAGTATCATTGCAATAAAAGGGAATTTCAAAACAAGTTCTGTTGTTTGAAGCTGGATTTTTTCACCATGCCTCAGAGGTGAATGATGGTTGCTAAAGTCTAAGATAATATAGGTGCTAGGATCCCCCCTAGGTTTTGGTTGGTTTATCAAATAATGATAATCCAATCTATAGAAAAATTCTCAAGATCAAGTTGATTATTTAATCATAACCATTTTAAAATTTTAAAATTTAAATGATGTGGTAAATAATATTTTATTCATCATTTTTTATAGGTAAGAATGTCTACACCAATATATTGCAACGGTGATGTCATTTATCCCAATATGGGTTTTAGCTATATTTTTCCACCTCCATGAGTAGAAAATACTTCTGATTGTGTGACATTGGATGAAGATCGCAAGAATATTTATATTCAGTTAAAACATAGGGTTGATCGATCAATTACTTCAATTATATATCTACATCTTCAATATACTGAATTTTTTTGGAACACTGAAGATCCTCTTGTCAAAGATAACGATTGGATGAATTCTTCATTTTTATTCAAGAAGTAGTGTGGTAATGGTCTAACAGAATTGTTTATAGTGAATTTTGATATTGATGAGGTGAAACCTATTACTACACAACCATGTTTTTTGAGATCTTTAGAATTTGATCCTTCACAACCATACCAAAAATATATATTTTATTATGAAACCACATTGTGGAGAATTGGGAAACCACAATCAACATAACAGAAGATAAATATGTACTGAAGGAAGTCATAAATTTATTAAAAATAGTACTGGGATTATTTGAATTAGACATACTATTTAATTCCATGTGAAGTGTACTTACCTCGATATTAGGTTCTCCACTGGTAGGCTCTTCAATGTGATAATCCATTATTTCCATTGACTGAAAAATTTTCTCTGAGTTTATGTTCTATTGATTGAATCCTTGAGCTAGTATTTAGTCTTGTTTATCTATCCACACCTCTTTCTACTCATCGGTATCAACTCATAAACTTCTTTATTAAATTCTTACAGCCTCATATCTTGAGGAATTGACCTGAAGAAATTTTTCTTGCATATCTTATTTATAATAAAGTATGATCTCTAAAAACTCCCCTTTGTCTTCTTCCACTATTCATATTTTCCCACTTTTTTCTCCACTTTTAGGCTTTCTACTAACCAGTTTTTCTCTAAACATGATAGGTTCTAAACTCGCTACTATAGTGGCTGATAATTTATCTAAATATATTCATATTACATCATTCTTAGACTTACCTGAAGATTTGGTAATAGTTGTTTTAGGGACTTTTATGTAATCTATATAGGGCCTACCTTTCTTACCATCCTTTTGAATTGGAAAATTCCCATATTGGAGTTTTCCATATTTTCCCTTACTCAATTTATATCCGATATTAATTTTCCCATAGGGGTCCTGCTCATACCCTATCACTTGTTGGGATTCGACATCTCTATCACTCATCTCAACAATTTAACATATTTTGATTCACCCATTTCTTTTTCTTTTTTAATCACTTTAGGCCTACCTTTATGATATATACCTCCTTGCTCACTTCCACAAAACTTTTTAAAATTTTTATCAGTATTAAGAGATATTGTTTAATCCTACTTTTTAGAAGACACTGATTCCTTATCATTTGTTCCATTATAATTAGAAAGATCCCTATCTATGGAATGTGAGATTGGTGCTAGTGAACTTATCTCTTCAATCATAAAATTAATATAAAAAACATGTTACTATTAATATTTCACTTCCTCTGCAAAAATATTTCATTCATGGTGATGGGAGAACCCCCCCCCCCCAATTGGGATTTATACGCCTAAAAATATAGATGAACTTCGGTTAATCAGGTTTGATTCTATCAAAAATGGATGGATTATGTTATCTTTTTCCATTAACAAGCCACTATCCACCTTATTACCATATAGATCTACCCCCCAAATGATCCCCCTGGTCCACGTCTTCCTTATCATTTAGTGAACTACCATCATACTTAACAACATCAGCAAATGATTTCTCATAACCAAATCGCATCATGGTCCTTCCATCTTCTCCACCAATCTCACCTTTGGATCTAATAAATTTACCTCATTCTATAGAGAATAATATATTCTATCCCCATCAGTACCATTTTGATCCACCTCTGTGACATTGCATGATTCTACCATACCATTTTCAAAAAAAGCATGTGGAGAACTCAGTGACAAATAAGAGGAGCTTTGATGGCATCTATAAATTTCATGACCCAAACAATGACAACCAAAACATAATGGAACCGAATAATAGTAGAAAACATTATGATACCATAAAAGTTCCCAATAAATATTAATGATTATGGAGTCCAATGGTCCCTTTTAAATGACTACTTCAATGAAAATTCTCGGAGAAACTAGATGGCATGGAGAACTAGTATAGGAATCTGAACAATGGTAGAAAACTATCATTTTGTCGACCAACTGAAGAATCATACGATTCTGGAAAGGTAACAAAAGGCTGGGAAGATATATATAGAGCGCTATAATTGAGGAGTCACACATCAGATGAAAATAAAAAGACTGGTGAAAGAGTGAAAAAATAGAATCCATCCATATCTCTTGGATCATTATCCCAAGAGCAGATCAGATCTTCCTTGTTCGAAAAATAAATCTTGATGTGCTTTGGATCTAAAAGAAAAAAAACTTCCAGGTCCTACAATATCCTTAATGAGAAATCAAACATGTATAAGGAATATATAAATGTTCATTTCTTCCCAAAATAGGCAACCATAGTGAGACCCTGTATTTTTTATGCATTCATGAACTCTAATGAAGAAATTGTAACTGAGAGAACTCCATTCACATAGTATTGGACTTTCGGGATAACATAGATAGGATGGGATCGATGGATAGGTGATGGGTTAGAGAAAGTGTAAAGAAAGAGACACGATAGGGAAATGAGTGTGTAGAAGGATTGTCTTCCACCCTCCCCGGCCAGAGTATATTGAGGAGGGGAGGTGGCGGCATGCCCCAGACCTGCACCATTGAGGGAAGAAGTAAGGTGAGAGTGACACAATTTTATAAAGGTGAGAAAACACACTATAATTTGGTCCTTCACAACACTCACATTCACTACATTCATATATGTCTCCTATGATAGAAACAAATTATGAAGAAGGTGAATTTCATTTGGAAGGAAATGTAGGGGACATTCCTATGTGTACTTCTGGTTTACTGAATGACTGTTTATCTAATGATTAATTATATTGTGAGGCATTAGGAGATGATGTGGGTGATGGTGATTTGGTGAATGAACCTTCTAAGGTTACATTGATTTATAGGAATCCTCTCGTTATTGGTAATCATCCTACACTATTAACTTACTTAGTTGAAGGAATGTTGTCTACAAAATATTTTGATTTGGAAGTCATTACACCAGCTACTAAATTCCCTAAAATTATAATGAATAAATCTATACCAACTGATAACACCATATATGTCAGGAAGAAGTTGGAAAGTAAAGTTTCCTTGAAAATTTTGATAAAACTATAGCACATAGAGAGGAAATTTTAATTTGTTGTTGATGAGTTGAAGAAATAAAAACACCTCATTTGATATGAAAAATACAGGCTAGAACAAAAATTCTAAATGATGGAAATATATGATAATTTGTTTATGTTGTATGATCAAAAAATTACAAGGATCGTTCACTTTTTAAAATCTAAGATTATATTAAGATCACTCTTTAGTAGATGTGGATTTTATATCAATTTTTATTGTAGAGATGATATGAATGTGTTAGGATGTTCTTGTGTTCATTCTTCAAGAACAAATACAATAGTTGATTAACAATAAGAAATCATACAGAAAATCTTGGAATGAAAAACAAAATGAAATTTGGGAAGTGTTTGGTGATTGGTGTGAATCATGTTCAATATTTTCACAGATTATGGGAATGTTTTCTCTCAATAATCAGATTATTTTTCATTTGAGAATTCTTGAGTATGTCTCCCCCAATCCCTGATTTGATTAATTAAATGAGATATTCAATAGGATTTTTTTGGTCATTCAAGACATGTATCACTACTTTCCCCTATTGTAAACAAATTATTATAGTTGATTTTAATTTTCTTTATGGAATTTATACTGGGTTTTTACTTATTGATACCACATATGATGGTAATCATGTTTCTCAACCCCTATAATTAACTACTATTTAAAAGGAGAATTTTGAATCATAGGGTTGGTTTTGGGAATGTATACACATTCATATCACACAAAACTAGGAAGTTTGTTTGATATCTAATCACTATCAAGAAACTGTATATTCCCTTAATAGAGATGGTGTTTCATGTAGATAACTGAATGCTTATCATAGATATTACATTATACAAGTTTCATGTAGTCCGTATAATCAATTCAGATATGAGGCAAAAAGGAAGGTGATCATCATGTTCTTTAAGTATTTCAGAAATTATTTTTTTTGGAAAGAAATTTTAATATCCATTTAAATATATTATTTTTATATGGTTTTAGAATACGATCTATTAAAATAAAGGTTTGATCAACATCCTAAATAAATTCTAAGTGCTAACCAAGATGTGTATGATTATATGTTGCATAATTTTAAGGATAAATGGTCATTATCATGTAAAGGTGGTAGGAGATATGGACATATAGCCACTAATATCGTGGAGTTCATAAATGGGTTCTTCAAGGGTGAGTAAAAACTACTGATCATAGTGTTAGTACAAGATACATTTTATATATGTGTGAATTACTTTTTTGAACGGTCCCAACATGCCTATTACAGGATGAAAAATGGAATGTGTTGTACTCATCATTTCAAAAGTTTCATTTATCAGATACAACATGAAAGATCATCATTTCATGTTCTAACCTTTGACTAGTTATAGAGCCACTTTTAGTTAATAGAGTGACATAATCGGGTTTTAGGAAATAGTGTTTGAGCATTGGTGGTCATTTGGATAATATGTACTTTGATTGTGGTAACATCATGGCATTGAGATATCCCTATGCACACGTTGTTACATCTTCTGCATTGATATACATATCATGGGAGCCCTATGTTGACCTTGTGTATCACATGAGCACTATGGTTAACTGTTATAGTGCACCTTGGATGCCTTTTGTTTACTTTCATTCTATTACCTTACGTTATGATCAGCCAATGGTCATCCCTGGTATTTCCAGGTTTCATATTTTTGATTTTTAATTTAGGATTTTTTTCATTTTTATTATTTTTAAATTATTGGTTTGATATTACTAGGTTGGGCCCCATGAGTTGACCAAAGTCAAATCATATCAGAAATGAGATGGACTAGCCTCCATAATGGGGAGTGGGACTACGATGTAGCATTTGTATTTCCTAAGGGAAAACTCATAGGAGATATCACCAAGTAGCATGATAGAGATCCACTTCACATCATCCATGATATAGTCAATGTATTTTATCCTGAATGTGTACATTTTTTCAGATTTAGATGTTTCATTAATTAATCATTTTATTTCTAATTTGCTTCATTTCTAACCTGTTACAACTCTTGTTTATTTAATTTTTATATTTAGTAAGAAATAATTTTTTGATACATAAACTTTTATAAAAATAAAAATAAAATTAAAATGAATAAAAATAGGTTCATCCTCTAAATGAATCATCTTAAAATATTTCCTTCAAATCACATTTTCGATTAAATGTATCATGCAACCACATGTTCTATTTGTGGTTTTCATCACTGATGATTTACAAAAAAAAATTAGGAAACAATTAAACATGATTGAAGATCATTAAAACAATAAATTTATAAACTAATCTAAAAACATCATTCAAATATATTTTCTTACCTATTTTTTCATCTTAATATCGAATTGTACATGTGAATTGTATAGCTCGTTTTGTTTTTTGTAGTTTAAAAAAAAGGTTTAAAATTTTTACTGAATTAACTATAAAAAAAGTAATGATGATATAAAATTTATAGATGGAGGGTCCACCATTACTCACATTCAAAGATAAGAATGTTTCATGGATATTTTTAGATGGATTTCTAGTGCCTCCATTGAGTGTACAGGGAACTCATCATTTCCATCATGTTGCACCACCTCCTGCTATCGTCCCTCATCTTTGACGTGTTGGGTTCTATGGTGTAGCGATGTGTGTATTCAAATTTTTTAATCATAAGAACATTGTTTCACTCATAGAAAGATAGAGTCCAGAGACATATACATTCAATTTTACATAGGGGTGGCTGTTACACTCTAGGATGTGTTCATTATGTTAGGTCTCCCCATAGATGGTGCTGTTGTGATGAGTTGAGTCAGTGTTGATTCGTTTGAGATGGTTCATTTATTACTGGGAATTGAAGTCCATGATGATTGAAGGTCCATCCTCAGTAGTCAATTACATATTACATGGATAGACTATCACTTTTCTCATCTAGATGATGATTTTGATGATATCATTATGTTTTGATTTCAATGTGCATATATCTTAAGGCTAATCAGTGGCAGGATATTTCTTGATCATTCAACTACATTTTTATATTTGATATATTTTCCTTTATTGGAGTACTTAGACCATAGAGAGTGCTATAGATGGTGGTTTTCATGTCTTGCATATACATATAGGGAACCATATAGTGAATGAAACAACGATAAGATGTTGATAAAAGGATGTGTTATTATTATACAGATGTGGATATGGTAGCACATCCATCATTTATCTTCACATGCATGTGCGCTATTGTCTGCTGATATTGTAACAGAGTCTTCATGTTGATGATGGTATGTTATTCCTTCCTTCTAATTTCAAAATAAATTATAAAAAATTCTATTATAAAATATAAATATAACAATGTTATCTACATGTGGATTCGGGCACTTAGACATTCAGATACAGCCAGACATGATATCTATGCTTACAAACTTATATGGATAGTCTTCAACTAGAAAATGTAAGTGGTTACTAATCATATAGTAAAATCATTATTTTATATAGTACATGTCTTAATTTATTAATTTATTATTCTTTTTTCATATTTCATGAATTCAATATGTTGAGGCTATCATCCAGAGCCTACAACTATCTTGTACAGTGATGCTTTTTTTCAGCTCATGCATCATTCTTCAAATTCATTTTCATATTGTTGACTGACATAAAACTAATTGTTTTATGGGGAAGTTTGGATTCAATCGTCCCATTTTTACACAGACTAGTCAGTTACCTTTACTTCATTCTCTTAATATGTCAGACAAATGAGACTTTGACTAGAGTAAATATCATCCAGGGTATATTAAGTTGTGGGAGAGACAACATGAGTCCCGATTATGAGGGGCGGGTACTGTATATGAATTTATTCAATTATATGGATTATGCAATCTAGTACTATATGTCCCCAATGGTATTTCTAACATGACACAGTTGGAATTATCATGACATTGAAATAATTATTCCTTCCACTATTGATTTTTTTTGAGTAATATTAATTAACACTATAATTTGTTTTCATAAGATTCTTGTATCACTCATATCCTTAACATCTCTAATTCTGTTGAGGGAGGTGCATTTGACCAGTTATATTTTTATAAATCTATGATAGAGTTTCTTCCTCTCATGGATGAGATTTATCATGGGAATTTCTTTGATTCAATGAAAAATATTGAGGCTGTTGTGAGTTTGATATAGATGTGTCAGGGGGAGATGACCTTGTTATAGATGAATAAGTTTCACATGAGGAGGGATTTCATCATGATCGTAAATATTCTCCTATAGCTCATTTTTCATATGAGGCACAGGCACTGTAACATCCCAGGTAAATAAAGAATAAATTATGTTCATATTTATTAATATTTTCAAATTAAATATTAATTTTACTTTAAAGGGGTTGCTATGTTCGATAGCGTACCCGATAGGCAACAAAGAGTTTCCTTGAAATGTTACGCAGCACACTAGTAATAAAATAATATTATTTTAAATGGTAGTTAACAAGTAGCCGTTGTATTGGAGGGAATAAATAGAAACAACTAAAATATTATTATAAATTCTATTGGACCAAATAAAATTCTTATTTAGAATCGGGACATCAAAATTTAATTTGTGTAAATTTTTGGTATTTTTCCGATAAAGTTCATTTTTTAATGAATGGTGAAAAATGTTGTATTTTAATTCAAAACATCTTTTTAATCTAATTTTCTTATATGATTATATTATATTTTTAATTGGTTTCAAAGTGAAATTAGAATATATTTTTACCATTTAATCCAATAGTGGTCATTGGAATTGATTTCACTTTGAAATTGGACTTAAACTACTGTCAATCTTTTGATACATATTGTTTCCTAAAAACACGCTATTTGTTTTGACAACGAGAATTAATTATTAAATTAATTATTGCAACTTATATGTTTTGAAATTTTTAAAATAGAAATCATTTTTGAATTCATAATATCAAATATATCTTAGGGTGATGATTTGGTATTTTTCTGAAAAACATCAATTTTTGATGAATAGTGAAACAAATAAGTGGTACTTAAAAACTGATTTTTCGTTTAAATGAAATTTTACCACCTCGGTGTTTGGAATTTAAAAAATCCGACATACATGGTTGTAATTAATAATTAAAATTTTGTTCAATGAGATTAAAATAATTTTTTGTTGATTAGTAACTTTTATGTTTTTAATCGCGATTATAAGTAATTATTGTAATTTAAGGTAAAAATAATGTTTTAATATTATGAAATGACCTTGACACATATCCTACCCTTATTGGATGTGTCATTTCCGACCATGAAAAGCCATGTTTCATCTTGGGGACCCCTTGGAGCCACTTTGGAATGAAAATTACATTAAAAACGTTTTATTTAATGTTAAAATAAAAATGTCACAAACATGAGTTGTTTTACTAAAACAATTTTTAAATGGGGTTATACAAGTCATATTTTTTATTATAAATATTCATTAGAAATATAAAAATATTTCCTACATCATGATAGTTTTTTAATAATTTTTAGACATAAAATAAATTAAATTATTTATGACACCATGATGATGCAGCGATTACCTCATTATTTAACGATTTAAATAAAATGAGACGATAATGTAAAATCTAAGACCTACACTAGTAAAAAACTTATTGGATGGGTGGATTTATAACCCTTATAAAATTATACTTCATATTTATAATTGTGGGACCCTTTTTCCCGAAAATCATTTTATGATAAAGTATCTTTTATAACGTTCCAAGAGTACCCCTCCTCTCCTCTTATAAAGGCACCCACCCCTACCACCTTACCCACACCTATCAGGCCTTTGGAACGGCCAAAACCTTCCCATTTTATCTCTCCACATCCCTATCCTCATCCTTGAAACCTATATTTGGGCATAAGTCTTTCCATGGAATCCTTTGAGCTCAAATCAAAAAGAGTTACCCGATTTAAAGGTAGTGTTTTCTCTTGTGTTCTTATGTTTTATTATGCTTCTCCAACCCTCTAAACTCTTTTTATTCCTTTCTTTTGTAACAAAACCATTATATTAAATATACTAGGTTGTTTTTATGGGAATGATTTGAGCTACACTTACACACACCTTCGTCTAATGGTTAAAGAACATACTGTTTCTGTGGTTAGCGATTTTCTACCTCACGAAACGATGATTGTTCAATATTCTTTTAACTCCTTTAATGTTGGACATTAAGATGTCACTATATTTATATATGATATATATTATTTTTATTTTTTCCTTATGCTTCTTTAGTTTTCATTTGTGGCATACCTTTATGGTTTCCATTGTGGGTAAACACGATAATTTAATTTTAGGATGTGTGGACTATCGCCCCCTCAAAGTGATTTGATTAGTTAATGCCATACGTGGGACATATAAAGGATGGAGTTAATTATATTATATATGATATTATACTGGAATTATAATATACCTTTATATCATTATGATTTCACTCCATTAAATATGAAATAGAAATGAAAGTAGAGTTCATGCTTAAGTACGACTTATCATCTCCATGAACTGTGCATTTCATTTCATACCACTAAATGTTATATACTATTGTAAATACATGTATATGCTAGATATATATGATATATATGATATCCAAATCATGAATATCATTCTGGATATAATGAACCTTTGACCACATGAACAACATGTAATTGTAAGAAGTCCACTTTTGAGTTAAGAACCAAATATCGACAAAACAATCATTTTTTTAACTTAAATGATTGCATAATGTATATAACATGGTAATAAGTGATATAATAGGAATAATAATCTTGAAAAATGTTCTTAAGAAAGTAGAAATTAACTTTAGTTTATTATTCAGGAGATTAAAGAGCAATCGAGTCACGTCGGACACGAGGTAAGGGACTTCATCTCAATATTCTTTGATGGAGGAATATTTTGTTTTATAGACAACTTTCTTTTATACGGTGTATAAAACCCTTTGACTTTTAATTTTATACAAAAGGAATATTTTTATATGAATCGTTTTACTAAACGACAAAAAAGAATGTTTCTTTTAACGTACGCAGTGACAACGACCTTTTCTGCCGCCGCGAGTATTATTTTGTCTTTGGCTTCCTCAACATGCCGTAATTTGGTTAAAATGAAATAAATACCATATACTCTTTTATGTATTTTGGTATTTAAAATGGGTTTTTAATGGATTTGTTATGTCAATATATTTAAGTGATTTATTGTGATCAATGTGTGGAAATGTTTTCTTTCCATTATATTTGTTTTATGTCTTATGATTTTATAATGGTACTTGGACATTTGAAAGGTGGTTACATGATAAACCATATGATGGGTGGTTCCGTGAATACCAGGACGGGTGGTTACGTTATAACCTCCAATGCATTGGGTAGGGAAGTCGGCCGTATGGCTATTCCATTAAGTGATATGTGTTGAAGTCGAACCTATGGTTATTCCATTTAAGTATGTTTATTTCCCAAGTTACCTTTATATGTTATGTGTTCTTTATATGGGTTTTATGGTAATATTTTGGTTACAAAAGGGTAAGTATTGATCTTTTATTCAGTGAAGAGTTTTTACTAATTCCTAAAGGTGAAAAGTATTATATTGATAACGTATACATGGTTTACTTGTTGTTTTGAAAAACTAACAGTTTTTATTATTTGTGTTTCCCTCACTGAGCTTTTTATTCTCACCCCAAGTTTTTATTGAAATTTTTTTCACATGACATAATGTGGAATAGTGTCAAGGATTGTATCAAGGGAAAGTCATGTTATATAAAACATGGAACTAGAAATATTTCTTTTTAAGAGTTTTTATTTTATGGAAACTTAGTAGAAGTGTCTACTTTGTAATCTTTTGAGATGTAATAGTTAATATCTAATTATATAAAACTATAAAGCATAAAATATCCTCAATGGGAATTATTCATTTAATTCAATGTTATGTAATGTTTAAGGATAGGGCCTTATAGTTGGTATTAGAGGTAGGTTTAGACAACTTTAAGAGTTAGAAAATTGTTAAATTATAAATTAATTTATGGTATGATTGAAATGATATAGAATTTAAAAAATACCATGTTGCTTCATCTAAGATATATCTTTGTTAAGAATGATTTTTCATAAAAGAAATAGAGCTAATTTCTTGGGAAGGCATACAGAGTAGAATGACTTTCCGAATCAGCAACCAGAGATGGTCGGAATCAGAATTGAGCAGTTTACTGCAGTGATGACTCAGTTGAATCAGGTGATAAATGGTGGTTATGTTTATTGATTATATTTTGGTGCTTTCTAAACGTAAATTGGAGCATGAATGACATTTAAGGGTTATCGTGAAAAACATAAAAGAAAAGAAACTGTATGGAAAATTCAGAAAGTGTGAGTTTTGGTTACAACAAATTTCTTTCCTTGGTCACATTGTTTCAAAAAATTGCATAACTGTTGATCCTTTTAAAACAAAAGTTGTTAAATAATGGCCAAGAACAACAAATTTAACTAAGATCCATAGTTTTCTTGGTTTGGCAGGTTACTACCGAAAGTTTTTTGAAATGTTTTTATTTTTATCCAATCAAATTACTAAGCTAACTCGGTAGGGTGTTAAGTTTATCAGGACAAAAGAATGTGATAATTGTTTTCAGAAGTTGAAAAGAAGATTGGTGAATGCTCCAGTTTTGGCACTTCCTTCTAGGAATGGTGAGTTTGTTATATATAGTGATGCTTCATTGAAAGTACTTGGTTGTGTCGTTATTCATAATGATCAGGTAATTGCATATTCTTCACGTCAGATGAATATTCATGAGGTAAATTACCCTACAAATGACATAGAATTAGCTGATTTTTTTTTGCTCTAAAAATTAGGTGCCATCATTTTTATGGAGTAAAGTATGAAATATATACCGATCACAAAAGTTTAAAGTATATTTTCACTCAGAAATAATTGAACATGAGACAGAGGAGATGGCTAGAATTAGTCAAGGATTGTGATTGTACAATTCATTACCATCCGGGAAAAGAAAATAAAGTGGCTGATGCTTTGAGTCAAAAAAGTAATGCTTTATTAACCATGCTGCGTTGGGAACGAGATCCTTTGGTTTTTGATTTGATGAACTTTGGCATATAAGTTGTTGGTGCATGAAGTTCTTCTGTTTTGTTTCAGGTGTAAGTGAGATCATCTCTATCATACAGAATTAAGCAATCACAGAAGCAAGACAACGAGTTTTAGAAAAAGGTAGAGCTAGTTCAGAAGGGTAAGTTGCCGGAATTTAACATTGATAATGATTGTGTTTTGAGGTTTGGGAAGAGATTATGTGTGCCTAGTGATTCATAGTTGAAGAATGAGTTGTTATGTGAGACTCATAGTTCCCCATTTTCAGTTCATCCTGGCAGTACTAAGATGTATAGAGATCTACGGGTGTATTACTAGTGGGATGGAATGAAAACAGATATTGCTGATTTTACTGTGAAGTATTTGACTTGTCAGGAGGTTAAAGCAGAGCAGCAGTTACCGAAAGGGATGCTTCAGCCTTTACCAGTGCCAGAGTGGAAATGGTAAAATATATCCATGGACATTGTTGTGGGATTACCGATGACATCTCTAGGTAATAATGCAATCTGGGTTATTGTTGATCGCTTGACTAAATCTTCTCATTTCCTTCCTATTCGAGATACTTTCTCTCTATATCAACTTTATCGATTTTATCTTAAAAAGATATTCAAGTTGCATGGAGTTCCCCTATCCATTGTATTTGATCGTGATCCCAGGTTTACTTCTAACTTTTGGAAGGTCGTTCAGAAGTCATTGGGTACTGAATTAAATTTTAGTATAGCTTTTCATCCTCAGTCAAATAGGCAGTCAGAACGAACAATTTAGACACTGGGGAATATGCTACATGCTTGTTAGATGGATTATCATGGATGTTTGGACCAAAATCATTCTTTGGTTGAATTTTCATATAATAACAGTTTTCATTCCAGTATACAGATGGCTCCGTTTGAGGCAATATATGGTAAACGGTGTCGAACACCAGCTTTTTGGGATGAAGTGGGTGAAAGAATGTTGATGGGACCATAATTGGTAGAATAAATGGTAGAAAAAGTTCAGTTGATTTAGAAACAAATGAGAATAGCTCAGAGCAGACAGAAAATTTATGCAGACAACAGGAGGAAGGATCTCCCTTTCTTGGTAGGCGATCATGTTTTTTTTCAAAGTCTCACCGTGGAAAAGTGTAATGTGATTTAGTAAGAAAGGAAAGCTTAGTCCAAGGTTCATTGAACCATATGAAATTCTGGAGAAAGTTGGATCAGTTTCTTACCGAGTGGCTTTACCTCCGAGTTTATCTCAGGTACACAATGTTTTTCATGTTTCGATGTTGATAAAGTATATGCCAGATCCATTTCATGTTTTGAGCCCATAGGTAGTTCATTTGGAAGATAATCTCTCTTATGAAGAACAACCAGTCTAGGTTCTTGACCGAAGAGAGAAAGTGTTGCAAAATAAGGTAATTCACCAGGTAATGGTTTTTTGGAAAAACCATATTGTTGAAGAGGCAACGTGGGAATCTGAAAATGATATGAGGGATAAATACCCCCACTTATTTTGATACGTGAATAAGATTGCGAGGACGCAATTCCCAAATTGGGGGAAGGATTTAACATCCCAGGTAAATAAAGAATAAATAATTTTCATATTTATTAATATTTTCGAATTAAATATTAATTTTACTCTAAAGGGTTTGCTATGTTCGATAGCATACCTGATACACAACAAAGAGTTGCTTTGAAATCTTACGTTGCACACTAGTAATAAAATAATATTATTTTAAATGGTAGTTAACACGTAGCCATGGTATTGGTGGAAATGAATAGAAATAACTAAAATATGATTATATAAGTTTTCTAAATGTTTTTACATTTATCCAATAAAAGATAAAGGCTTAAAATATGAAAAGAATACAATTTTAGGCATATATACCATAATTTTCACTAAAGGCTCACTTATCACCTTTTGATGGTGAACCATCATTAAATATAGTTTTGGTCACTCTTATACATTCTATTTGACCAAATAAAATTTTTCTTTAGAATCGGGACATCAAAATTTACTTTATGTAAATATTTGGTATTTTTCCAATAAAGTTCATTTTTTAATGGATTGTGAAAAATGTTGTATTTTAATTCAAAACCTCTTTTTAATAAAATTTGTTTATATGATTATAATATATTTTGAATTTGTTTTAAATTGAAATTACAATATATTTTTACCATTTAATCCAATAGTGGTCATTGAACTTGATTTCACATTGAAATTGGACTTAAACTAGTGTCAATCTTTTGATACATATTGTTTTATAAAAACAGACAATTTTTTTGACAGCGGGAATTAATTATTAAATTAATTAATGCAACTTATATATTTTTAATTTTGTAAAATAGACATCATTTTTGAATTCAGAATATTAAATATAGCTTAGGGTGATGTTTTGGTATTTTTCTGAAAAACATCAATTTTTGATGAATAGTGAAACCACTAAGTGGTACTTAAAAACAGGTTTTTCGTTTAAATGAAATTTTACAACCTCTGTGTTTTGAATTTCTAAAATCCGACATACATGGTTGTAATTAATAAGTAAAATGTTGTTCAATAAGAATCAATAATTTTTTGGTGAATAGTAACCTTTATGTTTTTAATCGCGATTAGAGGTAATTAGTGTAATTTAAGGTAAAAATAATGTTTTAATAATATGAAATGACCTTTACAAAAGTACTAACCTTATTGTATGTGTCTTGTCTGACCAAGACAATCCATGGGTCAACTTGGGGAGCCCATGGCGCCACTTTGGAAGGAACATTACATTTAAAACTTTTTATTTAATGCTAAAATAAAAATGTCACAAACATGAGTTTTTTACTAAAACAATTTTTAAATGTGGTTCTACATGTCATATTTTTTACATTAAATATTCATTAGAAATAAAAAAATATTTACTACATCATGATTTTTTTTAATTTTTAGACATTAAATAAATTAAATTATTTATGACACCATGATGATGGAACGATTACCTCATTATTTAACGATTGAAATAAAATGAGACGATAATGTAAAATCTAAGACCTAGACTTGTCAAAAACCTTTTTTATTGGTGGATTTAGAACCCTTATCAAATTATTCTCTAAATTTATAATTATGGGATCCTTTTTATCATAAAATCAGTTTATGATAATGTATCTTTTATAACTTTCCAAGAGTTCCCTTCTCTCCCCTTATAAAAGGCCCCCACCTATACCACCTTAACCACACCTCTTATAGCATCCCACCTTTTTATCACATAAACTTTAATTACATTTTACAAAACCGAGGATCCTTAAGGTTTAGTGTCTTGGAAACCAGGAACTTAAAACATGAAAATAACATAAAGAATTATTCTTAAACACTTGAAAGGCTTCTCCTCATGTTCACCCTAAGCTCATTACTGAATCTCATAACCTGGGGACATAAATCAAAAGGAAGGGTGAGCAGAAGGCCCAGTAAGGGAAACAAAAGGAACATTTTACATGTGAACTTGATATACTTCAATAAGGACATGAAAAGAACTTTAAAGCATAAGAATGAAAATCATGAGGCATTTCATAATAAAAATAACATTTTCCATAACTTGAAGATGTGGCTACATCATTTAACATAGACAATCATGAACATATCACCAAGGTCCATCCCCAAGGTGTCATTTGAAAATTACCAAGGTTATTCACCAAGGTATCATGAAAATTGTAATCTCTAGTGGTTACATCATTACCCAATGCATTGGAGCGCTATCAGGGCGCACCCTTAAATTTGCCTTTATTATCATGTGAGCCACATATATCATCATCAAAAATTTCATAAATAACCCATATAGCATAAAATAAATGGGTTTCATTTCATAATCATAACATTTTAAAAACTGCTTTAAGGACATGATCTTTACGGCACTTTAAACCCACGGAAAGGGAAGCGGGTCTCATGTATGTAAATCCCAGAATTTAAAATGGAACATTTTGATATATATGTGAATACCCTTGTAGAAATAATATCTTTGAGTATTCACTTTATAACATAAATTAATTTTTGAGAAAAGAGAGAGGCATTTTGAGGGGAAAATTCTGCAGCATAACGGCTATGTTACAATGTTTTAGAAAACATTGAGAAGAGAGGGGACATGGGTCAAACATTCATAAATGACCCATCAAACAGTAGAGGGACAAAATATAAGGGATTTATGAACATGGTAATGAAATTTGAAAATATACCATATGAAATGAAGAACATGAAAGGAAGAAAACAAAACAAGATTTCTCTTGTGAAAATTCGGCAGCCTAACGGCATCACTTAAACTTCAACAAAATTGAATTGACAAGGTCAAATAGGGTATCTCATCATATGAACATAAGAGTCCAGTATGATAGATATAGAGATCATACCCCAACATAATATAAAGGAACTTGAAAGAATTGACATGAAAGTAGAACTTCAAAACGAGAAGGGTGAAGAACCACTTAAAAATTCGGCAGCCTAACGGCGCCACTTAAGACATCAAAATACTGAATTGAAGAGATCAAATGGGGTCTCTCATCATGTGATCATAAAAGACCAGTATGATAAATATATAGATCATACCCCAACATAATAAAAATGAACTTGAAAGACTTGACATGAAAGTAGAACTTTGAAAAAGAGAGAGGTGAATGAATCCCTTGAAAATTTGGCAGCCTAACGGCGCCACTTAAACTTTCTTAAAACGAAATGATGAGAGTAAGAGGGGGTCTTTCATCATATGAAGATAAAAAGGGCAGTAATAGGAGTATAAAATAACATCCTCCAAAATAAGAACATGGAGCATAAAAGGAATGACATAAAAGAGATCACTTGAAAAGAAAGAGAGGGGTCGGATCCCTTACCTTAAAATGTAACTCTTAAACCTCAAAGGTTGGGACCTTGAGGGCTTGGGGGAACCTTGGGAGGACTCCTTGGGAGGTAATGAGACCAGAACTTCGTTGGGGAAGAGTGGGGAGTCGAATGGATGAGAGGATGGCTTGGTATTTATAGGGAAAGTGAGGGGACAAGGCATTAATGGCAAAGGGACACCTCATTAGTGGTTTTGGCAAAACCATGGGCTTGCCCATGGTATTTGCCCATGGTATTGGCCACTTGGGACACCTCATACCTTATCTCACTATTCATAATTCGAACATATTGATTACAAACTTAATACATCATTTAATGATGTCATTAAACACCCGTAACTTAAAAACTGTATTTTCACTATTCATCAAAAATTCAACTTTCTCAGAATAATCCCAAAATTTAACCTTAACCAAATATCAACGCTCTGATTACAAATATGAACTCCATTTTATAAAAATAATTTTCTATATATTTTTAATTTAATTTTTTAAATAATAACACTATTCATCGAAAATTCATTTTTTCAAAAAAAACCCCAAAAATTACCATAACATAATATCGATGCTCTGAGTTCAAAAATAAAGTCATTTTTATAAAAATAATTTTATAATTATTTTTAATTAAATTTTTAATTAAAAAACACTATTCAACCGAAAAAAACTAATACTTGAATAATAATTAATGAAACCGTTATTTAACTATTTTATTGAATCACATTACTTAATCAAGGTGCCTAGATTATTTTAAAACATTCTTTAAGTGAGATTACTAATCCATTTGGTCATATTACTAATCCTAATCATAAAATCACTATTCATAATTTACTATTCATCAAAAATCAAGTTGATCTTATTAGACTCTAAATTTCGTACTGAACATAATTGTAGAAGACCATTTTTTTGAAAATCATTACACATTTTTAATTATTTAAGGTTTACACAACCATTTTTAAAATATCCTTTTTCTAAAATTCATCAAAAATATGCATACAATATTTATCCGGTCATTTGAAAATTCATAAACATCATCATAAGAAGAAATCCAAATTTTTTATTTAAAAAAAAGGATTACACAAGGCAATTACGGTCTCGTTACATAACCCCTTATAATACCATGATAGGACCTAAGAGTAAGGTGTGCTAGGGTGATAGAATTTTGGGGCGGCTCAGTCAACATTGCCCGAGTAGTAATTTCTATCAGTTTGAACTTCTCGCGAAGGCGATTCCGTTCTAGCTTCACATGATGAAGTTCGGCTTGGATTTGGTCCAGAGCAAAGCCCAATGGTGCTACCTCCTTCCCAATCTCTGTTAGATGGGCTTCGATCGGCCCAAGGCTACTAGGTGAGGCCATCAAATCTTCTTTCTATAATAATTAACCAAGATTACTTAAATTTAGAGACAATAATCAAAACATTTTGTTCACGGTGGTCATATTGACCGATGGTCATATAACACTCAAAAACCAATGGTCTCATTTTATTTATAATCATGTTTATCAAATAAAACATTTTTTTGAGTATAAAAATAACACATGAAATTAGGAAACAAGATTTATTCAAAATTTCGGGTCGTTACAATCTTCCCCCCTTAAGAAATTGCGTCCTCGCAATTTTTTTTTAAATTGGGTTTTGAAATTTCATTGAAAGTCCCACATCGGAAAAAGAGTCAGTAACACCATTACTTTAAAAGAAAGAAAATGAATTACAAAGGCCACCCGAGTTAACCCACACTCGGGTTCCATGTAGGAAAACATGGACATGGAGGAAAAAACAAAGGGTCAGTTCTGAGAGAGAGTGATAGAGAACATGATTAGGAGAAAGTTAACCATGAGAAAATCCCAAACTTATGATGTGTGTAAACGGTCTTTGATTACCTAGTAGGAAACGTAAACCAACAACATTTTTGTTTTACGTTTCTTTTCATAATTTTGAAGATTTCATTTACTACATAGAACAAAAACATAAGAAAATATACCTACCTTCAAGTAGAGTTTCATCCTTTAACAAGTCCCTACCAACACTAATCTTTTCGCCAAATGATGAGAATTCAAAAACACTTGGTCTCATAAAAGCACAAGAATCATCTTCTATAGAATCACATAATCTACAAAAGATTAACTATCTATTTCTTCTATATTTAAACATTATCCCAAAAACAGAAAGGTTAAGGTAAAACAACTCTTCAAAAAGAAATAATCCCATAGGAATAGAACCTACTTTTAAATCTTCAAAGTTCCATGGTACTACCCAATGTTCATCATAGACCACTTAATAAATAACGGTCCTTAAAATTCCTCAAAATAAACCAAACTAAGATTGAAACCCAAATACAAGAAGGATTTGATAACATAGTCTTCCAAAACAACTTCATTGTTCATCTCCAGACAACATCAACCCCTCCTAACATCTTATAACAAAAGTAGCTAACCTAAACATATTTTACCCAAGATAGGTTAATCATTCCCAAAAGTAACCTAAATTACAATAAGTCCACCTTAAATTCA
The DNA here is from genome assembly GCA_963277665.1 of Viscum album. Classification (NCBI taxonomy): domain Eukaryota; kingdom Viridiplantae; phylum Streptophyta; class Magnoliopsida; order Santalales; family Viscaceae; genus Viscum; species Viscum album. The sequence goes on along the minus strand of OY728137.1, from coordinate 440,760,630 downwards.
TCAATTCTTCAAAATATAAGTCAACCTTACTCCTCAATGAAAATACTATAGTAATCTATTTACCTCGATCATATAGGGTCCCCAAAATAGTGAACGCCTTCCAAAATAATAATCATCTTTTAATCCCCTAATCATCTCTGACATATTAATACGGAAATTGTCGCATTTCCTATCACATTGGTTGTTGGGACACATTATTCCATTTCCCACCATTAACTAAGAAGATAAAGTATAATTAGAGGCTTAAATACTTAACCAATAATCATGAAAAGGAACTTAAAGCATATAAGGATAACTTGTAGAAGAAAAGTATACCCTAACTTGTGATCCCCTAGTTTCCCATCTAGGTTATCCATGATCATATATTCTTATGTGAATCTTTATTTTATTTTACCTTTGTTCCTTTAATAATGATTCATACCAAGCTTATGAGTGTACCAACGCATATCCCCCGGGAGTGTCGTAACCAAGAGTGCAGCAAGACCTGTTGTCGTGTACCAGTTCCCGTTCGAGTCTAGCTCAAAGCGGTGTTTTCGAGTTTTACCCCTATGTACATCTGTGCCAGAGCCACCTCTACCTGCTCGTATCCAGACAGGGATGTATTTGCCTGGCAACCCCTTACTCAATACTCACCAAAATACCAGGAAGATTTCCTATATTAAACTTTTCTATAGGGTTCCTCCTAGAGTTTTCATATCCTAATTTCCACAAATAACTAAACCTTCCTTTGATACCAACTATAGCATCCCACATTTTTATCACATAAACTTTAATTACATTTTACAAAACCGAGGATCTTTAAGGTTTAGTGTCTTGGAAACCAGGAACTTAAAACATGAAAACAACATAAAGAATTCTTCTTAAACACTTGAAAGGCTTCTCCTCATGTTCACCCTAAGCTCATTACTGAATCTCATAACCTGGGGACATACATCAAAAGGAAGGGTGAGCAGAAGGCCCAGTAAGGGAAACAAAAGGAACATTTTACATGTGAACTTGATATACTTCAATAAGGACATGAAAATAACTTTAAAGCATAAGAATGAAAATCATGAGGCATTTCATAATAAAAATAACATTTTGCATAAATTGAAGATGTGGCTACATCATTTAACATAGACAATCATGAACATATCACCAAGGTCCATCCCCAAGGTGTCATTTGAAAATTACCAAGGTTATTCACCAAGGTATCATGAAAATTGTAATCTCTAGTGGTTACATCATTACCCAATGCATTGGAGCGCTATCAGGGCGCACCCTTAAATTTGCCTTTATTATCATGTGAGCCACATATATCATCATAAAACATTTCATAAATAACCCATATAGCATAAAATAAATGGGTTTCATTTCATAATCATAACATTTTAAAAACTGCTTTAATGACATGATCTTTACGGCACTTTAAACCCACGGAAAGGGAAGAGGGTCTCATGTATGTAAATCCCAGAATTTAAAATGGAACATTTTGATATATATGTGAATACCCTTGTAGAAATAAGAGCTTTGAGTATTCACTTTATAACATAAAATAATTATTGAGAAAAGAGAGAGGCATTTTGAGGGGAAAATTCTGCAGCATAACGGCTATGTTACAAGGTTTTAGAAAACATTGAGAAGAGAGGGGACATGGGTCAAACATTCATAAATGACCCATAAAACAGTAGAGGGACAAAATATAAGGGATTTATGAACATGGTAATGAAATTTGAACATATACCATATGAAATGAAGAACATGAAAGGAAGAAAACAAAACAAGATTTCTCTTGTGAAAATTCGGCAGCCTAACGGCATCACTTAAACTTCAACAAAATTGAATTGACAAGGTCAAATAGGGTCTCTCATCATATGAACATAAGAGTCCTGTATGATAGATATATAGATCATACCCCAACATAATATAAAGGACCTTGAAAGAATTGACATGAAAGTAGAACTTCAAAACGAGAAGGGTGAAGAACCACTTAAAAATTCGGCAGCCTAACGGCGCCACTTAAGACATCAAAATACTGAATTGAAGAGATAAAATGGGGTCTCTCATCATGTGATCATAAAAGACCAGTATGATAAATATAGAGATCATACCGCAACATAATAAAAATGAACTTGAAAGACTTGACATGAAAGTAGAACTTTGAAAAAGAGAGAGGTGAATGAATCCCTTGAAAATTCGGCAGCCTAACGGCGCCACTTAAAATTTCTTAAAACGAAATGATGAGAGTAAGAGGGGGTCTTTCATCATATGAACATAAAAAGGGCAGTAAGAGGAGTATAAAAGAACATCCTCCAAAATAAGAACATGGAGCATAAAAGGAATGACATAAAAGAGATCACTTGAAAAGAAAGAGAGGGGTCGGATCCCTTACCTTAAAATGTAACTCTTAAACCTCAAAGGTTGGGACCTTGAGGGATTGGGGGAACCTTGGGAGGACTCCTTGGGAGGTAATGAGACCAGAACTTCGTTGGGGAAGAGTGGGGAGTCGAATGGATGAGAGGATGGCTTGGTATTTATAGGGAAAGTGAGGGGACAAGGCATTAATGGAAAAGGGACATCTCATTAGTGGTTTTGGCAAAACCATGGGCTTGCCCATGGTATTTGCCCATGGTATTGGCCACTTGGGACACCTCATACCTTATCTCACTATTCATAATTCGAACATATTGATTACAAACTTAATACATCATTTAATGATGTCATTAAACACCCGTAACTTAAAAACTGTATTTTCACTATTCATAAAAAATTCAACTTTCTCAGAATAATCCCAAAATTTCACCTTAACCAAATATCAACGCTCTGATTACAAATATGAACTCCATTTTATAAAAATAATTTTCTAAATATTTTTAATTTAATTTTTTAAATAATAACACTATTCATCGAAAATTCATTTTTTCAGAAAAAACCCCAAAAATTACCATAACATAATATCGATGCTCTGAGTTCAAAAATAAAGTCATTTTTATAAAAATAATTTTCTAATTATTTTTAATTAAATTTTTAATTAAAAAACACTATTCAACCGAAAAAAAAAACTAATACTTGAATAATAATTAATGAAACTGTTATTTAACTATTTTATTGAATCACATTACTTAATCAAGGTGACTAGATTATTTTAAAACTTTCTTTAAGTGAGATTACTAATCCATTTGGTCATATTACTAATCCTAATCATAAAATCACTATTCATAATTTACTATTCATCAAAAATCAAGTTGATCTTATTAGACTCTAAATTTCGTACTGAACATAATTGTAGAAGACCATTTTTTGAAAATCATTACACATTTTTAATTATTTAAGGTTTACACAACCATTTTTAAAATATCCTTTTTCTAAAATTCATCAAAAATATGCATACAATATTTATCCGGTCATTTGAAAATTCATAAACATCATCATAAGAAGAAATCCAAATTTTTTATTAAAAAAAAGGATTACATAAGGCAATTACGGTCTCGTTACATAACCCCTTATAATACCAGCATAGGACCTAAGAGTAAGGTGTTTTAGGGTGATAGAATTTTGGGGCGGCTCAGTCAACATTTCCCGAGTAGTAATTTCTATCAGTTTGAACTTCTCGCGAAGGCGATTCCGTTCTAGCTTCACATGATGAAGTTCGGCTTGGATTTGGTCCAGAGCAAAGCCCAATGGTGCTACCTCCTTCCCAATCTCTTTTAGATGGGCTTCGATCGGCCCAAGGCTACTAGGTGAGGCCATCAAATCTTCTTTCTATAATAATTAACCAAGATTACTTAAATTTAGAGACAATAATCAAAACATTTTGTTCACGGTGGTCATATTGACCGATGGTCATATAACACTCAAAAACCAATGGTCTCATTTTATTTATAATCATGTTTATCAAATAAAACATTTTTTTTAGTATAAAAACAACACATGAAATTAGGAAACAAGATTTATTCAAAATTTCGGGTCGTTACACCTCTCAAGCCTTTGTCTCGGCAAAACCCTGCCCATTTTATCTCTCCACATACCTCTCCTCATCCTTGAAGCCTCACTTTGGGCAGAAGTCTTTCCAGGGAAGCCTTTGAGCTCAAATCAAAAAGAGTTACCTGATTTGAATGTACTGTTTTCTCCTGTGTTCTTATGTTTTATTTTCCTTCTCCAACCCCCTAAACTCTTTTTATTACTTTATTTTGTAACAAAAAAGGAATATTAAATATAATAGGATGTTTTTATGAGAATTATTCGTGCTACACTTACACACACCTCCGTCTAATGGTTAAAGAACATACTGTTTCAGTGGTTGGTGATTTTCTGCCTCACAAAACGATGATTGTTCAATCTTCTTTTAACATCATTCATGGTAGCCATTAAGATTCCACTCTATTTATGTATGATATATATTATGTTTATGTTATCCTTATGCTTCTGTATTTTTCATTTGTGGCATACATTTATGGTTTACATTGTGTGTAAACACGATAATTTCATTTTAGGAAGTGCGGACTACCGCCCCCTCAATGTGATTTGATTCGTTAATGAAATACATGGGACGTATAAAGGATGGAGTTAATGATATTATATATGATATTATATTGGAATTATAATATACCTTTATATCATTATGATTTCACATCATTAAATATGAAATAGAAATGAAAGTAGCGTTTATGTGTACGTACGGCTTACCGTCTCCATGAACAGTGCATTTCATTTCTTACCACTAAATGTTATATACTATTGTAAATAAATGTTTATTCTGGATATATATGATATATATGATATCGAAATCATGAATATCATTCTGGATATAATGATACATTGACCACATGAAAAACATGTAATTTTAAGAAGTCCACTTTCGACTTAGGAACCAAATATCGACAAAACAAACATTTTTTTATCTTAAATGATTACATGATGTTTATAAAATGGTAATAAGTGATATAAAAGGAATAATAAGATTTAAAAAGGTTACTAAGAAAGTATAAATTAACATTAGTTTATTATTCATGAGATTAAAGAGAAATCGAGTCGCGTTGGACATGAGGTAAGGGACTTCATCTCAATCTCATTTCATTGAGGCATATTTTGTTTTATACACAACTTTCTTTTATACGGTGTATAAACCCCTTTGACTTTTAATTTTATTCAATAGGAGTCTTTTTATATGAAGCGTTTTACTAAACAAAAAAAAGGAATGTTTCTTTTAACATACGCGGTGACAACGAGCTTTTCCACCGCCGCGAGTATTATTTGGTCTTTGGCTTCCTCAACTAGCCGTAAAGTTTTTGAAATTAAATAAATTCCATATAATCTTTTATGTATTTTGTTATTGAAAACTGTTTTTATAATGGATTTTTTATGTCAATATATTTATGTGAAGTATTGTGATCAAAGTGTGGAAATGTTTTCTTTCCATTATATTTGTTTTATGTCTTATTATTTTATAATGGTACTCGGACATTTGACGGGTGGTTACATAATAAACCATATGAAGGGTGGTGCGGTGAATACCAGGATGGGTGGTTACGTTATAACCTCCAATGCATTGGGTATGGAAGTCGTCCGTATGGATATTCCATTAAGTGATGTGTGTGAAAGTCGACCGTATGGTTATTCCATTTAAGTATGTTTATGTCCCATGTTACCTTTATATGTTATGTGTTCTTTATATGAGTTTTATGGTAATCTTTTGGTTACAAAAGGGTAAGTTTTAACCTTTTATTTAGTGAGGAGTTTTTACTACTTCATAAAGGTGAAAAGTATTACTTTGATAAAGTATACATGGTTTAATTGTTGTTTTGAAAAACTAGCAGTTTTCATTCTTTGTGTTTCCCTTACTGAGATTTTTATGCTCACCACACGTTTTTTTGAAATGTTTTTCATAGGACTTAATGTGGAATAGTTTCAAGGATGGGATCAAGGGAATGTCATGCTATACAAAACATGGGACTAGACATGTTTTGTTTTAATAGTTTTTATTTTATGGAAACATAGTAGAAGTGTCTAATTTGTAATCTTTTGAGATGTAATAGTTAAGATCCTATTCTATAAAACTCTAAACCCGAAAATATCTTCAATGGGAATTATTCATTTAATTCAATGTTAGGTAATGTTTAAGGTTGTGGCCTTATAGGCACTGTTAGGGTCTGTTAGCATGCCCAATTTTGTTCTGGAGATTGATGTTGACTGGTCTGTGTTACATTCTGTGTTAACCTTTGATCCATAGATATCTACATCACAACAACCATCTCATTCAAATGTTGGCAAGAGTTCCATCCAAAAAACACTATACTTAGAGGTATGATAGGTATAAGTTGTGATATTCTACATCCATCGCCTTCCACACAGGATGATGTCGAGGTGGGTGCTAGAGATGATATATAAGAGCAGCGTATGCCAGAATAGATACATAGATAGACACAGAATGGACAAATTTTATATACATCTGGTTGTGACATAGAGGATCATCCATACCACATTCCTAGAATAGATAGATACAAGTTATATGTTTTTAAAATAATTATTTATACATTTTTTTAAAAACATACTAATATATTACATAATGGTGCATAAATAAATTAATTTATACAATTGTAAATTCATAAAAATGTTTTTTAAAAAATAATAATCATTAATATTAATAACTACAGTAGTAATAATAATGCAGTTGGGGTGGTGGATGAGTGGTAAACCTCGTAAGCCTGCATAAAAAGGGCCCATGTTCAAAATCGGGTAGGGGCGATCTCCCTAAGTACTATAGTAGCACTGTAGTGATATTGTAGTAGTGTAGAAATATAGAAGTGGTGGCACAGTAGCTGCGGTGGGTACTATAGAATGTAATATAGTGGTGAGAGTATTATATCAGGTATTGTAACAGAATGATTATTGTGGAAACACTTTTTGTAGGAGGGTCCTTTAAGCCAAAAATGGGATTTTAGTCCAAGAATTAGGGATTTCATACCCTAGGGCCTTTGTTACATGTTCATGGGAAACATGGCCTTAAGCCTATGGGATATGTAATGGGTCTCCATCTACCTAGATTAAAATTGGACTTTGCTTTCATAATGAAAAGAGGCTTTGGGTCCAACTTCTAAAAAACAATATTGGTAATATTGATATTTAATATTTGTTATTTATATTAATACTACTTCTTATTATTATCTATATTATGTATAATAAAAAATATTCTTAAATTCATTTTTAAATAATAATATTATTATTTTTTTGAATTCAATAAATATTATTAATATTTAATAATTAATTATAGATGATTATTTATTATACATAATATGGATTATTATACTAAGTATTAATATAATATGTAATCATATTAAATTAATTATTTAATATAAATAATATTATTGTGTTCAATTCTATAAATGTTATTAATATTAATAATAAATATTATCTCATTTCATATTTAAGTAATTAATTAAAAATATATCATAATATATTAAGAATAATATAATTATTAACTAGCAAATATTTTTTTAAATACAAATTAATTTATTTACATTATTATACAATAAGTATTACCTATAATGCTATTAATTATATTAATATTACATTAATATATTATTTATTAATAATAAATAATACTATTGATAATTTATAATTAGTTTACGTATAAAAAAATTTCTAATAATTATTAAAATAACAAAATTAACAAAGATTTATAATTAAAATCTTATAAGAATAATATAATTATTAACTAGTAGATAAGTTTCTAAATAAAAAATATTTTATTTACATTATTATATAATAAATATTAGTTATAATTCTATTAAATATATTAATAATATAATTATTTATTAACAATCAATAACAAATAATACAATTGATAATTATTAAAAAAATTACATATTGATATTTTATTAATAATTATATCAACAAAAAATAACTATTATTTATAAATAAAATCTTATAAATATTAATTTGTATTCTTTATTAATTAATAACATAATAATATTATATTATTTAATAATAAATAATATAATTGATTATTGATAAATATATTATTTAGTAACGAATTCTTAATATTTTATATTAAAAAAATTAACAAATATTTATAAGTAATATTCATAGAAATTAATATTAACAAAAAATATTGTATTATTAATAAGATAAATAAATTGTTAATAATATATATATATAAGGAAGCATGAATGGGGTTCATGCCAAATGAACATTATTCATGGTTCTTGGAATCCATTTTTTAAAATAAATAATATCGAATCTAGTTTTAAAAAAAATAACCCATTAGAAATCCATTCTACACTATCCTCAAGAAGCTAGACCTCTTTCTGGGCTTATTGCACAAGTCTCGTGTCCTTCTTATCACCAATGCACCATACATGTTTTTTCCTTCTTTTCAGATATTAATTAATTTCTAAATCTAATATCATATTTTCCAACGTTTTACGATAGTAATTCTAACCTTCAATGCCTCTTATTTTTAAAACATAAAACAATCGACGCCTCCTATAAATTTCAACTGTGTCTGTTCATCCTTTCTAGTTGAGGATCTTGGCGTGGGGGTGGAGGGTAAACAGACTTGCATAGCATCTGAAATTGTTTTTGAGATCCTTAGTTGGGTGACCTTAGAAACCTTAAGGATGTACAAGATGGTGTGAAAGCAATGGAAACGCATGACCCATGGGACCGACTATATTGACCAACACATGCTTCGATCCAAAATTATTTCTGGATATCTTGTTAAAGCTCACACCCCAACAATTATATACTCTCTCTTTTAGAGTAATGGAGGAACAAGGATAAAGAGATATTATCTTGGATTTTGTACCCCCAAAGTCATCATTTGGAGTCTTCCAACCAAGGCCTCCTATTCATCTACTACTGAAGCCGAGGGGCATGATAAAGATATCCAACTGCCTAGCATTTTTTTCAATGGTGGTGCACAAACCTCACCTCACATGGACTTCCATTTTGGCTAGTGAACATTCTACATGTGCAGCCTATGTTCCATTGGAAACCGTGGGAGAAGTCTATGGTATGTGAGATATTAGTGGGAGATGTGTGATATTTTACATGTCCCACCAAATCTATAAAAGGAGTGCTTGGGGAGCCTTCTAGAAATCAGACCATCTAGGCTAGAGAGCTACATTGTATTTGAGAGCCAAGAGTGCTCCATGTGAGAGAGAGAGATAGGTGTAGAGAAGAATTTGTGGTAACCATTATTCATGTTGAAATAAATACCATTTTATTCCTCTATTATTTAATATTGGTGATCAGTGAATCACAACAAGTGGTATCAGTGCTATTTCTAATGAAATGGTGGTGCGTAGTGGAGTTTTTTTCTGGTGACCAGAAAATTCAAGTCTCATGGAATCCTTTCTTGAATCCATATTCTGAAAGTAAATGTTTAAGCACTTCCAATGACACAAATTACATACAAAACATAGCTAAAACAAGCTCCATAGAATCGGTAAAAGTTTGGTCAAAGATTGGGTGCTATAGTACACCTCTATAGAGAAGAAGGTATAGTTCAGGTGTGGGATAAAAATTTAGTCAGTTTCTAGCAGCTACTCCTACACACCACATTAGTGCCACTTCATAAAAATATCATGGTCATTGACACCAATTTGTTCATATCTTGATTAATCGGTGTCAGATTTTGATGATCCATGAGTCAATTCCATCATTTTCGATTATTATGGATGCAAAGGTGAGCACTATTGTTTCAAATTATGTTACCATTTTTACAAAATTTAAATTAAATAGAGGGACCATCCACAAGAGGGGTGATCATGTTGAATTCTTCAAACTACTCTATTTGGAAGTCTCTAATGGAAGATCTATTTAATGTGAAATATATTTTTTAACCCATTTAGAACAATGGAGTCAACCCTCATGCCACCAATGAGGTAAAATTGAAGGAGAAGAATAAGAAGATGATTTGTCAAATAATCCCATGGATTAATCATATTGTCTACCACCATGTTGCACAACAGACCGATGCGTATGAACTTTGGATGAAGATGGATAATATATAACAGCCAAAGACTTCTTGAAATATGAACCTCTTCTGATGTAGTTGATGAATCATCGACTATAGAGTGCAAGCTCTATATCTGAAGACACCAGTGAGTTCCAAAACATGGTAAATCAATTAGTGGATGTAGGTAAGACTCTAATTATTGAATATCAAGAAATCCACTTACTCTACACACTTCCTGATAGTTGGGATAAGCTTTTCATATCACATAGAAACACGGTTTTCGGTGGAAAACTTACAATAGAAATGGTAAAGGAGGCATTGTTCAATGAGGAGGCCTAAAGATAGGATTTTATTTACAATAAAAAACAATATATTATCCTAGATATGTGAGGGAGAAAACAAGGATGAGGTCATGAGAAGGAAGTAGGGCCAAAAAAGAGTAGAGGAAGGTACAAAGATGGATGGAGGAAAACCTGAAAAGGCTACCATTATGGTATAAAGGGACACGTAAATAATAATTACAAAGAATTTCTATAAAAAAGGACTAGAGTAGCAACTAGAAATGAAGAAATGGAAACACGTAGGTGATCTTCATCGGATATTTTTTTCTTTTCTCCAATGATGAAGAAGAGACATTCTATCATATATTTGGCTGAGATATATAATGGGTGGTTGATACTGCATCATCGTACCACATCACTCTGAAACATGATTATTTCTGGACTTATCCAGTTGGTTACATTGGTGTAGTCAAGATGGGAAATACCAATTCGGAAGAGATTGTTGGTATGGGTGATATCCATGTCAAGAAGAATGTTTGACACACATTAACCCTAAAGGATGTTCTACATGTTCCAAACCATTGAATAAACTTCTATGACAACATCTTCATCAATTCAATATGGAAGAACACAAAAGTATACTTCGTCATCACCTATTGACACATATGTGGTGTTTTGTACAGAAATCATGTGAAGATATGTGTAGACACCCTAAACACCCTGGAAGGAGATATTTAATCTAATATGTGGCATAGGTTACTCGGACACAAGAAGTATATAATTATTAACAAGGATGCATCACTTGATCCTTGTAAATAGTACTTGTATGGAAAACAGTACAGAGTCTCACTTAATATTGTTTCATCAAGGAGATATGGGTTGTTGGATCTGGTGCACTATGTTGTACGTGGAACCAGGGAGGTGGATTCCATGGGAGGTAAGAAATATTTATTATTCTTTATTTATGATGCATCTTGAAGGGTGTGGGTGGTATTATTATGGATGAAGGAGTATTGAACTAAATTAAGATGTTCAAAGCCATGGTGGATCATGAAATTAGAAGGAAGAGGAAGAATCCTCATTCAGAAAATGAATAAGAGTACACATATATGTAATTTGATCCCAATTGCAGGATTCAAGGCATCCGACATGAGAGGATGGCCCCACACACCCCACAACAAAACAGAGATGCAAAAAGGATAAATAGAACTATTGTGGAGAAGGTCAAAAGTATGCTGATGTTATCTATGATACCTAAGAAATTTTTTGGATAAGATATTCATGTTTCATACTACCTCATCAAAAGATCACTATTGGTCCCACTAAATTTTGATATTCCACAGAAGAGATGGTATTGTAAACATCCATCTTATTCTCATTTACATGTTTTTGGATGTTTTTAATTTTCATGTGAATTTAGGGAGTTCAGTAAGAATCTAGAAGAGATATCTACTCTGTGAATCTTCGTCTACTATGGAGATAAAGAGTTTAGATACAATCTTTGGGGCCCAAAGGAGAAGAAGATGATCAAAATCAAATATTTTGTATTCCATGAGAACCAGAAGATTGAGGGCATTAAATAACCAAAAATTTATTGAAGTAAAATTATAAAGGAATAAATTCATGATCCAAAACCTATATAATAACCACCTATTAATGAAGAAGAGGAGGTGCAAGAAGAATCATCGATAGCGGACCAGGAGCTAGTAGAAGAGGATATTGAGTAGGGGAGACTCAATACTCTCCAAAAGAACTTGAAAACCCATTAAAGGATCTAGGTGATTTGTACCTCCTGAACCTAACATTTCACAGGTTTGAATATATTCATGTGGAAGGATTTCATAGACAAAATATTTGGAGTTAGAGTACCTATTACTAACTAATCATGGGTATCCAGAAGGATACTAGGAAGTAGTGTCTCATCCAAAACAACTGAAGTGGATGCATGCAATGGACGATGAGATTGAGTATTTGATGAAGATCCAAACATATTATTTGATGGAGATACCCAATGGTAAGAAGGAACAAAAAGAAAAATGGGGTTTTAGGCTGAAGAAGGTTGGCATAAAAAGGAGGAAAAGAACCAACTCGATTAGTTTTCAAGGGATTACTTCAGGAGAAAGGAGTTTAATTTGATGAGATATTTTCACCCATTATGGAGATGACTTCAATCCAATTTATTTTCAGATTGGTATATAACATGTACATAAAGATTGAAAAGATGGATGTGAGGACAAAATTTCTTCGCAGTGACATCCTCAAGGAGATCTATATGATGCGTCCTGAGAGTTTTGATGTTTTTTGACAAGAAAACTTCACCTTCAAATTAAATAAGATCTTGTATAGACATAAACATGCTCTTAGACAGTGATATAAGAAGTTTCTCTCATTCATGGTGATTCATGGATACAAGCACCCATAAGAGGACCAGTGTGTTTACATCCAGAGATTTCAGGATGGTATCTTTGTTTCTCTTCTACTTTCTGTGGATGACATGTTGATCATTGGAAAGGATGAAGTCAAGATCATCTATTTGAAGAAGGTGTTATTCATGAATTTTTTATGAAGGAATTGGGTGTGTCTTGATAGATATTGGGGGTTCAAATCATTCATGATAGAAATTATAGGTTGTAATGGTTATCTCATGAGAAGTGCATTGAATGTGTTCTGAAATATTTGAACATGGACAAATCCAAAACAGTGTGCATTCTTCTTCTCCTCCATATGAATTTTATCAAGAGTTCATGTATTTCAACCAAGGAAGAAATTGAGGAATTGAAGATGATACCATACTCCTCAGTGGTTGGAATCTTGATGAACACTATGATGAGTCTGAGACCTGACATTTCCCATGAAGTGGAGATCATGATCTGATTTCACTTCAATCCATAGAAGCAGCACTAGGATGCTGTCAAATAAATTATAAGGTATCTTAAAGTTACTTCAAAATTATATTTATTCAATAGGGGAGATGAACCGCTCTTGGAGGTTTATAGAGATGCAAATATGGCCAGAGATCCCGATAATAGAAATTCTACATCAGGATACATCTATATTTTTGCAGGAGGAGTTTTATCATAGTAGTCATTGTTGAAAAAGTGTGTTGTTTCATACATGATGGAAACAGAGTACTTTATTGATTTAGAATATGGAAAACCGATGTTGGGGCTAAGGAATTTTCTCTCGGACCTCAGATTCATCTAGAAGGAGTACAAGGTTAATTGCAATAGTCAATGTTTTTTTTGACTTGATCAAGAACTCTATATACCATTCCAGACGAAGAATATTGATATTCACTATCATTGGATATGTGAAGTGATGTATCAACAGATGTTTTGATTTGTGAAGATCCACATGAAAGAGAACCCAGATGATATATTGACAAAGGTGGTTTCTCATGAAAAGCTAGACCTTTGTAGATTCTCTAGCGAATTACAGCGGGAGGGGGATAATTTATAGAGATATATTGTTGCCCGCCATTTCTATAAAATTTAGTGAACCAACCTCACCTCCCATGGACTTCCATGTTTTTTGTATCACATTATACATGTTCAACTTATGTTCCTTTTGAATACATGGGATAAGTCTATGGTAGGAGAGATATTGGTTGGATTTGTGTCAAATTTTACTCCTACCACTATGGATATGAAAGGAGGGCTTGGGTAGCCTTCCAGCAGTTTGATCATCTGTGCCAGATATCTCCATTGAATTTGAGAGCTAGGAGAGCTCCATGTGAGATTGATAGGTATTCAGAAGAAGTTTTGGTAACCTTAATTTGAGTTGAAATAAATCCCATTTTTATTCTTTAATTCTTTGTTCTTTGTGATCTTCAAATCACAAGCATTCCATCACTTTTGCATCTACAAACCTACCCACAAACAATTTCAACGCATCCCAACCCCAAACAAGATTTTAGTCTTATTGAGCATGTGGGGATACTCATAATCACCTCCCATATTCTTCAATACAAAATCATACACTGGTGAGATTTTATGTTTCTTATATTAATAATAACAACAATTTACTAAAATTGGTATATTGATAAACTATGTCTCAATTTACCCATGAAATTAGATAGGCTTATTTTTTTATGTAATTGAGATGACATGATATTTTATTGAGAGAAACTTCCATGCACATTGATGTGTTTGACTTTGAGGAATGGGAATGGAAGTAAAAAAGATGACTTTGAGTTTATAGATTTGTGAGTAATGGAGTTTGGCTTTCTTATGGTGATTTGGGGGGTATTCCACTAGATTATTCTAGAAAAAATTAATATTCTAAACATCGAAACCCATAGTGAGAGATCGGGCCACTAAGAGATGTTGTAAGCGATTTGTGGATATTATGTCATATTTAAGGTGGGGAGCATGCTAGCGGTTGTTACAGGGATGTTGGGGGTGGTCTGAAAATCAGAGGAAGGAGACTTGCTGAGGGAAGAGTGGGTGGAGGAGGAGACATGAAGGGTATGGAGAAATTGGGGTAGATCTCATGGTAGAACACCACATGGTGGGGTATGTTTGGACCCCTACCATTGAATTTTCACTAGTCATCTAGGATGATCAGTTTACGGTTTTTCTATAACTGGGTGCCCTATGAGGAGTCATACCTACCTAAATGGACTGAAGCCTTGAATTTTTATTTAACCAGTGTTGAAATTGTTTTATTTAAGATTAATTATTTTCTTGATGGATTTTAATTTTAACACACACACAAAGAAAAAATAATTTAATTCCATCCCAATTTTAAATGACTCATCAATAACATTTAATTAGATCTAATAATTTATCTAGCACCAGTGTGAGACAATTCATGAAACTACATAATGTTTCTAATACATTCATTTTTCTATTTAATGTATAATATATATATTGTTTTATACTCACAATGAATAATGATTTTATGTAACCAGTCCTCATGTGTATAATTTGACTATTGATTTTTAAGACATTACATGTATATTATTAATATAAATGTTGTGATCATCTTCCCAATGGTTCTTCTAGACCATTTTAAATATGTTTTATGATGATAAATATTTATTTCAATTAACATACCTAGAATATGATATATACTCATTGAAAAATAATAATACACATGACCATTTAATAGATTCATCTGTTATATAATATTTAAATGGTGTCACATGGCATGTGGGTGGACCCAAATTTATATTTCATAATTTCTATGTTATAAAACTATTAAAAATTAACTTTCAATATAAGTGATATAAATAATTATCTAAAAAAATAATAATCCATGGTAAATTATTCTACTAGGGAAGTAATAATGAAATAATGATAATGCATAATTCTCTAAAAAGTAATGATTTAGTATACCAACATCCATTAAATAAATTTATCAATCTCCCCATTATGGATCCCATTTTTATCACTAAATTTATGTTCATGTATACTTGTATCAATGCCGCTTAGGAGATGGTGCAATGGTGAAGTAGAAAGGCCAAAACACATTATTCATTGGGAGGTTCATGGTTTGAATCTTCGGAGTCTCCATTCAGGGGTGAACCTCTCCCCTAGGATCCACTTGTCTTACCAAGTCACCTGGTTCCTGACTGGGTGGGAAAAATGAGGTGCAACCCACCCATGCTGACGGATTGCTATGTCAAACAATTGTTGATTAGGTTGTTACCCTCTAGGACTCCCTACCATCTCGGTTGGCTATGGCTCTTTCTTGGGTGGGGATCTCTCTAGAGTGATCCCTTTGTGGGTAGGGGGTTCCTTTGTGTGGAGGTTTTGAAAAGGACACACAAGGGGATTCCCTTTAAAAAATAATTTATACTAGTATCAATATTTATCATTATAATTGATCCTTAATGTCATAAATGATCATTTCGTGTATTTAATGTTTCAAGATCCCTAAACTTCTGGTTTTCTATAATTATTTCAATTGTAAATAAAAAAAATTAGGATCAGTTTTTATCTATTTTGAATGCTTGTTATATATAGGGATATTTAAAACCTCATTTTTTTCAATGTCTCTATATGATATCCATTTTCAAGAATATCATTGATGTTTAATATATTTCATTGAGACTTGAGAAAAAACAAAACATTATTTATTATATATTTTGTTCTATCGGGTAGGAATATATTCACGCTTATAAATCCTATCATTAATATTAACAACCGATAAATGTAAATACAGGATCATATACTTACTCTTCAAGATTTGTGACTAATAATAACCAAAATTTGATAACACATGATAAATCATATTTTGTTAATATTTCTTATATTAGACCAAAAATTGATAGATGGGAAATATTTTACAACATAATTTCAAAAGACACTATTTTCATATCATCCTTTTGGGATGAACTATTTTATAAATAATCATAAAAATCATAGTTCTATTTAAATATGTATCATCATAAAACATATTCTTGTGGTTATATTATTATAATTTTTATAATCAAATAAGGCACATTGATCAATTAAAAAATATCATATTCACCATGTAATTTATATAAAATAAAATTATGTATATTATCATTCACATTATAGAATGAAATAAAATAGTTTGATCAGGTTTATGGTGTTTTCAAGAAAATAACATGAATATTAAATTCAACATTTTTATCTATATAGGAAATATGAATATCTATAAAATAACATAAATTGGTTTTACATAAAATAAATAAGAGGAAAGGAATAAAAAATACAATGTTTATTTAAAAATACAAAAAAATATCATATTTTTCATGATAATTTATACATCATAATAATGATTGAAACTTTTATGTTTTAAAATTAGTAGGTGTCAAATTTTATTATTTCATCCTTTCATGATCACTGAAGTTCACTTTTGTGAACAAAACGGATGTGATGTTTATCATTTGGTCACTTCAGGTGGCGATGATTAATTTTTCATTTAATGAATGAGATTGATTTCAACATCAACCACAATAATTATAAACACTGTTTTAATAATAATAATAACAATTCAATTTAGGGAATTTGAAAATGGTGAGTCTTTACTTCTCTTCAAGAGCTTATTATTTTTCCAGCAACAAAATATTAGGAAAATAATTTATGTATTTTTTAAATATTATCAACAGGGGGAATAAATAAAACAATATATGATATTCAGAGGTAATGAATTATCATACATCAATTATAGTGATGAAAATAATTTCATCACGATTCATAATGAATAGAAGAAAATAATGTTGATAACTTGTTATAAAAATGATTGACGTTGAAACTGCAGGGAATTTAAAAATAAAAAAAAACATTTGATCGATTATATGTAAATTTTATCATTGACAAAACATACATAAAAAAATTGGTATGGTGATGGAAACCAAAAAAGGTAATTTAAAATAAGTAGGGAACAAGTATTGACAAAATATTTAGGGTCTAATGTTTTAACTTCCATTAACATAATAATATATATACATATGGTACATAGAGGTTGTAATCAATGGTCAAGATTAATCCTTTTTATCTAAGAATGATCCAACAGCTAAGATCAACGCCATGAGATAGAGTTTTGGAGGTGAATGGACATGGTAATAACTTCCATTGGGATAATAACCCATGAGTATCACCATTGATGGAAATTATAACAATATATATTTATTTCATAACAATAAATGAATTATATATTTATTAACTAAGGTGAAAACTTGCATTGAATCAAATCATTCAAGGCAGGGGTCCAAAACCCCTATCATATGATTTTTGGGGTTTTCATAAATAAAACCAAGATAGTTCAATTTAATATAGTTGGTTCGACTTGTCTCATCTAGGATTAATAACTATGGAAGAAGAAAGATGTGTCGAATTGAGTATTTGAAAATATCCACATAAGTATAAAAAACTATACCTATATGAATTGAAGACATGCCATCGTCGGGGGCTACAAAAAGTCACCATTTTCATAAATATTTTATCACTAAAAACATTAAAATCATGTCACATAAAATAATATGATTCATTAACTTGACCAAACCTCCCTTCAAATATTTAATGAACCATGAATAATGAATACTTTTTCGTAAATATTCTTATTGTATTTCAATTAAAAACTCAAAAATAAAATGAGTTAATAAATTTAATTCTAATTATTCTAAACATGAATAACATTAAATTTATTTAATTTATTTTGATCGTTCACACTTGGACATTACCTGACCCTCATTGGGGGTCCACCATGTCCTCGACCCGACTTCACCAAAATTAGCCAAACTTTTGAATATGATTAGTGGTTTTCCCACTATGTCCATATATTGATTGTAGTGAGTTATACACATACATGAGAATTGGTTTTTAGAAGAACATTAAGGACTCTAAAGATATATATTCAGGTCATAATATAAAAAACATATCTTATGAATATACATTATATTATATTATATATTTGTTACTTGTTATCTTATAAAGAAGTATTCTTATATTTGTTCCATCATCCTTCCATTATTTATTTTTTATATGATTATCCATAAAATATAGAATTAACTTCTTCTATCATGGTCATATGTTTAATTAATGAACTACCAACTCAGTGAACTAGGCTCAAGATATTGTTTCCTATACCCAAAAGCAAAAATCATGTCTTGGTTATTCAATCAATGTCATATCATTAATGTCAAATTTGATCCAGGATTCCTTACCACAAACATACACTTTCATGTTTTCCATCATGTACAAAAAACATTGATCAATGATATACATTAATAATAAGTATGGAAACCAATATTCATGTTCATAAATAGAAATAACCAATACCGATCAAAACATATGGTGTTCGTATTAGTAGGTTAGCCCTCGAGATCTCGTATACTCAAGATCAAAAACTGAAAACATTATGAGAAGAAGTCTTAATGCTTATGTGGTCCTGACACCTGATAGTCAAACTTTATCTATGTCCCTTCATAATGACATATCTAGACCGCATGACACATATTTAAGATTACTATCATAATATCATTAGGATTTCATTAATGTTGAAATCTTATATAACATTTCAATATGACATGTATTCTTAGATTATTACAATATATATAGTACATGAAAAATTAATATAAATATCACATTAAGTGAAACACAAGAATATATCAAATTGTGTACATGTGATGGTAATAAATGTACACATTCAAGGTTGATCTAGGGAACCCCATATCAAAACAAATAAGACAAAATCAAGGAGAAATAAATGAGGTGAAATGGGAGATACACACTTCAACGTAGTCTTTGTACTTATTTTTATCACAAAAGATGATGTCTCGATCTTGGATTTCTGAATAAAATAATTTATTAATTTATTTTTATATAATTTTATTTTAAAATAATTTTATCCTAAATAAATTTAATATAAATATTTTAAACTATTCCGCTAATTTATTTTAATTAATCAAATTATTTATTAAATTTTTTAATTAATCTATTTATTTTTAAAATAATAAAATAATTTATTTTAAATTTTTCTCATGTTATTTATTTTAAACATATCGAAATTTATTATTCAAATATCAATTCAAATACGAGGGGAGATTTTTTTTATGATGATCGATATTGAGTAATTTTAAAAACTAACATTGATTATTTAATATTCAAAACAAATAAGTTTCTTGGTGGAATATTTATTAAAATAATATTTTTAAGGAAGGAATTAGTGTAGAAAAAATGGAATATTTTTTCTTTAGGATAGTTCTTACATATATATTTTTTATACCAAATGCCACGATCATGAATATGCCTTTATGAAGAAAATATTTCCTTAAATTATTTTTATGTAACATTAAATCAAATTCCATTAATTTAAATATTTTAAAACATTAAGGAAGTTTACATTAAATATATTATTTATTTATTTTAAAATTTTAATTCAACTTACATATTTCAAAAAATCAAATTTAATATTTTAATTTTTATTCATGTTATATTTAAAAATAAGTTAGTAAAATATTTTATTAAAATGTTTATTTGAAAATGAAATTCATTTATTTTAAATTTTTTATCAAGGTTATTTACTTTACAACATTAATATAATTCAATTGAAGTTATTTAAATATTTTATTCAAGTTATATAGTTTAAATAGTCAAAGTATGTACTTTTTTATTTGTGTTATTTATTAATTAAAAAAAATTTATTCAAATTATTTTTTTTATTCAGGGTATTCATTTAATATATTTTATTCATCTTTTTTATTCTTCATTTTTAATGCAACACCCTGACTGACCCATTTCACTCTTCAATAATCATTCAGGAGTGATACATGACCTGTGGCATGCCTCCCAATACAATAGAGGATCTCAAATAATAGCGAGGGTCTATGGTGATACCATAGAGAGGCTATACTCTCATATGAGTGTGAGAAAACGACAAAAAAATTCCAAATAATATCAATAATAATAACCAATTTGAATACATGGAAGGACAACAAAACCATTCCATAATAAATTAAAAATTATGACATACAAGTATACAGATACATCTAGTTTCCCATTGTGATGATCCAATATAAGAAATAAAAGAATAAAATAAAATACATTGGGGGATATAATGATATCCCTAAGCCTCACCACAATCCCAGTCTACAAATATCATTGAGTTGTTCTATCTTGATCAAACAACATTGGGCCGCTGCCCTACCTGAAACTACAAACAATGAGGTCCACTCAGGTACCCATGTGTCATGTCTAGAGGACCAGTGTGTGAGTATAACTCAGTAGGTAACCACTAATGGAATCCCTATCATAGCCAATATATATCTTTTATGCACAAGTTATTTTCTATGAATAAATAAACAATTACTGAAAACAAATAAATTAACCACCATCGATCCTCAGGTTCTAAACTGACACCGGAGATCTACTATACCAACTTTGTCTAGTGCCATAGTGTCTCTAAGAACAAGTAACCACCAGGGGAAACATACCCTTACCTATAACATAAAAATTCACCCAAGGGAAATATAGACATCCCTAGAATCAAAACAAGACATAAACATGGTGGGTTGCATCCCATACCTATAAACATATATCCATCCCCTTGGTAGATTATATCCCCAACCTAGATCCACATATGCTCCCTCCGGGGGGCTCACAATCCCTACCCAAAACCACATATCATCCAAGTGGCATCCATCATCCCCAATACCATAATCAATTTAACCAACCATCGCTAAAATTATGTCCCACACATGGGGGTTTAGACCCTCCATCCTAGAAACCTCATATCATATATCACATTTTACCATTCATTTTAATTTTTTTTATAAGTTTTAATATTTCATTAATTATTCAATTTACCTTTCATCATCTATTCTCACTGTCATAAAGATCATGCTAGTAGCTCCTAGGTTCTAAGGTGACACCTAGAATGATAGTCCATCTCCCATTCACTAACCCTCTCTAGCGTCAACATCATACAGGGGCACCATCTGAGGGTCCCTAAAGCAATATTTCACACTGGGAACCCAGCTAGGGTCCTTTATAACATTATCATACCTCATGCCAAACCCATCACTAATAGGGTCTCACATCCCTTTACATGTCCTTAATCACATCATGACACCTATATCCTCACAGTCCAATATTTGAGTTTTATGGTGACACATGAGGCAATCCATTCCTAGACCATCACCACTCCCAACACATGGAAACTAAGGGAACCTAAATTAATGTCATATATATCACACTCATCAAATTTCATTTGATTCACACCCCTTTAGGGTGAATCTAACTCACAACATGCATTTATTAATTTAATCCACCAACCATCAATGGTCGAGGAATCACCCAGTGCATCAAATTCCATTATCCAATGACACTCAGAATCTACCCATCGAATTTAAGAAGGATAATTCATTTTAAAAAAAGTTCAATCACCATGGTGGAAAAACACATATCACATGATACATCAAAATCATATACTATAGAGAGATGTTTAAGTACCACCAATCTTGTATTCGGCAATTTCCATTAATTGTAGCTCATACATTACTACCTAAGAAATTCTAATCCTCGTCTAGATCGTATCAACACCCAATACCCTATCTCAGAGCAGAACACACAAAACATTTCATTATGAAAATTTCTAATGAATTTCACAACATAATATCAATAATCATAAATGAGTAGAAATTTATTGAGTAACATCTCCTCACCAAAACATCTAGCAATGAGGTGTGGTTAACTCCCAAAACATCCCCAAACCTAATCCATTGAAAACCACAACTGACAAACCTAAATTGATATCTAAATAAATATAATATCTCCAAAAAACATAAATAAATTTTTTATGCAACATACCTCAAGATGAATGATGACTGATGTCTTTAATGCATCCTCTCGAGATCACCTCTACAAGATGAACATGATAATACCATTGTTCTAATCCAATCCCACCATTCATTAGTGGAATCACTGTCGAACCCTAACCGTTAGAAACAAAATCAATGTCATGGAATAGAGGAGAAGTAGGAAGAGAATAGTATGAGATCATATCTTGAAATACCATATGAATTACCACCAAAATCCCCCAAACCAATGGGAAATAAATAGAGATGAGAGGGGGAGGTCGACTGTCCATGATAGAGAAAAAGGAGGGGGAATGGTTTAAAAACCCATATGGAAAAAATTGGAAATTCAATATTTTATTGGAAAATAAGAGACTCACATGGTTTTTCTACACTATTTGATAAAATGGGTGCCAACCATGAGACTGACATTGTCAAAGACACCAACACCCACACATTTTGACAACATGGTTTACAAAACTGTGTGTTAACCATGCCAAATGTCTATGCCACAAAATTATTAGTTTTTCATTGGTTTTATAAAACTACCCAACAATCATACACATACCCCAATACTAACCTAAGCCACCATATTTTCCCTACATATGTAATAATTGTGTATAAGGGGAAAATACTTCTCTCAAAACAAAACATTCTCTTGAAGCTCTCAATACTCACCTGAGAACACAGGTCACCTCTCACTCCTCGATTCAAATCCAAAAAATCTTCTTAAGATGTTCTAAATCTTGAAATTATAATATAAATTAAAATTTTCAAAAAAATCCCCACTTCAGAAACCAAAAATTCAAATTTCCCATAAAATTCATTACCCATAACAACACATGTCATTAAATTTTCCCAACTATAACACTTTTCATCCCTAATAACTCTCTATAGTCATCTAAATACACATACCAACATACCCAGGATATCAATTCACCACCTACCTAGTATATTTCATCTCTAAATGCCAAACATGCCTATGCTATGTGACTCCAAAACCAAGACACACAATTCACTAAAACCCAAGCCTCTCACTCATCAACATCACCAAATCCTATACTACACTCAACAACACATCTTTCCCAAGAAACAAAATCATTACTAGCTTGTTTATCACCAAGATTATGGAACTCCGCGACATAAGGCTCTCCTATGAAAGGTCGATTTTGAATCACGTTTCTCCCAACTATAAGAATGAGTTAATCGAACTGAGTCAATCAGATTATGTTCATCATTCTAAAGGTCATGGGACTTTGGAATGTTTGTGGATTATATTGGACAAAGTATATATATTTTTGTTTTGAATCAATTTGTTGTAAGAAAACATTGAAAACTATTGGAAGTTAATATAATAATTTCTATCAGGATATAGAGGGGTTCTATTAGGGGTTTTCATAATTTGTATTAACTTCTTCATATTAGTGAATTTTATAGACCCACGAGAGTGGATATGGAATGGATATAGGTTCTCACACTAAGGTCAAACAATATGAATCTCATGTTCTTTACTTGATTTCCTACATTATAGTTATTGAGTGTTTATTAAAAGGTGATAAGGTTATAAAATTTAACAAGTTGAATGGGTTATGATTTAAATGTATTTAAGCATATAAAAAGTGAATAACTGATTCAACCACCCCCCCCCCTTCTTAGTTGTTATTTTATCCATTAGAATTGCAAAATGTTTTTTTATTTTTTCTATATACTTTTTATGAATATTTAATTAAAATATATTATATATAAGGAATTTTTTTATGTATTTTTACATACATTCATATGGTTATAAATGTAATATATTTTCATGTATTATTATACACATGCATGATAATTACATTTTGATATATTTATTCTTAGATAATTTCTAAATGTGTCAAAATAAATTTATATAACATCGTTTTTTCATATAATCTATATATTTTAATTATAATAAATATTGATATTATAATAACATTTTTGTACATCCAAAATTAAATATTTTTTATGATGTTTTAAAATAAAAAATTATATTTTCCGATATTTTATAAATAATTATATATATATATATACTTTTATAATGTTAAAAAAAATAATTTCAATTTTTTAATTTTTAAGAATATATAGTAAATAAGATATTTAAAAAAAACATAATAATAAATAATAAAAAAATTAAAACAAGATATCTATGCATGTATGCATGCATGCACATAAAATTTAAAGTGTCAATTTTGCACTAGAAAATTTCACTTTATATTTATAATAGTGTATGTATACGTAAATAAATGAATGTTTGTATGTATGCATACACTGATATTTATAAATTAATATATATAGACTGAAAATTTTAAATATGAATTTTCACTAAAAAATACATTTTATATAAATATTAAGAGATATATGGTGTGTATAAAATATGCATCATAAATTTTCAATGGAAATTTAAGTATAAATTTGATGTATTTACATAGTAAATTTTAAGGTAAATTTGAACCATATATTTCATGTAAAAACATACATTAGAAATTCCCAACAGAAATTTGCATTGTAAATTTTCAGTGAAAATATAAATTATTTGATTACAAGTCAATATATTCAAACATGAAATTTAAATATGAATTTATTTTAGATTTGTAAAAATAAAATTTCCCATATAAAATTTCAATGTAATTTTTTAGTATAAATTTACTCTGACAATTATATAATTCTAATGAATGTTTAAATTTATATAGGTATGTATCAATATACTTATATTAATATACGTGTATATACTTATATTGAATTTTGAGTATGAATTTACTCTGATAATTATAAATATTCGCAGTAAATTTTTTCAAAATCGGAAATTTTCACTGTGAAATTCAATTGAGAATTTCAATAGAAATTGATGAATTTTCCGTTTGAAATTTTAACAAAATTTTGATTAAAAATTTCCATGTGTCTGTATGTATACATTGAAAGTTTCCGCTGTAAATTTTCACTTGAAAATTTATAAGTAATATCCATTGAAAATTAATAATGAACATTTTTAGTGAAAATTTACATGTCTGTATGTATGCTCTGAAAATTTCAAGTGTGAATTTACACTAGAAAATCACATTGTGAATTTATGCACGCATTCTTGTGTTTGTGCATTTGTGTGTGTTTGTGTTGCTTATATTAATTCAAATATACACTATAAATAGTCACACATTGTGAATTATTGTGTGTGTGTGTGTGAATAAATTTATGTGTGTGTGTGTTTCTTATATTCATTCAAATATACACTAGAAATAGTCACTTTAAATTTTTAGTGTATATTTCTATTTTAAATATCCAATGTAAATTTGCAGTGGAAATTTACAATATATATGTATTGAGAATATATAATATAAATTTTCACTAGAAATTCACTATTTATTATTATAGTGTATATTGATATTTGTGTGTGTGTGTAATTTTCAATAAAAAAATTCTATTGATTATTTTTTATGGTAAATATATATTGGTAATTTTCACTAAAAGTTTTCTATGAAGATTCACAAAAGAAATTTTCATTGAAAATTTCTATGAAAGGTTCTCAATTAAACTTTTCATTGAAATTTTCTAGTATAAATATGTGAATGTATATATACACATATACTTATATTAATATAGATTTATGAATGTATGTATGTATATAATTATATCAATATATATGTATATATATACAATGTATGTATGCATGTATGTATGCACTAGAAATTTTCATGATAAATTTTCACAATAAATATATTATATATTTATATTACGATATACACACACACACATATATATACACTCACACTCTCTCTCACGCACAAAATTCATATAAAATGAACATTGAAAATTTGCATAGGATATCTAAATGAAAATTTTCACTAAAAGTTTCAAATGAAAATTTACCCTAAAAATGTTCAATGCAAATTTCTAGTGAAAATTGTCATTTTTTGTTTGTCAATTAACATATTTTCACTGTAATTTTAAATGAGAATTTGAAATGTAAACTTTATTTAGAAATTTTCACTATAAATTTCTGGTGGATATTTTCACATGAAATTTCTATAGGGAATTTTTCTAAGAAGTTTTCATTGGAAATTTCCCCAAGAAATTAATAATTTAAATTTTCATTGCAAAATCAAATTTTTTATTTATGTGTCAATATATTTTCACTGAAAATTTAAATAATAATTTATTTTAGAATTTTAGTATTCTAATTTTATGAATAATTATAAAAAAATATGAACATCTTCATTTTGGAAACATGAATTAAAATTTTACAGTGGGGATTTATTCTATAAGTTTATTTTGCAATTTTTTAATAAAAAAAATATATTTTTTATTTATGTATTAAAATATTTTTCTTATAAATTTAAGTGGAAATTTAAATTGTCGTAAAAATTTACATTGCATATTTTCTATGGAAATTTTCAAAGGATGTTTAAATATAATAAATGTGATAATAAATACATATTTATATATTATAAATATATATGGAAAATATTACATATATAAAATATTAACATATATAATAAATAATATATATTATTATATGTATATGAACTAAATATTTGATACATATAAGAAGAATATGTATTTAAGAAAAATGAGAATGGGCAGCGGGCTGCAGTTGGGGTGCTAGCCAAGTGGTAAAGGTTGTCATGTAAACCTACATAAAACTATGGTTCAATACTTGGGTACCCTATATTTGGTGTTTTATTGGGACACAATGGGGGTTTTGGGAATCCGGTGTAGCATCTAGGATGGCGTAACGGCGGGGCACAGGCAGGGGTCGCAGGGTGCGAGGTGGGCCATTCTAGCATTGAGACAGGGGTTAGGGATCCTTGTCAGTGGGGTTCATTGGGATGTCGGTGGTCGGGTGGAGGCGTGAAGGCAGATGATTGTGGGCTTCGTCGATCGTCAGGGTGCGGGATGGAAACCTCATTGTGAGAATCTCGATGGGGGTTAGGCAGAGGATAGCGGTGGGCTTCGGCGACAGTGGTGTCTCTTTGGAGGATCCATCAAGTGACGGTGGGGCGGTGCAGTGATCATCTGTTTGTAGGGGCTCAATTGGGTGGGACAGTGGGTTGTTGCAGCTATGGTGAGGACAGATAGTTGAATATAGTGTTATTTCAGTCTTATACCGAGGTGCAGTCACAAATGGGGTCAGATTAGGAAGCAACCACTAGCAATGATTTCATATTTGGATGAATGAGAGGGCATTTTTTTCTCATTGATTCCAAAAACATGCAGTCATGCATTGGGATTGCTTGTTGAGAAATTTTTCATATTGATTTTTTTGGTTCGAAAAAATTTATGATGGGGATTATTGTTGGATGTTTTATCCTTGACCATGTAATGGACATGTACTAAGGCTTAGTGATTCTGGGTTTATGGACTACGTTAAGGTTACCCCTCAACTATTAAATGGGGATTATCGAAATAAAAAAAATTATCCATATAATGGGTAGTAAGTTCATTCATAAATTCAATGAAATTCAATGATCAAAACATTCCTTTAATCCCAGTTAAAGATAAGCATGCCTTCTATTTTTTCCATTTTTTCAAGATATAAATAGTACCAATCGGATCTTGTATCCTGTAAATCCTAACTTCAACACCACTTATTTAAAAAAATAAATCAATCAGACTCTTATAAATTTCAACCGCATTGGTGCTTCCTCTATAGTTTAGGATCTGAGAATTGGGGGTGGGTAACCGGTCCTACATACCATCTGAAATTATTTCTAAGATAATCTATTGGGGTACCATAGAAACCCTATGGATGTGTAGGATAGTTTGCAAGGAATGGAACTGCATAACTCGTGGCTCCAACTTTACTGACCAACACATGCCCTGATCCAAAATGATTTCAGGATGGTGGTGTGTGATCACATGCTCCAATACAAAATGATTTCAGGATTGTTTGGTGTGATTTCATGGCAGCATGGTGCACGGTGGGGTACATTCGGACCACTACCATTGAATTTCTAGTGGACTCTAGGGATGATAAATTTACAGTTTCACTCTGATTGGGAACCCTGGGAGGAGTCATAGTTTTCAAAACTACCTATAAAAAAAATAATTTCCCAGTTTTTCATTCAACCACCGTTGAACCTATTCTAATAAAGAATTGTTATTTTGATTTTAGATTTTAATTTTAACACATATACATAAAATATAATATCATTTTAAATATCATTTTAACAACATATAATTAGATATAATAATTTTTATGGTTGTGATTTCAGAAAATACCTATAACTACATAATTTTTGTCAATACATTCATTTTTCTCTTTAGAGGAAAATATATTTATCATTTTCTACTCACAATAAACTATGATTTTATATAGAAAGTTAAGGTGTGTATAATTTGACTATTGATTTCCAAGACATTTCTTTCATCTAAATTATTTATATAAATGTTGAAATAAACTTCTCAATGGTTCTTCTATACTATTTTAAATATGGTATATGATGCTCTATATTTACTTTAATCATCACGCCTAGCATATGATATATACTCACCAAAAAATAATAATACACATGACCATTTAATAGATGCACCTCCTATATAATATTTAAATGGTATCACATGGAATGTGGGTGCACCCATATTTATATTTCCTAATTTTTACATTATATAAATATTAGAAATTCACTTCTAATATAGCTAGCAGTGATATAAATGGTTTATCCAAAGAATAGGTAATTCGTGGTAAATCATCATATGGTGGCATTGATAATAACATAAATGCGAATACATAATTATATTATAATTGATATGTCTATAATAAAAAATCCATTAAATAAATCCTTCAATATCCCCATGAAAGATGTCTATTGTTTTATTAATAAATTGATACTCATGGGTATGTAATTGATGTGTTAGGATCAATAGACATCTAGTTTACCATTATTGATTCAATTGTACATAAAAAATTCTTTAGAATCAACTTTTATCTATTATGAATGCATGTTATATATTAAGATATTTACCACCTCTTTATCCAATGTCTATATGATATCTGTTTTAAAAATATCATTGATCTTTAATATATCTCAATAGGACTTGAGAAAAAAATCATTCTTTAGTATAAAATTTTTACCATCCAGTAAGAATATATTCACTATTCTAAAACCTTTCATTAATTTTCACAAACGATAAATTTAAATACATTAGAATATACTAACTCTTCAAGAGTTATGATTAATAATAAGCAAAAGATGATAACACCAGATAAATCTTATTTTTCATTGATATTTCTTCTATAAGATCAAAAATTTATAGATGGAAAATATTTTAGAACATCATTTCAAAATATAATATTTTGATATCATACATTAGGGAAGCACTATTTTATAAATACTCATTAAATTCATTGTTCTCATTAAATATGTATTATCATCATACCACTTTTTATGGTTATATTATAATAAAATTTTATAAAAAAATAATGAATAATGATCATTTTAAAAATATCATATTCACGCTCTACTATACTTAGAATAAAATTATGTATATTTTCATTCACTTATAATAATGAAATAAAATTTTTGGAAAAGATTTTATGATGTTTTCATTATAGTAACTTTAATATTCAATTAATATTTTCATCCATATTTGGAGATTAATATCAAAAAAAATATAGTAAATAGGTTTTATGTATAAGAAATAAGAGAAAAGAAAAAAATATAATATATATTTAAAAATACAAAAAATAAATATCATCTCTCTCATGAGAAATAATATTCAATATTGAAATCTTTGTGGTTTACAAGTAGGAGATGTCAATTTTTATTATGTCACATTGGCATGATCAGCGAAGTTCACTTTGGTGAACAAAAATTATGTGATGTTCATCATTCGGTCACTTTGGGTGTCGGTGATTCATTTTTCATTTGATGAATGATGTTTTTTTCAACATTTACCACAATGATTATAAACACTATTTTAATAATAATCAATCACATTCCCGAAACAAAATATTAAAACAATAGTTTATGTTTTTTTCAATGTTATCTACAAGGGGAATGAATATAAAAATATATGATATTGAAAATAAAACCAGATTTTTACATGTAAAGAATTAACCTACACCAATGATAGTGATGAATGAAGCATCATCATGATGCACAATGTAGAGGGACAATGTGTTGATAATGTGTTATGAAGATGATTGGTGTTTATTGAAATTGCAAGAGATTTTGAAATAAAAACATGTGATCGCTCATGGGTAAATTATATCATTGAAAAAACATGCATCCAATAATTGGTATGGTGATGAAAAAAACCATAAAGTAAAAGAAGTATAGAAGAAGTACTGAGAAAGTACTGAGGTTCAAAAGTTCTATATTCTACTAACATAATATATATATATATATGGTGCAAATAGGTTGTAATAAATGGTATAGATTAAAACATATTATCTAATAAGGATCTAAGAACTATGATCAATGAAATAATATATATTTTGGGAGGTGAATGGGCATCGTAATAGTTTACCTTGGGAAAAGAACCCATATGAATCAATATCGATGGAAATTATGATAATCCATATTTATTTCTTAATAATATATAAATTATCTATTTTTTAACTAATGTTCACACCTTAATGGAATCAAATTGTTTTGGGTGGGGGTCCAAAACCCCTCTCATATTTTTCTTGGGGTTTTCCTAAATGAAACCAGGCTAGTTCATTTTAATCGAGTTGGGTCGACTTCTCTCTTTTGGGTATTATAACTACGGAATAAGAATTCAATGTTAGGTAGATTAATGGGAAATATCCATGTAAGTATAAAAAAATGTACCTTCTCAAATTGAAGATGTTTCATCATTGGTTGTCATCACATGTCACTATTTTCATAAATATTTTATCACTTCTAACATTAAAATCATGTTACATAACAAATTATGACTCATTAACTCAACTTGAACCTCCATAAAAATATTTAAAAAACCTTGAATAGTGAATATTTCATCATAAATATTCTTCATTTATTTCACTTAATGAATCATGAATACAATGAGTTAATAAGTTCAATTATTATTATTCTAAACTAGAATAAGATCAATTTTATTTAATTGATTGTGATTTTTCACACCTGTAATTACCCGACCATCATGGTGGGGTCCACAATGTTATTAACCCCAATTCATCGTAATTAGACAAGCTTTTGAATACAATTAATAGTTGACCCTCTTGCTCCTTATTGTGATGGATGTGCATTATACACATATGCCAGAAATGGTTTCTAGTAGCACATTAAGGACTCAAAAGATATAAGGTCAAGTCATAATAATGAAAACCTCTCCTATGAATTTACATTATGTAATATAATATGTTTTTACATGTTATTTTAAAAATAAGGATATATATATATTTTTCCATCCATCCTTCCGTTCTTTTTTTTGTTATTTGTTGTGTAATACAAGATAGACTTACCATCTTCTATTATGGTCATAGGTTTAATGAAAGCACTACCAACCTCATCAACAGGGCTCAATATATGTCTTCCTATACCCAAAATCAATAAATCATGTTTTGGTTATTCAATTAATGTGAAATCATCAATGTTGAATATGATTCAAACTTCCTTTCCACAAACAAACTTTTTCATGATTTCTATCGTGTACAAAAATGTTTCTGATCAATGACATACATTAATAAAGAGTAAGAAGACTAATACACATTATCAAAAATAAAAATAACCAATACCACCCAAAGAATATAGTGTTCCAATTTGCGAGTCAGTCCTCGTGATGACATATACTCAAGATCAACTAGTGGAAACTTTATGAGAATAAGTCTCAATACTTTTGAGCTCCCAACAATTGGTATTAAAATGTCATCTATGTCCCTTCGGAATTGTATATCTAGACCACATGAAACATGTTTAAGATTACTATCATAATATCATAAGGTTTTCATTATATCTAAAAACTGCTATAACCTTTCAAAACTACATGTAATCTAAGAACATTACCATATATATATAGTACATGAGAAATTAATATTACTATCACGTTAAGTGAAACACATGCATATATCAAGTTTTATACATGTGATTGTAATCAATGTACACATTGAAGTTGGATCTAGGTCACCCACTCTCACAAAAAATTGCATAATTAAGGTTCAAATCAATGAGTGAAAATGGAAAATACATGCTTCAAGGCAGTCTCTGTACATATTTTTATCAGAAAAGACATTGCCTCGATCATGAATTTGTGAAGAAAATATTTTATTAAATTAAGATAAATTTAACTTAAATAAATTTAATTTAAATATTTTAATGTATTCAAGTAATTTAGTTTAAATATTAATTTTTTTTTATTTTTTAACACAAATTGTTAGTTTTTAAATATACAAATAATTTAATTTAATTTTTTTTTCCAAGTTATTTATTTTAAACATATACAAATTTTTTAATAGAATTTTTATTCAAATAGTAGGGGAGAATTTTTATTTATGATGATTGATATTGTGTAATTTTAATAATTAAAATTATATATTATATATTCAACAAAATAAGTTTATTGGTGGAATATTTACTAAAATAGTATTTTAACGAAATTGGTGTGGAAAAAATTGCAGATATTTTATTTAGGATAGTGCCTTGATATATATTTTTATCACAATCATCATGATCTATAACCTTAATTTATGAAGGAAAGATTTTCTAAATTATTTTTATGTAACTTTAAATTAAATTACATTAATTTGAATATTTTAAAACATTGAGTAAATTTACTTTAAATATTTTATTTATTTATTTTCAAATTTTAATTCAACTTATTTACTTTAAAAAAAATTATATATATTAATATTTACTCGAGTAATATTTTTAAATAATTTATTAAAAAATTTATTTAATAAAGCGATTCATTTATTTTAATTTTTTTATTTTATGACATTCATCTTATTCATTTGAAGTTAATTAATTTTATTATTCAAGTTGTATATTTTAAATGTTGAAATCATATTTTTTCTGATTCATGTTATTTATTAGTTTTAAAAAATTCAAAAATTTCATATTATTTTTTATTCAGGCTATTTATTTAAATTATTTTATTCACATTTTTATTTTTCATATATAATGTTACACCCCAACCATGTTCACTCTTCAGTAATCATACCGTAGTTATATGTGACCTCATGCACGGATCCCTATACAGTAGACACTCTCATTAAACAATTATGGTCTAAGGTGATACCATAGAGTTACTATACCTTCATGTGAGAGTGTAATAACATCAAAAAATAACCAAACAACATCAATAATAGTAATCAATCTAAATACATGGAAGAAAAACAAAACCATTCCATAATAAATAATAAATGATTTCATATAAGCATATAAATACATCTGGTTGCCCATTTAAGTGATCCCATATACGAAATAAAATGATAAAATAAAATACAATAGAGGATATACTATTATCATCATGCCTCACCTAAATCTTAGTTTATAAATCCTGCTGAGTTGCTCATGTCAAATCAAACAACATTGGACCTCTACCATAACTGAACCTGAGAATAATGATGTCTACTTGGGTACCAAAGTGTCATGGAGAACCGAGTAGAGTGTGAGTATCACTCAGTGGGACACCACCAATGGTGTCCCCATCATAGCCAATATATTCCATGTATGAACATTTTATATTCTTAGGATAAATAAACAGCTACCGGAAATAAATAAATTAACCACCATTGATCCTCATGTTCTAAAGTGACACCAATATTGACTATACCCACTTATTTCAGTTAAGTAGTGTCTCTGAGCACAAGTAACCACCTGGGGAAAACATTCATTTTAGTACCACCTAGGGATAAGATACCCATCCCTAGAACAAGATAATCCACCTAGGGAAAATATTGACAACCCACTAAGTTAAAAAATCCCTCCACACGGGGGGTTTCATCCCCTACCAAGAACCATATATTCATCCTATAAGGGGATTATATCCCCTACCCAGAACCAGATATCCTCCCCCTAGGGGGGTCGCATCCCCTACCAAAAAACAAATATTCACCATGTGGAATACAACATCCCCAATACCATAATAAATTTGTCCTAGGAGAATCCACCATCCATAAAACCATATCCCTCACATGGGGGCCTTATCCCACCCTAGATCTATATCAACCTACACTCAGGGGTATCTACTGTCATTAGAACCATAAGAAACATATACACCTGTGGGAATTGACCCTCCCCAAAACTATAATATATATAAAGCTCAATTAAATCATAAACTTGGTGGAATTCACCATCCCCAAAAATGAAAACAGATAAACATTTCACCCTGAGCACCCTCCATCATCGAAACCTCATATCTTATATCCCATTTTACCAATTATTATAAAATTTCATTTTGTATGTTTTATTATTTCATTAATTATTCAATTTTCCTTTCATCATCTATTCTCACTTTCATAAAGATCAAGCTAGGAAATCTAATGTTCAAAGGTGACACCTAGACTAATTGTCTAACTCCCCTACAATACCCCTCTCCTGAGTCAAAATCAAACAGGGTACCCTCCAGGGCCCTCGAAGAAATATTTCACACCGCACATCCTATCTAGGGTCCTCTATCACATTCCCTTATGTTAGGCCAAACCCATAATTAAGAGGTTATCACATCCCTTGACGTGTCCCTAATCAAATCAAGATGCTAATAGCCTCATAGTCCATAATTCAGATTTTATGGTGACACCCACTATAAAAAAATAGATATATGGTTGTAGTTTAACCCAGCACCATATGATTATGCAATGGTTTTCAAAACCCACCTCTGATGTTTTTTTAACATCCAACTCCCATTATTTCCATCTATTTAGTGGCGGTTCCTGGGAATCGTCAGGGAACATATGTTTATAAGTGGATTTTTTTATTTTTGTGGAAATTTAAACCACTACTATCTCATAGTCATTTTTTGGAAGCTAAAACTGTGGTTAAAACAAAATAAATATAGTTAAACAAATATTTAATAGAAATTGAGGTTGTTTATACCACCACTGAACAATAATTTAGAATATATGGCGGTGGTTTAAAATGCTGTGATATATTGATTTAAAAAAAATACAACTATAGAATTTGTAGCCCCAAAATAGCCAAACAAAAACAGATATCCCACTATAAAACATCAAGATATAAATAATCACAACATATATCATCCCCCTATCTAATTTGAAATAAATACACCAACTCAATGAGTTTATAATGTAACAAATTCATTACATTAAGTATCTATGGAATTTTGGAAAATCTGGTGCAATAGACCGTAATAAATCACTCCCAAAACTACAAATGTATATGAAATAATCAAAATTTTCATTCATTGGTGTTACAAATTCACTACTATGTGTAACATCCCAATGAATCTCCTTGACACCCTCTATATCTTTGTATTCAATTACTACTACCAGCACTCGCATGATAAGTATGTTGAAAATCTAATGGTGTCATATATTTTAATTTAAACATAAAACAAATAAATTTTAATGTACTAAATGATTTTAAAGTTGTGTGATTTACCTGCTTACTACCCATCCATCGATGAAATATCACCTGGGAGAGAACCAGTCATCTCCTCACATAATTCAATCAATACATTTTGTAGAGAGACGACCATTTCATCTTACATCTTTATATGAGCCTCGTGTTCCTAAAATGTACAAAGAGATTCATTTTTGAAAAATTAAAATTTATCAACATAATGACATTCAATTAAACCATAATGTATTAAAATTACCTTTATCTATGAATCAAAGACTTCATTTTTGTACAATTGAGGAACATGCCTCTAATCAGCATTGTTAATCAAAAGGGAAACTAGATTTTCCACTAGATGACTTGGAATGTGGAAAAATAATCCTACTATATCATCCATAGGGACCCCATAATAAAAAACAGGGAAAATATCTTATATCCTTTCAGATTCCAGGAATTTGAACTATTAATATTTCTCTTTGTAGAAAAATTGTTTGAATATTTTATTAAAATACAGTTAGTTGTATAAAAAAGATCAATAATTTTTTCACATTAAAATTTGTATCTATAAATATCACCCTCCAATATCCTTGTTGTTGGACTCCTCGTGTATTATTCAGGTTTTAATGATAAAAAATATCTATAATAATTACACATCTTATACATAATAACAAATCTCACATATATTATCAATCATGTGTATTTATATTTGAAGTTATCTCATAACATATAATGGTTATGCTCAATTCATTTTTTGCATATTACTGTTTTAGTCTGAATACAATTATTTGCCTAAGTACAAGACACCGTGAAGCTTGACACTGTAAGTCAGACACTGTGAGAAAGACACATGCACCGTGACCAATGAGACACAGTGACCAATGAGACATCATGACCACCAGACACCGTGGCACAGCAAGCCTGACACCGTGAAGCAAGATACTAATAAACAACACAGTTAGCCAGACACAGTAATCAAGGAACCGTAATCCAAAAACTGTAATCCAGAAATCGTAATCTCGAAACTGTAAGCCAGACTCCATGACTCAGACACTGTGTGCAAGACACCGTGACATGGATACACTGTGAAGGACACACCATGAAGAAGACACAATGAAGGACATACCATGAAGAAGACATCGTGAAGGAGACACCGTTTTCATAACTACAGTGACACCGTTTCTTAAACTCTTTTGTTGTTTTACTATTTAACTTTTTAACGGTCATATTTTACAACTTTAATATACTAACATAATTAATGTTTATTTGTAGACCTAGTACAAGGTACGAGGCACAAAATACATGGATCCTATCAGCTCAACCTCATGCAATTGAAGATAAAGAGAAGTGTGCACACGAGAGACAAATATAAAAAATAGCAAGAAACTCGAGTGCTATGTACTGAACAGAAAGACAATCCTAAGAACAACAGTGAAGAACACATTGCACTATCTTCAAGGAAAGCCTTGTCCCATTCATGCAATCCAAAACTATTGAAGAACACATGAAGTACATTAGAATCAAGAGCATATCTTTACTCGGG
The DNA here is from genome assembly GCA_963277665.1 of Viscum album. Taxonomy (NCBI): domain Eukaryota; kingdom Viridiplantae; phylum Streptophyta; class Magnoliopsida; order Santalales; family Viscaceae; genus Viscum; species Viscum album. The sequence goes on along the minus strand of OY728137.1, from coordinate 440,723,126 downwards.
AAGAACACAAGCTGACCCACGACACTTTTTTTTCAACAGAAGAATCACAGGACTCAGAAGAATTTCTGCAGAATCAAAGGAGTCCAGAATAGCAATGCTAATCACTAGAGCATTCTAAACTCTTATCTACTATCTCTAACTGATTCATTATTTACTTTTTCGAGCAGTGTGTGTAATTTATATAATTTACACACACTGAGTCCTGTGCTGAACTAGAGGACTTCAAAGTCCTCACACAAAACCTTTTACTCATGTTTACCCATGGCGTTTTCATGACTATAGTGACACCGTTTCTTAAACGCTTTTTTCATTTTACTATTTAACTTTTTAACAGTCATATTTGACTACTTTAATGCACTGACATGATCAATGTTTATTTTTAGACATAGTACGAGGTATGGGGCACAAAATACATGGAACCCATCGGCTCAACCTCATGCATTCGAAGATAAAGAGAAGTGTGCACACAAGAGACAAATATAGAGAAAAGAATGAAACTTGAGTGCTCTGTACTAAATAGAAAGAAAATCCTAAGCACAACAGTGAAGAACACATTGCAAGATCTTCATGAAAAGACTTGTCCCATACATGCAATAAAACACTATGGAAGAACACATGAAGTAAATTGGAATCAAGACCATATCTTCAATCGAAACGAACACAAGCTGACCCATGACACTCTGTTTTTCAAAAGAAAAACCAGAGAAGGACTTAGAAGCATTTCTACAAAATCAAAGGAGTCTAGAGCTGCACTGCTAATATCTATAGCATTCTAAACTCTTATTTACTCTCTCTATGTGTTTCATTATTTACTTTTTCAAGAAGTGTGTGTACACTATATATTTTACACAGACACTAACTTTTGCGCTGAACTTGAGGACATCAAAGTCATCACACCAAACCTTTTACTCATGTTTACCCACAAATGTTTTGGTAGATGTCCCTGCATGGCTTGATCATTATTTGTTTTCCCACAAAAACTGTGGTAGAGGTCCCTGCGTAGCATGGAGAGTTTATGAACTATTGATAACCCCGATCCGGGGTGTGGATCAGAGTTTATTTATATAAACTGCTTAGTGGAAGGTGATCACCAAGTGGAGTAGATTAGGTCTCAGCTTGAGACCGAACCACTTGTTTTACATCTGCTATGCATTCTTATATTAATTTCAAATAAATAATATATTTTATATTCCACTCCTAATTAATTTGAAAGACAAGTCTATTATAAATTTACTTTGTTAATTAATCTAGAAAGTGTATTAAACTATTGTAAATATGTAGATTAGTTTCAAAATCTAATTTAATCTTATTATTAAATTAACTGAGACGTAATCAATCTTTTGAGAACCTTAATGAACCTCTACAGTTTTACGAATTTACTATAGTTTAACTTTTTTTATAAATTGGCAATTTTAATAGAAATAATTTTTAATTGAAATTTATATTGGTACTCAATTCACCCCCCCCCCCTTGAGTGTCCACTCCGACCAACATTTGGTATCAGAGAATTGTTTTTATTAATATCGGATCTCAAAACACTCTGTTTTTTAACTGTGATTTTAGTTGCATCTTTAATTATCATAAATTTCGGATAGTTCTGTGTTTTATCTCTTTAAATATATTTTCTATAATCTAGTTATGGACAATAGACTAGAAGGTGTTTCTACCAAGAGGCCACATTTCCTTAATGGTACAAATTATGAACAATGGAAACATAAAATGAAAATTCACATACAGAGTATGGGATTTGATATCTAGACTACTATAGAGACTCAATACAAAATTATAGAAACTAAAAGAACTACTTTGGAAGAACATAATAAAATAGCTAAAAATAATAATTTTAAAGCTATGAATGCCATGTATTGTGCTCTAGGAGAAGAATAGTTTAATAGAATATCTTCTTGTAAAACTTCCTATGAAATATGGGATACTTTGGGTGTTTCTCATGAAGGAACAACCAATGTTAAAGAAATGAGATTGAACACTTCTACTATTTAAAATGATAATTTTAAAATGAAGAATGATGAACCTAATTCTGATATGTATCTCAGGTTCAATGAGATTTTCAACACTATAAGCTCCCCTGGAAAGGCTTTTCCAGCAAAGGAACAAATTATGAGAATATTGAGATGTCTTCCATACCGATGGAGAGGCACATCTGTTTCAATAAGAGAATCATGTGACATTGGTTCTCTACCTATCAAAGAGATAATTATTAAACTTATGATGTATGAGGAATAACTCATGGTGAATAATGAAGAAGATGATGAACCAAAATGTATGTCAGTGGAATTTAAGTCTACTGCTTTGAAGAGCAAGGAAAAAGAAAAAGTTCCCATACAAACTGTAAGCTCAACAAGTGAAATTTAAGAATCTGATAGTGATGCTGAGATGACTCAAATAGCCAGATGATTTAATAAGTTCTATAGGAAGATGAAATTCTTCAGAAAATCAAACTACAAAGGTAAATATGACAAAAAATTTCATTGGAAAAAGGACTGGAAGAAATATAAAAAGACTGATGAAGTTATCTTCTATGAATGCAAGATAAATGGACACATTAAAGCTGACTGTGAAAAATTTAAGTTCAATAAGAAACATGACTATAAGAATAGAATGTATAAGAAAACAATGAAAGAAACTTGGAGTGATTCAAAAGACACTCCAAGTGATTTTGATTTTTCTATGGATGAAGATTCTCATGAAGCTAACATGTGTTTTATGACAAACACAACAGAGGTAACACTGAACCCTCTTGGTTTAAATTCATACTATTCTGGAGTTGATTCGGATTCTGGTTCTAAATCTGAAAACATGTCTAGTGAAGAATTATTTGAATATTTTAATATGCTAGGAGGGACCTGTAATGAACTTAAGGACAAGTAAAAAATCCGTAAAAGAAACAGCATGTTTTATCTAGCACTATTAAATCTTCCCTTGAGATTGAAAAGGATTAGAATGATCAACTGTTAAAAGAAAATACTGAACTGATAATGACTAATGAGAAACTGAGAAAGAAAATATAAAAGTTCACAAATGGAAAAGAAAATCTAACTCAAATTCTAGGTAAACATGTGGCACCAAAGTATACTACTGGATTGGGATACCTACCTGGACAGAGATAGATTACTAAAAACAGATTTATTCCTAAATTTGGAAAAAATTATGCTAGTTCTAGTTTTGGAAATTCATATTCTTCAACTAGTTACTCATATAGTTATAGATCAAATACGATTTATCTGTCAAAGTCTGTTGAATATATTAAATATATGAGACCCATAGGACAATTTTGGGTACCTAAATCTTTGATTGATAACCTGTCTGGACCCAAGAAGATTTGGGTACCAAAATCATTTTCCATCTAAATCTGTTTTGTAGGAGACCTGTTTAAAGAGTTCATGTAAGAATGCATAGTACTTGGACATTGGATGTTTAAGGAACATGTTTGGAGATTACTCGTGCTTTAATAGATTAATAAAGTTTGATGGAGGCTATGTCACCTTTGGTGATAATTCTATAGGAAAGATCATCGGCCTAGGTCAAATTGGTAACACTAACTCAGATTTAATTTCTAATGATTTATTTGTTGATGGATTGAAATACAAAATGTTAAGTATTTCATAGATATGTGATGATGGATTTAATGTTATGTTTGAAAATTATTCTTTTAATGTTTTTAATTCTAAAAAAAATTTAGAATTTTTTTTCCTTGAGAAATGAAAATGATTATGCTGTTGATTTGAATTATTTAGCTAAACAAAATTTTTCTTGTTTAAATGATTTTCATAAATAATCATTGTTGTGGCATAGACGATTAGAACACTGAAAAATACATTCATTTAGAAAATTTACTAGGAAGAACTTAGTTAGAGACAAACCCAAACTTGAATTCCCATCAGACAATGTTTGTAATCCATGTCAAAAGGGAAGGCAACATAAAGTTTCTTTTAACTCAAAGAAAGATGTTTCAACTTCTCAACCTCCCGAGTTGGTTCACATGGAATTATTTGGACTTTATATAATTTCTAGTTTAAATGGTAAGCACTATGTCTATGTCTTAGTAGATGCCTTTTCTAAATATTCTTGGGTATACTTCTTTTCTCATAAAAGTGAAGCCTGTTCTTAGTTTAATAAATACTCCATGTCTATAGTGAACCTTAGTGGACTTAAGATTAAGACCCTGAGATGTGATCATGGCCGAGAGTTTGAAAATCATGAGTTTGAGTCTTATTTCTCACACAATGGATATAATCATAACTTCTCTACCCCTAGAACACCTCAACAGAATGGTGTAGTTGAAAGAAGAAATAGGACCCGTCAAGAAATTGCAAGAACAATGATTAATGTGTATGACCTACCTATTTATTTTTTGGATGAAGCTACAAATACAGCTTGTTATATCATAAATTGAGTCTTAATAAGAACTGTTCTCAAGAAGACCCCATATGAACTATGGAATAGCAGAAAACCTTAAGTTAGTTACTTTAGAGTCTTTGGTTGTAAGGTTTTTATTCTCAATACCAAGGATAATATTGACAATTTTGCCTCTAAAAGTGTTGAAGGATTCTTTTTAGGATATTCTATAACTAGAAAAGTCTATAGAGTGTTTAATAAGAAAACCATGTGTGTGGAAGAATCTATTCACATCAAATTTGATGAAACTGATCCACATGAACCTAAGTTATCTCTTGAAAATCTTGAAGAAGATTTGTCTATTCCGAACCTTAATGTTAAAATCAATGAACCTGTTGTTAAGACAACAAGTTCTGGAAATATTTCAGAATATGATCCTAATGAACACAAACATAGATAAGAACCTAAAATTTCTAGTCCTACCTTTACTAGATCAACTAGTATCTTAAAGAATCATCCTTTAGATGTTGTTGTTGGTAATCTTGATAGAGGGACACATACTAGAGCTTCTCTTAGAAATCAGGTTGAACATCAAGCCTTTTTTTCACACCTTCAACCTAAAAACATTGATAATGCAATCAATAATGAATTTTGGGTAATGGATATGCAAGAAGAAATTAATCAATTTGAATGAAACAAAGTCTGGGAATTAGTGTAAAGACCTAAGGACACTTTTATCATAGGCACTAAATGGGTGTTTAGAAATAAGGTAGATAAAGCTGGAAATATAGTTAGAAATAAGGCTATATTAGTTCCACAAGGCTCTAGTAATGAAAAATGAATTGACTATGTGGAGACTTTTTCTCCTGTAGCTAGATTAGATTCCATTAGAATTCTACTTGCTTATGATGCACATCTGAATTTCAAACTATATCAAATGGATTTCAATAGTGCATTCTTAAATCGGTATATAGATGAGGTCGTTTTTGTTGAATAAATCCCTAGATTTACAAACCCTCATTTTCAAATTCATATCTTCATACTATGGAATGATTTATATGGTTAATGAAAAGCGCTAAGAGCATGGTATGACAGATTAAGTACTTTTCTTATTTCTAAAGGTTTTACAAAAGGAATAGCTGATCCCACCTGCTTTATATAACGAATTTCTAATGATGTTTTAGTTGTTCAAATTTATGTATATAATATTATTTTTGGATCTTCAAAAAATTCATTATGTATTGATTTTTCTAAAATGATGCAAAATGAATTTGAAATGAGTTTAATGGGTGAACTAAAATTCTTTCTTGGATTTCAAATCTTTGAAAATATTGATGGGATTGTTTTAACTCAAAGTAAATATACTAGAGATATTTTAAAACGTTTTGTATTGGATAGAACTAAATATAGTGACACTCCCATTAGTACCACCTATATGTTGAATCTTGATGAAGATGGAAAATCAGTTTATCAAACCACTTATAGAGGAATGATTTGAAGTCTAAACTACTTAACTACTCGACATCCTGATATTATGTTTAGTGTGTGTATGTGTGCTCGTTTTCAAGAAAACCCTAAATTATCACATTTAAATTATGTAAATATAATTTTCAAATACCTCAAGAATACACCCAGTCTAGGACTGTTCTATCAAAAAGGAAAATCATTTAAACTAGTTAGTTACTCTGACGCTGACTTTTCTGCCTATAAGTTAGCATGAAAAATCACCTCTGGAACATGTCACCTTTTATGGATGTCACGAGTATCATGGTGTAGTAGGAAACAAAATTCGGTTTCATTATCTACTGGAGAAGCTGAATACATAGCTGCTGGAAGTTTGTGTGCACAAATTTGGTGGATGAAACACACATTACAAGACTATCGATATCAATTCAGACATGTACCAATAAATTGTGACGACACAAGTTCTATTAACATTTCAAAAAACCTATTTCACATTCTAGGACAATACATATTGATGTAAGACATAACTTTTTGAGGGATCATTATCTAAAACGTGATATCACTTTGGAATTCATTGGCACTGAATATCAACATGTGGATATATTCACAAAATAATTAAATTTTGAGAGATTATATTACATCATACCTGATCAATCACAAATAGATATTTTACCGGTGTTACTATTTAATACTTTACTACTTCTTTACGTTACTATTTCATGTTCACGGTTTCTCGGTTACTATCTCATGCTTATGGTCTCACAGTTAACACTTTGTGTTCAATGTCTATCACTAAATATCTCACAATGACTGAATAGTTTACCCACTATCTCATCATGACGAAAACTCGCTGTCTCCCCGTGATGACAACTAACGGTCTCACCATGACGACCATCCACCATCGCACCGTAACGAATATTCACGGTCTCACCATGAACCTTATTTATGCTTATATTTTAACCACTATCGCGGTAATTTTAATTCTCCACTATTTCCATTCCCGCTTTTTTATTTTGGTGATGTTTGACATTCCCAAATGATAAAAAAGGGTTTTAACTTGATTCCTAATCCAAACTCTCTCTACTCACTCTTTCTGAACCCTCTCAACCTTGAAACCCTTCTCTCCTTCTCTCTCGCCTGAACCTTCAGTGGATGCCAAGGATGAATCATCCATCTTCATCCTCATCTGAGAAGAACCACTTAAAGAAACATAAGAGATCATCGAAGCATGAACCCGAAGGACCCCTAAATCCAAATCTGGTAAACTGTACAGTTGTTCCTGAGAATGAAATCTTCCATGAGTGGCTTATGTCTATGAAATCTTTGGTTTTAAATGATCTGAGAGAACAAGGATGGCTTGAATGGTTCTCTATAAATGATAGACCAATTTACCAGAGGTTGTTTTCTCAGTTATATCAATATGTACAATTTTCTTTTGATGATGGTGAAAGTTTTCTTGTAAGAATCTGGGTCAACGGAAAAAGATTCTCCTTCTCGTCAAGGTTATGGATGTCATGCCTAAGGATTCCTCATGAAGTAAGTTGTGATGATTATCTAAGAGTTCCCCCTCTTAAAACTGATATCATTGACATGGAAAACAATATAGAAACCTTAACTAGAAATGGAACCAAGAGAAGGGTCATAGCTGCTGAACTAGATTGGGAGACAAGGCTATTGTTCATGTTTTTTCAGAATTTGATTAGCCCGAGGAAGGGTGACTTTTCTGTATTAAAGTATCAGGATGTTTCCATGATTTATCTAATGAAGAATGGACACTAGATAATTCTGTGCAAATATATCATTCACCATATGTGTGAATTGATTAATATCACATCAAAATCCATCTCTTTGTGTTACTCTAGGATGATCTCAACCATGATTGTTGCCGAAGGAGTAGTTGGACCAAATGAAGAAGTTGTTATGGATATTGAATACTACTTATCTAAAACTAGTATCAAAAGGATGAAGATCAACTGTAACCCTTGGAAGGAGGAGTGGGTTGAAGATAATTAAAAGATTTATGAAAAGTATAATCCTGTGGATTATCCAAATGGGCCAATGAATGTTACTGATCTGGGATTGTAACCAGATGAAGTGGATGAGTTTTCAGAAGATGAAGTAGAAGAAGAAGAAGAGGCAATTGATGTACCACTCAAAGAATAGGCTGAAGTTCCTCAAACAGAAGTTCCTCCTGTTGAAAAATAAAGGATTTCCACTCCTCCTGTTCTTCTTAGAGATGATGAACCTCCTGCTTCAAGAGATGATGATCATCTAAACATCCAACCTGAGGCTGCAAGAGATTTGATTGTCCCTGAATTAGAGCAGTAAGCAATGGAAAAAGAAAATCTAGAAGAACTCCCTAAAATGCAAGAAGAAACTCAAATAGAACTCCATGCTATCAAGGAAGCTAATTTATAAGACCTTCTTGTGGAATAATCGGTTCCCAGGTTTATACCCTCTGCTGAAGAGAGGATAAAAATTTCCTTTTAGTTGGCAAGGTAAGAAATGGCTGAGGAGATTAAAGCTGATCCTGTGAATCTTGAACAAGTTTTTGAGCCTCTAGTTCCAGAATAGAATGCACATATCGAGGGGGAGGATCCTCAAAATCTTGAGATTAATGATGTTGTTGATGAAGCTAAGTCTGTTGAAACATCTCAATCAACTGAGTCTTTTTCTGTGTACAGTCGGTATGAATTCTCTAGCTTCTATGATGTGACTGAATCTTAGCAGGTGACTGAAATTGGGATGAATATTTCTTCTCTATTTCAATTGATGTCAGTCACACACCCAAAACTGCAACCTGAAACTGAATCTGAAACTGAACTTAAAACTGAATCTGAACGACAACCAGACCGTGAACCTGCCCATGTACCACATCCTCCTCCTGCACCATTACCTAATCTGCAATCTTCTATCAGCAAGGACTATCTAAAAGTGTTTGGAGATTCTATCTTAGCTGTAGTGGAGAAAATTATGTCCTCTCAACCTCATCTTGTGACACAACTAAGTCAGGAGGATGCCTCACTGCTTTTGGAAAACATTATTCCTCACATTCAACCCATGATGATCCATGAAATTCAAGAAGTAAGAGTTGAAAACAACTATCTTAGTACTGATATTGCAATTTTGAATGGTAGGGTTGAAAACCTTCAGAAAGAACTACATTCCAGATCAGAGCCTAAACTTGTTGTTGCTTCTCCTAAACCTTCTGTTTCAAACATCTCTCGAGACATTGTGTCCCAAATGCATCCCTACCACTTATCCTTTGATAAAAAGATTGGAGAAAGGCAAACACAGATGTTTCACCGAATGAGAGAGCTTGTATAGAACCTAAATAAGATTTCTGATGAATACACTGGTTGTATTTAAAATTTCCTAAAACAGATCAAAGCTCTAACTGTATCTATCAAAGCATCTCCTACCTCTAGTCAAACCTCTACATCTTCTTTGGATCATTCTCTACTCAGATCTATAATAAAGAAAGAGATTCAGAGTGCCTTCAGTGGTTTTAATATGGCTTCTTTATCTGATGTTGTTATGAACATTGATATAGTGCTTGACCTGGTTCAAATTAATTCCAATATTTGCAATGCTGCTCAGTAGGATATCATCAAGATGATAGATTTCTATCTCAACCGAATTTTCTCCAAATCTGATATGACCAATCACTTTTAGTATCTTGTAGAGAATCTGAGGATCCCTCCTATGACTCAGGCCTTCAAAGATCAACTTCATAAGTTTACTATGTTTACCAGACTGTTCAATATGTTCATGGAGAATAAAGATGATTTTTAAAAGGAAATGTAATATAGTGGATAAATTATTACAGATTTCATCAATCTTCTGAAGCCCTACCTTCATGTCCAGAGCACGACTATAATTGCTCCAGCTATTGCCCCTCTCAGACCTGGATTTTCTTCTTTAGCCTCAATTTCCATGTCAGTTAGCCAAGCTCTTTCTCAGATCAGGACAGTGATTCGTGATCAGCCACATACTATATCTTCTCCATCTCCAACTTTGGCTCCCTCTGTATTCGAAGGTCTAACTTTACATTTTTTGTCTACCACCTCTATGCCTTCTTCCACATCAGCAACTGCCCCTATGGCATACTCTTCTGCAGCTGATAAAGGCAAAGAGAAGTCCACATCCTGAAGAAGCCCAGTGAATACTTTCTTTTTGATGGGGATGTCTTTGATTTATGTATTTCTTCTGAATATTGTATTCTGAACATTTTTAATGACATATGCACTATTTTCCCTCTACTCGTTCTACTTTTTGATAATCCCAAATGGGGGTGAAAAAGATATGTGTTATTCTATAACATGTTATTCTATATGTTATATTATCTCTAGTTGCGTATCATATATACTTTACCCATACCTGATTTATGATCATCAAAAAGGGGGAGATTGTTGGACTCCTCATGTATTAATCATGTTTTAATGATCACAAATCTCAATAATAATTACACATCTTATTCATGATCACAAATATCACATATATTATCAATAATGTGTATTTATTTTTCAAGTTATCTCATTCCTTATAATTTTTATGCTCAATTAATTTTATGCATATTACGGTTTAAGTCTGAATACAGTTATTTTCCTAAGTACAAGACACAGTGACGCTTGACACAGTAAGTTAGACACTGTGAGCAAGACACATGCGTCGTGACCAATGAGACACTGTGACCAGCAGACACTGTGACATAGTAAGCCTGACGTGGTAAAGCAAGATACTAAGCACATACACAGTTAGCCAGACACAGTCATGAAGGTACCGTAATCCAGAAACTGTAATCCAGAAACTGTAATCTAGAAACCGTAAGCCAAACACCGGTACTCAGACACCATGAGCAAGACACCATGAGATGGAGACACCGTGAAGGACATACCATAAAGAAGACACCATGAAGGAAATACCATAAAGAAGACACTCTGAAGGACATACCATAAAGGAGACACCATTTTCAAAACTATAGTGACATTATTTCTTTAACTCTTTTGTCGTTTTACTATTTAACTTCTTAACGGTCATATTTGATGACTTTAATGCACTGACATAATTAATTTTTATTTGTAGACATAGTACGAGGTATGAGGCAAAAAATAAATGGAACCTATCGGCTCAACCTCATGCATTCAGAGATAAAGAGAAGCGTGCAAACGAGAGACAAATAAAGAGAAAAGAAAGAAACTCGAGTGCTCTGTACTAAACAGAAAGACAATCCTGATCACAACAGTGAAGAACACATTGCTAGATCTTCAAGAAAATACTTGTCCCATACATGAAATCCAAAACTATAGAAGAACATGTGAATTACATAGGAGTCAAGATCATATATTCACTCGAGAAGAACCCAAGATGACCCAGAACACTCTATTTTTCAATAGAAAAACCAGAGAACGACTCAGAATCATTTCTATAGAATCAAAGGAATCCAGTGATGCACTGCTAATCACTAGATCATTATAAGCTCTTATCTAATCTCTCTATGTGATTCATTATTTACTTTTTCGAGCATTGTGGGTAATCTATATAATTTACACACACAATGACTCCTGCACTGAACTGGAGGACTTCAAAGTCCGCACACCAAACCATTTACTCATGTTTACCCACAAAAATTGTGGTTGAGGTCCCTACGTGGCCTGATTATTATTTTTCTTCCCATGAGAATTGTGGTAGAGGTACCTGCATGGCCTATAAATTTTATGAACTGTTGCTAACCCCGATCCCGGGTGTGGATCAGAGTTTATTTATACAAACTGCTTGGTGGCATGTGATCACCAAGTGGAGTGTATTAGGTCTCGTCTTGAGACTGATCCACGTGTTTTACATCTTCTGTGCATTCTTAGATTATGTTTAAATATACTATATATTTTATATTCTGATTCTAATTACTTTGAAATACAAGTCTATTTTAAAGTTACTTTGATAGTTAATATAGAAAGTGTTTGTAGCTATAGTAAATCAGTAGATTAGTTTCAAAAGCTAATTTAATCTTATGATTAAATTAACTGAGACCTAATAAATCTTTTGAGAAACTAATTGAACCTTTACAGTTTTAAAAATTCACAATAGTTTAACTTGTTTTATAAATTGGGGATTTTAATAGAATCAATTTTTAACATAATGTTTGATTGGTACTAATTTCAACCCCTATCTTGAGTATCCCCTCTGACCAACACTTGTGATGAAATATGAGTGATAACCTGCTCCCTCGCTGATGAATGGGGAGGCTCTATCTCATATGTTGAGAGTCGACTGAGATTAGTGAAACACTTCCTCCTTGACATTCATAATTCAATAAAATAAAAATAACTTCATAACATATATTTCAAAAAAATTAGTATAGAAAAAAATAGAAATCATAACATATGAATAATACTGACAAACAAAATATACATATCTATGATAATGAAATACTGCACATATAACATATGTGGTTGATAAATTAATAGATGACTACACAAACAATCGTTTTTCCATAAATTGTTTCATTTTTCAACACCATCGTTATTAAAGATTGTTTTTTCAAATTTAAATTCATGTGTCCCTCACAAAGAGTTATGTCGTATCAGTTGAACCAATGTGTTCTTTGATCAAAATCTTGAGATCGAATAGGCGTGTCCCTCACCAAGAGTTGTGTTGTTTTGGTCAAACAAATGTGTTCTTTGACCGAACTGGTGTCATTCACTTTGATTTCTATTTATAAATAAGTGATGATGAGATCTGTTGTGCATTAATTAATTTTCCAATTCAAGAAATTCTCCAGAGTTCTCCCAATATCGGTGGAACGGGCAAATCAGAAATCGGTGTTTGAATTTCCCCAAACCTTGGTGAAATTCTCAAGGGATACTTCCACCGAGAATCCTACACAATCAACATGGGCATGGATCAAATCCTATTAGACTATGAATTCAATTCACACATCAAGGTTATATATGTCTTCTCATTCTACCTACTTATTTTAAAATAGCAAGCACCAGCAATGCTCTCCGTACTACTACAGATATGACTTTTAAAAGCACTAGAAAATGTCACTTACAATGTTAAAAAAAACATTGTTAATCTCATTGAAGATAAAGGGGGCCCCATTTATCAATGTTTATTTTTAGTGTTGTTAAAATACAATTATTATTGGTTCTTTTTTAAATGCGTTGATAAAAGGATAATTTTTTTTAAGAAATCTGTAGATTATAGGGGGTTTTAACAATTCTTGACCCACCCCAACTTCAACAGCGCTATGATGCATCCCCCGCCTGCCCCCGCACACCCCTACCACCCCAGCATGCCCCATCCCCACCCCCAACCCTTTAACAACGCTAGCACCCCTGCCTCCTCCATTATTCGAAAATCAAGACCTCCCACTCTACACCTAGACCATTTACTACTCCACTATATTTCTTTGTTGTCCATTGAATGATATATATATATATATATATATTTACTTATAGTTATTCCTGTATTAATATATATTTATATTAACATATGTATATTTATATTAATATATATATATATACAGGGAAAATTATATTTATATATTTATATATCTATATATCTATATATTTATTCGTATATTAATATATACTTATATATATATATATATATAGTTATATTTTTTATTTGTATTTTTATTCATATATTAATATATATCATTTTTTATACAATCACACACAAATATACAAAGTCACATTTTATAAGTATATAAATATTCATATATTTGTATTTTAAATAAAATGAATATGAGTTTTTTATTTAAATAAACCTTATATGTTGAGAAATATATTTTATATGTAAATACTTTTAATTATTTATTTATTAAGTAAAATTTTTTATGAGTGAATATATAAAAAAACATGTATATATTGTTATATATGTGATTATAAAGAAGTGCCCATTGTGAAAAAATGATAAAATTTCAAATCCATTATATCAATATGAATGTAATTCCTCAGAATAAATTCATTCCCCACTAAAAAAGGCCAGAAATCCCCCTTTAAACGAAGCTGAAACTTCATTGAATGTTAAACAAATTCGGTATCCGGACTAAAAACATAGTTTTGGATGCCTTGTGGACCATTTTTTGACTCAAAAAAGTAGTGACCAATGTTTTCTTCATTATGATTGCAATGAGCTCATCAGAGGTTTGGATTTGATATATTGCAGAGCTTAAACAGACACCAAGATAAAAATGGTTGTTTGATATTTGAGTTATGTTTTCAACATATTTTAGATCTTTTATTTATTTTTTTTATTTTTTTGTCTTCAAATTGTTGTTAAATGACTATTATTCCAAAATAATTAGCAAATTATATATTAATAATATTTTTTAAAATATTTTATAAATCATTTTCACTACATATCTTATATATTTAATGAAAATATCTATTTATACTTATCTAAAACATATTTAAAAAATATATATTATATTTATATCAATATAAATATACTTATATATTTATATCAATAAAAATATACTTATATATTTATATCAATATAAATATAATTATATATTTATATATCAATATATTATGTTTCTATGATTTTTTTTTGAAATATACAGTTTATCAACGCTAGTAATAAAACATTGATAAAGGGGGACTTTTAACATCGTTTTTTAACATAATTAAAAGTATGATTTATCAGCCCTTGTTTTTTAGCGCTATTAAAGGGTAGTGTGGCAAAACCCAGTTTTTGTGGTAGTTCAAATTTGGATGAATTAGAGGGTATTGCTATGTCATCGGTACCAAACCCATCCAGTCATGCATTGGGATTGATTGATGTGTAGCTTTGCATGTTCATTTTTGTTGTTGAAACAATTGTATCAGTTAGGTGGGGATTCTTGTTGCATGTTTGAATTTTGACCTTGTAATGTCCATGTACTAAGGCTTCAATATTGTTTGTTTATGCACTTTGACGTGTTTGACTCGAAGGCATGGGTGTGAATGTCAAAAGACGACTTTGAGTTGCCCGGTATGCGACAAAGGAGGTGTTCGTTTCCTGTTGTGATTCGCGGGGTGTTCAAATGGATGATGCCGGACAATGATCATATTCTGAGCATCGACCGCTACAATAAAATCTGGGCCCTCCAAGAGCTGCCGCCGAAGGTGTATGGAGATTACGTTGGATTTAATGCGGGGAGTGTGCTGACGGTTGTGGGAGGGATGATAGGGGTGGTCCGAAAATCAGAGGGCATAGACCTGAAGTGGAATGTGTGGGTAGTGGAGGAGAGTGGAAGGTCGTCGAGGATGTGGGGCGTGATCGCATAGCCGCACGAAACATGGTGGGGTACGTCCGGCCAAGAGCGTCTGTTGACTCCGGGGGTGATCTATTCAGGGTTTCGATGTGACCGGGACCCCTGGGATGAGCCTTGGTTCATCATTCCACCGCAACTGAACCACTTTTATTAAAGAATTATTATTTTTATGCTAGACTTTTATTTTAACACATGCACATCAAAAATAATTTAATTCCACTCCCATTTTAAATGACTTGTTAATAATATTTAATAAGATATAATAATTTACCTGGCACTGATGTGAGAGAATACCTAAAAAAATAATGTTATCAAAACATTCATTTTTCTCTTTATAGGAAAATGTATTTATGGTTTTCTACTCACAATAAAAAATGATTTTATATAGCATGTTGTGGTGTGAATAATTTTTCTATTGATTTCCAAGTCTTTATTTACATTTGAATTATTCATATAAATGTTTCAATAAACTTCTCAATGGTTCTCCTATACAATAAGGTATATGATGCTCTATATTTATTTTAGTCATCACGCCTGCCTAGCGTATGATATATATCTCATTTATAATATTTAAATGGTGTCGCATGTCATGTCGGTGCACCCATGTTTATATTTCATAAATCATACATTATAAAAATATTGGAAATTAACTTCCAATATAACTAGCGATGATAGAAATGGACTTATCTAGAAAATAGGCAATTCATGGTAAAGCAGTGTAGAGGGGCATTCATAATAACATAATGAGAATGCTTAATTCTATTATAAGTGATATGTTAGTAAAAAAACATCCATTAAATAAATCCTTAAATCTCCCCATGATGGATGCCTCTTGTTTCTTCAATAAATTAATGCTCATATATGTGTATTTAATCTTTTAGGATCAGTAAACTTCTTTTTTACCATAGTCGATTCAATTATACCTAACAAATTCTTCAGAATCAATTTTTATCTATTATGAATGCTTGTTATATATAGAGATATTTACCACCTCCTTTATCTAATGTCAATATGATATTTGTTTTCATGAATATCACTGTTGTTTAATATATCTCATTGATACATGAGATAAAACAAATCATTATTTATTATAAATTTTTTACCATTTGTTTGGAATATATTCACTCTTCTAAAACCTTTCATTAATTTTCAAAACTAATAAATGTAAATACATGATCATATAATAATTATGGAAGAGTTAAAATTAATAATATACAAAAGATGATAACACATGATAAATCCTAATTTTCACTAATATTTCTTCTATAAGAGAAAAAATTTATAGATGGAAAATATTTTACAACATAATTTCGAAAGATACTATTTTGTTATCATACTTTATAAAAGCACTATTTTATAAATATTAAAAAAATTCATTGTGCTCTTTAAATATGTATCAGTATAAAACCACTTCTTTTGTTCATATTATTATTATATTTTTTGAAAAAAATAAGGAACAATGATCATTTGAAAACTATCATATTCACCCCATAATATATTTAGAACAAAATTATGTATATTTTCATTCCTTTCTAATATTGAAATAAAATTTTTTGATCAGATTTTGTGATGTTTTCATGACAATAACATGAATATATAATTCAACATTTTTATCCATATTGGGAGATAAATATAAAAAAAAATATAGTAAAGAGGTTTTATATATAAGAAATAAAATAAAAGGAAAAAATATGATGTTTATTTAAAAATACTAAAAATAAATACCATCACTCCCATGAGAATTTATACTACATTATCAATATTGAAACCTTTAATTTTTACAAGTATGAGAAGTAAAATATTATTTTTTTTCATCTTGGCATGATCTGCAAAGTTTACTTTGGTGAACAACAGGTATGTGATGTTCAACATTCGGTCACTTTGGGTGGCGATGATTCCTTTTTCATTTGATGAATTTTATTTTTTTCCATATCGACCACATTGATTATAAACACTATTTTAATAATAATCAATCACATTTACTTCAGGGAATTTGTAAACAATATATGATATTGAAAATAAGACCCACTTTTTACATGTAAAGAATTATCTTACACCCATGATAGTGATGAATGCAACATCATCAGGACGTGCAGTGAAAAGAAAACAATTGTATTGATAATGTGTTATCAAAATGATTGATGTTGATTGAAACTATAAGAAATTTTTCAAATAAAAAACATGTGATCGATCCGGGGTAAATTATATAATTGTAAAAACATGCATTAAAAAATTGGTATGGCGATGGGAAACAAAAAACGGTAAAGTAAAAGAAGTAGACAAGAAGTAGAGAGACAGTATTCATGGTTAAAAGGTCTATATTCCACTTAAATCATATATATATATATATGGTATATAGAGTTTTTAATAAACGGGTTAGATTAATCCTTATTATCTATGAATAATCTATGAACTATGATCAATGACATAAGATAGAGTTTGGGAGGTTAATGGGCATGGTAAAAATTTCCCATGGGAAAAGAGCCCATAGGAATCACCATCCATGGAAATTATGACAATCCGCATTTATTTCCAAATAATATATGAATTGTATATTTAATAACTAAGGTGCATGCCTGCATGGAACCAAATTGTTGAGGGCGGGGGTACAACACCCCTCTCATATCTTTTTTGGGGGTTTCCTATATAAAAATAGGCTAGTTCAGTTTAATTGAGTTGGTTCGTCTTGTCTCATCTAGTTATTATAACTATGGAAGAATAATGAAGTGTCAAATTGAGTAATGTAAAATATCAACATAAGTATTAATAACTGTACATTTTTGAATTTGAGATGTTTCATCGTTGGGGGTCATAACCTGTCAGCATTGTCATAAATATTTCATCACTTCTAACATTAAAATCATGTTACATAACAAAATATGACTAATTAACATGACTCGAACCTACTTTGAAATATTTAACGAACCATAAATAATAAATATTTTTTTGTAAATAATCTTCATGTATTTCACCTAATGACTCATGAATGCAATGAGTTAATAAATTCAATTCTTATTATTCTAAAGTGGAATAACATCAAATTTATTTAATTGATTATGATTTTTCAAACTTGGACATTACCCGATCATAATGGTAGGGTCTACCATGACCTCAACCAAAATTCATCTTAAATAGAAAAAAATTTGAATACAATTAGTAGTTAGACCATTTGGTCTTTATCGTGATGGGAGTGAGTTCTACACATATACCTGAAGCAGTGTCTAGAAGCACATTAAAGACTCTAGAGATATATGGTGAAGTTATAATAATGCAAACCTCTCCTGTGAATTTACATTGTATAATACAATATGTTTTTTAAATTTTATTTTATAAATAATGATGTATATACTTGTCCAACCATCCTTCTGTTCTTTATTTATTAACTATTTATCTATACAATATGGACTTACCTTCTTCTATTATTGTTATAGGTTTAATTAATGCACTATAGACCTCATCAAAAGTGATCAATATATCTCTTCCTATACCCGAAAGTGATAATTCATGTCTTGGTTATTCAATCAATGTCAAATCATCATGTCGAATTGATCGCAGCACGATTCACTGTTCCATTTTCACCCTTACACGAATGTGGTAATCTTGATTTATATTGAAAATTGTAAAATAATAAAATATTTACTTCCATATTTGAATAATTTATTTTGTTTTTATCACTGTTAAAAAGGGAAGTGTTACTTGTTTTGATGATTCCGTTGTAGTAGGAGGTAATTTGGAGGGCCCATGATGATATCCAAGAAAAATAGGCCAAACTTCTCAGGATCCATGCACACCAGTAGACTTATCCAGACACTGATACTGAACCATGAATCAAAATGGGCTGAAATTTTGTGGTCTGGTCTAACATCCATTGGGATACATTTATTCTGATGAAACAGAAGACCCATTCGTCCATATGTTTTCCCAACCGACCAAATCTGTCCAGCACACAGAATTTGTAGGAAGTCAAAAGTGGTGTGTTGTGATATGTCCATATCTCAGGATCTACTTGTCCAAATGATTCGAAAATTTCGGGGGAGACTATAAATAGGTGGGGCTACATCTTTTTTATTTTCTACAAAGAAAGATAAGGATATATGGAGGTCTAAACCCCTGTGATAAGTGGTTTTAAGAAATCAGTCTTCCCAAAACCGCCTTCCCATATTCCTATAAAATGGCACCTTGGGGTCCCCATTTGTATGTTTAGCTACGAAGAAAAGATATGATATTTTGGTGTCCTAAAGGAGTCTCCTATTCATCCTAAAATCACTAGAGTCCCCTATCATCATAGGGGGTAAAGCATTAAGAATGAGTTCCACCTGAGCTTCCTCCCCCTCATAATGTCGAGCTAAACGGTGGGCATTCGTTGTGAGGGAACTACAAACATGTCAAGGGAGTTATGGAACTTTTATTAGCTACTAGTGTTGAGTGTTTTGGGTGTTAAAACATTTCTTCCCATTTATCTTAAATTGTTTCTTATTTGAATACATGTTTTGAGTCATGTGATTAATTTTCTCTTAATTTCTAACCGATCGATATGAGGTTTGGAGTGTGTGGCTTGTGTTGTTCCGATTGGACAACATATGAATCATTTTCATACCCACTTACATTAGATTTCAATATTATTTGGAATCTCTTATTCCAGGAATATGTTCTGGACCTTAACAATAAGATTGTTATGTCAAGGATTGGTTCATCAAGTAATGAAATAAAGGCTTATGAATTAATCGGGATTCCAATTAATTTCTACCAAAAAATTACTCCTAACCTAATTGAATCTCTAAGAAAAATGAACATGAAATGTGTGAAGTGAAATCCCAATGACCCATTTCTGTCATAATTCATAAATCATCACCTTTATCTATCAGCTATTATTCTCTTTAAATCATGTTATTTTTTTAATATTGTATTCAAAATCACCCCCATTTTAGTACTTTTTATTAAAAACATACTCTAAATATATCAAATCTCTTTGAGAGACGACCTAGGGTCTGACGTAGACTATAATTCAACCTTAAAAACATAATAAATTTGACATGTCCTGATAATGCAGTCATGAATAAGATTCGAGCATCCGTTCCACAAACAAACACTTTCATGGTTTCCATCACGTACGAAAAGGATTGCGATCAATGACATACATTAATAATAAGTAAGGATACCAATACACATGTTCATAAATAGAAATAACCAATACCACCCAAATCATATAGTGTTTCTATTAGAGCGTTGGTTCTCATGTTCTCATATACTTGAGATCAACAAGTGGAGTATTTATGAGAAGAAGTCTCAATGCTTTTGAGCTCCTGACAACTGGTATTAATATGTCATCTATAACCTTTTAGAATGATATATCCAGACCGCATGAAACATGTTTAAGATTACTATCATAATATCTCTATTTTTTCATTATAGCTGAAAACTGCTCTACCCTTTCAATATGACATGTAATCTAAGAACATTAATATATATATAGTACATGAAAAATTAATATTACTATCACATTATGTGAAACACATGCATATATCAAGTTGTATAAATGTGATTGCAATCAACATACACATTCAAGGTGGATATACGGAAACCACTCTCACAATAAATAGGACAATTAAGGGAGAAATAAATAATGGAAAATTGGAAATACACACTTCAAGGTAGTCTTTGTAGACATTTTTATCAGAAAAGATGTTGTCTCGATCATTAATTTGGGAATAAAAATTTTTATTAAAATATTTTCTTTTAAATTAAAATAAATTTAACTTAGATAATTTTTTTAAAATATTTTAAATTATTCATATAAATTATTTTAAATATTTAAATTATTTGTTTTTATTTTTTAATACAAATTATTATTTTTTAAATATTGAAATAATTTAATTAAAATTTTTTCCATGTTATTTATTTTAAACATATATAGATTTTTTAATAAAATGTTTATTTAAATACTATGAGTGAATTTTTATTTATGATGATCAATATTGAGTAATTTTAATAATTAATATTATTTATTTAATATTAAATAAAATAAGTTTATTTGTGAAAGATTTACTAAAATAATATTTTTATGGAATCAAAGTGGATGAAATGGGAAATATTTTATTTAGGATAGTTCCTTCATATATATTTTTATCATAATCATCACGATCTTGAACCTACATTTATGATGGAAGTAAATTTACTTTAAATATTTTATTTATTTATTTTAAAATATTAACTCAACATTTTAGTTTTAAGAAATCGAAATAAATATTTTAATTTTTATTTGAGTTATATTTTAAAATAAGTTAGTTAAATAATTTATCAAAATATTTATATAACAATGCGATTTATTTATTTCATTTTTTTATTCAGTTTATTTATTTTATGACATTCATCTTATTCATTTTAAGTTAATTACTTTTTTTATTCAAGATATAAATTTTTAACGTTGAAATTATATATTTTTTTAGATTCAAGTTTTTTATAAGTTTAAAAAAATCAATTTATTCAATTTATTTTTCATTCAGGATATTTATCTAAAGTATTGTATTCAATTTTTTTATTTTTCATATATAATGTAACACCCCAAACTAGTTCTCTCTTCAATAATCATACTGATGTGCTATGAGAACTCATGCACACCTCCCAATAAACTATAGGATCTCAGAAAATAGTGAGAGTATAATGTGATACAATAGAGTGACTATACCCTCATATGGGAGTGAAATAACAACAAAAAATAACCAGAAAACCTCAATAATAATAATCAATATGAATACATGGAAGGAAAACAAAACCATTCCATAATAAATGAAAATTAATGTCATACAAGCATATAGATATATCTGGTTTACCATTTGACTAATCCCATATTGAAAATTAAACGATAAAATAAAATACACTAGAGGATCCAATACTATCCTCGAGCCTCACATCTATCCCTGTCTATAAATCCATCTGAGTTGCTTCAGCCAGATTAAACAACATTGGGCCTCTCCCCTAACTTTACCTACGAACAATGAGGTCTACTTGGTTACCAAAGTTCCATGGAGGCCCGAGCATAGTGTGAGTATAACTCAGTAGGACACCACCAATAGTGTCACCAACATAGCCAATATATACCGTGTATACACATGTGATATGATTAGGATAACTAAACAACTACTAAAAACAAATAAATTAACCACCATCAATCCTCGTGTACTAATGTGACACCAAGATCGACTATACCTGCTTCATCTAGTTCCAGAGTGTCTTTGAGCCCATGTAACCCCTTGGGGGAAACATACCCATCCCTTGAACATGAACATCCACCTAGGGAAAATATAAACATCCCAAAAATTTAAAAAATCCATCCACATGGGGGGTTCCATCCTCCACCTAGAACCATATAGCCATCTTCTCAGGGGATTATATCCCCTACCCAGACCACATATCCTCCCTCCCAGGGGGTCACATCCTCTACCCAAAACCATATATCCACCAAGTGGCATACAACATTACCATGACCATAATCAATTTGACCTAGGGGATTCCACCATCCACAGAACCATGTCCTACAAATGGGACCCTTATCCCACATTGGAACTATATCAACCTATACCCGGGGGTATCCACCATCTTGAGAAACAAATGAATCATATAAACATGGTGTCCTTAACCCTCCCCAAAACCATAATATAAAAAAAAATCACACACCTAGGGGAATTACTATCCCCAAAAATGTAAAGATAAACATTTCACCCTTAGCACCCTCCATCACCAAAACCTCATATCATATATCACATTTTACCATTTATTTTAAAATTTCATTTTATAAGTTTTAATATATCAATCATTATTCCATTTTCCTTTCATCATATATTTTCACTATCATAAGGATCAGGTTTGCATCTCTCAGGTTCAAAGTTGACTCCCAATATGATAGTCCAATTCCCCTGCACTACCCCTCTTCAGGGTCAACATCAAACTAGGGCACCCTCCATGGACCCCGAAGACATATTTCACATTGGGAACCCAATATAGGGATCCTTAATCCCATTCCCATACCTCAGGAAAAACCCATGATCACTAAGATGGTAGCATGCTCCTTGGTGTGTCCTTAATCAAATCAAGACACCAACCACCTAATAGTCTAATATTTGGGTTTTACGGTGACACACACTACAACAAAATTGATATATAGTTGTGGCTAAAACCACCTCCATATGATTCTATGAATGTTTCAAAAAACCACTGCTAATGTTGGTGTCGACATTCAACTCCCATCAGTTCCATCCATTTAGTGTTAGTTTCTCGGAACCATCGATGAATGTGTGTTTAAAGATGGTTTTTTGTTGCAGTTTAAACCAGCACTATCTCACTGTCATTTTTTTAAGGTGAAACCACCGCTAAATAATAATTTTGGATTTTTTGCATCGGTCTAAAATGATATAATATATCAATATATAAAAAGAGTTGTAGGATCTGCAGCCCCAAAACAGCAAAAAAAAACAAATATCCAATTATAACACATCAATATATAAATATTAACTACATATATCCTACCCCTATAATTTTTGAAAAAAATACACCAACTCAATGAGTTTATGATGAACGACATTGATAACATTAAGTATCTAAATTATTTTGGGCAATCTTGTCCAATAAACCATAAGAAATCACACCCACAACTTAAAATGTATTTGAAATAATCAAAATTTACATTGATTGGTGTTCCAAATTCACTATTAAATGTAACATCCCAATGAAATCTCCTCGAAACCCTCTCCATATCCATCGTCACTTCCTAAAACTAGCACGTACATGATAATTATTTTGAAAATTAAATATTTTGGTATATTTAAATCTGAACTTAAAACCAATAAAAATTTTTCTACTATAAGATTTTGAAGTTGTGTTATTTTCCTACTTTCTACCATCCCTTCATGAAATATCACAACGGATGGATCTGTTCATCTTCTTACATAATTCAATTAAAACATTTTATAGAGAGATGTCCATTTCATATTACATCTTTATATGATCCCCCTGTTTCTGAATTGTATAAATATATTCATTTTTAAAATATTAGAATTTAATAATAGAATGGCATTCAATTAAACCATAATGTCTTAATATTACTTTTATCTATGAATAAAAGACTTCATTTTTTCAATATTGGGGCACATTCCCCGAATCAGTATAGGTAATTAGAAGGGTAACCATCTCTACAACTAACTGGCCTTGAATGTGGCCAAATAATCCTACGGAATCATCCACAGGGACCCCATAATTGAAAAATAGAACAAATGTCTAATATCTGTTCAGATTCCAAACATCAGAACTATTCATATTTTTCTCCATAGTAACATTGTTTTCAGCTTTTATTAAAAAATAGTTAGTATTATAAAAAAATGCAATAAATTTTTTATCATTAAAAATTTAACCTACAACTATCACCCTCCAATATCCTTTTGAAAAAATGGGAGGGATAACCTGCTCCCTCACTGCTGAATGGGGAGGCAGTATTTTCGATGCTGAGAGTTGACTGGGATTAGTGAAACACTTCCTTATTTGTTTAGAAAGAACGGTGGTGCCTCAGTCAAAGACCATGTCACAATTTATTGAAATGACAAAGGATAAATTACATGAGTCTGAATGATGGAATGTTGTTACAATCCTTTTCATATAAAGGAATAATGTCACCAGGTATATCGTCCATCCATGTAATGCACTGGTTGACTCCCATGTTGGCAAGACAATCAACAACCATATTCACTTCACGAAAAGCATGATTAGCAATGTAAATTATTTCCATGACCGAAGAAAGGTAATTCCTCCAATTGGAAGTAAGCGGCCATGCAAGGTGCACCACCTCATTCCAAATAACTTGGACAATAGTGGTTTAATCACATTCAATCCAAATTCTTTTCCAACCCTTTTGTTTATCAAATTCAACGGCATGGATCACACCCATACATTCCGCTTCTAGAGATGAGTTTGTACCACACCCATCATTTCATCCTTGACATTCCAATCATTTAATAAAATAAAATTATCCTCAGAACATATATTTCAAAAAAACTATATCGAAAAAGAATTAGAAATGATAATAGATTAATAGTACCAAAAAACAAAATATACAAATATTTGATAATTAATGACTACACATATAATAAAAGTGGTAGATAAATTAGTGGATGACTACACATGAAATCATTTTTTCCCTCAATCATGTCTTCTTCATACTCTATAATTACTACATCTACTTCATCCTCCCTTTCAAGATGAATATTTTAAATTTCAAGATAGACAGATAAGTTCATTTCTTTCTATTTATGGGATTCAATGTAAGAGGTAAAATCTTTCACTTTATCACCAATATTATACAATTAACTTTGTTTTATAAGGAAAAAACACTACACCCTTCATCCATGACATAATCCACATAATATAGTATTTTCTCTTCTAATGATAAGATATGTAGATCATGTAATTAATCGTCCGTCACATCCTTCTAGCGAGAGATGTTTGAAGAAGTAAATTGCAAAGAATCTCTTTAATATCCCTGGTAATATCGACCCACTTGTATTTGAATAAAAAAACTAAAAAATGTATGCGGTAGTATAATTAGATAATATCAGTTATCTTTTTATATCATCCCAATTAGGAAACCATAAATATACCATTATTATATGTTTTCAAAACCTTTTCCTGATTGACTGTATGAAATTAAAATCCATTCACATTGTAAGAGTTGAACTTTATGGCCTTTTTTAGAGGACCTCGAGCAAGAAAATTCAAATATTATGAAAACTCATACCCAGTATCAGTATTCATGATCTAAAAAAGTAATACACATTATTAAATTTACATAATATATGTGTCAAAATCATACCTGTAGTGATTGCAATATTTATGATCTTACACAACATGAAAATAATTCTACAATCTATTTATTAACATATTTTCCATATCATTCTCATTTCATGCTTAACCTCTAATTCATTCCTTTTTTTCATATCCTAATATCTTCAATAAATGGAACTTCAATTTCACTTTTCAGTATAACATATATATGTTCCTTTCATAATTCCATTTCTATTAGAGTAACATTTGATCACCTCCCAACTAATCATCCAATAGCGGGAAATATTTTTTGGATTTCCCATATAGTTGATATTGAGTCGATGTGTCATAAACACATAAAAATTAATCTAATCTTGTCTCAATATCATCTAAGTATATAGGACATAAGGTAAGAAAATAATATTCTAAATATCCCTTATAAAACAGCTTTTAGGTTATGTTTTTTTTCACAATGATTTCAAACGATCAAGATATCTATGATATAAAATAAATAAAAGATAGTTATCTATTTAATGAAGTTCCCAGAATTTTTTACTTAATATTAAAAACGTATAACTAAAGTAAATATCAGTTAGATACATCCATCAATAATGTATGGGGCCTCCTAATTTAGTTTCCTCAATCAAATGCACAATTAAATGCTTCGTGATAGTAAAAAATGACGGAGAAACGATCATCTACATTTTTTATAGTTTCAATACAATTCTCTAATGAAAGTTTTCTTTCTCATATGGTTGTAGAGTTTTCTCGCATTGATTTTTGAAGAATATAAAAAAAACATAGTAAAAATATAGTAACATTTTCAATTAATCAAGTTGGAAATTCCAATGGTAGTAACTACTATAAAAAATTATGTGAATCATGAATTTTAAATCCATTTAACCTATGATGGGTTAAGTCAACACACCTTGATATGTTACTTGAATAACAATCAGATACCATTACATGATTTAAAATTAAATGGAATGTATCTTTATCCCTATTTTTCATAGAAAATTTAATCAGAGAAATATTTTTATTCTCATTTGGCTAAATATCACGCTTTATGATCATTGTTTGTAAGCTCATCCGAGCTTTGATATGGTCATTAGATTTAATATAATAATTAAGCAATTTGATGATCATATTCTCACAAACGTTCTTCTCAATATGAAAAAAATCAAGATTATATCACTGCAAATTAAATTCCCAAGATAGAAGTTTGCAGAATATACATTTTTTCTTCTAGTGTTGCATTCTGATTTCACTTGTAGATGCACTTTGAAGTTGTTCCCTGCTATCATTTAAATGAAGCACCTACCAAATTTATGTTTCAAAATTTCCATGTTGTGCATGTATTTCAGAAATTGTCAATAAATTTAGAGGTGTTATAGAATCAACAAAACCATTGAATTATGACCTTTTTAACTGAAATATATGAGATGCATAAATAAATATTTGAAGACACAAGAAGCACCATTTTATAATAATTTATTTAAAGTAAATAGAAATATAACATAAATATGTATCTTTTACTAAAAAAAATATAAAGTGGGGTTATATAACTAATATATCTATATAAAAATAGTCATTAGAAATATGAAAATATTTCCAACATAATTGTGTTTTATTTATAATTTTTAGACATTAAATAAATAAATTTATTTATGAAATAATGATGATGCACTGATTACCATATTAGTGAAATATTCAAATAAATGACATTATAAATTATAAAATAAATATATTTTGAACATTTTGATTCCATCCACGATTTTTGTAGATGAATATGAAATTTTATCTTCGAGTTAATGTAGTTTTTTCAAATGAACTAGGTTGTTATGACTAACAAAAATCAATTACTAAATAGTGTCAAAATTGACATAAATGAGTTTTTAAAAACAAATACTATTTTATTAAATGATATAATAGTCATCAATATCTTAGATTCGGTAAAATGACTTATATAATGTTAAAAATATCATTAATGATGCAGTTGGGGTTCTCTTTGAATTTTATAGTAACCATATTAACCATATATGTAAAAATACTAGAAGACATGGTAAGAGTTAATTTATTAAACTAAGGGTTAAATCCACAAGATAAGGTTAAATTTGTGACCTTAAATTATATAAAACCTATTGGCTCAGAGGATTTTGACCCATTAACATCTCATATTCTAAATATATCACTTTTTAACTATTATAAATTGAAAATAAATTTATAATAAAATAATATTTCAAGACATTCCTAAAGTTCCCCTTTCCCTCTTATAAAACGTCACCACCTCTACGCACATACTCACACCTCTCAGCCCCTTGTATCATAAAAATTCTACAAAAATAAGCTCCATACACCCCTACTTTTCTTTTAGAAGAGTTACCTTGGGTATAAGGAAACTCAAGAAAGCCTTATGGAAAAAATCAAAAGGAGTTACCCGATTTAGAGGTAACGTCTTCTCTCATGATCCTTTTATTTATTTACATTCTACAACCCTTTAACCTATTTTTATTCCATTATTTTATAAAAACAACATTATTATAAAAATAATTGTATTTTTTATGCTAATAGTTCAATATACACTTACACACGCCTCTATTTAATTGATATAGTACATATTGTTTCTATGTACAACGAACTACTGCCTCACGAATTGATGATTATTCAATTTCCTCCTACAACATCTCATAGGGGAAATTATGATGGAACTATATTTATATATGATATATATTTTATTTATATTTTATTTATGCTTCTATAATTTTTATTTACAATATACCATTATGCTTTCCATAATGTGTAAATACGATAATTTCATTTCCGGAAGTGTGGATTACCGCCCCCTCAAAGTGATATGACTCATTCATGACATACATGGAACATATAAAGGATGATTTTAATGAAATTAGGGAACATATATAACATATATATTATACTATATTTATTATATACCTATGTCTCATTTAGTTTTCATTCCTTTAATATGAAAAAGAATTGAAATTAGTGTTCATGCATACGTACGACCTACTGTCTCCATGAACGGTGCATTTCATTTATTATCTCCAAATGTTATAGAATATTATAAATACACATATACTTGATATATTTGATATTTAATTCTTGAATAATGTTCTGGAGATAACGTATTTATTACCACATGGTTAATATGCATCAAAACAAGTTCATTTTTGACTCACATACCAAACAACGACAAAACATCCGATATGAACTCAAATATTTAAATTATTGTTATAACATGGTAATAAGTGATATAAAATGAATAATAAACTTTAAAATGGTTCTAAATAAACTATAAATTAACCCAAGTTTATTATTCAGGAAATTAAAGAACGAACCAGGCAAGTCTGACTCAAAGTAAGGGACTTCGTCTCAATCTTCTTTCATTGAAGAAAATTTTGATTAATATAAAACCTTATTTTATACAGTGTATAATAAACCTATTTTAATTTTAATTTCATTCAATGGTTTTTAAAATTAATAATTTTTTAAGAATCATTTTAATAAACTATAAAAGGAATGAATCCTTTTAGTGTATGTGGAGACAACGAACTTTCTTCCATCGTGAGCATTATTTTATATTTGGATTCCCCTATAAGAGATAATGTTTTTTAAAATAAAAGTAAATACAACATTATATTTTAGGTATTTTTCTAATGAAAATGGTTTTGAGAATGGATTCATTATATCCATATCTTGAAATGATGTCTTACGATTGCAATATGGAAATGATATTTTTCCTTTGTAATTGATCTTGTGTTATGATTATATTATGGTTCTTGGGAATTTATTATGTATACCGGTGTTTCTGTGATAAATTGAGGTCGGGTGAGCTCGTAATATCTCTCCAATGCATTGGGTAATGCGATGGAGGTAAACATTAAGGTTTATCCTAAGAGATTAAGGAAATATATTGTGATGGATATTACAAATGTAACCGTGGGGGTTAGTCCCTATGTGGCTATGAACGATGAAAATCATGTATGATATGGATTCCATAAGTTACCTTTACAATTTATGATTTCAAAGATGTTTTCAGGATTCTTATGAATTAATGGGTTCATAAATATTCATTGGCTATTGTTTTCTTTCCTTATTTTATCCCTTATTGAGTTTTTTTGCTCATCCCAATATTTTTGAAATGTTTTCACAGAGTATAAGGGTGAGTTTGATAAATTAAGAAGTTATAATGTTTTTTATCAAGAAAGAAAATCATGATTTTTAAGGGTTTTCTTCGGTAAAAAAAATGGATACTATATTTATAATATCCTTTGTTTATTATGGGATGATATGTATTAATAATGGCCAAATTCATTAAAACACTAAACATGAAAAGATCATCAATGTGAATTGAAGTAAAATTATTGACGTATCTAAATATTAAGTAAATTTTTAAGGCTGGGGCCTTATAGACAGAGAGTTGAAAAGAAATTGTCGATGATGAGGAACCATAATTAATTCCCACAAATTTTGGAAATGCCAAAGAGAGTTCTGCCATTAATAAGTAAATCCTTGAGGGATACTTCCACTGAGAAACCTACATCATCAACGTGGGGGTGGATCAAACTCATCAGGATTGTGAATTCAATTCACACAATATGGTTATATTTGTCTTCTCATTCTACCTACTTATTTGATAACAGAAACAACCAGTAATGCTCTCAACACTACTACAGATACACTGGAGGAAAATTGCAATTTCACAGCCGTTTTTTTAGATTTGGAAATAGATTCAACGATCACTATATGCTTCTGTGTTGATTTCAAAAAACTGATACTAAATTGCTTGTCGGGAAACTATTTTTGGCGGTTAAAGAGGTTTATCCGTGGTTTATGGGAACTGTCATAGTTGGCACATTTTCATGGTGATTATATTGTTTTTCGCTGCAGTTTCTCCAGGTAGGGTGATTACTTTTATGGTGGAGGTTAAAACCACCACTAAAAAAAGTAATGAGCTACCTGTACAAACCACCCTGACAAACAATATAACCACCGCGAAAAAAGTGTAAATGATGGCCCAATATAACGGCGATTAAAACTGCCACTAAAATTAAGACAGTAGGGGTGGTTAAAACTGCCGCTAAGGAGCATATTTAGAAAAAAGAACCTACTTTTAGAGCCCCTGTACCAGTGCCCTGAAAAAAAACCATTTTAATAATTCCAAAACACCAATAGAATACATACTACAGTAAATATGAAAATATATGATTAACTAAGCACAACAAAATGCATCGTTTAGTGAGTAAAGGAATGTAGATAAACATATCACATGGCATAATCCCAGTATCCAATAAAATGTAGTGGTGAATTTATGTATTTAAAATTGTCTATGCATACTCATATTTACAAGTTGATCCTTGATTGGATGTTCACATGTTGTGTGCAACTTATATGTTCAACCGTTGGGTGATCTAGGTGAAATGGGACAATACGATTTTTTTCAAATTTTGGTACCCCCACATATCTTCTGGAATTGTTCGAGAATGTAAAATCCCTTTATATATGATTATTTGATAGAACCCAATGCATCCCATAGGTGTTTGGATCACTTTTTGTTGAAATTTATAACGTGGGAAATTTCCTAGATTGACATGTCACCATCTAAGTGGATCCATTGATATTATATATGTGTTTCCCATGTTTTAATGAATTGAATGAGTAAAATGTAATTGATAATGTGTAATGGATAATTAATGATGGTTTTCCTTTATTAAAAAAATAAATTAGTTTTAAATTGAATGACACCATGTAATTGTAATGTCATGCTCTTGATTTATGCTTTATAAAATGCTTCATATGAGTTGTAATATTTTAAATGGGAATTGAACATGGATAAAGACCTGAATAAGAGGTTATTAAATATCTATTATGGCTCAAATGATTATGCCTTTATTATGTATATAGTGTAGATAGAAGAGATGGATTTGAGGTAATTTCCCTTTCTATTTAATTTTAATATATGCATTTATAGTGGTTGTGGTATGATGGTATGATATATTTGAGTATGGAGATATCACAATTCCTTACATCAGGTGTTGAGCTTGGTGTATCACAAAATTGTTACAATATACGTATTGTGATTTAATCACCGCATTCCAAAACTATAATTTTTACCTGATGGCGCACTCAACATCCCATGTGTTGTTTCATGGAATCTCTCACTCTATTGGGATATATGGCATCTTCCCAAATACATGAGCACATAGGCTCGTAGACTGGTTAGGGATGCCTGAGTTATGCCATGGTCTATTAATCAGTATTATTATAATTAAATGGCTATATACATCTTCACATACCTTGTCAATATAGGTGGATGAAATATATATAAACTGTATTTATTACTAGCATATATATAGTAACTGTTTAGATTTATATTTCATCTATATGTTGATAAATTTAAACCCTCCTATAGTCCTTTAGAAACAAGATTGGGTGGTTATTTATTTATTTCATAGTTACTCA
The DNA here is from genome assembly GCA_963277665.1 of Viscum album. Taxonomy (NCBI): domain Eukaryota; kingdom Viridiplantae; phylum Streptophyta; class Magnoliopsida; order Santalales; family Viscaceae; genus Viscum; species Viscum album. Next base: position 440,690,755 of record OY728137.1, on the reverse strand, counting down.
AAAGATGTGAGGTGTAGTATGTTGGTGGTAGACCCTTTATATTGGTAATAATTATGTTGTAATATTTTATTGTGATTAATTTATGTTGGTGTTCTGTGTGGAATTATTATAAATGAAACCTAACATAGGAATTAGGTAAAATCATCTCTCTCTTGGGTTATTCCATGTGGAATTATATACTTGACACTAAAGATAGAAAAAAGGTAAAATCATTTATCCCGTCGATAAGGGTTCCTAATGTGTTTAAGAGTGATGTATCAGGTTCAAGTATTAAATTAGTTTCACTCATGTGATTTTATTTGAATAGGAATATTTAGTGTGGTTTCCATAAAAGTATAGGAATATGGATCCTAATATATTTTAACTCTCATTATGCATCCTAGTTCTTTTGATGTGCAGAATATAATTGAAGTGATGAGGCACATTGCTTCAAAGGGTTGAGTGTCTCATGAAGGGGGTTGATATATTCTATCAATGAATATGGATTATTATAATAAATTATTTCTGGTAGGATAGTTGATGTTATGAATGGTAGGTAAGTGATCATGTTGTCTATTTAACATTTTTCTAGGGTAGGACGTTTTAGAAAATCTACTGGGAGTATCCCACCAGCATGTCAGGCCTTCTGAGATAATGGACATTGTCATTCACACTGCCTAACTGTTCTTGGAGGCCACTTTTGAAATGGTGACAAAACCCCATTTTAGACAGTGTAACAAAATTTCCCCTAATCTCATATAAGTATCTATGGATTCCAACAATTTTTTGAAATTTTGGATACAAAAATTATGCCACACTATAGGGTGATATATCTTAAACATGATTGGGAGACACACAATCTCATCCCTAGGGATTGATACGAGATCATAACTACGAATTACTTCTTAGAAATGGAAATGTAGTGGTAAATGAATTGTACTAGAAAATGTAGGATAAGTTATTATAATGAAAAAAATGAATTTATGGAAAATTAATTATAAAAAATGAATCATAAAAATAAAGAGTCTATATATATTGTGCATACCACAGTCGAGAAATCATGACATAAAAGGAAAGATCAAAAATCAATAAAATACACAAAAAGAAACATGAGAAATTAATAAAATAAATAAAAGAAAACATGAGAAATCATGAAAATGCTAGGCCATGAAAATGTTTGGAGGCAACAATGTGCCACACATGATACATAGACAAAACTACTATTATAATATTTTTCCATATATCAATAATACTATTAATCATTGTTCGATGATTAATAGATATCGTCACCCTCTCCACCTCAATCGCCACTTCTGGCTACCACTTGTAGGAACATTATATTTAAAATTAAATAGTGTTGCATATTTATATTTAAAAATAAGACCAATAAAATATTCCAAACTAAGTGATTTTGAATTTTTTTGATTTACCTAATCTCCAGTCGATGCAATACCACCAGCGGGGATATCTGGTCATCTATTGATGTATATCCGTCAAGGCATTCTGCAAAGTGGATATCTGAGCCCCCTGGTCCTGAACTGTGTTTTGTAGAGAAACAATCTCTCTCTGAGCATATCCTGGTATGGAAGGACTAAAAACAGTAGTAGATATTGATGCAATCCTTGATGTCCTTCCAAATACCTCAGTTGGTACGGGTCCCAAACCCATCCCACGCACTCTACCAGGATACTCATTCCCAAGGTCTTTATCAACTGGGTCATCTTGGGAGACTGAGTAGGACTTCCCAGGATTGAAATCCCATATTTCATTAATTTTTTCCTATAAATCAAATATCAATATATATTAACATAGTTAAAACTGATAATAAGTTATTAAAATGAAAAAAATGAGTTCATACCCCAACTTCTTGGGCAGGCTCATTAACAAAACTTCAATCAGTATTTTTGTGAACATCCAACTACACTTCAGTTCGTGATGCTTCATTCCCTAAACTCTGTGACTATATTAAAAAATTATAAATAAATTGTTTAATATAATAAATAGATAATATTTTCTTATAAATATTTTAACTAATGAAAAGATTACCAGAGTTGATTGCCTTCTAGAAAAACATTTTGACCCCGTAGTGTGAGCGATGACTTGCTTAGCCCAGCTTGATGAATTCTTTATTTAGATATCCTGAAATTAATAAAATGAAATTTAATATTAATGAATTAAATGCCATCTCCACTTCATATACATGTATAAATGTAAAATATGGTTAAAATAATAATATATATTTAAATACCATCTGCTTCTCATCATGATGCCTATCAACAAAAATATTTTACTATTCTTTGGGTACCCCATTGGGTTGCTTCTCATACATTTGTTGGATGGTCAACAAAGTATCACTGAATTTTCTCCATAATATCCATTTTAAGTCTTTCCATTTCTAATCTAGATTTTTCAACGTCCATTTTCGTGCTATCACATCAGCAACTATAAAGTAGAAAAACCTCTGTATACATAAATTAATTTTGAACATATTAATATCATGACATTCAGTTACACAATAATTTATTTAAATTACCTTTATTTGGAAATAAAAAAAGATCATTTTTCTAACTTGGAGGAATATGAATCCAATCATCATAAGAAATGGGAAGGGAAATTGGCTTTGCTTCCAGCTAGCCTAGAATTTGGCCAAGTAATCTCGTGGTGTCATCCGTAGGGACCCCATATGAATCAAATGGGACAAATATCTTCTCTCCATTAATATTCCACACATCATCACTTTTTATATTTTTCCCCATAATTGAAATTTTTCATCTTAAATAAACAATAAATTATTATAAAAAAGTGAAATAAATTTATTTATATTAAAATTTGTACCTGTAACAGTGACCCTCCAGTATGCTCGTGATGAACTAGAAGTGGTGTGTCACGATCCCAATACTGAGGCTGCTGAAGGGGGAGTCGACGACTCATATTCTAAAGGGATGATCATAGAGGGTGTGAGAGATGGTGTAGGGGGGAGATGGTGCAGGGGGGTAAGAAGCTGGTGGCTCAGATGACATAGGGAAGGAGACAAATGGATCATCATCGGTCGCAGTAGTGGATAAAATAGTGTATCACTTCCTCGTTGGAATTCATGTCATATAATCAAATAAAATTAAGTTCATTAATTTTATTTCAAAAAAAATATTTAGAAAAAATCATTACAAATGATATAATATGCCTAGTAATAACAAACAAAATACACATAACAATGATAATGAATGACTGTACAAATGAAATAAGTAGTTGCTGAATGAATAAATAACAGTTCATACAATAATTTTCCCCTTCAATCATGTCAGTTTCCAGCTCCATTACTTCATTGACTTGATTAATCCTTAGTAGACTAATATTTTCAAAATCATGATGGAAAAATAATTCTACTTCCTGTTGTTGATGAGATTCAATTTCAGAGGTCAAATCTTCCACTTTATCACCCATATCATACAAATCTCTTTGTCTTACATGATAAAATACACTCTACCCTTCATCCACAACATCATTAAGATAATATACCATTTATGTATGTGTTGATATGATATATGGTTCATGCAATTCACAATCACTAACATCCATCAAGGGAGATAAGTTCACAGAAGTAAATTGAAATGAATCTCTTTTAACCCCACTGATAATATCGACCCAATTTCATTTGTATAAAACAACTGAAAAATTCCGATGGTAGCTTAATTCAATAATATAAGTTATCTTTCCATAGTATCCCACTTTAGAAAATGTCAATATACCACTATTCTACATTTTCCAACCCCTTTCTCAATCGACTGTATGAAATCTAAAGCCATTCACATTGTAAGGGTCTAACTTTCTAACTTTTTTTAGTGGACCTCGAGTAGGAAACTATAAATCTGCTGAAACCTATGATCAATTATCAGTATTCAGGATCTAATAATAGAAATACAATTTATTATATTTACAATATATATCTGTTGAACTAATATTAATTTTAATTGAAATATTTATGAACTTACACGACGTGAAAACCATTCTACAAGTTCTTTATTAACATATTTTGTTATATATATCTCATTTTGTGTCCATCCCCTCATTCATTTCTTTGTTTGCATCCTCAACTCTTCAATAAATGGATCTGTAATTTCACTATTCAGCAACACATATCTATGTGCCTGTAATAATTCAAAATCTGTTAGTGTCACATTTGAGGTCCTCCCAACTGATCTACCAACAACAGGAAATATTTTGGATTTATGATGTATTTGAGATTGAGTCGATGTGTCATCAACACATCCAAATCAATTAAATATTATCTCAATATCATCCATGTAACTAGAAAAAAATGTAAGACACTCCTCAACTGAATATCCTTCAATAATAGAGCCTTCTGGTTGAATTTTATTTCTCACGTATGATTTGAAATTCCCAAGATATTTGTGAAATAAAATATACATAATTATGAATTTAATTAAGTTAAAAAAAAAATTTACATAACTAAAAACATATAAATAAAGTACCTCTCAATTATATATATCCATCGATAATGAACGGGTCCTCCTAATTTAGCTTCCTCAACCAAATTCACAGTTAAATGCATCATTATAGTAAAAAACTGATGAAGGAAAGATCACATCCATTGAAAAAAGGGACATTACAAACCTCTCCTTGAGGTCATCAAGTAGAAATGGATGTAGATATTTCTCACATAGTTATCTAAAAAATGGGCAGAATTATAGTACAATAGTATTATCTTTTTAGGTAATAATGTAAACAATGCCAATGGTAGTAATTATTGAAAACAAATATGTGAATTGTGACTTTTCAATCCATGTAACATATGATTATTTAAGTCAACAAACCTCGAGGTGTTATTTGAATACCCATCAGATACCATCACATTCTTTAAAAATTTATGGAATGTATCCTTATCCCTATTTTTCATTGCAAAAATTGGCGGATCATACTTTTCATCCTAATATGTCTAGAGATCATGTTTTATGTTCATTACTTGTGAGTCATTGCGAGAATTTAGATGATTCTTCGACATTCCATGCTCATTAAGAAATGTGAAAATAAAATTTCCATAGACATTCTTCTCAATATGCATCACAACAAGATTATTCCGAAACAAATTTAATTTCCAATATAGAAGTTTAAATAATTTTCTTTTTTTATTCTTTTGTTGCATTTTGATTTCACTTGACGATGCACTTCGGACCCATTTCCCGCTATCATTCAAATGATGAACCTCCCTAAATTTTGATTCAACATTTTCATGTTGTTTCAATATTTTAGAACCAATTAAAAACTTTCGAGGTGGTCTACGATCAATGAAACCATTAAATTTTGTTCTTTTCATCCGAAATCTATGTGTTGCATCGAGAAATCTTAAATGGAACAAGAAGAACCATTATCTATTATGAGGTAGCCATTTGAGGTCAAAATCAAAGTCACAAACTGGATAATCCAAACCCGTGTAAATTTTCCAACAAGATAAATTCCCAATCCCAGGGAAGACACTAATGGTCCACATTAAAGTAGCATGCATTTTGAACATTGATTTAGAAGAAGCATCAAATGTCTCAAAACTGTTGCTCTATAACTCTTTTAATTCATCAATAAAAGGCATAAAGTGTACAAAAATATCATTTCCAACCATTTTTTTAGGAATAGTCATCAAAATGATAAAAGATGTTTGTTTCATACACATCCATGGAGGAAGATTGTAAGGGATCAAAAAAACTGGCCAAATGCTATAACTGTTACTCAAAGTCCAAAATGGGTTAAATCCATCGGCAGCCAATCCCAATCGAACATTCCTAGGATCTTCTAAGAAATATGGATGTAATTATTCAAATGTCTTCCATAATTGTGAATCTTGTGGAAGTCTCATTAACCCATCACTATTATTGTCTACAGAATTCCACTTCATGTGTTTGTCGGTTTTCTATGACATGGATAATCTTTGCAATCGAGGCTTTAAAAGAAAGTAACAAAAAAACCTTGCACGTGTGTTCCCATTTTTCTTCTTCATAAATGTGTGTTGAATCAGACTTAAAAAATCACCCATTAACTGCCATCTAGAAGAAGAAAATTTTTTCATTTTTTTCTACTTGAATTCTCTAGCCAATAAAGCATACAATCATTGGGACACGCATGTATTTTTGTATAATTCAGACCAAGCCTGTTAAAATCTTTTTTAATATCATAAAAAGACTCATAGATTTTTTCTTTTTGAAATGCATAATGAAAAAACTCCAATATCATGGGAATTGCCTTATTTGTAATTCCACATAGACATTTGATATGGTAGAGCATCGGTAGAAATGAATTCTTTGAATATTTCAAACATCCACTATACCACTCTTGATTTTCATTGTCAACTAAATCATAAAATTTATTTTCCTTAGTAAAGTTTTATATTAATTTTTTCCTCACAAAATCAATAGGAGGATCCAATGATTTGTTACAATATTGATCTGGTTGTGTTATAGTCTCAAAAACATCACTTGTTACATTGAAATTTGTAGCTCCCTCATCTGGTTGTTCTGTTATGTTTTGATGTTTATAGTTGTGTCTTGTAGTACCTAATGCATCATTTATGAGATTTTTAATTTCATTTTCCACTATCATCATAGTTGGGTGCTCATTCTGTGGATCAACATCAGTGCTCAACCTTTCTGTAACGTTCAATTCTACATGTCAAACCAACAAAAATATTGATCAGGTAATTGCTTCAACATTAATGTTCATAAACATCATCTCTCATCAACCATATTTTAAATTTACATTTAGGATATAGACATCTTATTCTCCCTTCAACGGATCGATTGGAAATTGAAAAATATAGAAACTCCTTCAAACCCTTAACATACTGAGGTGTGTTCCTTGGTAATGTGATCCGGCTTTTATCCATGTATATCACAATGTGCCTACAAAATATTAAAAACAAATTCAAACACATAGTTACTACTAAATAAGGAATAATATTCATATAAACTAGTTGAAAAAATTGGTTTTGTCCATTAACATGATATATAAATAAATAAAATATAAAACATACACTTTATCAATGCACAACATTTATAAAACATGGTATAAAGATGTTTTCCCTGAAACAATTCCAATTGAAAACACATTCATTTATCCTTAAAACATCACCCCTTTCATCAAAAAACCCTTACATGGTTTAAAAACATATCAAAGGAATTTCTAATAATGGATAGAAAATTTAAAAAAATTCCCCTCACTTGAAAGCTTTAACACAACAAACTTAAAGTAAGGAAACAAGGATAACTATGAAGAAAAATTCCCTATAGAAATTCATAAAGTATGCCAATAAACAAGTAGAACAACACTAATCAATATTAGTACTAAATAATTGGAGGATCAATGCTTCAATGAAATTCTATCAAATTAAAAATGAAATACACAATCTAATAAATAATTAAAGGCATAACACATGAGAAATATCATGAGGAAACACATTAGGAACTAATGAGACAAGTATAATACATGAAATGGTGGACCTATTTCCATAAGGTTAACGATCACACATCCATCACAAAAATCACTCTAAAACCAATATCATCCGTCACACCCCACTAGCTCGGTATTTTGTATAACTACTGGTAAATAGAAAGTGATTAATCTTAATGTACCTAGAAACATTTCGTGAATTCCCATTTAGTATCCAAGGGTTCCCTATAAAATAAATAAAGTAGGTGATACACTTTTAAAAAAAATAATTACAATTCCAGGAATTCGACTTCCATTCAAATTAAAAAAACTTAAATGAAATAGATGAATAATAAAATTGATAATTATTAAACATTAATTTTTACAAAAAAATAAAAATGAATTAAATATAATAGAAGTAGAACTTACACCTGGAAAAATGGCCAATACAGCATACCTAGAGAAAAAATAAATGGATCCTAAACATATCTCGCATCACTACTAATGAACCATATCCACTAAATATACACCACTCATAGATAAATGCTCCAACCCAAGGATCAATGAATAAAAAAATAACTATGAACCTAAAAGAGAATCCTAAGATCAACATACACCTAGATGTGTATGTATGGTGTGAACTAAACATTCCATGTAGGATCTCCCTATGAAATTTTGAAAATTAATTTTATAAAATATTTAATATATACTAGTTTGACCTAAACTATTAATATAGATATTTTACCTCCATGTAAAAATTACACCATGTCATAATTAATTTCATGATTATAATACACCCATCATTTCTAATTTAAAACATGGGTAGGAAAACTCACTTTCATTATACATTATGAAACATGAGAAAGAGTTCCATTAAAATAATTGTAAAAAATCCATCTCTTATAATCGCACCACTTTGGATAACACATTAAAAAAGACCATTGATAAAAAACCAATAGGATTATAAATGAATACCTCAATTTCAAAACCATTATATAATTTATTTTGAAAATAAACCATAGGTGAACTCAATGGAAAATACAATCAATATGTTGCACCATGGTATCTAAAACAGAACATAAAATTATATCAGACACTCATTGGTTTCTCAAAATTGTTAGCAAGGGGAGAAAAATAATTCACAAAATTAGATAACCTAAAATGTACTAAAAATAAACCTAGAATATTGGGGAACTCTCTAGGTATCAATTACCATACATGAGAGCCGAGCTAGGGCTTCGGGGGGGTCGACGGCGACGAGCGGCGAGGTGCGCTGATCGGAAGTAGGGTGCGCTTATGGGTGGAAAGGTCATCAACGGCACGGGTGGGGAGCCGATCTAGGGTTTAGGGATTGTCGGGGGTAGAAGGTGGCATCACGAGGGTCGGGGATCGCTGGGGTTGAGGGGAGAAGGTGGCGTCGTGAGGGTCGGGGCTCACCGGGGTTGGGGGGAGAAGGCGGCATCGCGAGGTCAGGGGGAGAAGGGGGGTTGGGTCATGTGGGTATGGGGAGAGTTGGTGAAATAAAAAAAATGGAGGGTTTAGGGCCGTTTTAAATACCGCCACTAAAAGACCTTCACTAATGGCGATTTATGTTGTAATGATATCGTCTTTAAAAGTGCTAGAAAATTCCATTTACAGTGCTTAAAAAAGATTTGTAAATGTCAATAAAGATAAAGGGGGTTCCTTTTATCATTTATTCTTTTTAGTGCTGTTGAAAGATCATTTTTATCATCGCTTTTTTAAAAGCATTGATAAAAGTTAAAAAATGTAAAAAAAATCCGCAGATCAATGGGGTGTTTTAACTACACTTGACCCCCACTCCCCACTTCAATATCTCTATAAAGAACCCTCTCCCACCCGCGCACACCCCTACCACCCTAGCACTCCCCAACCCCACCCCCAACCCATTAACAGTGCTAGCACCCGCTACCTCCCCCAAGATTCAAAATTGATACCTACCACTCTACTTCTAGACCATATAGCCATCCTCTATATTGATTTTTTGTCCATTTCATGATATATTTATTTATATATATATATATATATATTTAGTTATATTTCATCAAATATTAATATATATTTATATTAACATATGTATATTTATTCGTATATTAATATATATATATATATATTTATATATTTATATATACATGTACAATACTATTTATATATTTATATACTTATATACTTATATATATATATATATATTCGTATATTAGTATATATTTATATCTATCTATTTATATATATTTAGTTGTATTTTTTATCTGTATATTTAATAGAATATTAATATATATCATTTTTTAACACAAATGCAAACAAATATATGAACACACAGACACAAACACTATATAAGTATATAAATAATAATATATTTGTATTTTAAATAAAATGGATATAAGATTTTCATTTAGATAATCCTTATATATTGAGAATGAAATTTTATATGTAAATAATTTGAATTATTTATTTATAAAATTAAAATTTTTGTGTATGAATATATAAAAAATATGTATATATTGTTATATATTTGATTATAAATAATAGTACATTGTGAAAAATGATAAAATTTAAAATCCATAATATCAATATGAATGTAATCCCTCGGAATGAATTTATTACCAACTGAAAATGGGCAACACCCCACCCCCCTTAAATGAGGCTGAAATTCCATCGAATATTAAAAATTTTGGATATCCTGACTAGAAACTAAATTTTGGAGGCTTTCTAGACCATTTTTTGACTCTAAAAATCATTGAATAAAATTTTCTTAATTATAATATCATAGATATCATCACATGATGGTATTTGATATGCTGTAGAGATAAAATGGACACCCAGATCAAAAGTTATGATCGTTTGACGGTTGAGTTACGTTTTCAACTTATTTTAAATATTTTATAAATTTTTCTATTTTTGGTGTCTTCCAATTGTTATTAAATGACTGTTAATCCAAGATAATTAGAAAATTATTTATTAATAATATTTTTAAAATAATTTTTATTCCATTTTGACAATATATCTTATATATTAAATACAAATGTCAATTTATTCTTATCTAAAACATATTTAAATAATATATATTATATTTATATCTATATAAATATATTTACATATTTATATAAATATAATTATACTTATATATTTATATATCAATAAATTATTTTTTGTAATTTTTTTGAAATATACCCTTTATCATTGCTAGTAAAAAAGGCTGATAAAGCCCCCTCTTTAAAAGCGCTACTACAAAAAGCGCTGATAAAGGGTCCCTTTAAAAGTTTTAAAAAAGAATGAATAAAGGATTAATTTTAACAACACTTTTTTAATGTTGTTAAAAGAACCATTTATCAATGCTTTTTTAGCACTAATAAAGGTACCACTTTATTAGCTCTGGGTTTTTAGTGCTATTAAAGGGTAACATTGCGAAAAAATGTTTTTGTGGTAGTGCGGATTTGGATGAATGAGAGGGTATTGCTTTTTCATTGGTATGAGACACATTAAATCATGCATTGGGACTACTGGATTTGCATCTTTTCATTTCAATTGTTATGGTTCAAAAAATTGTATCAGCAAGGTGGGGATTGTTGTTTGATGTTAGATCCTTGACCCTGTAATGGCCATGTACTATGGAATCATGATTGTGGGTTTATGAACTATGTTAAGGTTACCATCAACTTGTAAAATTGGATTATGAAAATAAATAAAAAAATATAATCTTTATAATGGGTTGGAGGCACATCCAGAAATTCAATGAAATTCAATAATCAAAACATCCATTTAATTCCGGTTAAAGATATGCATGCCTCCTATTGTTTTTCATTCCTTTCAAGATTTAAATAATCTCAAAATCGGATCTTGTATCCTATTGGTCAGGAAATTAATTCCAGTTAATGATATTCACCCCTCATGTTTTCCCCCTCTCTTTTCATGATTTAAATAATCCCAAAATTGGATCTTGTATCCTATCAATCATGGGGTATTTTGTATATATCGTTTTTATAATTTCATTATGGAAAAGGGATAGGGTTTGAAATATTTTTAAAAATGGTCTTTAGATGCATGAACCTCGTTCAGCCATCTTCAGTGCGGAGAGATGCGTGAACGGCGTTCACACATCCTTCATCTCGTCTTCGAAGGATGCGTGAACCCCATTCACGCATCCTAGCAATGGTAGATGTGTGAACAGGGTTCATGCATCCTTTATGAAGTCTCTAAAGGATGTGTCAACCTCATTCACACATCTTGCAAAAAGATTAAAAAAATCATCATTTATTTAGAAGAAAAAATTTCTTATGTATTTGATTAATTCAATTACAACCCCCTTCTATTCTGAATTTTTTTTGTTAATAAAGGAAGAGAGATTTAATAAACATTTATATTTCTATAGCATGATCTTCCAGAATGTTCTACAGTAATTATATTTGATTCTAATTGATATATTAATTTTGGTATTAATTTAATATTTCTTCATTTACCTCCCCCTAAAGAGAAACACTCATAAAAATCTATTTTTAAATCTGATATAACTTCACCAAATATGATCTTCTTCAATACTTATTCTTACATATTCTAACACATTCTTAACCCCCTTAAGGATGTTTCTTATTTTAGAATAATATGAAATAAATATTTTTCATAATTTCCACAATTTTATCACATGATGGAGGTATTTTAACAGTAAAATCCTCCAGTGAATATTGTGTACCATTAAAACGTGTGTCCTTTTATAAATATTGAATATGTATTTCAGAGAATTGGCTAAATGAACTTCTAATTCCATACATCTAATATTGTAATTTCTTTGATCTTCAATCATAATCATCTACTCTTCACAATTATTCATTATTTATTGAAATTCTTCTTCATGCTATTTAATTTTTTAAAATAAAGATTCATGTTCCATGATTTTAGGATTCAAATCATTGAGATGAATAATATTTTTCAAGATTTCTTGATGTTCACAAATCTTTTCATCCAGAGTATTAATATTTATTAATAATTACCAAATAAAAATTATTAATTTTGGAAGATAATTTGATGACAGTAAGACACTTATTAAAAAAAGTAGAACTCTATAAATGATAATAGTAATGCACATACCTAATGTATCTTTAATCAAAAATCAACCTAATATACGCCTTTGGCATGGATTCTCCTCTTCCCCAAATTCTTCTTCCTCAGATAAACTTTCATGCACTATATTAGCACACAAAGGGATTTCTTCTACATTTATTTAAAAAAATTTATCATCTTCTTCATAATTTGCTTCTATTACTGGAGTCAAATGAGATGGAGGCAATGCAAAAGACTGATGTGAAGGACCAACTTGTACAGAGATCACAAAACATGATTCTATAGTAGTCTATTTCACCACATTTATATTAGAAATCACCACATATAACTCCATCAAACCATTATCACACTACTATCTAAATAAGGAATGTGCATCTATCCAATCATCATCATTGACCAAAGGGTACTCAGTGTGACAAAAAAATTCAGGATGTTGTAGATGTCGATATGTGATTGAAGAAATGGATTGATCGACCCTCAACTTTAACCGATTATGAATCCTATTGCGAACTGCATCCAATGTCATACAACCATGAAGATTTACCACTCTGACAGGTGGCACACTATAGGTAAATCCCTGCTCCATATTAATTGTCTCACTGTTTCAATATATTTGCGCAGACATTATTACCTATAAAAAATAATTAATAAAATATTATATACTACATTAATATTTTACATTATTTAATATAACGTTATATATTTTAATTAGTTATGACTAATTAATCATCACTTGATCTTGATACTTATGATTAGTTTATCATTATTTGATAAACTAACCAAAACCTATGGGTAGACTCATTGGGTCTCTATTATCAAATATTTTAGCAACCGTTAGTCTCCTTTCAAACATAAATGCCTCATGTCGAATGCTTGTTCATAAATGCCTCTTCAGGGACACCTCTCCAGGGATGCCTCTTCAGGGAAACATCTATTTTCAAATATTTATGCAACCCTTAGTTTCCAGAATTTTACACCAGTTAATCCCAACATCAATGCTCCTTATTTTTAATATTTAAAAAAATATACGCCGCCTATAATTTCAATTTGTGTCTGTTCTTCATCTGTAGTTGAGGATTTGAGAATGGGGAAGGAAGGGAGTGTGGGTTTCATGTTGTATTCATGGGGTGTTCCACTGGATGATTCCAGAAGACAACCATATTTTAAAGATCGAAGACTACGGTGAGAGGTGTGACCTCCAAGAGTCGTCGCCAGAGGTGTGTCTGTATTTCAATGGATTTAATGTTGGGAGCATGTCCGTGGCAGTGGGAGGGATGCTGGGGGTGGTCCAAAAATAAGATGAATGAGATTTTTATAGGGAATTGTGGGTGGTGTAGGAGATAAGAAGGGTATGGAAGAAGTTCGGCATGATCGTATGGAAGCACGTTGCATGGTGGGCAATGTTTGGACCAGTGCCGCTGAAATTTTTGTGGACTCAGGTGGTGGGGTTTCGGTCTGACTAGGACCCCTATGAGAATTCCTAGTTATCATAACCACCTGTAAAACATATACTTCCCCAGTTATTCATTCAACCAACACTGATCCTCTTTTCTTAAAGAATTATTATTATTTGTTTCTTGTTTTTTTATACATGGACATGAAACATAATTTAATTCCACACAAATTTTAAATTTCTCTTTAACAACATTTAATATTATCTAATAATTTATCTGGCGCTGATGTAAGAAAATACCTAGAAATACATAATTTTGTCAATACATTCATTTTTCTCTTTAGAGGAAAATGTATTTATGGTTTTATACTCACAATATGCAATGATTTTATATAGAAAGTTTTGGTGTGTATAATTTGTCTATTGATTTCCAAGTCTTTATTTAGATCTGAATAATTCATATAAATGTTGCAATCATCTTCTCAATGATTTTTCTATACCATTTTAAATATTTTATATGATGCTCTATATTTATATTATTCATCATTCCTAGCATATGATATATACTCACTAACAAATAATAATACACATGGCCATTTAATAGATGCATCTACTATATAATATTTATATGGTGTCACTTGACATGTGGGTACACCCATATTTATATTCCATAATTTGTAATTTAAATATTGGAAAATCACTTCCAATATAGCATTACCTCAAAACAGGGCTTGGGAAGAACTACCCTTTATCATCGCTAAGCAGAAAGTGCTGATAATGGGGTGAGTCTTTATCAATGCTAGCTAAAAATGCTGATAAATGTAAACATTATCAATGCTAAAACAAGCATTGATATATGTGTACCCTTTATATGTGCTTTTTTAAGTGCTGATAAAGGGTACATTTACCAACACTATTATTAGCGCTGATAAAAGTTTTATTAATTTATATAAAATAATTATATTGATATTAAAAAATAATATTTATTTGAGATTTATTAGATTTATTTGATTAATTCTTTGTATTTATTCTATTTTTATATATAATGTATTTATTTTATTTATAAATATATAATAATTTTTAATATCAATATATATAATAAAAAGGATTTCTAAAATAATTATTTATCAGAGCTATAATTTTAGCGTTGATAAATAATTGTTTTATCAGTGATAAAATTTTAGCACCAATAAAGTCATATCATTATTGACACTAAAAAAGCACTGATAAAGGTATATTTTACCAGAACAAGTATTTTAGCACTGATAAAACAATCATTTATCAATGATTTTAACAAGAGCTGTTAAATATTCTTGCGTTTTATAAAATAACCCTAATAGGCCCATCATTTGTCGCACACATTCAATCCTTCACAGAATCTGAACCCTACCTCGCGACTACTCCTCCTCCTCCACCGCAGCAACTGCTACCTTCTCCTCCTTGTCTGTTATGATCCCTCCTCAACCATGACTGTCATCCTCCTCCTCTGCTGCCGCTACCTTCTCCTCCTCTTCTGCTACGATCCCTCCTCCCCTGTGACCCTACTTCTCCCTATCCTCCATCGTCGCTACGTCCTCCTCCTCCTCCAGCCACTGAATCCTCCTCCTCCACTTTGATAATGGTGGTGTCAAACCATTTCCAATGTTTTATATATTGTTTCATGCATTGTGATGTGTAGTTTTATGGTAAGAGGATTATACTTGGGGATGAGTTGGGTGAGGTGATTCAGGATGCTTCAATTTACTGTATAAGGGTGATCCCTAAGTAGGATAACTCTAAGATGAATTAATTTGGTGAGATTCATCGTTATTTCTTATTTAATAATGCAGTAAATATCCCTAATTAAAAGATAGAGATATGGTTTGTGGGTTTTTAGATTTTCTTTATTTTGATTCTTTATATAAAAGAACATTGGAATCCATTGTTTATTATCTTGTTTCTGGTAGCTATTCATTGGGGATGGATCTTGTTTCTTGGTGATTATGAGGATCCAGAGATATCATGGGTGATGTTTTGTATTCAATCATTGGATAATTTCATTTATTTGGAATTGAAAGAGAAATAATGACATGTGTTGTTTTCCATCAAATAGGGGATATCCAATATATATTAGTTTGGTATTTATTTTAAGAATATTCTTTTCCATATTTATAACATTATTCATTAAAAGGATTATAGGATGTGGTATTTTTATTAGGAAATGCAACTAGAGATCAAACATATACTCACCCCATTTACATTGTCAATGTATTGTTTGTTTTATAAAAGTATAAGGTAATAGATATTATTCTAGTGTAAAACGATTCAACTAAAGAATTAATCCATCAAAAACTATTGAAGGGAAATTATATGGACGAATTTCTTGAGTTTTCAATGTATTTTATGTGTTGGATAGTAGGGAGTTGGTCTCAACTACATTATTCTAATTTCCCGAGAGATAAATGTTATCTGGCCTCAAACTATACCTCTATAATTGTTTTTCCCTTGTGAACATCATATTCATTATCTCTTCCAATGAAAACCTTTCAAAGTGGTAATCATAGATCTTCCCACCCAATTCATGTTAAATAATTGAAATAGTTTAATCTAATGCATTATTATTTTTAACAGGGTGATCTATTTTTTTGGGAGGTAGAAAGAATATTGAGTTGGTAGAGGATATTCACTGTTAGGTAAATTAGGCTACATGTATCCATGTAAAAAAATTCATAGTAGTGAGAAATCATAAATAATCAATTATTATCTATGAGAGAAAATCATATCCTTAGTAATGCCAAAAAAACATAAGTTTATAATACCTTTGCGCTATGCCAACCTCCACATCCTCTCCTCTTATGTGGTTGTCCCTCACCCAGTGTATGTTTCCTCTTTCATCGCTTGTATTGGATAGCCTAAGATAATATTTACCTTTCTAATTCTTTCTATATATTAGTATCAACCCCCCCCCCCATCCTATATTTCAATGGACATGGGTCAATTACAATTGGAAATGTAATGATACGGCCCAGACTAATATCATAACTAACAACTGACTTGACATTACACTAACCCAAGAGGCATTCATGATCCCAACGGGATAACAACAATCCCCTGGGAGAAAAATACACTTAATGAGGAATATTTTACCCCTAAATTACAGTGATTTAAAAATGATCTTTCTCCTAAAAAGCAGACATGTCCCATTCATAACTTGAACATCTAGGAGAATGGTAGATACCAAAAAAAATAAACAGGAAGAAGATATCATAGATGTAAAATATAATCCCACTATTGACAAATAAAAGTATTTAACATGTGAGTAATCATTTTATGTATCCTTTTCAGTTGGAAATCTCCTCTACCATGCACCTCTCCTCTACCATGAACGCACCTCTGGTGCACGCTAAACGACACCTTCACGATGAGTTTTCTACTTTAATCATTGGTTTCCTCATGTTCACATGTTATTATTGTTTTATATTGATGGTTATGTTGTGAAACTTATGGGCTAAATTCCCGACATAAAATCGTGGTTGTTGGTGGTCCTTGTTTGCACACTAAATGAATTTCATGTTGGTTGGTTCATGTTGAAAAATTGAATATTAAAATTGGTAACTTATGTATACTAACTAATGAATTAATTCCACAAGATGATAAAACTTCTTGTGATAACCCCTTGAATAAGGGATGCTCTGTAAAATCTGAAATTCTTATTGTTCGATTTGTATGGTGTTGTGATTGTGAGCGAGATTGTGTGTTTGTATGGTGTTGCAGTTGTTGGCATGATTGGTATTCCATTTTTTTCCATGTTGTAGTTCTTACACCATTGAATATCAATCCATACATTACCCATTTCAATGGAACCACCACTATGTTATTAGTTCAATTCCACTGAATCTTAGGAAATCACTTCACTAGAGGACTCTATGAGACACTTTATGGACACCCTAGTCCAATAATCATAACAACACATGTAATGAATCCTTCCACCAACAATCACTCTATCAAAAATAATACCATCTATTAGTTTGTTAACATAGTTCTTGACTAGATACATTATGTTTCTAGAAAACACTAAAAAACGGTTTACAACAATTCATATTGATCACATGCGGGATAATAAAACATTCTAGTGCAAGGGGTTCTCATAGCTAGTTCTATTGATCCAGTGGTTGGGAGGATGGGAGTGATCTACTTTGGTCCTGAGTAATGCATGGAGAGGTAAGGGTATTGTTTACCATAGGTAGTTCTATTGATTATAGTTGGATGATGACCCTAGATGAACATCTTTTTTGTAATTATTTTGTTAAATATTAATACTACTATATCAAAAAGGATGTATATAAATAAAGAATGGATGAAGCTTCTCAAATCCATTTTTCGTGTTTACATTGTTGTTATTCAAGAGAAATTTTTCAAGTGGAGTTAGAAGAACACATGATCTGTCACGGAATAGATCGAAGTTATACATGTTGGAATAAACATGGGGAAAAAATAATACAGGTAGTAGTTGGGATAACACTGCATTTTATGGATCATCTGATATGATTACAAGCATGAACAATGAAGGCGATTGTATAGAGGATGTGATTACAGATGTGAATGATGATGATGATCGTATTGAGGAAATGATAAGGACAATTCATGGTGTACTTCGTGATTACCCAAAATTGTTTGAGATGTTAAAGAGTTGTGAAAGGATGACATTGTATGTTGGTTGCAC
Source organism: Viscum album (assembly GCA_963277665.1). Lineage (NCBI taxonomy): Eukaryota > Viridiplantae > Streptophyta > Magnoliopsida > Santalales > Viscaceae > Viscum > Viscum album. Next base: position 440,672,177 of record OY728137.1, on the reverse strand, counting down.
TAAATATACAGTAATGTTAGCCACACTGAAGTTGTATAATTTGAAAGTACGCAATGGGTAGAGTGACACCAGTTTTACAGAACTACTTGATCTTCTAAATGAAACTCTCCTAGAAGATAATGATCTTCCATGCTAGAAATACAATTCCAAATGAATGATATGCTCAATGGGTATGATCTCTGAAAGATACATGCCTTCCCAAATGACTGTATATTGTTTCTCAAGGACCACCATTCACTTAACGAATTCCCAAAATGTGGTGGTTCTCAATACAAGAAAGATAAATCCAGTTCTACAAAAGTTGGATGGTAATTTCAAATCATTCAAAGGTTTAGGCCCTTATATGGAAGTGAGTATATTGTAAGACAATTGACATGGCATGCAGATACATGAATTAATGATTGGAAAACTACGTCCCTCGGCAGACTCTCCTTAGTGGATGAAAATTTATCATGAGTATCATGAATTTAAAAATCAGATGAGAGACCTTCATCTTGCGTTATCTATATATGGAGTGAATCTTTTTTGTTTTCAAAGAAACAGTCATAGTACATGCACAGTTATGTTGGTAAATTATAACATACAATCATGGTTATGTATGAAATGAAAATACATCATGTTATCTAGGCTCATATCCGGACGAAAACAATCGAGTAATTTTATTGATGTTTATTTGGATCCATTGATCACGGATTTGAAATTATTGTGGGATTCAGGTGTTACATTTTAAGATGCTTACAAAAACTGAATATTTCAATTTGAGAGCCATGTTTTACGGGATGATAAATGAGTTTCATACTTATGGAAATTTGTCAGGATATAGCACTAAAGTAACTATAAGGTGTCCTATTTGCGAACATGGTACATAGTCAATTAGCTTGAAACATTCATCGAAAACCGTGTTTCTATAAAATCACAGATTTCTACCCAGAAGACATTAGTTCTGATCTTGGAGGAAATCATTCGATTTATGTTTTGAAGAACGTACATCACCATCTTCACTAATATGTGATCAATTGTTTCCAAAAGTAAAAGATGTGGACACTAATTTTGGTAATCCATTTTTGAATAATCTTACGAAAACCTGTTGGAAAATGAGATCAGTTTTTTTAATTACCATTCTGGAATTGTCTATATGTCAGAATTTTTTTTATGTTATTCATGTTGAAAAAAATGTATGTGATAGTTTCACTGACACGTTGCTAAATGCACCCAGCAAAACAATGGATGGAATTAAGGATAGTTTGAACATTGTTGGGATGGGAATACGAGAAGAGTTGGCACCGGTGAAGGGTGAAAAATAAACATTTTTTCCTCCTACTGCTTATAATCTTTCCAGGCATGAGAGATATCAGTTTTTGAAACTTCTTGGATAACGTAAAGGTTACATGAGGGTATTCATCCAATATAAATAACATTGTTTCAATGAGAAATTCAAAGTTAAAGGGTCTGAAATCATGTGATTTCCATGTTTTGATGCAAGACATAATTCTTATAGATTCTCATGGAATTTTTCCAAATAATGTCCACTATATATTAACAAGACTCTATTTCTTCTTCAAATATATATACAACAAAGTTATAGACCCGACAAAAATGCCCACTATGGAAAGAGAAATTTTTGTCATATTATGCGAATTGGAAATGTTCTTAGCACTGAAATTCATTAATATGATGGTTCATTTAGTGTGAGATATTCGACTATGTGGTCTTGTATATTATAAATGGATGTACCCCATTGAACAGTATATGAATATTTTGAAAGGGTGTGTCAAAAATCGAAGTTCTCCAGAGGGTTGTATTGTGGAGAAATATATTGATAAGGAAGACGTTTAATTCTATACCAAATACATGTCTGGTGTGGAAATCGTTGGCCTACTTAAATATCATCACACTGGGAAGAATGAGGGTGAAGAAATATCTAGATTTGAGGTTGTCACAATCAATATTATAGATCGGGAGCAGACCCACCTTTACGTTTTGCATAACAGTTTCGACGTTTACCCATATCTTCAAACCCACAGAGAAATTCTTAGTCATTTGAATCCATCAAAAGGTGAAAAATGGATATCAGATATACATAATAGATAGTTTAAGAGATGGTTACTGGACCATATTTGTAAGAAGTTTGTTGAAAATATGGACTCAATTTCAGAACGTCTTCGATGGCTAGATGGAGGAGAAAGTTTTTATGTATTATCTTACAATGATTATGTAGTTAATTGTTACACATTATATACTAATGAACCTGATGAAGACAGTACCATACAGAATAGTCAGGTTACAGTTGTGGCTGAAGCGATGCCGATTCCGGTGATAAGGAATGAAATCCAATTTATGTGAATCTGTCATACATTGGCATCAACAAAGAAATATAGTAGTTGAATTATACGAAATTACAAGTGCCATTTATTCAATGAAAGGGGGATGATAACAGGATTGTTGTTAAAATAGATGAATTAGGATTTGTGAAAGTTTATTTAAGTAAGGATGGGGATAAAGAAGAACCATTTATAATTGCATCACTGGCAGTGCAATTATTTTATGTTCTAGATCCCGTAAACCGAAATTGGTCAATTGTTATGTTATCGACCAAAACAACTGAAGGGTCAGATAAAGTTCAATGGATAATGAACCTTTGATTGGGAAATTACAATCATTTCGGAGAAGTCCCAATGTAGACGACATTTTTATGTCATAGGAGACCACAATGAAGCAATTTAAATAGTCAATAGAGGGGTCAAATCTCTTCAGCCTTTAAAAAAGAGAGTTCAATAATCAGGTGATTTGTTTATTGTAATATACACTATGTTATGTTATGTTATGAACTATTTTATTCTTCTTTTATATAATATAAATTAAATGTTAAACCACTTTTGTAGATAATGACTTATGCCCCTACTGATGCACCCAATCCCGAGGAACAATAGGTCTATCAACCTGCTGCTGCTGGTCCCAGTGCAGAGAAACAATAGGCTTCTCAACCTGTTTCTATTGGTCCCATTGCTAAGGTACAATAGGTCTCTCAACCTATTCGGTTGGTCCCATTGTCGATGCTAGTTCTCTAGAGGAACATAATGATGATGCTTCTGACGAAATGGAATGAAATTAAACCCTGACGGCACAAAAAAACAAGAGCGGTGTAGTTTGAAAGTGTTATCCAAAATCCTTAAGGAAAAAGAAAAAGGCATCAAATATGAGGTGGTATGGAATATGCGAGGCCAACATATTGACCCCAAAAGCCATATTTTCTAGCTACACTGGAATCTTCACTTGGAAACGTGTGCCGATTGATATATAGTCATCACACCATGTTGTCACCGGGATTAAGACACTAATCTAGGAAAATATCACAGTAACATTATGATATCATTTCTTTAATTTATTAAAATAAAATAAAATACTAAAACATTCAATTACTCTCCATCATCCATTACATAGTGCATTTATAGTAGATGCCTTGCATAAGGAATATGTATTATGAGTTGGAGGAAGGATTCATAGAGGCTTCCACACAATTTTAGCGAAATATCATCTTAATGATGATGATGGAAAAATCAAGCCACACCCACCTCCTCTTTATTCACACTTGATATCCCAAGGAGTGTGGGATGTGTTTAACAACCGTTGTGGGGAGAAGACTTTTCAGGTACATTGTTTCTGGTAATACGTTGTTTGACATTGCTTGTATTCATCACTATGGTTGACAGTTTTTTATTTATGAAACAACAAATGTGTTCTGAAAATAAAGAATGATAAAAAAACTATCTTATCCCTACCATAAAGTTAGGATGGGGTATGCTTCACTTGAGAAAAAAATGGTACGTATTTTAATTCTACTATAATACTTTTATGTGACATAAAAAAACACCACAACCGTGTTCCTCTGTTTATATGCATAGTGATGAATCGAAATCGAAAGTCACATCCATCCCACGCCATGTTCTATGGAATGAGGCTCGTGAAAATAAAGAGCAGATACTGAGAGATGAAAATACACAAAAAGTGTGGGAAACATGTGTAAGTATGACATAATATAAATTTTATTTGCTTTAAATTGCTATTACATAACAATGAAAACTTATTTTCCTATATTTTCTATTTTACATATTCATAGGAATCAAAAAACCCCGCACTAGATGAAAACATACTTTCAATGGACATGAAGCATCCAGAACTATATGGCCGCGTCCGAGGTGTACATTTTAGGGTGACACCCCGAATATATTTTAATAAAGAAAAACAAACGGAGGATCAAAATGAGGAAATGAAAAAGATGAAAGAAACAATAGCAATGATTCAAGAATAATTATAATACCAAATAGAGATGATAGAAAGTATGATGAGGGGAGGAAAAGAGAAGAAACAACTCAACAACTATCCATGCATGAAGATCCCACCTCACCCCACAAATTTGAGGTGAGCCATTCACCTAAAAAACATGACTTATCTAAGGTAATCAATGTCATAATAATTTTTTATGTGATATGTGAATCACATAGACCCTAATTCCATTCCTGTAATAATAGTCTAAAGGGTGAAAATGAATGTGATTTATATCTATCAACTCCCACATATCTCCTTGTAGCGAGGGCTACGATGTTAAATATGTAGAAACACATGCTAAACAATAGACAACTTCTAACTGATCTTGTCAAAGTGTCGATTAATGTAGCTAATGATCCAAGTGCTGAGATACCTATTCCAAATGACGATGAAGACATTCATATAGTTGAATAATATGTTAGAACATTGATTTCATGTACATCAATTATTATAAAAATATATGTCGACAAGGAGGAATCCATTTCCAATTTATTTTTCATGTTAAAGCTTTATCATTTAATGAAAAAAGGTTTGAACAAATGAATGTTTTTACAGAACGACAAAGAGAAGGGGGTGAAGTGAAATATCTGCTCAATATTATCTCAAGGATCAACCAACTGATTGAAATGGTCTACTAAGTGCACCTTAACCCCACCCATTCTATATCCACAGTTTATATCATTTCTGGATTTTTTGGATAAAATTTGATAGATGAAAATGCTCACCAAACTGGTTTTGAAAAAAATATGAACAGAGAGGAAGAATAGGATTTGATTAGTGCTGAAAATGTAAATGAAATCCTCAAGTATGAATGGATAGGTGTCTTTGTTGTAAATATATACATGAGGTGTGTTTTCATTAGTTGATTTTACAAAAGATGATATACTGTGATAATTATGACTAAATTCATTTCATATTTTTCATAGGCATACATATGAAAAACAATTGAAGGTATTTCCCCATGAACAAAAATTTGGACTTGTTAGTCCTCACATTACCTCTTCAATAAAAGAAATAGATTCTGATAAAGAGGTTTCAATAATGTCATCCACGCTCAAATCATTTGAAAAAAAAATTACTGATGACATACTCTTTTTAATACCAACAATGCAGGGGTAAAAAACTACAATTTAATCAAATCATGAATATTTTCATTTATTTCATTAATTATTCATTTTTGTGTTTTTTGGAATAATTGGATGCTTATTACAGTCAATTTGGGTACTCTAAAGATTTATTTTCTGGATTCAATGCATGGATATGCAACAAACAGACCATGCATGATGGTGTTTGTTAGTTTTTAATACACTAGATCCAACATTACAGAACTAAACATCTAGTTATATAATTTATGTTATCTTTTAATGAGGATTCTTCTATTATAGGGTGGTGTATCAATATCGTCTACTTCATAGAATGTATTGAGTGCCTAAGGACAAGAATGCCTACAAGATCTACAACTGGAAAAGTATCTTTGTATATATAGTAACATTGAACTATCCAAACACATATAAAAAAATTACTTATTTTTCTCAATTTTTCTAAAGTGTCCAAAAAATGGAGAGGATTATGGTTATTATGTTTGTAAATTTATGAAAGAGATCACATTTCATCAAAAAAAAGAATCCCTAAAGAGGTATTTTCAAAAATAATTATGAGTTCATTTAAAATATTTATTAATCCTTTGTGTATTTATATTTTTTCAGTACTACCTTTACTATCACAAAAACTCATATTCACAAGATGATATAGATGTATTTAGAAACGAATGGGTAGCGTACCTATTGGCAGATTTTACAAAAATAAGATTATGGTGAATTCCTACTACATATGTTATCCTTATATGATCATTTATATATCCCTTTTTTACACTTATTTGGCATATATGATCACCCTTTATTATGTTTCATATCCGTAGGATATGAAGAATGGTTTTAGAAATGAATTGTCTTTCTAGTAAAGCATAAATTAAAGAAGTATTCTTATGAGCTAGGTCTATATGTTTCCTTGTTTCCAAAAGCACTAGACCTAAAATATTATGGCATGGATCATTTATATTATATATTTTGGTCATTTATGTAGTTGTTTCTAATAATGCAGTGTGTTGGAAGAATATTGGTTGTGCACCACTCACAAATTTCATAACTAAACTAAGGATTCTTTAATACTTTTTCTTAACTAACATTTAGCAAAGAATATGATCTGAACATCCGATCTGGCATCCCCGTGATGCTCTCATCCGACGCCATCTCTATGATATCATCATTCTGCATTCACTTTTCCTTTTCTTCTTACACCCATTAACTAGGTAAATGAGTGGAGGAAAAGAATAAAAAAATGAATGATGAATTATGATATAATAGAGATGGTGTACGATGAGAGAATCATGGGGACGCCGGATCGAAAGTTCAGATCTGATGCTATGCTAAGCGGTAGTTAACCAACAGTGGTAAAGTGCACAACGAATCATTAGTTATATTATTATCATATAGTTGGACAAAAGAAACCATTTGAATATATGTAATGGTAGTGTTATGATATTATAAGTCTATTTTAATGAAAAATTATATAATGAAATTTTGATTTGATTTTCATAATTCCTTGTAGGGTTATATTATATTAGAATATTTCTGGCCATATGACATACCATTGCATGAATAGCAACGACATTGTTTCTGCTCAAATACATAGGTAATCTTGATGTTTTCATATTAAAATCATTGTCCATAGATATTGTATCTCAACAATTCCTCAAATAAACATGCATTATATATACATATGCATGCCCGTAAAAATCGTGGTGCCTATGCCCCTCATATAGAACCTACAACACATCAATTCCTAGATGCATACACCTCTAATTCAAATTCCAGAAGAAGAAGAAAGGACATTGTTATCAGGAAGTGAATACCTGACTGATTCCCTGGGCCTTCTATTTTTATTTTAGTATTCTAAGATACTCTTCGTATTCCATGAAATTTTCTATAGAAAGGAGAGTAATTTGAAATATATTTCACTAATGACTCAATATTTCATAGCTCTAAGAGAACTCTTAGGTTTTTTCTCTACTTCACATAAGTCGATTCATGTGATCGTGTCACATATGCTCTTTTGAATGAATTATTCATGTGAAATGATCACGTGATCTCATTACATGATGGTAGACTTATTCAGTTTATAGATTCAATACATGAACAGATTTTATTTTATGTATGGTGTGTTCGACATCAGTATATGGGACATTAAGTTGATCTATAGTGCGATTATTTTAGGAGACAAGTTTGATGAGTAAATTCAGCACCTTCCAACTGTGGTGGGGTTGGATGGGGTCCCATGTTGATGGATATGAGTTACTTAATACTCACAACATTCCAAGTTACTAGTTCATGATATTTCTAAAAAGTATCTGTGGGGTCTGGCTAATCACACTACAGAACTAGGAGATCAATTGAAAAGTGAACCGGTATGATCAGTTTTTTATACCATACAGAGCACCAACCTATGAAATTACTAATAATGTAAATTGGAAATAGAGCTAGAGGGATTTGGGAGTGTGATGGTTCCCAAAGTAATATTTTATGAACAACAACCCATTAAAGTCAAATCACGTCTTCAGGATCTTAGTGTTGTGATTCATTCTTTCAAAGGACAAGACCATTACAGACCCCTAACTTAAAGAATGATAAATTATTACAATATCATCATTGGAGGTGTTGGGAAAATGAATTTTTCAATAATTTCTTCCTTGGGGTGTAATATGAGCTTCAGGTACTCCCCTACCTCTTCTTCATTCACATTTGGATCTCTGATTGGATCTCCACATTCCCCATATTGCAGGTATTTTCATTCCTTGCTCCCACATTTCTTCGACGACCCAGTTTCCATTATTTTTTTCAAGTAACAATATTATTTACGTACCTTGGGTTGTTTCCTCAGGACCATGATGTATTTCCTAGGGTCACGCTTCCCTTTTAGTCCCTTCTTCCTCTGAGGGATGTTAAGAACTTTCCGTAAGAAACGGTCACATTTGTCCACTATGAGTTAGCTATAACTATCATCACCTAAATCCTCCTCCTCAAGAGACACAACATGATCTTGAACAACTACACTAGTAAAACAGTTTCTCAACTCAACCCCCTGGGCCTCTTGTGGGGGGCCTCAACCCAAAAACAATTTTCTGGGTCCCTGGGGCTCTTCCTGTTCTGCCCCATACACGCAACCTTTAGATAGGATGTGGGTTTTGAACAGAAAATGTTTGGGTCCAAGGGTCCAAGAAACTCTCCACATCCCAAGTCCCCTTTCCAGGTTGAGACACTACTACAGATAACTGGTGCACCTCCTGCATTCCAGGAGGCTCAGCAACACTCCTCTTTTCAAGCCTCCCTTTGTTATGTGGAGGCACCAGAATAGTAAGCAAGGACACCTCATACAATATGTTCCCCAGAATTTCAGCCTCCTCATTATGAAACATCATTGTAGCGTCCATATAGACCTCTTTTTCTGGGAAACCAAATATGGAATTGGAACCCTGACTTCTTCACGTGGAGGCTCAGAAATAGGAGAGACAATGTGTTCCACAACTAAATTACGATTTCTATCTAGTTGGAAATCCCCACCTTGAGAGGTAGACTGAGATTTTGAGATCTCCACACATGCATTATGGCCAAAACCATAGGCAGAGCCATCCGATCAAGCCACTACAACACACTGAAACACCTCAATGTCGATAGGGCTCCCCACTCCCTGCTAGGACACCCCAGCCTGTCACCTGCAAACCTATACTCTCAATACCCTGGAAGTGAGATTAATCAGAAGTATCCAATTTACCTTATTCATTTTGGCCACAACAGTAGACCATCGAGGGGCTTTCATGAACAAAAACTACACCTGGTACCATATTCTTCTTAGTAGAAATCTGGTGTCCATACCCACGTCTACATGTCGCCGATGTGTGTCCCCAACTCTTGCAACCAGAACAGAAGTCATCCCATGATTCATACACTACCTTCTATCTACACCGGTATTCTTCTTGTATGGTTATCTAAACGAACTCAGGAGTCTTCCTCGAGGAATCCACTTCCATGCACACACGAGTATTAATATGATGGAACACCGCAGCGATTTGGTTATCAGAGTATAAATACCTACCTTTGAGGTTACTAAGCATTATAATGATCTGAGGATTTTCAAAAGGAAGGGGGAGATTAGGGAAACTCTCCCAGATCACCACCGAAGGGGAGACCCACTTCATATGAATGTCATAAGACGATATTTGGAGGAAGAAGTGGTACCCGTTGCAGCTATGAGTCACACTAGAATAAGCTTTGATTGGGTCATCCTCCAACGTGAAACAGATCAAAATTCATCTTCTGTTGATCAGACCCACCATCGCCCTATCTTGTAGATCCCAAGATCTGAAAGAAAACCTATCAAATGAGTACACCGATGGTATTATCTATGGTAAACGCACTATACCGGGGTCTGATTGAAGAGAACTAAGGTATCGTTGAACTCAGTGATCGATAAAGGAAAATTAGGGATCCCTGCATAGAGCTTGGAAACCTAAGTCCATAGGAAGATCTGTGGGAAAGGGGGAAGGATATTAGGTTTGGAGAAGAGGGAGAAAGATGGAATCACTCTCTTAGAAGAAGATGGAGGTCCCTCCCCCTCTAGTGGGGGAGGTACCGGCTCAGCGGTCACCATCGTCACATGGGGAGAAGCCTTTATCCCCATTCTCTTGGATATTTCTAGAGGCTGGTAAAATTTGGTCACCTCCCACCTCTCTAGTTTACTTTCCCAAGGACACGGTGGCCAAATTTGGTTAAAAAAGTGACTGAGAGGTTGATGATCAGGGTTGTCCAAGTCAAATGGAGCTCATGGATGTGGTTATTTCTGATCCAAAGGAAACACCATTTATTCCTCCATTAGCACCACCTTTGGCACCTCAAGTTATCATTTGAAGTTCCTTCTTCAAAGAGTACTAAGAATAGAAAGTGGGAATGTTCATACCCTAAGAGACCTCAGAAAAACATTAATTTTTGTACTTTATCGACTTTTTTCATTTTCATTACTCTAGTAGCTTATCATGGCCACATACCTACCCACATCAAGGTCCGATATTAAGTATCATATAGTCTTATGTCTCCCTACCAACCCAAATGTGTCATTTAATTATAAATTGACATTTTATTAATGTTAAATTTTTTTCATTATGGTATTACTAACATAATATCTGTTTTATTATATAGGTGGAATTTTTTCCCTATGTTTGAATTCTTTGTTTGACAACTAATACAATGGTCGAAATTTTTTGATAGGGTTTCACAGATGAAAAAAGATGAAACATTAATGTTTTTAAATAGTTAGCGTATAATTGCAATTGTAACCATATAAAACATTGTTTGAAATGTATATATCAGAGTTTTTTTTGTATTCATGATTTCATGTAAATATATAGAGCATTGTTTGTGAAACTTCTTGGTGCGTTGTTTGGTTTTTCTATGCCTTGTTTGTGGGTAGGTTTTGTTTTATGTAGATATTTTTTGTGCAGGTGATGTTTGGTGTTTTTTGTACCAGTGTTGTATTAGGTGTGCAGGTTCTGTGCAGGTTTTGGGTTTGCTCAGGCAACTTGGCATTTATCAGTGCTCAAAATAGCATTGATGAAGGACAAAATTATCAGCACTCAAAATAAAGCTGATAAAGGTTTCCATTATCATTGCACAAAATAGCAATGATAAAGGGGGGCTTTATCATCACTCAAGAAAGAGCTGATAAAGAACCCTTTTATCTATGAAAACAACACGCTGATAAATGGGGACCTTTATCATTTCTTTTTTTAGCGCGGATAAAGGGAACCCTTTATCAAAATTTTTTAGAAATGTTTAATAGGACCCCTCTTTATTTTCGCTGTGATTAACAACGCTTTTCTAGCGCTGTTTAAGGCAGTTTTCAGCACTTTTAAAATCCATACTTGTTGTAGTGTAGCTAGCGGTGATAGAAATGGTTTATCCAAAAAATATGTAATTAATGGTAAATCAGCATAGAGGGGAATTCATAATAACATAATTATAATGCATAATTATCTTATAATTTAGAGGTTAGTAAAAAACATCCATTAAATAAATCCTTTAATCTCCCCAAGATTGATGCCTATTGTTTCATCAATAAATTGATGATCATGTATGTGTATTAATGTGTTAGGATCAATAAACTTTTGTTTTACCATAATTATTGATTCAACTGTACATAAAAAAAATCTATAGAATCAATTATTATATATTATGAATTCTTTTTATATATAGTTATATTTACCACCCCCTTTATCCAATGTCTATATGATATCCATTTTCCAGAATATCATTGTTTTTTAATATTTCTCATTGAGACTTGAGATACAACAAATCATTATTTATTATAAATTTTGTACCATCTGGTATGAATATATTCACTCTTCTAAAACCTTTCATTAATTTTTAAAAATAATAAATGTAAATACATGAGCATGTATTAACTATTCAAGAGTTAAAATTACTAATAAACAGAACATGATAACACATGAAAAATCAAAATTTTCACTCATATTTCTTCTATAAGAGCAAAAATTTATAGATGGAAAATATTTTACAACATAATTTCGAAAGATACAATTTTGATATCATAATTTAGAGAAGAACGATTTTATAAATATTCATAAAATTCATTGTGCTCTTTAAATATGTATCAACATCAAACCACTTCTTCTGGTTATATTATTATCAAATTTTATAAAAAAATAAGGTAAAATGATCATTTGAAAAATATCATATTCACCACATAATATATTTAGAATAAAATTATGTATATTTTCATTAACTACTAATAATGAAATAAAATTGTTTGACCAGATTTTATGATGTCTTCAAGACAATAAAATTAATATTCATTTCAAAATTTTCATCCATATTGGGAGACTAATACCAATAAAATATTGTAATAAGGTTTTCTATATAAGAAATAAAAGAAAAGGAAAAAATAAAATGTTTATTTAGAAAAAAAATGAATACCATCACTATCAGGAGAATTTATACACCACTATCAATATTTTAAACATTATGTTTTACAAGTAGGAGATGTAAAATATTATTATGTCATCTTGGCATGATTAGCGAAGTTCACTTTGGTGAACAACAGGTATGTGATGTTCAACAATCGGTCACTTTGGGTGGCGATAATTCCTTTTTCATTTGACGAATGATATTTGTTTCAATATAGACAATATTGATTATAAACACTATTTTAAGAGTAATTTGTCACATTTACTTTAGGGAATTTTAAAACAATATATGATAATGAAAATAAGACCAACTTTTTCATGTAAATAATTATCTTACACCAACGATAGTGATGAATGCAACATCATCACGACATGAACTAAAGAGACAAAAATTATGTTGATAATTTTTTATTAAAATGATTGATGTTGATTGAAACTACAAGAAACTTTGAATTAAAAAAATATGTCATCGGTCAAGGGTAAATTTTATAATTGACAAAACATGCATCAAATAATATGTATGGTGATGGGAAACAAAAAAAACGGTAATGTAAAAGAAGTGGACAACAAGTAGAAAAAAATAATTAAGGCTCAAAAATTCTATATTCCACTTAAATATATATATATATATATATATGGTACATATAGGTTATAATAAATGAGATAGATTAATCCTTATTATCTAAGAATGATCTAATAACTCGATCAATGACATAAGACAGAGTTTGGGAGGTGAATGGGCATAGAAAAAAAATTCACATGGGGAAAGTGCCCATATGAATCACCATCCATGGAAATTATGATAATTCATATTTATTTGAAAATAATATATAAATTATCTATTTATTAACTAAGGTGCATTTTTTCATGGAGCCAAATTGTTGAGGGTGGGGTTCCAAAACCCCTCTCATATTTTTTTGGGGTTTTCCTAGAAAAAACCAGGCTAGTTCAGTTTAATTGAGTTGGTTCAACTTGTCTCATCATGGTATTATAACTACAGAAGAAGAATGATGTGTCAAATTGAGTAATGGAAAATATCCACATAAGTATAAAAAACAATAATTTTTTGAATTGAATATGTTTCATCATTGGGGGTCATAACATGTCACCATTGTCATAAATATTTCATCACTTCTAACATTAAAATCATGTTACATAACAAAATATGACTAATTAACACAACTCGAACCTCCTTTGAAATATGTAAGGAACCATGAATAATGAATATTTGTTTGTAAATATTCTTCTTGTATTTCACTTAATGACTCATGAATACAATGAGTTAATAAATTCAATTCTTATTATTATTAACTGGAATAACATTGAATTTATTTAATTCATTGTGATTTTTTCACACATGGACATTACTCAATAATCATGGTAAGGTATACCATGTCCTTGACCCCAATTCATCATAATTAGGCAAAATTTTGAATACATTTAGCAGTTGCCCCATTTTTTCCTTATCATGATGGAAGTGAGTTCTACACAAACACTAGAAGAAGTTTCTAGAAGCACATTAAGGACTCTAAAGATATAAGGTAATGTTATAATAATTAAAGCCTCTCCTATGAATTTAAATTATGTATTATAATATGTTTTTTAAATGTTATTTTATAAAGAAGGATGTATTTCTTTGTCCGACCATCCTTCTGTTCTTTATTTATTATCTTTTTATCCATACATGATGGACTTACCTTCTTCTATTATGGTCATAGGATTACTGAATGCACTACTGACCTCATCAATAGGGCTAAAAATATCTCTTCCTATACCCGAATGTAATAAATCATGTATTGGTTATTAAATCAATGAATAATCATCATATCGAATACGATTCAAGCTTCCTTTCCACAAACAAACACTTTCATGGTTTCCATTACGTACGGAAATGTATGCGATCAATGACATACATTAATAATAAGTAAGGAGACCAATACACATGTTCATAAATAGAAATAACCAATACCACCCAGAGTATATAGTGTTCCTATTAGCAGGTTAGACCTTGTGATCTCATATACTTGAGATCAACAAGTGGAGTCTTTATGTGAAGAAGTCTCACTACTTTTGATCTCCCAACACCTGGTATTAAAAAATAATTTATGACCTTTTAGAATGATAAATCTATACCAAATGAAACATGTTTAAGATTACTATCATAATATCTTTATGTATACATTATAGTTGAAAACTGATATAACCTTTGAATACTACATGTATTCTAATAACATTACCATATATATAGTACACGAAAAATTAATATTACTATCACATTATGTGAAACACATGCATATATAAAGCTATATACATGTGACTGCAATCAAAGTACACATTCAAGGTGGATCTAGGGAACCCACTCTCATAATAAATAGGACTATTAAGGGAGAAATCAACAAGGGAAAATTGGAAATACACACTTTAAGTTAGTCTTTGTACATATTTTTATCATAAATGAAGTTGTCTTGATCATTAAGTTATGAATAAAATATTTTATTAAATTATTTTCGTTTATGTAAAAATAAATTTAACTTAAATAAATTTAATTTAAATATTTTAAACTATTCAGGTAATTTTTCTTAAAAAATATTATTTTTTTAATTATTTTGATAATTTTATTTATTTTTTTCCCATGTCTTTTATTTTAAACATACCCAGATTATTTAAGAAAATGTTTATTCAAATACTAGGAGAGAATTTTTCTTTATGATGATTGATATTGAGTAATTTTAAAAATTAATATTATTTATTATATATTAAAAAAATACCTTTATTGGTGAAATATTTACTAAAACAATATTTTATGGAATCGGTGTGGAAGAAATATGAAATATTTTATTTAGGATAGTTTTTTCATATATATTTTTATCACAATCATCATGATCTTGAACCTACATTTCTGAAGGAAGTAAATTTACTTTATAATTTATTTATTTATTTTAAAATTTTATTTCAACTTATTTATTTTTAAAAATCAAATCACATATTTTAATTTTTATTCAAGTTATATTTTAAAATAAATTATTTAAATAATTTATCAATATATTAATTTAATGATTTGATTTATTTATTTCAATTTTTTATTCTGTTTATTTATTTTATGACATTCATATTATTCAAATTATGTTAATTAATATTTCTATTCATGTTATAAATTTTAAATGTTCAAATTATATATTTTTGTTGATTCATGATATATATTAGTTTTAAAAAATTCAAATTATTCAAATTATTTTTCATCCGGGCTATTTATCTAAATTATTTTATTGAAATGTTTTATTATTTATATATAATGTGACACACCAACCTAGTTCACTCTTCAAAAATTATACTGAAGTTCTATATGACCTCATGCATGACTCCCTATAAACTAGAGGCTCTTGGAAAACAGTGAGAGTCTAAGGTGATACCATAGAGTAACTATACCCTCATATTAGAGTGAAATAATACCAAAAAATTACCAAACATCATCATTAATAATAATCAATATGAATACATGGATGAAAAACAATAGAGTGGTTGCGAGAAAACTGGATAGTGAGTTCACTAAAGATCATCCCTTGGATAAAAGGGATATCATTTCTAGAACCACCCTTCCAAAAATTTAATCTGACCATCATCCTATTTTGTTCAATATCACCCTCAAAATGATTAAACCTTTTCTTCCCTTCAGATTCAACAATGCTTGGTTCTTGGATCTCAAAATGTGTAATCTCATTAAGAAATTTTGTGCCTCTATGTATCACTCAGATGATGCATTTTCTTTTCCCCTTAAATTAAAATACCTCAAAAAATTGATTTATAATTGGTGTGGCATTAAAGCTAAAAAAATTGATGATGACATATTACTTCTTGAGAATGACATTCATCAAATTCAAAACAACTACACACACAGATGTTTTTCTTCAGATCCAAATCAATAAATTAGTATTACTATGAATCTAAATTCTTTTCTCTCTTTCAAGGAAATTTTTTTAAAGAAAACATTAAAAATAAAATGGTGTAACATATGGTGGTAGAAATACCAAATTCTAAAATTCTCTGTAGAGTGGACGAAAATCATGAAGACCACTCACATATCTCAACGATGGATACAACCTCTTGGATATGGAAGATGACATAGGTAATCATGTTTTTTCTTAAATTGAATATTTATTCAATGAACCTTATTTGAACAAGGAGCTCATTCACAACATCATTCTGACAATTGTCACTGATGTTGACAACACTTTCTTCATTGGTGTTCCCCTTAATCATAAAATCAGAGACACTCTCTTCAACTTTAATCCTAATAGTGCTCTGGGTCCTGATGGTTTTAATAATGGTTTCTATAAAAAAATATGGTATATCATCCAAAACGATGATTTAAAACTTGTTAGAAATTTCTTATTTATTGTAATCCTACCCCATGGGTAGAATGCCAAATTTCATACTTTGATCCCTAAGATATAAAATTCCTCTCAAATTCATCTCTTTTGACCCAATTCTCTTATCAGCACTCTTTTTAAAAAACTATCACCAAACTGATTGCGAGTAGACTTTCCTCTATCACGGATAAAATTATCTCCTGGAATTGGTTTGGTTTTGTCAAAGGAAGATCCATCTAAGACTGTATTTGTCTTGACCTTGAATTCACTAACATGTTGAATAATAAAATTAAAGGTGGTTACATTGTCATCCAACATTATACTAGGAAGTCCTTTTACACTACATATTGGAATTTCATCTTCAAAGTTTTAAAAGCTTTCGATTTAAAAAAATATTTATATCTAGAATTAAAACCCTCTTCAAATCTTCACATATTTCCATCTTGATCAATGGATATCTAAGAGAATAATTTAATTTCTCTAAATCTATCAGACAATTTTACCCCCTATCAGCAATAAATATTTCTATTATAGAGGACTATTTAAGTCATCATCTCACTCATCTGGTTGACCAAAACTAGATCAAACCTATTCTTGCTTACAAGAATTTCAATGCTCCCACTCACCTCCTATATGCTGATGACATCATTATTTTCTTAAATGCTGTTAAAGGAACATCAAAACTCTTACAACTACTCTTCATCACTATGAGGAGGTCTCAGGTCATGTCATTGGCTGGCGCAAATCCTTCATCTACTTTGGGAAAAACATTCCTTGTTGTAGAAAAAATGGTATCATCAATGAGCTTGACATCAAAGAAGGAACTATTCCCTTAAAATACCTTGTGGTTCCCATCTTTTGGGGATACCCAAAGATTTCTACTTCTCTAACATTGTTGATCAGATTCTTAATCATCAATATACATGGAAGGGAAGATATGTTTCCATGGCAGGGAGAGTTTGTCTCATCAAATATGTCATTGTTTCCAAATTGGTCTACTCAATGATGGTCTACAAATGGTTAGCTAGTATTATTAAAAAAATTAATGTATACAAAAAAAATTGGACTGGAAGTACCTTATATAGGAAACTTGTGACTATACATTGGAACACTTGTTATAAGAATTTATCCAAGGGTGGTCTTGGAATAAAAAACTTAACACTTTTTAATGAGGTCCTACAAGCCAAATTAACTTGGAGCCTAATTCACAATGACTCCCCCTTGATTTTGATCCTTAAGAATAGGTTCCTTGATAGATTGAAAAGAGGCAACACAAATTTCCTAATCTCTTCGATTTGGACCTCTATCAAAAACATTTTTGAAAACATTATGAAAAATTCCAGATGGATGGTTTCTAGAAACATGTCTATGAGATTCTGGTTGGACAACTGGACTAGGGATCCTCTAATATTCTTGATTCCTCATGACTGTTCTCCTACTTATATCAATAGAACTGTTTGGATTGTTCTTTCTTCTCATATTAACACTCTTCTTGCTAATGTTGTTTAAATTATTATTAATTACTCATTTTCTTTCTAAGAGGCTTTTTTGGTTTAGGAACCTGCTCACAATGGGTTACTGAATTCAAAAAATTTCTATAACCACACCTTCCATAACTCTGAAAATGACTTCAAATGGATTAAATGCTTTGATAAGTCCTGGATAAAGCCTTTAATACTCACTCTTATTTTGTATCTTTCCTATAATAGGGTTCCCATTAATACGTTATTGAAAGTCTTAGGAATTTAGCTTTTCACTAAATGTCACATTTTTAATCAGCATAGGGAAGATGCAAATAATTTATTTCTACCTTGTTCTACTACCACTGCACTTTGGAACTATATTTTTAAAATATTTGACTATAGATGGCTGATTATTGACTATATCAATGACTAGAAAAAACATTGTGTATATATGGATAACTCTCAAAAAATCAAGAACTTGTTTCTTGTTGGGGTTACGAAGCAACTTAATGTGACCTAGTATGATAGACATTCAATTTTTTACAATAATTGATCACTTAAGATTAATTCAGGTGAAATACGGATTCTTATTGAAATTCAGGAAGCTGCATTGATTCTGAGAGGGAGCTGCAACAACTCTGTAGCTGATTTAATGGCCCCAAGATGGCTTCGGGTTGATGCTTTTTTTCAATCAAGATTCATGTTTGAGGTTTTCTATAGACCTCCGCTACTAGGAAGGAACAAAATCAATGTGGATGATCCCTCCAAAGTAAATCTTGAGCCCACATGATGTGGCGTCGTCTTCAGAAACCACCTTGGTCAGATCATTGGGTTCTTTTCTAGACGATGTATTATAGCAACTTCTCTGGAAGCTGAAATGATGAGTGTGATCCAGGACATCTCTTTTTCCCTGCACAAAGTATGGAACAACATATAGATTGAAAGTAATTGTAATACTATAGTGCATGCCATTTGAAATGGGGTGATTCATCTAGCGAGGTAAATTACAACTCGATGGATGAATTGTATTCGTTCTCTCCATGACATCAACTACATTGCAACCCAAACCTATCATGAGGCGAATATGGTTGTAGATAGTCTTTCCAAAAAATGTATCACACAATAAATAAGCTAGATCAAGGAGCTTCTCAATAATTTTCTTCCTATTCATGTTAAAGATTGTAATATGATCCCATCTTTTAGACTCATGTAATCTTTCATTTTTTAAATAAAATTTTGTTTGGTCATTTGACCAAAGTGAAACCTCTAAAAAAATGATAAAATAAAATACACTAGATGATCTACTTTTAACCTTCAGCCTCACATCAATCCTAGTCTATAAATCCTACTGAGTTGCTTCAGCCATATTAAAAAACATTTGGAATCTGCCCTAATTGAAGTGGAAATCAAGGAGGTCTACTCACGTACCAAAGTGCAATGGAGTCCCAAGAATAGTGTGAGTATAACTCAGTAGGAAACCACAAAAGGTTTCCCCAACATATCCAATATATACCATGTATGCACATGTGATATTCTCAGGATAAATAAACATCTACTAAAAACAAATAAATTAAACACCATCGATCCTCGTGTTCTAAAGTGAAACCAAGATCGACTATACCTTCTTCATCTAGTTATGGAGTGTCTTTGAGCACAAGTAACCACCTAGGGGAAACATACCAATCCCTAGAATTTGATGATCCACCTAATGGAAATATAAACATCCCAGGAATTTAAATAATCCATCCACATGGTGGGTTTCATACCCCACCTATAACCGTATATCTATCCTCTTAGGGGATTGTATTCCCTAACCAGAACACATTTCCTTGGGGGGGTCACATACCCTACCCAAAACCACATATCTACCAAGAGACATACAAAATTTCCAAGACCATAATCAATTTTACCTAAGAGAAACCACCATCCACAGAACCATATCCTAAACATGGGAGCCTTAAACCACCCTGGAAATATATCAACCGACACTCAGGGGTGTCCACTATCCTCCAAAGGAAAAGAAACATATAAACCTAGGGGCCCTAACCCTCCCCAAAACCAAATATATAAAATGAAAAAATAAATCACACACCTGGGGGGATTACCATCCCCAATAATTTAAAAGATAAACATTTCAGCTTGAGCACCCTCCATCCCCAAAACCGCATATCTTGTATCACATTTTACAATTTATTTTAAAATTTCATTTTATATGTTTTACTATTTCACTTATTATTCTATTTTACTTTCATCCTTTATTCTCACTATCTTAAGGATCAAGTTGAAATCTCTCAGGTTCTAAGGTGACACCCAGACTGATAGTCCAACTCCCCTACACTACCCCTCTTCAGGGTCAGCATCAAACTGGGGCACCCTCTATGGCCCCCGAAAACATATTTCACACGGGGAACCCAATATAGGGGTCCTCAATCCCATTAACATACCTTAGGCCAAACCCATCACAAAGATGGCATCATGTCCCTTAGTGTGTCCTTAATCGAATCAAGAGACAAACAACCTCATAGACAGACATTTGGGTTTTACGGTGACACTCACTACAACAAAATTAATATATGGTTCTGGTTTAAACCACCACCATATAATTCTATGAAAATTTCCAAAAACCATGGCTAAAGTTAGTGTCAATATTCAACTCCCATTAGTTCCATCCATTTAGTGTTGGTTGCTGGGAACCATCGATGAATGTTTGTTTGGTGGTGGTTTTTTTGTGGAGGATTTAACCACCACAATCTCACAATCATTTTTTGGAAGGTGAAATAACTACTAAATAATAATTTTGGATTTATGGAAGTGGTTTAAAATGATGAGAAATATCAATTTTAAAAAAATTATAGCTTTAGAATCATTACCCTCAAAATAGCCAACCAAAAACAGATTTCCAACTATAACACATTAAGATATAAATAATCATTACATATATCCTCCCCTATCAAATTTGAAAAAAAAAATACACCAACTCAATGTGTTTCTGATTTACTACATTGATAACATTAAATATCTAAATCATTTTGGAAAATCTGGTTCAATTGACCCTAAGAAATCACTCCCACAACTGAAAAGTATATTAAATAGTCAAAATTTACATTGATTGGTGTAAAAATTTACTACTACATGTAGCATACAAATGAAATCTCCTCGAATCCCCCTCCATCTCCAATGTCACTTCCTACTACCATCACCTGCATGATAATTATGTTTGAAATTAAATAGTATTTTATATTTAAATTTGAACATAAAACAAATAAAATTTTGTATACAAATTGATTTTGAAGTTGTGTGATTTACCTTCTTACTATCATCCATTGATGAAATATCACAACGGACAGATCCGATCATATTATGACATAATTAATTGAACACATTTTATAGAGAGATGACCATTGCATCTTACATCATAATATGATCCCCATGTTCCTCAATTGTATAAATAGATTCATTTTTAAAAAATAAGAATTTAATAACATAACGATATTGAATTAAAACATAATTTATTAAAATTACCTTTATCTATGAATCAAAGACTTCATTTTTCAAATATTGAGGCACATGCCTCCAATCAACAGAGGTAATCAAAAGGGTAACAATACCTACCACTAGATAACCTAGAATGTGTCCAAACAATCCTACGGAATCATCCACAGGGACCCCATAACAACAAATCAAGAAAAATATCTTATATCTGTTTAGATTCCAAACATCTGAACTATTCATATCATACAATTCACTTTGTTTTACATGAACGAAAACACTCCACCCTTCATGCATGACATAATCCACATAAATACCATTTTATCTTGTGATGATAATATATACAGATCATGTAATTAATGGTCACAAAAATTCTTCATGTCAAAGAAGTTTGAAGAAGTAAATTGTAAGGAATCTTTTTAATACCCCTGGTAATATCAATCCACTTTCATTATAATCAAAAAACTGAAAAATGTATGTGGTAGTATAATTCGATAATATAAGTAAACTTTATATCATATCCCAATTAATAAACCATAAATATACGACTATTCTATGTTTTCAAACCCTCTTTCTGATTGACTGTATGAAATTTAAATCCATTCCAATTGTAAGAGTTGAACATTATGGCCTTTTTTAGGACATTGACACATAAAATTCAAATATTATGGAACATCATCCTAAGTATTAGTATTCTTGATCTAAAAAAATATACACTATTATATTTACATAAGATATGGGTCAATCTAATATTAGTATTGATTTCAATATTTATGAACTTACACGACAAGAAAACCATTTTACAAGAACTTTATTAACAGATTTTTCTATATCTTTCTTAATTCATGAATGACTTTCATTCATCTCTTTTTTTTTGTATCCTAACATCTTCAATAAATCGATCTACAATTTCACTATTCAGTATTACATATCTATGTGCCTTTCAAAATTCCATTTCTATCAGTGTAACATTTATGTTCCTCCCAACTAATCATCTAAAAGCAGGAAATATTTTTTTTATTTCCCATATAGTTGATATTGAGTCGATGTGTCTTCAACAAATCCAACTCAATTGAATCTTATCTCAATATCATCTAAGTCTATAGAACATAAGGTAATACAATCCTCTTCTAAATAGCCTTTAGAAAATATCCTTTAAGTTGAGATTTGTTTTTCACTATGATTTCAAATGATCAAGATATCTATAAAATGAAATAAATAAAACATAGTTATGTATTTAATGAAGTTACATGAATTGTTTACTTAAGATTAAAAACATACAACTAAAGTTAATCTCAATTTCATACATCCATCAATATTGTATGGGACCTCTAATTTAGATTCCTTGATCAAACTCATAGTAAAATGCATCATGACAGTAGAAAATGGCAGAGTAAAGATCATTTGCATTGCAGAATGTTCTAATATAATTCCCTCATGAAAGTGGTCATGATCGGATGGTTGTAGTGGTTTCTCTCACATAGTTGTTTGAATAATGTGTAAAATTGTATTACAAATATTGTAACCTTTTCTAGTAATAATATAGACAATGCCAATTGTAGTAACTACTATAAAAAATTATGTGAGTCGTGAATTTTCAATCCATGTAACTTATGATAGTTTAAGTCCACACACCTTGATATTTTACTTGAATACCCATCAGATAAATTCACATGATTTAAAATTTGATGAAATGTATCTATATCCCTCTTTTTCATTGCTAAAATTATTGGAGAAATCTTTCTATTATCATTTGGATAAAGATCACGCTTTATGTTCATTGTTTGTAAGCCCATCTGAGCATTGGTATGGTCCTTTAAATTTCCATGCTCATTAACTAATTCGAATATCAAATTGTCACAAAAAATATTTCCAATATGAAAAAATCAAGATTATGTCACACCAAATTAAATTCCAAATATAGAAGTTTAAATAATATTTTTTTCTTCGATTGTTTCATTCTGATTTCACTTGAATATTCACTTTGACCTTGTTTCCCACTATAATTCAAATGAAGCACCTACCAAAATTATGTTTCATAATTTCCAAGTTGTGCCAATATTTCAAATACCACCAATAAATTAAGAGTTGGTCTCCAATTAATAAAACCATTGAATTTTTAATTTTTAAACTGAAATATATGATACGAGTAAATAAATCTTTGAATGCACAAGAAGCACCATTTTATAATAATTAATTTAATGTAAAGAGAAATATAACACAAACATGTATCTTTTACTAAAAAAAATTAAGGTGGGTTTATATTACTAATATATCTGAATATAAAAACAAATTAGAAATATAAAAATATTTACTACTTCTTGGTGTTTTATTTATAATTTTTCGACATTAAATAAATAAATTTATTTATGACATAATGAGAATGAACTGATTACATTATTAATGAAATATTAAAATAAATTATGTTATAAAATTTAAAATAAATATAATTTTACATTTTGATACCATCCATGATTTTTTTGGATGATTATGAAATTTTATATTTGAGTTAATGTGGTTTTTAGAATGAATGAAGTTGTTATGGATTTAAAAAAATCAATTACTAAATAGTGTCAAAATTGACATAAATGAGTTTTTAAAAACAAATACTATTTTATTAAATGATATAATAGTCATAACAATCATAGATATGGTAAACTGACTTATATAATGTTGAAAATGTCATTAATGAACCACTTTAGGTTCTATTGGAATTTTATAATAACCATATTAACCATATAGTGTAGAAACAAAAGAAGACATGGTAAGAGTTAATTTATTTAACAAAGGGTTAAATCCAAAATAAAAGGTTTAATTTGTGATCTAAACATATATAAAACCTATTGCATGGGAGGATTTAGACACATATACATCTTATCCTTTAAATATATCACAATGTAACTGTAAAAATTTGATAATGAATTTATAATAAAATAACATTTCAATACTTTACTAAAGTGCGCCTTCTCCCTCTTATAAAAGGTCAACACCTCTACTCACTTACTCACTCCTCTAAATCCCATTGTATCAACCAAATTCTATGAAAATAAACTCCCAAAACACCTCCTTTCCTTATATAAGCCTTACCTTGGGTAGAAGGCAACTCAAGGAAGCCTTTTGTCTCAAATCAAAAGGAGTTACCTGATTTAGAGGTAACATCTTCTCTCAAGCTACTTTCATTTATTTTCCATCTCCAACCCACTAACCTATTTTTATTACATTATTTAATAAAAACAAAACTATCCTAATTATACTAGGATTATTTTTTTAAGGTTTCCACCTACACTTACACACATCTCTATGTAATGGATATATAACATATTGTTTCTGTTTACAGTGAACTACTACCTCATGAAATGATGATTGTTCAATTTTCTCCAACCGCCTCTCATGGTGGAAATTATGATGGAACTATATTTATATATGATATATATTATATTTATATTGTCTCTATTCTTCTGTAAATTTTATTTACAATATACCTTTATGCATTCAATAATGTGTAAATACGCTAATTTTATTCCCGGAAGTGTTGACTAATGCCCCCTTAAAGTTATATGAATCATTAATTCCTTACATGTAACATATAAAGGATGGTGTTAATGAATATATGTAACATATATAACATATATATTATACTATAATTCTAATATACTTTTTTATAATTTAGTTTTCATTCCATTAATATGACAATGAAATGAAACTAGTGTTCATGTGTACGTACGACCTACTATCTCCATGAACGGTGCATTTCATTTATTATCTCTAAATGTTATGGAATATTATAAATACATATATACAGGATATATTTGATATTTAGAAATTGAATAATATTATGGAGATAATGGACTTATGACTACATGGATAATCTGCATCAAAACAAGTTCATTTTGGACTCACATACCGAACATCGATAAACCGTCTGATATGAACTCAAATAATTAAATAATTGTCATAAAATGATAATAAGTGATATAAAATGAATTATAATCCTTAAAAAGGTTCTAAAGAATGTATAAATTAACTTAACTGTGTTATTCATGAAATTAAAGAATGAACGAGGAAAGTCAGACTCAAAGTAAGGGACTTCGTCTCAATCGTCTTTCATTGAGGAATATTTTGATTTATATACAACCTTATTTTATACAGTGTGTAATCAACCCCTTTTACTTTTAATTTATTTCAACGGTTTTCAAAATGAATATTTTTTTCGAATCATTTTACAAAATGGAAAAAGCAATGTTTCTTTTTAGTGTACGTGGTGACAATGACCTTTCCACTATCATGAGTATTATTTGATATTTAGATTCCTATACAAGACGTAATGTTTTTGAAAAGAAAAGTAAATAACATATTACATTTTAGGTAGTTTGGTACTAAAAATGGTGTGGAGAATGGATTTATTATATCTATATCTTTAAATGATGTCGTATGATTACAAAGTGGAAATGTTATTTTTCTTTTATACTTGTTCATGTGTGATGATTTTATTATGGTTCTTGGGAATTGATTACTTATACGAGTGTTTATGTGATAAACTGAGGGTGGGTGAGCCCGTAATAACTCTCTAATTTATTGGGTAATTTGACGGATGTAAACATTAAGTTTTCTCCTAAGAGATTTAAGAAATATATTGTGGTGGGTATTCCAAATGTAACAATGAATGTTACTCACTCTGTGGTTATAAAACCTACAAAGTAAGTATTATATAGATTCCATAAGTTACCTTTATGATTTATGGTTGTTATGATGTTTTCAAGATTCTTATGAATTCAGGGGTTTATAAATATTCATTGAAAAATGTTTTCTTTATTTATTTTATTCCTTTTTGAGGTTTTATGCTCATCCCATGTTTTTTGATATGTTTTAACATGGTATAAGGATGAGTAAGATAAATGAAGAAGTTAAAAGTATTCTTATAAAGAAAATAAATCATGATTTTTTATGGGTTTTCATTGGAAGAAATAATGGATTCTGTGTTGATAGTATCCTTTTATTTGATTATGAGATGATAAGTATTAATAATGGCCAAATTATTTAAAAAACTACACTTGAAAAGATCATCGATGTGAATTAAATTCAAATTATTAACGTATCTCAAGGTTAAGTAATTTTTTGATGTTGGGGCCTCATAGAAAGATATTTGAAAAGGAATTTTCAATGAAGAGGAACCACAATTAAGGCCCACGAAAGCTGGAAATGCCGAAGGGGATACCACCGTTAACAGGGAAATCCTCAAGGGACACTTCCACCGAGAACCCTACACCATCAACTTGAGGGTGGATCAAACCCTTTTGGACTATGAATTCAATTAACGCATCAAGGTTATATCTATATCTCATTCTACCTAATTATTTTATAATAGTAACCACCAACAATGCTCTTATTACTACTATATATATAGCCTTTAAAAGTGCTAGAAAATTCCATTTATAGCACTAAAAAAGCACTGTAAATCTCAGTGAAGATAAACGGAGTCCCTTTTATCGGCGCTTCTTTTTAGCACTGTTAAAAAAACATTTTTATCATCATTTTTAAAAAACACCGATAAAAGTTAAAATGAAAAAAAAATCTATAGATCGGAGGGGGTTTTAGCAATGCTTGACCCCCCCCCCCCTTCAACAGCACTATGAAGAACCCTCGCCCACCTCCGGACACCCCTTCCACCCTAGACAGCCATGGTCCCAACCCCAACAATTTAAGAGTGCCTGAACCCCTTGCCTCCCCTAGGTTTCAAAATTGAGACCTCCCACTCTAAGCCTAGACCCTTTACCACTCCTCTATATTTCTTTGTTGTCCATTTAATGATATATTTATTTATATATATATTTTTATATTTATTACTATATTAATATATATTTATATTAACATTTATATTTATTTTTTTATATTAATATATACATATTAATATATATATATATATATACATGTATAGTAATATTTATATATTTATATACTTATATATTTACATATTTATATATCTATATATCTATATATTTATTCATATATTAATATATATTTATATCTGTCTATTTATATATATTTAGTTATATTTTTTATATGTATATTCATTCCTATACTAATATATATCAGTTTTTAATACAAACACACACAAATACTCACACACACACACATTATATAATATATAAATATTGATATATTTTTATTTTAAATAAAATGGTTATCAGTTTTTTATTTAGATAAGCATTATATATTGAGAAATAAATTTTATATGTAAATAGTTTTAATTATTTATTTATAAAATTAAATTTTTTATGTGTGAATATATAAAAAATATGTATATTTGCTATATATTTTATTATAAATAACAGTTCATTGTCAAAAATGATAAAATTTTAAAGCCATAATATCAATATGAATGTTACCCCTTGAAATAAATTCATCTCCACTAAAAAGTGGAAAAAAGACCCCCCCCCCCCCCAAAAAAGAGGCTAAAATTCCATCAAATGTTAAAAAAATTGGATATCCGGACTAAAAATTCAATTTTAGAGACCATTGGGACCATTTTGGGACTAAAAAAAGTAGTGATTGGAATTTCCCTAATTATGATGTCATAGAGCTCGTCACAGGATTACATTTGATATACTACAGATCTCAAACTAACACACGAAAAAAAATTTATGGTTGTTTAATGTTTCAGTTATGTTTTCAACTTATTTTAGATCTTTTATTTTTTTTTCAAATTTTAATTAAATGACTATTACTCCATGATAATTAGAAAATTATTTATTAATAATATGTTTCTAAATATTTTCTATTCCATTTTCAGTACAAATCTTATATATTAAATTCAAATGTTTATTTGTATTTATCATAGACATATTTAAAAAATAAATATTATATTTATATCAATATAAATATACTTACATTTTTATATAAATATAAATATACTTATATATTTATATATCAACATATTATTTTTTATGAAATATTTGTTTTAATATACACTTTATCAACGCTAGTAAAAAATGCTGATAAAGCCCCCTCTTTATCACCATTACTAAAAAGTGCTGATAAAGGGACCCCCTGTAACAGTGCTAAAAAAGGAACCGATATAGGGGTACTTTTAAGAACGCTTTTATTAAACTTGTTAAAAGTACCCTTTTATCAGCTATTTTTTTAGCACTGATAAAGCTACCCCTTTTGTAGAACTTTTTTTAGAGCTATTAAAGGGTAGCGTTGCGAATACCCATTTTTGTGGTAGTGCAGATTTGGATGAATGAGATGGTATTGATTTATCATTGGTACCAGACCCATTCAGTAATGCATTAGGATTCTAGGATGTGAATCCTTTCATGTCGATTGTTGTGGATCAAAATATTATATCAGCAAGTTGGGGATTGTTGTTGGATGTTTGATCCTTGACCCTCTAATGGCCATGTACTAAGGGTCCATGATTGTTGGTTTATGAATTATGTTAAAGTTACCATCTACTTGTAAAAGTGGATTATCAAAATAAATAAATAAAATATAAGCCTTAGAATGGGCCGAAGGGCCATCCCGATATTCAATGACATTCAATGATCAAAACATTCTTTTAATTCCAGTTACTCATATGCACACCTCCTCTTTTGTCCCTATCTTTTCAAGATTTAAATAATCCCAAAATCAGATCAGGTATCCTATCAATCCTGACTTCTACGGCTCTTATTTTTAAATTTAATACAATTGGCCTCCTATAAATTTCTACTGCGTCTGTTCTTCCATTGTGGTTGAGGATTTGAGCATGGGGGAGATTAATGGGGCATGCATACAGTCTGGAATTGTTTTTGAGATCCTCAATTGGGCGAACATAGAATCCCTAAGGACATGAAGGATGGTGTGCTGGGAATGGAACCGCATGACCCATGGATCCAACTTTATCGACCCACACATGCTACAATCTAGAATGATTTCAGGTTATATTATTCAAGTCCACCCCCTCAAACTATTTAATTCCCTTATTCGATTAATGGAGGCACAAACAAAAATGGAAAGGGACATTCTCTTGTATTTTGTATCCCCATCAGTCCTCATATTGGCGTCTTCCAACCAAGGCCTCCTATTTTTCTATGACCTCAGCCCAAGGGTAGTTTGTCGATTCTTTGGCTACAAACCTACACTGAAACAATTTCAACGCATCAAAAACCCCAACTGAGCGGGTTTTTTTCATATGTTTTTTTAAATATTTTTGAAAAACATGCTGGGTTATTTTTTTTTAAATTATGCCACAAAGGCGTTATATGTGATACTACCTTTGGGCTTGGGTGAAAGGCTGCATCCGCGATGCCGCATTTACCCTAAATAAAAAAATCAATTTTTTTAATTTTTTTTTAAATTTTTATTTTTATTTTTATTTTTATTTTTTGTTAGATATATATATATGTATATATATATGTAAACAAAAAAATCACCATAATTTTTCTACTATTTAAAATCCAATAGTATATCTATGACAGGAGTCTGGATTCTGACAGAAGCTCTCACCCTGGGCTCCCTTTTATAAGTGGGCTTATCCTGTAAATCATTCGGCATTTCTGATGTGGGATTCTCGTTCTCACTTTCCTGCACAGAACATTCTGCATTTCCAAGGTGGGATTTTGTTTCATGTACATGGTCTTGAAAAACTATAAAATATAATCTATAAGAACAATATAAATGAAACATAAAACATGGATTAAACATATAAGAAATAGTTGGAAAACAATAATAATTTCCTATAAAATGTTGATGGAAAACAATTTATAAGGATTCAAAGACACCAACATGAAATTTAAAAGTGTTTCAAGTACATGACATTGAAAGACTATAAAATATAAACTATAAGGCCAACATAAATAAAAAAAGGATTAAATATATAAAAAATATGTGAAAATAAAAGTAATTTCATAAAAAATGTTGATAGAAAATAATTTATATGTTTTCGAAGACACATTATTGAAACTTAAAAATGTTTCAAGTATGTGACTTTGAATGTCTATTAAACATAATATATAAGACCGGCATAAATGAAATTTAAAATGTCGATTAAACATATAACGAATAGTTGAAAAAAATCATAAAAAATGTAGACGAAAAATAATTTATAGGCTTTCAAAGACACTTACTTGAAGCTTAAAAATGTTACAAGTATGTGTCTTTGAAAGCCTATAAAATATAAACTATAAGACCAATATAAATGAATCTTAGAATATGAATTAAATATATAATAAATTATTTAATTAGTTAATTAAAATTATTAATAATTAATTACATATTAATTATTTAGTTAATTAGTAATTATTAATAACTAATTTATTATTAAGTATATAATAGTTAATTAGTTAATTAGTAATATAATTATAAATTATATTTATTCATTAAAATTAATAATTAGTAATTATTAAATATTATTATATAATAATTAATTTGTTAATTGGTATTATAATTATTAATTATATATTACTGAATTAGTTCATTAGTAATATAATTATTCATTATAATTATTCATTATAATTATTAATTAGTAATTATTAAAAATTATTATATAATAATTAATTAGTTAATTTGTAATGTAATTATTGTTTATAATTATTCATTCTAATTTTCCATTATAATTATATATTATTTATATTCGTTATAATTATTAATCATTAATTACTAATTATTAATTAATAATTAATAATAATTTATTTAGTAATATAATTATTAATTATATAATTATTAATTATATAATAATTACTTAGTTATTTAGTAATTTTTAATTATTAATTATAGAATAACTAATTAGTTCATTAGTAATATAATTATTATTTATTTAATAATTAATTAGTTACATAGTAATATAATTATTAATTACATAATAATTAATTAGTTAATTAGTAGTTATTAATCATTAATTATATAATAATTTATTAGCTAATTAGTAATATAATAATTAAGTATATAATTGTTAATTAGTTTATTAGTAATATAATTATAAATTTTATTTATTCATTATAATTAATAATTAGTAATTATTAAAAATTATTATATTATAATTAATTAGTTAATTGGTAATATAATTATTAATTATATAATATTTAATAAGTTAATTCATAATATAATTATAAATTATAATTATTCATTATAATTATTAATTAGTAATTATTAAAACATATTATATAATAATAAATTAGTTAATTAGTAATATAATTATTATTTATAATTATTCATTATAATTATTAAATATTAACTATTTATTATTAAATATTAATTATTAATTAGTTAATTAGTTATATAGTTATTAATTATATGACTATTAATTGTATAATAATTAGTTATTTAATTAGTAATTATTAATTATTAATTATATAATAATTAATCATTTAATTAGTAATATAATTGTTAAGTATATAATAGTTAATTAGTTAATTAGTAATATTATTATAAATTATATTTATTAATTATAGTTAATAATTAGTAATTATTAAAAATTATTATAAAATAATTTGTTAGTTAATTGGTAATATAATTATTAATTATATAATAGTTAAATTGTTAATTAGTAATATAATTATTAATTATAATTATTCATTATAATTATTAAATAGTAATTATTACAAATTATTATATAATAATTAATTAGTTAATTAGTAATATAATTATTCAT
The DNA here is from genome assembly GCA_963277665.1 of Viscum album. Lineage (NCBI taxonomy): Eukaryota > Viridiplantae > Streptophyta > Magnoliopsida > Santalales > Viscaceae > Viscum > Viscum album. Next base: position 440,639,870 of record OY728137.1, on the reverse strand, counting down.
TATAATTACTCATTATAATAATTTGTTATAGTATTCATTATTATTACTAATTATTAATTATTATTTATTAATTATTTGTTATTAACTAGATAATTAGAAATATAATTATTAATTATATAATTATTAATTGTATAATAATCAGTTAGTTAATTATTAATTATTAATAATTATTTATATAATAATTAATTATATGATAATTATTAAGTTAATTAGTAATATAATTATTATTTATTAAATAATTAATTAGTTTCTTACTAATATAATTATTAATTATATGATAATTAATTAGTTAATTAGTAATATAATTATTAATTATATAATTAATAAATAGTGATTTAGTAAATATTAGTCATTAAATATATAATAATTAATTAGTTTATTAGTAATATAATTATTAAATATATAATAGTTAATTAATTAATTTTTTGAGGAAGATAGAGTTGAGGCCCTTTTAATAATTAGTTAATTAGTAATATAATTATAATTTATGATTATTCATTATAATTATTAATTAGTATTTATTAAAAATTAATATTATAATTTATTAGTAAATTAGTAATATAATTGTTAATTATATAATATTTAATTAGTTAATTGGTAATACAATTGTAAATTATGCCTTTCCATTATAATATTATATAGTAATTATTAAAAATTACTATATAATAATTAATTATTTAATTAGTTATATAATAAATTTTTATATTTATTTATTATAATTAGTAAGTATAAATTAGTACTTAATAATAATTATTTAACTAATTAAATTATTTATTATATGTTTAATTCATATTTTAAGTTTCATTTATATTGGTCTTATAGTTTATATTTTATATGCTTTCAAAGGCACATACATGAAACATTTTTAAGTTTCAAGTAGGTGTCTTTGAAAGCGTATAAATTATTTTTCATCAACATTTTTTTGATTTTTTTTATTTCCAATTATGTTTTATATTTTTAATCACCGTTTTTAGTTTCATTTATGTTGATCAAATAGTTTATGTTTTATAGACTTTCAAAGTCACGTACAAGAAACGTTATTAAGTTGCAAGTTTGTGTCTTCGAAAATTTATAAATTATTTTCTATCAATATTTTTTACAAAATTCTTTTTATTTTCATGTATTTGTTATATATTTAATCAATTTTTTATGTTATATTTATGATGGCCTTATAGTTTATATTTTATAGGCTTTCAAATTCTCGTTATTAAAACATTTTTGAGTTTCAAGTGGGTGTATTTGAAACCTTATAAATTTTTTTCCATCAACATTTTATAGGAAATTATTTGTGTTTTCAAATATTTATTATATGTTTATTCCATGATTTAAGTTTCATTTATATTGTTCTTATAGTTCATATTTTATAGTTTTTCAAATCCAAGTACTTGAAATAGAATACCACATCTGAAATTGAGAATGTCTTGTGTAGGAAAGGGAGAACCAGAATCCCACATCAGAATTGCGGAATGATTTACAGGGTAAGGCCTCTTATAAAAGGGAGTCTTAGGTGAGAGAGTATGTCAGAATCCAAATTGTTCTAATGACAATCCTACTAGATTTTAAATATCAGATAAATTCTGCTAAAAATTTTATTTTTGTTTTTGTTTTTGTTTTGTTTATATATATTTATAATCAAAACAATAAAAATATAAAGATTATTTAAAAATATATTTTTTGGGTTGTAGGGGGAAAGAGACATCACTGATATTTCCATTCACCTGAGTTCCAAAGGCGTCATCTCGAATGCCGCTTTAGTGGAGTATTTTTAAAAATATTTTTAATGTAGTTGATTTTAAAAAAAATATTTTTTTAGAAAACTTATTTAATAAAAAACTCCCAACCAAGAAATTTGTATAAAGGATCATGTGGGGATGCTCATAATCTCCACCCATCCTCTGCCCTGCCAAATCATACACTAGTGATATTCTAGTTTCCTTGGCAAATTTTATAATATAATAAAAAACAATTTACTAAAATTAGTAGATTGATAAACTATTCCATGATTTTCTGACGAAATTAGATAGGATTATTTCAATATGTTAATGAACAGGCGTGGTGACATTTGGAAAAAAACACATCATGCACTTTGAGGTGTTTGACTTGGAGGCAAGGTAGTGGTAGAAAAAAGATGACTTTGAGTTACTCGATATGCAAGGAAGGGGGTGTGAGTTTCTTATTGTGATTCGGGGGGTGTTACAGTAGATGATGCCGGATGCCAAACTTATTTTAAGCATAAACAACTATAGCGAGAGTTGGGCCCTCCAAGAGCTGCGACTAGAGGTGTATGGAGATTACCACAGATTTAATGTGCGGAGCATGCTGGTAGTGGTGGGAGGGATGTTGGGGGTTTTCTAGAAATCAATGGAATGAGACATGCTGAGGGAAGTGTGGGTGCCAGAGGAGAGAGGAAGGGCATGGAGGATGTGGTGCGTGATTGCATGGAAGCACAACGCAAGGTGGGGAACATCTGGACCAGTGTGGGTGAATTTTCTATGGACTCTGAGGGTGATCTATTTAGGGTTTCGCTCTGACTGGGACCCCTAGGGTGAGTCATAGTTATGAACTTCGTATAAAACATATATTTCCAGAAAAATTTTATGAAGGTTTTTTTTATTTAAGGGGTTTAGGGCCGTTTTAATTGGGAAAATGGGTGTATTCGCACCACTTTAAGTGGTTCTGTGTGTAAAATCCCTTCAGCACCACATCCAGTGGCACTCATTGGGTTTTTTTCCAGTTTCCCTAACCCCCTTTATATATAATATGTATCTTATATATATTTATATAATTATAATTATAATTATAAAAGATTTATTTGTAATTAATATAATTACCAAAATAAATATAATGAATTTCTAATTATATTTATAAAAATCATATAATTATAATCAATATATAATAATAATAATTATAAATATAATTATTATATAATTATATGATGACAATAAATGTATAATTATAAATATCATAATTATAATAAATATATAAAATAAATACATAATTACAATTCTTTAGATTTATTTATTTATAAATAATTATAAAAATAATAATGTAAATATATTTATAAATATATAATTATTAAAATATAGTTACATATATATTTAAAATTTATTTATAAATAAGTAAATATATATATTTATAATAAATATATTATTATAATATAAAAATATTTATAATAAATATATTTACTAAACTAAATATAATAAATTTATAATTATATTTATAGCAATTATACAATTATAATCAATATATAATAACAAATATAATTGTTATATTTATAATAATTATATAATTATAATATTTATATAATTATATAATGAAAATGAATATATAATTATAAATATAATATTTATATAATTATAATAAATATAATTAGTATATAATATAAACACATAATAATAATTCTTTAGATTTATTTATATATAAATTTTAATAATAATATGAATGTAAATATATTTATAAATATATAATTATTAAAATATGGTTACCTATATATTTAAAATATATTTATAAATAAGTAAATATATATTTATAATAAATATATAATTATAAATATTTATAATAGATATATAATTATAATTATTCAAAAGAAATATATAATTATAATTATATTTACAAATATATTTATAATTATATAATTATAAATCTATATTTATATATTTATATATTTAAAATTTTATATTTAAAAATAAATTTGAATTTTTTTAAACATTTAATAAATACATTTATTATATTTAATTAGTTACAAAAAATTTGAAAATAAATATATATTTATAAATATTTTATATTAATTTATAAATAAATAAAAATAAAACCTTTAATATATTTAATATAAATATAATTATATTCATAATTATATAATTAGAAATCATTATTTGTTTATAAATATTTAAAATTTTATTTATAAATAAATAAATATTAATAAATATAGATTTATTGTTATATATTAATAAAAATGTTTATATTTTTATAATTATGAATATTTATTAATAATTATATGATTTTAAATATATTTATATTTATCTAATTATAAATACTTATTTATATACAAACATGTATAATTATATAACAGTAAATATATTCATTAAATATATAATTTTAAATCTTTATTTATTATTCAATGTCACAAATTTCTTTATTATTGTATTTGTACTTTATAATTTATACACTTATAATGTCACATACAAGTAACATAATAATGTTACAATTATGAGACGTAGAATTTATTTTTAGTTGTCTAAAACTACAATTACTTATCGTAGTAAATACGTTTTTAATATATACAACATGGCATATGAATAAATCAACGTCGATAACCCCCGGTACCATAACGTGGTTCCTGAACCTCACACCCGCTCTGTGTCTTACGTTTGTGTCACTAGGGTGCCCTAGCTGTGGGTTCCTCCTCTTCTGGTGCTTCTGGTGCCTCCTCATGGTGTTTTGTAGAGGACTGGACAACATCACAAGTAGATGATTGCTCAAAATCATATGTTGAGCAACATGATCCCAAAGCTCCTACAAATGGAAGAAATGGGACATTGAAGAAGTCCTTGTCTGGAGGAGTGGGATCCACGATGAGCTATGTTACCACACCCAGCTCGTAGTCCAAAGTAGTCAACAAAGGCGATATATGTGGCATATAAGCATCTCCCTGTTATGCAAGATCATCAGTCGGCTAGGTAGGATTATCTATTTGTGGTGCGACAACATCTGCAGGAGTTGCTCTCGGATGTCTATGTTGTCTCCTTTGTCCTTTCTAATGTACTCTTCTCGGTATTCCAACTGGTGGTGGCGGTGGTAGTGCATCGTCCTCAACAGTCAAAGTAGGGACATCACTATCCGCATGATCTTCAGTTGGAGGATATGGATCTGGTTATACCTGTGGGACCTCATCATAGAAACTGTCACGTATGAACATGAGAGGATCATTGAGAGCCAACACATCTCGACGAAATACATCCCACCTAATATATGCCTCCTCCAGAGGATGTGTGATATGTTCAAGAAGAGAAATACCATCTGACTATAAATGAAATAATATTCAAATTAATATCCAAAGTGTGTTAAACAGATATAATAAATCTTATTAAACATTCCAACTGGTGAATGCCAATCCCCTAACATGTAAGGTGCATGATGGTGTGTCATCAGTACCAGTCTCCATAATCTCCATGATCAGATTACTGATAGCGTGTTGCGGGATATCTATATGGAGAGATACCATATTGGGCGTGTGTGTCCCAAAGATCGATATAAGCTGCATGATACTACTGCCATTCCATTGTATGTCCACCTATAATCATAATTGAATGTAACTCGTCATCTTGTCATGGTTCCATGCAGATATGTTGTATATGTCCAAACTAGCACATGACCTGATCCGGCTGGTGTCACTCAATGATGTGGAAGTGGATGAGTGGCACCACTACAGCACGATATTCAATCATAGTTGTGAAGTATGGTGGAAGTGAGGCATAGACAAAACCTGTATAAAGAGTCCATGAAACATATTATGTAAACTCAAAAAATAAGTCATATATTATCATGATAATGTTACTAATAGTAGAGTAAATAACTTAAAAAGGGAATAACAAAACAAATTTGTCTATAATAATTATAATGTTTAACTTACATTAGCTGACACTATTGGGTCAAATATCCGTCGAAAACTGTTAACACTATGTCTCGAAGTATGTGCATACTTTTGAGACTGACTCCACTTGGTTAAAAAGATTAATATATCTTATGTTTATAAAAAACAATAACATCAGTACTAAATAACTGAAAGTAATAACGTAAACATACCAGCGTCCCCAAGGACAGTCCCAATATAGCTCTGGTGCAAGTGGTGCATTAACATGAGGAACAGTGAATAGAAACACTCCCAGGCCCACATCGATACCAAAACCATGCAACCTACAATCTTTGATGGATAGGCGTGGCAACTCGTACAGAGACATCTGTACAGATGTGACAATATAGAAGACCCCCAACTGTATATAGCCATCTAATCAATATCGTCTAGTAATGGGAGGTACATCATGTGTACCAAAGTAGTGGAGTAGTCAACACACAACATGCCTCTGAGTAGTTGTAAAATATATGCACGTGTGCACTGAATAAGAATATCCTCATCTCCATTATCAGGAATGACATTGAAATTATCATGAAGACACCTTATGCGCAAGCGCGAACCCTAGAGGACACCTGCTACGCCGATGAAATCAAAACCAAATAGACGTTGTATGACTACATACCAGCTTCAACTAGTGGCACCTATAATTTCTTATATGTGGATGGGAAATCCTAGAATGTATGAGACGTTCTCTAATGTAATGGTCATCTCTCGCTCTGGGAGATAAAATGTGTTTGTCTCCGGCTCCCATTTCTCAACCAAAGTAGCAATAAAATGGTGATCAATGGTCTTGAAGTAACACATAGAAACTCTATAAAATCCATTAAGTCAGAGGTATGGAAAAATAGATTTCGAGGGTGAATCATGATGAAAATGATGTGCTCTCTAAACAAAAAGAATACTAACAGGTCATCCCGCCAACACATTGCACGACACATGCGTCTCCTGAGTAGTTAACATAGGCTACTCCATCTGAATGTTTGAATAGAAAAACATTAATTTTAGGTAAGATATTAAATTTATCATGTACGTTATTAAATTTATCATGTAATGTATGAAAGAAGCATAACACATTGGCATAGTTGTGGTCTCTTGTGTTGTGGTGAAGACATTCAAATGGTTTTTTATTTTAATGTGAACATTTAAATGGTTAGACTTTCATGAATTAGTTTCCCTCCTTGTATCGTTATTTTTTGTAGATGTATATTTTAATGGAATTATATTTTTGTTCCTTGTGTGTGAATTCATTTATATTCTCTGTTTTGGTCATTTCTGATATTGTTTCTACTGATGTAATGTGTTGGAAAAATATTGATGTCTATTTGGAACCCTATTAGTTCTTATTTGGTAATCCATGTAAATTTTGGATTTTTTGGTTATAGATAGGTGAATATTCTTTGGTTATCCCTAGTTTGGTCCAAGAGATGAAGATAAATATTTTTTTTCTTCATCATATAATGGTGATGGATAAAATCTAGTAAAAATACCATAATATCCATCCTTGATTCCCTTTGGAGTTTTCAGTTGGTGAGAAAGTGATTTTAAGAGTTTCACCTCTGTTGGATCATCGAAATCTTGAGAAATAGAAAAATATAGTACTGAGATATATGGGGCCATTTGAGGCTAATGAGAATATTTTAAATGTGTCTTTTTGTGGAACTTGAAATCCTAATTTCTTAATATATTTTAAATTAATTTTCAATTGTTTACTATACCTTTATATTAAAATATTTAGATTCTTTTCAAACATCATGGAATTGTAAAACAAACCCCTTTTTCAATGGCATTAATAAATGGGGTGGATTTTGAGAAAGGATGGATTGAAATGATATGTGATTAATTGAAATGGTTTGGCAGTTAGAATTGTTTTTTAACGTCTGTAATAATTTTTATTTATGTAATCGTATTCACCAGAGTTTGGACTGTTTAAAATATATAGGTACATTTTCTAAAAGTTACAATATATACAAATATAAACCAATGATTACATTTTATAAAACATACAATATATACAAATAATAAAAATATGATTAAAATAATGATAATGATAAAAATGATTACATGAAAAAACTATTATAGTAATTGATAGATTACATGATTTATTTTAAGCTTTAGATGATTGACTTATGTGTCTAGGGAAATAAGTCTTTGTATGACCTTCCTGGCGGCATACACAACACCTTCATCCGGGTGCCTGTTCACCAGGCCAATCCATCTCATTCTGAATATGAGTCTACTATGGCCTCCCTTTAGGTCGAAGCCTGGTCTTGTTCAGTAGAAGTGTGGGTGTGCCATTAGAGATCTGAAAATTCTGATATTCCCCAATTGGAATCAACAGAGTACTATAGTAGTCCTTGATACTCTCTAGTTAATAAACTGGATCGGTGAACTGCTCTCAAGATACATGCACGTAAGCACATGATCTAATCACATGGATGAAAGGATATATCAATGTTTAAAGGTTCCCACATTCTCAATAACACTTATCCAATAAAACAACTCTCACACGACCATTTCTACATGCCAAAACATCACCATGCTCAGAGACCACAAATTTTTGCCCTAGATGATTGAATGTAGTTACATGATATGTTGAATCCTCTTGAAGAAATATATCTAGCTCATGCTGAAAATGGTGTCCATAGTGTATCCCTCTGTCAAAGCCCACTTCGGCCAGTTTTCCTCATTCCAGAAAATACGATACACTATGATAGAAGGTCTCTTGTACCAAACCTGTAATTTAGATTTAAAACATTATGTTAATATTATATTATTAATTTATCTCTTCTGAATATCATATAGTCAAATATTATCATTTACCTATGATGAGTAATTTACAAACCCCCTTGAAAAATCCATTTATACATTCTAAAATTTTGTCCGTCATATGTCTATATCACCTCCCATCATCATATGCCAATGACCATTTATGATTTGGTATTTACATCAGGTAATCATACACTTCTGGATTTTCTTGGTGAATATCTTCAAGATGATCCTCTATCCATTGTTGTTGAGACTAGTATTCTATTAAAAATTAACTACTATGAACATATATGATATTAACTATGACAATGATTTGTAAATCGGTAAAGGATATTAATACCTATTTTTAAGATCACTTTATTCATCGACTCATTCTTGAAATTATTTCGCAAATACTGGTGATGTGTCGAATACAGTATCGATGATGGGCATAGGGTGGTCTCCAGGAAAGACCATCAGACTGTACTACCTCCTTCATTGTACGATGACAATCATAAATAAGAAAAATACCATCTGCATCCGTAACAAACTCTCGAAGACATGCTAGAAACAAGCTCCATGATGAAAAGTTCTCCTTCTCCACATTTGAAAATTACAAAGGTAGGGGGGGCTCGATTTACATATTGGGTGGCGACAATCAACAAATTTCACATATAATTTCATTACAAAAATGTGCCATCAATTTTTATAAACTGTTTTCATTGTCTAAAAGATGCCACACATGGTAAAAATGTACAAAACAATCTCTCAAACACAATAATCGACTGATCAACTTGGTTGTGTTGGTTAACCTATTCAGTAGTATGTAACCAATAAATCACTTGATTATTGTGGCATAAAATATCCATAAGTTTTGGTAAAACTCTATAATAGTCATCCAAGTAAGCATTCACTTTGACAAAAACCTTTTTCTATGTTTTCCATGCCTTCTAGTAAGATATTTGATACCCAAAAAGGTGTTTCATTCTCTACAAAATCAAAATCATAGGAACATATTGACATCCTCTAATCATTTAAACAATGATAGTTGAAACAAACTCAACATCTAATGAAGAGTGTTCTTGTGACAAGATTGGGTTCACACATGTATGTGGAGTAAATCTCTTGAGGCACCAGCTGTGAAAAGTGTTATCAATTATATCCCATAGAAGCATTTGAGAGTTTGAATCATATTTGTCACAACAGATCAAATAATAAGACCTCTTTGACTCTTCTATAACATAAGAGTAATGTATTTTAATGTGATATTTTTTAATCACATTTGTCATTTCATATCTACTCTCAAACTCTCTTCCAATATACAGAACACCTACATCCGACACTTGATTTTTGCCACCAATGATTCCTGGAAATTATGTACTAGGAATTATAACTAACCAATCAAATTATAGAAGGTGATCCATGCCTTCAGTTGACCACGATTCCAATGATGAGGATGGTTCAATGTTTGGTTGAATCTTACATGAGTGGGAACAGATTGTTCTTCCGCATGCTCTTATTCGTTTTCTTGAACTTCCTCTTCATCTAATTTTTATTAAATTTCATCATCCTCAAATTCATCGAACAATGCATCTAAACTATGTCGAGGAATATTCATTGAAACTATGGCCGAAAGTAATGATGGAACTACATCCATTACTGAAGGAACTTCTTGATGTTTTATAGCAGGACAATATCACATAGTCACATTAAGTTGTGATGGACCAACTTCCAATGTTGATGGAACATCCCCTATAGAAATAGTAACATACAACTCCATCATTTGATTCTCAGGTTGATACATAACCTATGAAAGTACATATTCCCATTCTTCATCATCAGTTACTGGATATGATACATTCCAAAACCAATGTATATATTTCAGATGTCTATATGTGATTGATTCTATCACATTATTGCTCATTAGTTTTAACTTTCGATGAATGTTCCTTTGAAGAGATTTCAAAGTTGTACTGCCTCCAAGCATCACAACACCTATTGGTCGTATACTATAACTACATAATTGTTCAGTCTCATTTATTTGACCATTGAAATAAATATAAGTAGCCATATTTTTTTATCTAAAATAAAAATTCGTTATTATTAAAATAATGAAAGATTTTAAAAATTCCATAGTTAAGTACATACCTTTCGAAGATGTTATTAGTCTTTATGATTCTAAATTTTTTTAACATATTTTTATAACATAAACTAAGATATTAATGTTTTTTGTACAATTTTTAATCTTCTAAATGTATTTTAGTATTTTATAATGAAAAAATGAATCATCTAAAGCATATCCACCAGGAATGTCAAACCCAGATGCATCAAGGCCCATTGTTGTGTACTAGGATACCCTGAGTCATGCCTGAAACTCATTGTCAGAGTTTTTACTCCTAGTTACATTTGTACCAGAGCCACATCCACTTGTTTGTATCCATACAAAGATTTTATTTCTTAGATAATAACATAATATTTATGCTACCATAACTTTGGAATGTTTATTAAATCCTAAAAGTTGACACAAATTGTTACTTAACCATTAGTTAATTAGTACCAAAATGTATTTTTGTTGTTTATATAGAATATATGAATCAACTAAAGAATATTTCCCATGAGTGTCAAACCAGGAGTGCAGAAAGGCCCATTTTCATGTACTAGGATACCCTTGGTCAAGCCCGAAACTCATTGTCGGAGTTTTCACTCCTAGGTACATCTCTGCCAGAGCCACATCCACTTGTTTGTATCCAGAAATAGATTTTATTTCTCAGATAACAACATATTATTTATGCAACCAACATTTTAGAACATTTTCTTATATCCAAAAATATGAAACTAATCATTACTTAACCATTAGTAAATAATTACTTAATCATTATCCAATAATTACTTAACCATTAGTTACTCATTATTTAACCATTAGTTACTCATTACATTACCATTCGCTACTCACTACTTAACCATTAGTTACTCAATACATAATCGTTAGTTATTTGTTAATCATTACTTAACCCTTAGTTTATCAGTGGTTAACCATTAGTTAATCATTGCTTAACCATTAGTTAATCATTGCTTAATAATTAGTTAATCATTGCCTCACTAATTAATATAACTACTTCAGTAATTAATATAACTGCTTCGGTAATTAATATAACAGCTTCACTAATTAATATAACAGCTTCATTAGTTAATATAACTTCTTTGCTAATTAATATAACCGATTTTATAATAAATATAACTACTTCTCTAATTTATATAACTACTTCAATAATTTATATAGCATCTTCTCTAATTTATATAGCTTCTTCGTTAATTTATACATCTTCTTCACTAATATATACAGTTGCTTCACTAATTTGTACAATTTCTTTTCTAATTTATACAACTACTTCGAAAATTTATACAATAACTTAAATAATTTATACAACTCCTTCTCTAATTTATATAACTACTTCACAAATTAACTAACTACCTAATAAACATTAATTACTCACCTTATTATCATTAATTACACACCTAATTAACATCAATTAATCACATAATTTCCATTAATTAACAACCTAATTACCATTAATTAATCATTTAATTACAATTAACTGACCACCTAGATACAATTAAATAACCACCTAAATAAAATTAATTATTCTCTTAAATTCAATTAATTAATCACTAAATAATAATTAATTAATCCCCTAATTATAATTATTTAATCACCTAATTAGAATTAATTACTCACCTAATTAAAATTAATTAATTAACTAATTATAATTAATTAATTATCTAATTAGAATTACAAAATCACCTAATTGGAAATAATAAATCACCTATTAAGAATTAATTAATCACCTAATTAGAATTAATAAACCACCTAATTGCCTTTAATTAATTAACTAATTATAATTAATTAATCACATAATTAGAATTAGTTAGCCACCTAATTGGAATTAATTAAGCACCAAAATAGAATTAAATAATCACCATTTTAGAATTAATTATTCACCTAAATACAATTAACTAATCACCTAATTATAATTAATTTCTCACTAAATTAACATTAATTACTCACCTAATTAACATTAATTAGTCGCATAATTACCATTAATAAAATACCTCATAACCATTAATTAATAACCTAAATACAATTAATCAATGACCTAAATACAATTAATTAATCACCTAATTGTAACTAATTAATCACCAAATTAGAAGTAATTAATCACCTAATTAGAATAAACAAACCACCAAATTAGCATTAATTAGTTTCCAAATTTGAATTAATTAATTACCTAATTAAAATTAATTATCCTCCTATTTATCATAACTTAATCACCTAATTAGAATTTATTAATCTTCTAATTAGAATTAATTAACCACCTAATTACCATTAATTAATAACCTAATTATAATTAATTAATCACATAAATACAATTAATTTTTCAACTACTTATAATTAATTAATCACCTAATTTCAATTAGTTAATCACTAAATTATAATTAAATAATCACCTACCTATAATTAATTAATACCCAATTTATAATTAATTAATTAATTATAATTAACTAATCACCTAATTATAATTAATTAATAACTTAATTACAAATAATCAATCATCTAATTACAGATAATTAATCACCTAATTATAATTTATTACTCGCCTAATTAAAAATAATTAATCACCTAGTTTTAATTTATTACTCATTTAATTACAATTAATTAATCACCTAATTACAATTACTTAATCATATAATTATAATTAATTAATCCCCTAATTACAATTAATTAATCACATAATTAAATTAATTAATCCCTTAATTATAATTAATAAATCACCTAATTATAAATAATTAATTACTGAATTCAGTAATTGCCTAATTAGAATGATTTAACTACCTAATTTCTATTTTTTAATTAACTAATTACAACTTAATTACCTAATTACGATTAGTTATGTAACTATTTAAAATTTAATTAACCAAATAGTATTACTTATTAACCTAATTACCATTAATTAATAATAATTACTACAAATAAACAATAACAATTTCAAACTATATTACAATAATTATGAATTATTTCTATGAACCAAACAAACAAATAAATAAATCACCAAATTAAACAAATTAAATATTAGAATTACCACATATCGGAGGAAAGGTTTTGATCCTTCGAACAACTTCGAGGATAAAGAGAGGTAGAGCATTGATAGAGAGAGATATCATGAAGAGAGAGTGCATATAAAAGAGAGAGATCTTGAAGAGAGAGTGAGAAAAGAAGACGGAGTGAGGATGTGAGAATGAGGAGAGGGGGGAGCCCCTTATATAGGGGAGTTTGTATTTGGGCACCACTTGAAGTGGCGCTGATCCTTAGAGTGGGATACTATCAATTCCACTTTAAGTGGCACTGATAGACTTAAGCTATAAAGTGGAACACCACTTCAAGTGGCGCTGCACCTATTTTCGGCCAGAAATGGGCAGCGCCACTTCAAGTGGCGCTGATCTTCCCCATTTTCGAAAATAAAAAAGAACATAGATCCATAAAAAAATAAAACCCCCCTATGAAAAAAAATTCCTATACTTCACCGGTTATTCATTCTACCAACACTGAACCTCTTTTATTAAATAATAATTATTTTGATGCGAGATTTCTATTTTAACACACACACATCAAAAATAATTTAATTCCATACCAATTTTAAATGTCTCTTTAACAACATTTAATAAGATCTAATAATTTATCTAGCTCCTATGTGAGACAATACCTAAAACTACATAATGTTGTCAATACATCCACTTTTCTCTTTAGAGGAAAATATATTTATGGTTTTCTACTCACAATAAACAATGATTTTATATAATAAGTTGTGGTGTGTATAATATTTCTATTGATTTCCAAGTCTTTATTTACAACTAAATTATTCACCTATATGTTGCAATCATCTACGTATTGGTTCTACTATACCATTTTAAATATGTTATATGATGCACTATATTTATTTTAGTCATCACGCCTAGATTATGATATATACTCACCAAAAAATAATAATGCACATGGGCATTTAATAGATGCTTCACCTATATAATATTTAAATGGCGTCGCATGGGATGTGGGTTCACCCATGTTTATATTTCATAATTTGTACTTTATATAAATATTGGAACTTCACTTCCAATATAGCTAGCGGTTATAGAAATGGTTTATGCAACAAATAGGTAATTCAGTGTAAATCACCATAAGGGGAATTCATAAAAACATAATGGTAATTCATAATTCTCTTATAGGTGATAAGTGAGTAAAAAAATATCCATTAAAAAAATCCTTCAATCTCCCCATGATGGATACCTATTTTTTATCAAGAAATTGATGCTCATTTATGTGTGTCTAATGTGTTAGGATCAATAAACTTCTCATTTACCATAATTGATTCAATTGTACCTAATTAACTCTTTAGAATCAATTTTTATCTTTTATGAATTCTGGTTATATATAGAGATATTTACAACCTTTTTTTCCAATTCCTATATGATATATGTATTCAAGAATATCATTGTTTTTATTTTTTCAAATTGATACATGAGATAAAACAAATCATTATTTATTATAAATTTTGAACTGTCCGGTAGGAATACATTGACTCTTAGAAAAACTTTCATTAGTTTTTACAACCGATAAATGTAAATACATGATCATATTCTAACTCTTCCAAAGTTATAATTAATAATAAACCAAATATGATAACACATGATAAATCATAATCTTCATTGAAATTTCTTCTATAAAAGAAAAAATTTATAGATGGAAAATAGTTTACAGCATAATATCCAAAGATACTATTTTTGGTATCATAAATTAGGGAAGCACTATTTCATAAATATTCAGAAAATTCATTATTCCCTTTAAATATTTATCATCATCAAACCACTTCTTGGGGTAATATAATTATAAAATTTTATATATAAATATCACCCAATGAACTTTTGAAAAAATATCATATTCACCCCGTACTATACTTAGAAGAAAATTATGTATATTTTCATTCACTTCTAATAAAGAAATAAAATTTTTGGATCACATTTTATGACATATTCAAGAGACTAACATGAATATTCAATTTAACATCTTCATCCATATCGGGAGATGAATATCAATAAAATAAAATAAATAGGTTTTATATATAATAAATAAGAGAAAAGGAAAAAATAAATTTTTATTTAAAAATATGAAAAATATCATTTCTGTCATGAGAATTTATACATCATTATCAATATTTAAACCCTTATGTTTTACAAATAGGAGATTTCATATTTTATTATGTCATCTAAGCATGATCAACGATGTTCACTTTCATAAACGACAAGTATGTGATGTTTACCATTCAGTCACTTTTAGTGGTGGTGATTCATTTTTTATTTTATGAATGATGTCTGTTTTGAAATCGATCACGTTGACTATAAACACTATTTTAAAAATAATCAATCAGATTCACTTCAGGGAATTTGAAAATGCTGAGTTATTGCTGCTCTTTAAGAGCTCATAATTTTTCCAGCAAACAAATGATTAAGAAAATATTTTATGTATTTTTTCAATGTTATCTATAGGGGGAATAAATATGACAATATATGATATTGAAAATAAGACCCAGTTTTTTCATGTAAATAATTGTATTACAAAAATGATAGTGATGAATGCAACATCATAACGACATGAAATGCAGAGACCACAATCATGTTGATAATGTGTTATGAAAATGATTGATGTTTATTGAAACTGCAAGAATTTTTGAAATAAAAAACATGTGATTGATCATGGGTAAATTTTACCTTTGTAAAAACATTCATTAAATAATTGGTATGACGATGGAAAACCAAAAACAATAAATTAAAATAAGTATAGAAGTAGAGAAAAAGTATTTATGGTCAAAAGATCTATATTACACTAACATAATATATATATATATATGGTATATAGAGGTTGTAATCAATGATCAATATTAATCCTCATAATCTAATAATGATCTAAGAACTATGATCAATGACATAAGATAGAATCTGGGAGGTGAATTGGAATGGTAATAATTTACCATGGGAAAAGAGCCCATCGAAATCACCATCCATGAAAATTATGATAATCCTAATTTATTTACTAATAATATATAAATTTTCTATTTGTGAACTAAGGTACATGCCTGCATCGAACCAAATTTTTGAGGGTGGGGGTCCAAAACCCCTATCATTTGTTTTTTGGGGTCTTCATAAATAAAACTAAGATATTTCTGTTTAATTGAGTGGGATTGATTTGTCTCATCTGAGACTTGTTACTACGGAATAAGAATGTAGTGCTAGGATGATTAATGGGAAATACCCATATAAGTATAAAGACTATACCTTTTCTAATTGAAGATATGTTATCATTTGTGGTCATAACATGTCACCATTGTAATAAATATTTTATCACTTCTAACATTAGAATCATGTTACACAAGAAATTATGACTCATTAACTTGACACGAACCTCCTTTGAAATATTTAACTAACCTTGAATAATGAAGATTTTTTCATGAATATTATTCTTGTATTTCACATAATGACTCGTGAATATAATGTGTTAATAAATTCAATTCTTATTATTCTAAACTAGAATAACATCGAATTTATTTAATTGATTGTGATTGTTCACACTTGGACATTACCCGACCATCATGGTGGGGTCCACCATTTTCTCAACCCCAATTCATCATAATTCAAAAAACTGTTGAATACAATTAGTAGCTGAAACACACGGTCATTGTTGAAATGGAAGTGAGTTCTACACATACACCAGAAGCGGTGTCCAGATTTACCGATGAAATTAGATAGGTTTATTTGTTTATGTTATTGATCAGGCGTGATGAATTCTAGAAAGAAATCTCCATGCACTTTGACATGTCTGATTCAGAGGAATGGATGTGGAAGTCAAAATATGACTTCGTGTTTCTTGATATGCAAGGAAGGGGGGTGTGGGTTTCCAGTTGGGATTCAGGGGGTGTTCCGCTTGATGATGTCAGGCGAAAACTGTATTCAAAGCATTGACGAGTATAGTGAGAGGTGGGTCATCCAAGAGCTGTAGCTTGTAGTGTGTGGAGATGATGACATATATAAGGTGGGCAGCATGCGGGTGGGGTATGTAGGGATTCTAGGGGTGGTATGAAAATCAGATGAAGGAGACTTTTACAGGGAAGTGTGGGTGGTTGAGGATACAATAAGGGCATGGGAGAAGTAGGGCCTCATTGCATGCAAGCATAGCACATGGTATGGTATGTCTGGACCAGTGCCATTGAATTTTCACTAGACTTCAGGGATGATCAATTTAAGGTTTCACTCTGACTGGGAGCCCTTGGATTAGTCTAGAATTATAAATAAATAAATTTAATTTTTTATATACTAATGTTAAATATATTTTTAAATATATTTATATTGTATTATTATAAATATTTATTTATAGAGATAGATTTATTATATTTTTTAATACATTATATGTATATATATAAATAAATTCATATTTTTAATTATATATTTATAATTATATATATTTATAATTATATATATATATATATGTATATATTTATAATTATATTTATTTTCCCTAGTGTTGGTGGTGGGGTGGTAAGTGTTTGGAGGGTGAGGGGCAGTTCGGAGTCAAGTCCCACGACCAGCGATTTACTGCATTTTTCTACCTTGTGTTGTGTTCCATTGTGGCGGATGTAACCAACCTAGTATAATTATATTTATTTATAATTGTGAATATATATTTATATAAATAAATTTATATATAATTAAAAATATTTTTAAATTATATATAAATATAATTTAATAAATATATTTGTATAAATATATTTATATTTATTTATAATTATATTTATAAGTATATTTAAAATTACATAATTATAAATATGTATGTATAAATCTATATATATGAAGTTATAAATATTTATTTATGTATGAATAAATTCATAATATTGTTAAACATATAATAAATTATAAAAAAAATATTTATAAATATAAATTTATTTTTATAAATTTTTGTTTATAATTATATAAAATTATGATTATATATACATATAATTATATATTTATAAATATAAATTTATTTTAATATATATAATAAATTTAATTACAAATATATATCTATAAATAAATATTTATTATTATATGATGGTTCTGCTAAACCATTTTATATATGGTATATGATGCTCAATATTTAGTTTAATCAACATGTCTAGCTTACGATATATATGCTCACTAGAAAATAATAATATGCATGACCATTTAATAGATTCATCTCTTATGTAATATTTAAATGGTGTCACAGGGCATGTGGGTCCACCCATATTTATATTTCATAATTTGTACTTATAAACTAGTACACAACCTGTGCATTTGTACAGAAAAATATTAACACGCTTATAATTTGGAGTTAATGAATCCTTTAGACAATAACAATATAGAAGAGAAAAAAACATAAGAGTAAATAAATATTTATACACCAAACAAACCTTAATCACAAATCAATAGTTGAACATACTGATTAATTTTTGGTTGGCGTAATCAGCTCACATTGATCTTCATTGATCTATTGTTTATTATCATTAATAGTTGGTTAGTGTCTGCATAATTCCATGTAAATTTCCTCACCTATATCAAATATTTATGGATTTAATTCATGTTCTAAATGACTCTTCAAATAAAAGTAAAATGTCATAAAAGTTTCCAATATTAGAATCAATGTGTGCAAATACACCAACAGATGTACCAATAGTAAATGGAATCATTAAAAATATCCAAATTAAACACTGTCCATATACTATAGACATTCAAATTTAAATTTTATGTAAGGAATCAATATTTTTACATGTTATGGATAAAAATTTTCAAATAAAATCAACATGGAACAACTATTTTATAATTTCCAAGTTAATTTCTATCGTAAGTTGATTCCTCCTATACATTTATTTAAATAGTTGATCTTGTTGTTCAAATAAGACGCATAATCTCATGGAATATTCACATTAAGGTAGAAAAATGTATTTTATATATGGAATCCAATCTATAGTAAATTTTATAATATGTGGAATTGAAACAACAAATAGAATTTAAATAGTTGTAAAATTGATAATGGTATTTCCTACTATAAGAATACGATTAGTTTTAATTGAAAATAGTAAATGTATACATATTTTCCATTGATTATTTAATGAATAATACTAATAGCCTTAATCTTATTCCATCACTATCCAAGCTAGAGATCTAGAACTACTTCATGTATTGTGACACCTGGATTTGGAAGCCTTGTAGGAAGTAGTTTTGTTCAAAATAATATTACAATATAGAATGTGAGGGCACCTCTATGATACCACCATGGCTTCTCAAATTCAAATGAAAAATTATATAGCCACCACAATTTATGCTTCTCTAGTGAATCTGGAAAAATAGGTTACCTATAAGTGAAAAAATCAAGAGGACCCGACAACACTTGGTATCAACATTTCACCTTTGCATGAGGTTCAAAGAAAACATACATCACCTATTTGTGAGTTGTGATCTCACACAAAAAACATTGGAATTATATAGTAAGCCTTTTGGAATGAAAAGGAAATTGTGGAGACAGATTGAGTTGATGTTGGTCTTCATCTACAATGTTAGGTAGAGCATCCAAGTTCATCATCTTCTCCTAATAGCAGCGGCTTGAACCATTGTATACATATGAAATGCATGGAATGGAGATCTTTTTGAGGAGTGCACAGAATGAAAATCACATTGAGGATCACACACCAATAATTTTACATTTTTAAAACCTTTATACATATACCTGGATCCTGGAACACATCAATTATTAGAATCATCTTATAATGTCACAAAATTAATACATGAATTGAACATTGGAACTCATTCTGAAAAATCAGATGAATCCAAAAAGGAAACCCCACCTTTACAATTTTGATAAAATTATGATATTTATAGAAGACAAAGAACAAAAATCCTCTTGAATTATTTCTTCCTAGATGTAATTATATGTATTATGACAACCAAAAACTTCTTGATTTGTTGCTTCAATGTTATCCTTATATGAGTTTCAACAACCAACAACCTCTTGAATTGTTTCTTCCAAGGAGTCATAAAATGTGTTATAGCATGCATATGCTGGGGGATATTACAATTTTCAAGAATAAAATAATGTGAATAATTCATGTGATATTTACAAGTATGGTTATCTAATTGTGATGGTGTAACAACCTATGAGTTAATACATAATTGGCTCATCAACAACATCATATAATGTTATGGTACATAAATAAAATAAAAAACACTAATCTGGCATCCATTTCATGATTTGTATGAGCACAAGATCCCAATACACATAATGATTCCACGAAGCCTTATATAATTTTTTCAAAAAATATAAATTAAATCTATTTCCAATTATCTAAAATACATGAATTCAATTTTTTTATGATAATGATCAATAAATATTTATTTGGTATAACATAGTGCGTCATTTTACAGATGATAAAAAGTTTTCTTATCAATTATGAATCATTATGTTTATATCTTATATACCATGTGGAATGTATTGTTTTAAGTAACTGAAAATCCTTAGTGAAAACCCATCTCTAATAGCTCCATGACTATTGATGGAGTTTCATTTATATATATTTTTTAAACATTTTTATCTTGCGGTTTTTTAAATCTCTCAATGCCTTAGCCTCAATGACAATTTCCTCATAAAACATCCTGAAATTTTCATCATTGTTGGAATCCATTAAATCGCTATATACAAAAACTACTCCTCGGTGGTAATTTATTCTCTTCAAGATTTTTATCTTGATTCAAAAAGTATCAAGTCCTAAATACACTACAATTATGGTAGTTCATTTCCCAATGTCACAAGCATTGGATTCAAAGAAGATTGATTAATTTGACATAGAGGCCCCTATATTCATGATGAAACCTGCACAAGAATTGATACTATCTTTAGATGAGCGTGTGTTTAATTCCTTATAGGCCTCACTATATGTGATTCATTCACATCATCCTCTACATTGAGATTTTGAGCATTCAAATTGTAAAGGAAAATTTAAACATGGGTTGTATAAATAATTTTATAGTGACCATTAATTTTACAATCCATCTGATCCCTTATTAATTGAAAAATTAAACATTAAATAAATACCAATTTCAATATTAAAAAAGTTATTTGAAGATAAATGAATATAATTTATGAAAGAGAAGCATAAAATGCATAATGAATTTAAATTGCTTCAACCGAATGGCATAATTTTCGACATAAAATGAGATCTAACTTCAAATATTTAAGTGAATAAAAAATAGAGGGAATATAAATAACCATTGATGGTGATTAAAAATTCCCAGATATAGTGCCTTTAAGTCCCTACCACTATCAACATTTTAGTCCCTTCTTGAATTTGCATTAATTCATAAAACCAATTAACCTAAAAGAGAAAAAAATATTAAAGAATGCATAAAACTATAAATAATTTTAATTGATTCAACCAGATTGCATAATCTTGAACGTGAAATAAGAACCAACATCAACTATTTAAGAGAATAAAAGAATTTTTTTAAAATATTAATGAATATTAATATGAAATAGTATCTCCTTAATGGTTTTGGTTGGCTCTATATCAATTTAAATTTATTTTCCAGTAAGAGTTTTCACCTTAATCATAGTACCGACCCTCAGGTGAAGTGTTTACTCTTTCTAATTGTTGTAATCTACAATTGTTTAACCATATTATAATTTCATCCCAGCTAAAATAATACTATTTTTGTCAGGAGGAATGCCTTACCTATCATGTTCAAACATCAACTAGATTTCTTGTATCAGAAAATCAATAGCAATGTCTACTATAGCCATGGATTGTACCATCTCATGATATTTTCATCCATGGATGAGGAATCCACTACACAAACATCTGAATCTTGGCCTTAATGTCTACTCTCCAATTTGATGGGGATGGGCTTCGTCATTAGGGTTTTGACAAAGAACTACATAGTATCTGGGGTTGGAGGAGCACTTGGTGAGGTAAAAAAACTAAAGTTGTTATAAACAATAAATCATGAACACTTAATTAAATTCAAATAAAATAAAAAGGTTGAAAATTTGAAAATTTATCTGGTATAATAGCTCAATTAAATATACAGATAAGATACCCAAACAACCTATTCTTGTACTTAAATTAATTGGTGATAATGGTTTAATATTTCTTAAAGAATAGATAATGGTTTTGTAAAAAAACCTCAAAGTATTAGAAAGTGATGGTTGATTTCATAATATGTAAAATAAATAATACTAAAACACATGACGATTGCATACTATAATTCCTAGTGAATATTTATTCCTAAAGTAATTAAAATCATGAATACCCCTTGATTATTAGTTTCACAAAAAAAACATTAATTTCATGGGGAACTCTATATAAATTCATAAATGATATAAGGAATCAATATTTGAAGAAATAATTTACACTGGAACATACCTTTATAAAATTGTACAAGGTTTTCTATTTCCATTTCCATAGAATCCATACTTAATACACTCTTTATGAGTCAAATGATGGAATCTTTTTCATCTAACTACTTTCAGTTCCCTTATATTCATCCACTTTAAAATACAAACATAGAAGCATTATGTTGTACCATAGTTCTCTATAGTCATTTCCTTTGTAAAATCTTTTCAGAAACACAGTAGATAAATTAAAAAATATGGTTATAGTCATATACATAATGGGTCCTCTGAAATAAAAATGTATGAAAAAACATAAATGAAATAATTTATAATTTACAATAGTAAATGTTGTAGTACTCATGTGATTATAGTACTCTATTAATTTACAAAAACTAGGTTTAACAGACGGTAATGGTGACAATGCTATCAAAATATGGTGGTGGTGATGATGTTGATGATGAGGGGGTGACAATGCCCTAGGAAGACACTAACAGTAGGACTAGGCATAAAACCTGAAAGAAACACTCAAAAAATTAACGAGGTCATGGAAAAGGCATTAAAGAGGGAATGAAATGCGGTCACTTATCTAGAAACTACATATGGGATCCTAGTGATCCTAGGATTGATTTCAATTCACCTTCACCCACAATTTGTAATAAATAGCATAAAATTTAGAAAACAAGTGTCGTAAGATTATTAACTGAAAGCGTGGTTTAAGCGTGTAGCCATGATGTGTAGTAGAGGAACTTGTGAAATTATTAACCCCAAATAAGAAATAAACACCATTGTTTGGGGTAGCTGCCCTACAGAAAATGATGTACATCCTGCTGAGTGATCAAGGGTCTCATATTTAAAGGATTAGATAAAGAATATCAATTGAATTTTTTAATTTACTAAGACTCCTAACGTTTTCAATGTAAAACATTCAACATACATTTTGGTACTACCTAGTTGTAAGTGGTGTGAATCAATTTTACAAGACCAGTTTCATAAATACCTATCTTGGAATAGTTTTAAAAAAATATTAATATAAAAAAAATATTCCTAAAACCTTGAAAATATATAAGTATTAGTAATTTCGGACTCTTCCATAAGGGGGTCATTGTATGACCAAATATTCCAGTTACATTGCAAAATGAGTTTATTTCCCTCCAGACATTCTCTCTAATGACACCCTCTCATATTTTTGGGTTGAGATGGGCTTGAAATTTGAAATCTAATATAAATTCATTATAATTTTTTCCTTCCTATGAAATAAATATCTTAATAAGGAAATTATGAATGACATAGAGAGCAGGGTTGTGGGTTTATTGCTTGCCTGAACAGACTAATTCTGGGTAAGTGGAGGGGTAGCCAGATTTCTTTTCCATGATTGGAGACACTCACCAATGCTATATAGCATCAACCGAGATCCATCAACCACTTCAAAAGACCTAAAAACATGATACTGAATCACAAAAATAGGTGAAGATTGATTGAATCATGTTGTATCATGGGAATCAATATCACCATTCTATACAATGTTGATGTATTCTCATATGACATCAACATGGGGATGAACTTGAATAAGATTGGATGATTTACACATGTGACATTGATTCAGATGATGCACCTGATAGGTCTCTTATAGGATACCAATATCTGTTCCATTCATGCCATGATGGTCAACATGAATCCTAAAGACATTCACCATGCACATCGGATCTGTGGAAAGAGGGCTTAAAAGAAATGTCTTTTTTATCTGGTAGGTCACTTCTGGGATACCCGGCATGTCTCTTTTTGGTCTCTTCTTGATTTTTTCTCCATATTTTATCTATTTTATGCATGCATCATGGTTCATTAGTTTTTAGTCCTGTAATCCATATGTTATTAAATATTTTATTCCATAAATGAGTTCATATTATATATAAATTTTAGTTATCATGAATGGTACAAAATTGAAATTGAGATTATATTGGAAGCATAATTAGTCCAGTTCTTAATTTCTATATTAACTATTTTCAATTCATCTTCAATACGGTTTTTAGAGCATATTTTAATATGTAATTTTCATATAAACTGTTAAATAAATGAAAATATCACATATTAACTATCAAAATAATTATCAAGTCATCTCATATTTCATGCATAGTTGGTCAAATTGTTTATATTCAATATAGGGTTATATAAGTTGTTAAGGAATTTAAAACCATGTTAATATTCTACAATATTTATGACATTAACTATACATTAAATTTTTCTGATTCAGTTGAACTTATGATTGTAGCTCTGATGTAGATTCAGTTAAAGTTAAAATATTTCATGTTGCAAGCATAATCAATTATTTTTTTGATATACACAGTGTCCCATATCATTTTAAAGAATTATAATCTTTTCAACATCATTTATGTAACTGTATATTAAATTTTTGTGGCATAATAGTTCTAATTTTTTTATTTTAATTTATCAAATCACAATTTTCTATTGATTTAATGTTATTCAGTCTTGAAAATTTCATATTAAAATTTATGCATACATAAGAATTACATAGATGGGATTCAAAATCTTGGTGGCAGTATAGACATTCCACATTATAGGTACTAAGGAAGATGTAATTGTATTTAAATTTTCATTTCATATTAAACTATATACATATGTATCAATATCATAGTAAATATATGTTTATTAAATTTTAGATTTGTACTATAGTGGTTTTGGTTGTGATAACTAAATTTTCCAATTCAAGAACTCCATTTCTGTAACATGATTTTTATAGTAATGAAATTCTCTTAGTAATAAGGAAATAATTGGATAAAAGTGGCAAGTATGTGTTATACACCATCATGATAAAACCATATTCATATGCAAAATAATAGATTACATGAATCCAAACAATTAAATTTGTAATATATATTTAGAAAAAGAAATTGAATGTATAAATTCAATTTATTGATATGAAAAAAAAAATTCAATTTACAGAAACTACATATTATTTCTATATATACTAAAAGTTTAACATGAATATTTTAGCCTTCAATACAACATCAAGAAAGACATCAATTAATATGTAGAGTATTTTATAAAAGATATAAAATTTTACTAGTGTCCAACACCCTAACCATAACCTAAGAAAGGGATTAAATTATTCGAGACTTTATTATTCAAGCTCCATATGGTTTAAAAACGAAATACCCTTCCTTAACATCATATTTTAATAATTAATGATCGAATAATATAGATAGAAAAACAACTAAATTATAAAGGAAACCAATTTTCATTGAATATTTATAGTAATGATAATAGATATGGTGAAGTTGGAAAAAATAGTGCAATGAACTTGCACCAATAGAAATATTAGAGTATGTGGTATATAAATGAATAATTATATTACCAACATTCTTCATCATGGAGTGTATGTCAATATTTCGTCATCTTGATGCAACTTCCATAATGATAAAAATATAAGAATCAAACATCATCAGGATTATCTTCCTAATTTGATGGTCAACATAAAATAATATCAGAAAAAAGGAATAAACAAATCTTACACAACCCTCTTATAGAAAATCTGAGACACAATGGATGACCTCAATACCATCAATGTCATGGTGCTAGAGTAACCACAATGTAATTGAAAAACAAAGAATCATTAGTCATTCTTTAAAATTTAAAACTATTCAAATGACTTCACATTCATAAAAAATAAAATTGCCTAATGATATGAAATGATTTCAATAATGAAAAGAATATTTCTATATAGAAAATAATACATAATATTTATAATTAGTGATAATAAATATGTAGTTTTGGAAATAGAATTAAATGAAAAATCAACACTAAAAAAATTGTTTAAAATGAATTCACAAATATAATAAATAAATACACACAAAATCATATACAAAAAAATTGATTTAATTTGGTGATAAACAATAAATGTTGACAAATTGAACTTTGGAAATTAAAACAAAGATGAACCCCCAGAGTACTCGCATCGGATTGAAGAAAAAATCAATTATAAATTACATCAAAATAGTAGTGACACATAAATGAAATGGATATTGACTTTGGTTGAGCACGCATAGTATAAAAACATTGTCTACAAAATTGAAAGCCAACATGAATATATAACACTGTTCATTAATTCCATGCACTAATGTAGTAAGTAACTACACACAGATATTCTCGACCTAACAGTTTGCATAATAAAATTTATTAAAGTAAATTTGAAGAAAATAGAGAATCCAATCAAAAATGATACTTTAAAAAATAATAAATATGGAATGTGTTTTTCCAAAACATCATGGAATAGATTTCTGGAAATAAAATGAAAACCATGGGAACAAAGATGGCCAAAAACAATTAGTAATAATGGAATTCAAATTTCTAAATCTAATATTCATAGCTTCATCGTATCAAAAAACTAATAGGTGATGTCTCAATAGTATATAAGAAAAAAAATAATTTCCTAAAATCATAGAGGGTAGTTTTATAAAAGTAATTATGGAAGATACAAATAACCATCCACCCAAAAAAAGTTGATTTTATAAAAAAAATCAAGAAGAGAAGTTTCGTGATTCAAGGACAGAAATAATATAGTACAATATATATACATTGGATGAATAAAATAAATATATGATATTCTTAAATAGAACCAGAAATGCATCCACAATGTATAAATCATAGATGATTAACGATAGGACACATATATTAACAGAAATTTAGTTTAAGATAATAACCACTAATTTAAACCATATAATATTATTTATAAGAAAATAATCATGACAAATCATGAATGAACTACAAGGAGTAGATTTCTAGTGGAAAAGGGATAACCTAGAATTTAAGTGAAGATTATTCATGAATTGAGGGCATAAAAACATTCCATACGATGGTAAGGGGAGTTCCCAAAATTCTCATACGTAAAATACAATATTAAAAATAAAATTTTTATGATATTAATCAAAAAACATGTTTTAATACCATGTACCCACTATAAGAATAATTAACACATGACAACACCTTCACCACCAACTACTAGAAGAACCAAAATGAAGAAAAAAAATCACAAACAGATGCCACTACTACAACATCATCCTTTAACAGCAATAGAAAAAACATTTATCAGTTCAAAAAACGCACTGATAATCCAAGTGAGGTTAAGAGCACGAAACTTTTATCAGTGCTTTTTTTAGCACTCTTAAAGGGCCCATTTATCAGCTTTTTTTAGAACTATTAAAGGGGGCTGTTAACAATGATAAAAAAACACAGATAATGGCTCTGTTTATAAAGGGTATATAATTTATTTCCCGCACCCCACCCACCCCATTTATCAGCACTTCCCACATGCCCACCCCTTTATCAGTGCTTTAGATAATACCATCATCCTGCACACACCCATATGTCTAGGAAGTTTTGATCCATAAACCTCCATCATATATATCAAATCCTTTTCCACTCATCTATACTATTTTGATTCACATGTTATGATATATCTTAATATTTATATATTTTTTGTTACAGTTTTATCCATATATTTATATATGTGTTTATATATATATTTATATATTAATAAATATATTTTATATGTAAATATGATTAATTTATTTATATATAAAATCAATATTTCATGTGTCAATTTATAAAATATATGTATATATTGTTATATATTTTAATAAAATAAAATTACTTTATAAAAAATTATAAAACATAAAATCTATAATATCAATATGAACATATTCTATGGGAATAAATCAAGTCCCCGCAAAAAAAGGTCAAAAGGACCCCCATAAATGAGGATTACAATCCATCAAATGTTAAAAAACTAGGGTAACACGACTAAAAACACAGTTTTAAAGGCATTCCGGGCCTTTTAGCCTTTAAAATATTAGTGATCGGGGCCCCTAGTAATAACGATGCACAATTAATCATAGGCTTGGATTTGAAATGTGGTAGAGCCCAAATGGACAACCAGATCAAAATTTAAGACTGTTGAAGTTTGAGTAAATTTTTTAACTTATTTGAGATATTTTATTATTTTTGGTTTTTTTAACTTCAAATTGATATTATATGACTATTACGTAGTAATAATAATAAAATTATTAATTAAAAAATAGTTATTTTATAATTCATTTTCACTAAATATATTTTATTTTAAGTGCAAATGCCTATTTACGTTATCTAAAACATATTTCAAAAAATATATATATTATATTTATATCAATATAAATATATTAAGATATTAAGATATTATTGTTAATGAAATATAATTTTTTTTTATTTATACTTTTATCAGTGCTTGAAAAAAAGCGCTAATAATAGACCCCATTTATCAGTGCATGTAAAAAATTTCTGATAAAGGTCCCCCTTTAACAACACTTTTTTAGTGCTATTAAAGACCCCCTTTAACAGATTTTTTTTGCAGAAAAAGGAGGTATTTAATAGTGTTTTTAGCTATCGCTGTTAAATCCCTAGCACTGAATAAACCCAATTTTCTAGTACTGTACATATGGAAACGAAATCATAGTTGGGATGAAACTTCACAAACAAATGAGATGTCAAATGTGAAGCAACTTATTGGGAATTATTGAGTAAGTAGATTCCAAAAATAATAATATTATTCCAGGTAAAATTAGAAAACTTGTTAAATAAAAAATGAATCAGATTAAGGGAATTATGGGTGTATAGAAATGAGTATATAAAATAATAAATTCAAACCTTTGACATCAGCATCGGGGCTGTATAAGAGGATTCATAGGGTGATGTGAGGAAATAGAAACCTATAAGGGTGATGAGTCGGAGTTGGGGTTGAATTCTTAGTCAGAGGGAAAGGCGGAGGTGGCATGATAGAGGCAGCCAGCCGGAGGCCATGATACAGAATCATAGGTGGTGAAGTGGAGGCCAAAGAAGTGAGGCAAAAGGGGGGGTGAAAATAGACACCTGTGACGGCGATGTGGGGATGTGTGGTTGAAGAAGTGATGCATGGCTGATGTGGGGATGCATCATAGATGAGGTGGTTGTGGAAGGGGTGATGAGGAGGTGTTGGAAAGGACGATGAGGATGAAATGGGTTGGGGGATAGGTGGATGATGGAGGAATGGTAGGAGAACATATGATTTATTGAGTCGTTTGAGGTAGCACCAACGAGGAGGAGATCGTGGGTCTGTGACAAGGAGGAGGAATAATTAGTGGAGGCACATAGAGGGGGAGTTAGGGAGGCATAGGTAGATAGGGGAGTCGGGCAGGGATATGGGGAATCGAGAGGGGCGTGGGAGGAGAATCAGGAGGTATGGGGGATGAATTCAAGAGTGGATGTGAGGAGAGTGAGTAGATTGGATGGAGATGGAGACACATTTGTCAAAATTTCTATAGAGTTGACATATGGAATAATATTTACAACATTTAGTATAGATAATGGATATTGGAAATTCACTTCCAATATAGATAGTAGTGATATAAATTCATTATTTAAAAAATAGGCAATCCATGGTAAAACACAATATAGGGTCATTCATAATAACAGAATCAGAATGAATAATTCTCATATATGTGATAAGTTAGTTGAAAATATCCATTAAATAAAGCCTTCAATCATCCCATGATGGATGTCTATTATTTTATCAATAAATTTTGGCTCATGTACATGTATTTAACGTGTCGTGATTAGTTAACTTCTGGTTTACCATAATTGATTCAATTATACATAACAACTTCTTTAGAATAAATTTTTATCTCTTACAAATGCTTGTTATATATAGAGATATTTACCACCTCCATTATACAATGACTATATGACATCTATTTTCAAGAAAATCATTGTTGTTTAATATATCTCTTTGAGACTTTAGATAAAAAAAATCATTATTTATTATATATTTTTTGCCATCTAGTAGGAATATATTCTCTCTTCTAAAAACCTTTATTAATTTTCACAACCGATAAATTTAAATACCTGAGCATATACTAACTCTTCAATAGTTATGATTAATAATTAAAAAATATGATAACATTTGATAGATCATAATTTTTATAGATATTTCTTTTATAAGGGAAAAAATGATAGATGGAAAATACTTTACATCATAATTTCAAAAGATACTATCTTTATATCATACTTTAGAGAAGAACTATTTAATAAATATTCATAAATATCTTTTTTCTCTTTTAATATGTATCATCATCAAAAAAATTCTTGTGGTTATATTATTATAAAAGTTTACAAAAAAATATGCCAGAATGATCATTTGAAAAATATCACATTCACCCTGTACTATATTTAGAACAAAATTATGTATATTTTCATTCACACAAGATAATGAAATAAAATTGTTTGATAATATTTATTGATGTTTTCAAGACATAACATGAATATTCAATTCAACATTTTCATCCATATCATGAGATGAATATCAATAAAATACAGTGAAAATGTTATATATATATATATATGAAATAAGGGTAATGGAAAAAATACAATGTTTATTTAAAAATACAAAAAATAAATATCATCTATTTCATGCGAATTTATACATCATAATCATGATTGAAACTTTTATGTTTTACATGTAAGATATGTTAAATTTTATTATGTAATCTCATCATGATCAGGGATGTTCACTTTGGTGAACAACACGCATGTGATGCTCATTATTATGTCACTTTGGGTGGTGAGGATTCATTTTTCATTTTATGAATGATGTTTGTTTTACCATTGAATGCATTGATTATAAACAACATTTTAATAATAATCAATCACATTCACTTCAGAGAATTAGAAAATGGCGAGTCATTACTTATCTTTAGGAGATCATTATTTTTATAGCACAAAAGATTATGAAAATAATTTATGTATTTTTTGAATGTTATCAATAGGGGGATAAATATAAGAATATATGATATTGAAAATAAGACCCACTTTTTTCACGCAATGAATTATCTTATACCAATTATAGTGATGAATGAAACATCGTCACAATTTTCAATACAGAGACAACAATTTTGTAGATAATGTGTTATGAAAATGATTGATGTTGATTGAAATTGCAAGGAATTTTGAAATAAAAAAAAGTGTGATCGATCATAGGTAAATCGTTTCATTGACTAAACATGCATTAAATAAATGGTATGGCGATGAAAAATGAAAAACGATACTGTGAATGAAGTAGTGAAGAAGTAGTATGAAAGTATATAGGGTATAAAGTTATATATTCCACATAAATAATATATATATGTGTGTGTGTGTGTGTGGTATATAGAGGTTGTAATCAATGGTCTAGATTAATCACTATTATCTAATAATGATCTAAAAAATATGATCAATGACATAAGATATAGTTTGTTAGGTGAATGAAAATGGTAATAATTTTCCATGGGAAAATAGCCCATAGGAATCACCATCCAAAGAAATTATGATAATATATATTTATTTCATAATAATATAAAAAATATTTATTTATTATCTAAGGTTCACCCCTGAATGGAACCAAATTGTTGTGGGCGGGGGTCAAAAACCCCTCTCATATGTTTTTAGGATTTTTCTTATATACAACCATGATAGTTCGGTTTAACCGAGTTGGGTTGACTTGTCTCCTCTGGGTCTTATGACTATGGAAAAAGAATTCAGTGTCAGGACGATTAATGGGAAATATCCATATTAGTATAAAAAACTATAACTTTTCTAATTGAATATGTTTAATCATTGGTGGTCATTACATGTCACCATTGTCATAAATATTTTTATCACTCCAAACATAAAAATCGCGTGAAACTACAAATTTTGACTCATAAACTCGACCTGAACCTCCCCTGAAATATTTAACAAACCTTGAATAATGAATATTTATTCATAAATATTATTATATTATTTTAGTTAATGACCCATGAATACAATAATTTAATAAATTTAGTTATTATTATTCTAAACTGGAATAACATCGAATATATTTAATTGATTGTGATTGTTCACACATGGAAAATACCTGACCATCATGGTGGGTTCCACCATATCCTCAACCCCAATTCATCATAATTGGAAAAACATTAGAATACAATTAGTAACTGTCCCACATGGTCTGTATTGTGATGGAAGTGAGTTCTACACATACACCAGAAGTGATGTCAATCATCACAATAAGGACTTAAAGACATACTGTAAAGTCATAATAATGGAAATATCTCCTATGAATTTACATTGTATAATATAATATTTGTGTTTTATGTTATAATATAATGGAGGATGTATATCCTTGTCCATCCATTCTTCAATTATTTATTTATAATCTGTTTATCCATGCAATATGGACTTACCTTCTTCAATTATGGTCATAGGTTTAATTAATGCGCTACCAATCTCAGGAACATTGATCAAGATATCTCATCCTATACCCAAAAGAAAAAAAATCATGTCTTGGTTATTCAATAAATGTCATATCATAAATATCAAATATGATTCAAGAATATTTTCCACAAAATTTGTTTTCCTTTGTTTCCATCAGTTACAGTGAATTTTGTGATCAATGATATACATTAATAACAAGTATGGAGACCAATACACATGTTCATAAATATAAATAACCAATACCACCCAAAACACATAGTATTTCTATTAGCGGGTTAGTCCATGTGATCTCATATACTAAGGATCAACAAGTGGGAACTTTATGAGATTAACATTCAATGCTTATGAGCCCCTAACACCTAATATTAAAACATCATTTGTGCCTCCTCAAAATGATATATCTAGAAAAAATGACAAATTTTTAAGATTACTATCATAATATCTTTAGGTTTTCATTATAGATGAGAACTACTATATCCTATCAATACGACATGTAATCTAAGAACACTACCATATATATAGTACTTGAAAACTTAATATTTGCATCACAATAAATGAAACACATGCATATACCAAGCAGTATACAGGAGATTGTAATCAAAGTACACATTCAAGGTTGATCTAGAGCACTCACTCTCACAACAAATAGGACAATTAAGGGAGAAATCAACGAGGAAAAATGGAAAATATACACTTCAAGGTAGTCTTTGTACATAATTTTATCGCAAAAGATGGTGTCTCGATCATGAATTTGTGAATAAAATATTTTATTTAATTACTTTCATAAAATTTTATATTAAAATAAATATAATTTATATATTTTAAAGTATTATGGTAATTTATTTTAAATATTCAAATTATTTATTTTTATTTTTTAATACAACTTTTTTTTAATATTTAATGAATTTAATTTTTCTTTTCATGTTATTTGTTTTAAACTTATCTAGATTTTTTAATAAAATTTTTATTCAAATACTAGGGGTGAATTTTTCTTTGTGATGATTGATATTGAGTAATTGTTAAAATTAAAATTATTTATTATATATTCTTCAAAATTATATTATTGGTTAAATATTTACTAAAATAATATTTTTACCGAATCGGTGTGGAAAAAATGGGAAAATATTTTATTTAGGATAGTGCCTTGGTATATATTTTTATCACAATAATTGCAATCTCAATCAAAAATTTATGAAGGAAATATTTTTGTAAATTATTTTTATGTAACATTAAATTAAATTAAATTAATTTAGATATTTTAATACATTAAGGAAATTTACTTTAAATATTTTATTTTTTTATTTTAAAATTATAATTCAACTAATTTATTTAAAAAAATTAAATTACATTTTTTTATTTTTATTTCAGTTATATTTTAATATAAGTTAGTTAAATATTTTATCAAAATATTTATTTAATAATGAGATTCATTTATTTTCATTTATTTATTTCGTCTATTTGTTTTATGAAATTCATCTTATAAATTATATTTTTATTAAATTTTTAATTCAGGTTATATATTTTAAATTTTAAAATTATATATTTTTTATTTGTTTTAAAAAAAATATATTATTTAAATTACTTTTTATTCCGGATATGTATTTAAATTATTTTATTTAAATTTTAAATTAATCATATATAATGTAACAAACTAACCCATTTTACTCTTCAATAATAATATTGGAGTGCTACATGATCGGAAAACCACCCGAATTAACCCAAACAATCGTTATTAAATTCTTATCTAATGATTCATTATCATGTTATATAAAAATTATTTATACGATCATTTAATGTAATATAACATAATTAATAATATATAATTACAATTCTATATGTTTATCCATGTTTAAAATGAACTTCTATTTGTGAATACAAGTGAATCGTTCAAGAAAACTATGAAAATGAACATTCCTAAACAATGAATTTAAACTCTATAACTCATCCAAAAGCATATAAATGAAATTAAAAAACCTTAATGAATATTATTAATGTATAAAATATTCTATAATTGTTAATTATTGAATCTAATGTGGTTATATAGGACATTAAAGTGAATAATTTGATGAGATACATGGTATGGGGAAATTCTTGAACCCAACTCTAATACTTTGGGTTTTCCCTCTTTCAACCCATTTTCAGTATAGATATGCCTTAAGAATCATTTATTAGTCCTCATATTACTTATTTTGGGATATAAAATTTTTATAGCTAAGGTTATGACAAACCCAACGTTCTTCCAAAAGAAATCTTCTTACAAATAAACACCCTCTTTTTTACTTCTCAATGATAGTTTCTACTTCACTCATCGTCGATTCATTTATTTCAAGAATGGTATCCCAAAATTATTTTGGGATCCAAATTTTTATGAATGTATTCTTTATGAGGTGAAACCCGTTACATTCAATGGTTTATTTTATATTTAATTTTGACATATGTTCAAAATAATATAAATGTTATGATGTGACGGGTGCACCTAGAATTATATAGCGCAATATGAATGTTATGATATGATGGGTGTGCCCAAAATTATACAGTGCTTCATTGCATTGGGTAATGTGATGAATCACATGAGTTAAAGGGAATTTATACATGGACATGATGGTATAATTGTTCACAACTATGTTTGGTATTTCACCACTAAGACATGATGTTTCATTTTTATTCATTGCCACATTTCATGTCTATTATTAATGCTTCTTCTCATGTTCATGATCCTTTGCCTATGTTATGATTATGCTCACCCATTATTATATTGTTCATATTTATCCTCTAATTTGGATTTTAGCTCACCCATTTTTGTGTATATCCTAAGGTGATTATGTGTACTAAAGAGTTTTCAAGGGACAATAAGAAGCTGGAGAAGAATGGATTAAATAAATGTTCACATTTTATGTTGTAAATGTTATGTATGGTCCTAGTTTTCCCAAGACACTAAAACATTGGATCCTCTTTGTGGAATAATATTATGTTTTTTATATTAAAAATTATGTAATCGTAGTTTATGAAAAGGCAGGGTCACTATAGTTGGTATTAGAAGCACAGTTTAGTTAATTTCCGAATTTGGATAAGTGAACCCTAGAGAAAACCTGTAATATGAGAGTAAGTACAATTAATCACACATGAATCTTTTTTATACATAGGGAACCCATAATATATTCAATTATATTAAATTTTAAAAATTAATAAGTTAATCATGACTCGTTGATTTATGTTCTATTTTAACCTTTTCTATTTTAGAATATATTGGGAACCATGAGAAACCCGACCAAAATCTCGTGCAAGGGTCAATGCAGTGATTTCCCGAACGACATCCCCAATGCCTTGGGAGGTGGAGTTCAAAACTTCAAGTTGATTCATACCCATATTTCTTAGGTTATGATTAATAATCTGAATAATAGGGAATTTCCCCATCACCTAGAAGGGAGTATCTAGCTATTAAGTGTTTTATATAGAAACGACCACCAGCGTTTATTGGATCTACTGATTCACAAGTTATGGAAGAGTGGCTCCACTAAATGGAGAAGTTCTTTTTTGTGCATCACTATTCTGATACAGAGAAGGTGACTCTGGATATTTATTGTCTAGATGGAGTGGTTGATCAAAGGTGGGATTTGATTAATAACACTAAGCCAAGGGATGAAATTGAAGAGATGGAATGCTAATACATTAAGATCATGTTTCTTAATAAGTATTTACCATGAAATCTTCATATGAGTATGGAGAGGGAATTCATTGAGATAAAAAATGAAAGAGAATCAACCAAAACCTACAAAGCGAGTTTCAAAAGTCAACTTACACTTCAGGTTTTTTCTCAACAATGATAGAAAAATTGATAGATTCTTTAGTGGATTAAAACCACACCTTCGAAAGACTCTTTCAATTCAAGACTTTGGGTGTTATGAAGATGTTTTTCAAATTTTCACTCAAAGTGGATATTGAGATTGAAGAATGTTCCCATGGCTATGTTGATAATAAACAAAAGATTGATTTTCAAGTCGAAGGATCTAATGATAAATATGGGATGAAAACTAAATGACCCACATGCCAAAATGTGGGATGATGTGTCATGGGAACTGCCTCAAAGGGTCGGGAAAATGATACATGTGTGGGAAAGAAGGCCATCATGCTCAAGAGTATCGAAAATACATCATAAGTAAAGAGAATGTCATGGAACAAAAGGGAGAACCACCCAAGCTCCAATGCTACAACTATAGGAAGCAAGGGCACTATGCAATACAGTGCACAAACCTCGAGTCCTTGATGATAATTAGCGTCGGTAGCCACCAATGCCAATGGAACAAGGGAAGTATTGCATACCACTACTATGGAAGT
Organism: Viscum album; assembly: GCA_963277665.1. Taxonomy (NCBI): domain Eukaryota; kingdom Viridiplantae; phylum Streptophyta; class Magnoliopsida; order Santalales; family Viscaceae; genus Viscum; species Viscum album. Next base: position 440,602,347 of record OY728137.1, on the reverse strand, counting down.
TGAGATATATAATTAAGTCATACAAGGTAGACTTCTTATTCACTCATTAATGAAAAAATTATTATTTGATTATGGTTCTACGAATTCCTATATATCTTGTATGTTTGCTAAAACAGTAGAAATAAAGCCCCAAAATTTTGTGGTAGATATATCTATAAAAACACCAAGTGGATAAATCATTGAAACCGAAGTGTTGTAATCTTCTCATGTTGGTGTATGTGGGAATATTCTTCTAGGGAATCTCGTGATACATTCCTTGGAAAAATTTGATGCTATAATGGGAATGGATTGGAACTCTCTTTATAGAGCACATATTAACTGTTGAGAAAAGGAAATATTGTTTCATATTTAGAACCATTTCATGCTCCTATAAAAATGAAAATAATATCATGAATCTCCTTTAGAGAAATATTCAATGGTGTGGGTGTTGATTCCCTATGAAGAAACATACATCACCCAAATGGTTGAGTCAAAATAAAGTGCAAACCTTGAATAAATGCCCATTTTGTGGGAATAGGGTGATGTATTTCCCAAAGAGTTAACCTAACTTCCCCCGAATCATGAGGTAGGGTTCTCAATTGAACACATAACCGAAGCTACTCCTATCTTAAAGTGTCCATATATTATGGATCCTATCGAACTGGAGGAGTTAAAGAAGAAGCTACAAGAGCATTGGGACAAAGGGTTCATGCACCCAAGTGCATAACCTTGGGGTGCAATAGTGATCATTGTAAATAAGAAGGATGTATCAATGCAGTTTTGTATCGATTATTGGGTACTCAACAAGATAATCATAAATAACTTGTATCCTCTTCCAAGGATTTATGTCTTGTTTGATCATTTAAGAGGAGCTCAATACATCTCAATGGTGAATCTTCATTCTGGATATCATCATCTAAAGGTGAAGAAGGAAGATATTCATAAGACAAAATTCCATAAATGGTATTAGAACTATGAGTTTCTGGTGATTCCCTTTGTCCTTACTAATTCCCCTGAAATCTTCATGGATTTATTGAATACAATCTTTAGACATTAACTTGGAAAATTTGTGGCAGTGTTTATTGATTATATTCCCATATACTCCAAGATCAAGGAGGAACATGAAGAACATTTAAGACTTATGTTGGTGACATTGAGAAAGGATAATTTGAATGCCAATTTCATAAATTGTGACTTTTTGATGAAGAAAGTAACATTATTGGTACTTGTGATCATAAGAGATGGATGTTTTGTGGACCCTTAAAAAAGGCTATTAAGTAATGACCCAGACCCTCTAGTGTCACTAAAATCTGTAGTTTTCTTGGATTAGCTGCGTACTATTGATGTTTTTTGAGAAATTTCTCTTGATTGTAAAGACCACAAACTATGTTTACAAGGAAAGGGTTAGAGTATGTTTTGATGGATTAGTTTGAGGAAAGATTCAAGGATCTAAAGATAAGGGTGATCACTACACCTGCACTCACATTACCGAAGAGTAGTGAAAGATTTGTGATATACAATGATGCTTCAATGAAATGCTTGGGTTGTGTACTTATGAAAGATGATATTGTGATTGCAAATTCCTCATGATAGTTGATGGTCCATGAGAAGAACTACCCAACACATGATCTAGAAATATCAGCCGTGCTTTTGGCCTTGAAAATCTGACGACACTACCTATATGGTGGGAAGTGTGGCATATACACCAACCACTAAAGCCTAAAGTATATATTCACACAAAAGGATCTCAACATGAATCAGAGGAGATTATTAAATATAATCAAGGACTATGATTTCTGTATTCACTATCATCCTGTAAAGGCGAACAACATAGATGATCCTCTATGTAAAAAACAATGTGCTACTCTATCCATGTTACAGACTGAGAAAGACCCTATCATCTTGGATATGCAAAGGATGGATTTGGAAATCATAATGGCAGGGGATACATCTTACCTTGCACACATGATTTCACAACCATCAATCCAAGAGATGATTAAGGAGGAACAAAGGGATGATTTGGTGTTACAATAGAAGGTGAATACAGTAAAGGAAGGGAAGAAGAAAGAGTTCCATATCGATGATGGTGGTGTGATTTGGTGTGGAATGCATATTTTTGTTCCTTTATCACCCAAAATAAAGATGGTTATATTGGATAATTCATAGAGATCAACATTCTCTATCCATCCTAGTAATACCAATATGTCCCGAGATCTCCGAGAACACTTCTTGTGGGATAAAATGAGAAGGATATTGCAGAATATATCTCAAGGTGCTTGTTATGTTATAATGTTAAAGTAGAATAAAAAATGTCCAAAGGGATGATGAAACCATTTCCCATACCCATGTGAAAATGAGAGAATTTCACTATGGACATTGTCATGTGTCTCTTGAAGATGTCCAAGGGAAATAATGTGATTTGTGTTGTGGATGAATGACTCACCAAGACTATCCACTTTAACACTATTCAGGAAGATCACTCACTTTAACAACTTAAAATGATACATTTGAAGGAGGTGGTGAGACTACTTGGGGATCCAATCTCAATTGTCTCTAATCATGATCATAGGTTCACATCTAAATTCTAGAGTAGTCTTCAACATGCCTTGAGTACTGAATTGAATTTCAGAGAGACCAATCAACCCCAATATGATGGCCAATCTGAACGGACTATTCAGACACTCAATGATATACTAAGATCCTGATATTTAGAATTCATAGGTGGATGAGATCAACATCTCCCATTGGATGAATTATCATATAATAATAGTTTCCACTCGAGTATTAAAATGGCTCCATATGAAGCTCTGTATGGAAAAATATGTATAACTTCAACCTATTGGGATGAACATGGAAAAAGAAAGTTACTCAGACCTGATCTTGTACTTGAGAAGATAGATAATGCTCAAGCCATCCAAAAATATATCAAATATGCTCAGAGTTAGAAAAAGATCTATGTTGACAACCGTCGAGGGGACTTGGAGTTCGACGATGGAGATAAAGTCTTCCTTAGAATATCACCATGGAAGAGAGACATGTGTCTTGAGAAGAAAGGAAAGCTAACCCAAGGTACATTGTCCCTTGGAGATCCTTGGCCGCACATGATCCATGGAATAATGGATTTCACTTCTACCAAATATGGCTCCATTTCATGATTTGTTTCATGTATCACTCATGATGAAGTACAAACCAGATCCCTCACATGTACTAAACTCAGAGGTGATACAGTTGGAAGATGATCTCTCTTATGAGGAGAATCCAGTGAAGATTCTGGACCAGAGAGATAAGGCCCTACGCAATAATGAAACCCACTTTGTCAAAGTGTTTTGGAGGAACCATAAATTTGAAGAAGAAACTTGGGAACCAGAGGGGGAAATGAAGGATAAGTACCATCACCTATTTATGTAAAAACAATTCGTGGGTGAAATTGTATAAGGGGGAAGAATATAACGACCCAACATTTTGTCAATGGAATTCCCTTCTTATAATTATGAATTGTAGTATAATAACATTGGGAATAAAAATTAAATATCATGTTACAAAATACTATGTGACCATTAAGCATACTTTTTTCACTTATGTGTTTTAAATTTAAAAAATCTGACATACACTGTTGTGTTAAGGGTGATTTTTGGAGTCTAATAGAAAAAAATTAATTTTTGGTGAATAGTAACATACCCTTATTAATAATACTGTTTCCCTTATTAATAGGTATATACCATTGTGAATAGTAACCTCACCTAGGGTAGTATATATATAATATTTTAGGGAAATTATGATGTACCTATGTTTTCAAATAAGTAAATAAATGTATTAAAAACTACAGTTTTCAAGTAAATTTTGATATTAATTAAATATTAAATTAGTAATATTTTTATAATTATTTTTGAAATATGGTCATCATTTTTAGATTTTATAGGTTGTAAAATTGGTAGGGTAATTTTTGAGGATTTTTCTAAAACACTTGAAAATTTGGTGAATAGTAAAATGCATTAATTTACCGTATATAATCATTTTATGTTAATTACACTATTCTTGAAATCAGGGCTGATGTAAGCCCAATTTTTTTAAAATTAAATGCTCAATTTACTATTTCTGGTCATGGAATTATCGATATTTCTGGTCTTGGTGGAAATTAATAAAATAATGAATTAAATATTATGAAACCCCCCCCCCCCCCTCAACTATAAATACCAGCCTTCACACCCTCATTTTCTCACACCTCAAAAGCTTAAATACTTATCTAATCTCTACCCAAACATCTTCTATAGCCCATCCCCCATGTCCAAGAGATTCTGGTCTCATCAAAAGACCAATCCAAGGTTCCTTATGGAGGATTCAAGTGTCAATTCCCCTCTCTGTATATTACTATAATTTCCTTTCAATTTCAAGTTATTTCTTAATCTATCCCAACCTATCCTCATCCACATGGTTTGGTAACTACATTATATTACATATAATGTAATTTTATGATACTAATGGGATAATATATTATCCAACCCCCTCCTATTCTTTTTATTTTAGAAAGGAAAATATTGTTCGTGATGTGTTAATTTATCACCATCAAGAAGGACATGTTTTCTTTTTTTCCTTTACGTCCTTCAGATCTGGTAATGAAACCATTTTTATTGTTGAAACATATTATTTTATATTTATTATATCCTATTAAATACTCTACAACTAACTAATTTATATATTAGTAAATTATTAAACATAACAAGTTTGTTGTGGTCGAAAAACAACCCAAATTAACCCAAACGATCATCATTGAATTCTTATCTAATGATTCATTCTCATGGTATATAAAAAATATATTTAGAAGATCATTTCACTTTTTGAAACATTATTAATAACAAGTAATTAAAATTCTGGATGTTTATCCACTCTTTTAATGAACTTCCATTTGTGAATAAAAGTGAACTGTTCAAAAAAAATATAAAAATGAATGTTCCCAAACAATGAATTTATACTGTATTACTCATCAAAAATACCATAAATGAACATAATAAAACATTGATGAATATTATTCATGTATAAAAGGTTATTTAATTTCTAATTAACGAATCAAATTTGGTTACACATGAAATTAAATTCAAGAATGATTTCAGATACAAGGTTAGGGGAAATTCTCGACCCCAACTCCCATACTTTGGTTTTTCCATCTTTCAACCCATTTTCAGTATGGATATGCCTTAAGAATAATTTATTAATATTCATATTACCTATTATTGGATAAAAATGTTTTCTAGTTGAGTTTATGACAATCCCAATGTTGTTCCAAAAGAACTCTTCTTACAAATAAACACCCTCTTTTTACTTGTCAATGATTCTTTCTACTTCACTAATCATTGATTGTTCAATGTAATGAATGTTTACTCTCTTTATATTGGGAGCCAAATGTTTATGAATGTATTTTTTATGAGAAAATCATTACTTTATGTGGGTTATTTTTTTTAGGTTTTACATATTTTCTATGTGGCATGCATAAAAATGTAAATGTTATGATATGACGGGTGCGCCTGGAATTGTATAGCGCTATATGAATGTCATGATGTGACGTGTGTGCCCAATATTATACAGTGATCCAATGAATTGGGTAGAGTTATTAATATCATGAGTAAAAGTGAAATGATGTGTGATCATTATGCTTGCATTGTTTGTAACTATGTGAGGTAGTTTTCCACTAAGGCATGATGTTTCATTTTTATGCATTTCCACATTTCAATTCTTCTATTATTGATTCCTCTAAAGTTCATGATACATTTCCTATGTTATGATTTTTCTCACCCATTATTATATTTTCTATATTTATCCTCTTACTGGGATTTTAGATCACCCTTTTTATATGAATATCCTTAGGTGATTATGTGTACAAAGGGGTTTTTATTGGATAATAAGAAGCTAGAGAAGAATGGATTAAATAAATGATTATGTTTTATGTTGTAAATGTTATGTATGGTCCTTGTTTTCCCAATAAACTACCCCTTTGTATCCTTATTATGCAATAATATTATGTTTTTATATTATAAATGATGTAATATTATAGTAATAAAAGGTTGGGTCATTATAACCAAGATCTTCTATACCTACACCATCCGGTTCTGGAGTGTCTCTAAGCACATGTGACCACCTGGGGGAAACATACCCATCCCTAAAACATGATAATCCACCCTGGGAAAATATATACATCCCAAGAACTAAAATAATCCATTCTCATACGGGGTTTCATCCCTTACCTAGAACCATATATCCATCCTCTCAGGGGATTGTATCCACTACGCAGAAAAACATATCCTCCCAAGGGTGGTCGTATCAACACATATCCACCAAGTGGCATACAACATCCCTGAGACCACAATCAATTTGATCTAGGGGAATCCACATTCCATAGAACCATATCCTACACATGGGGTCCTTGACCCTCCCTATAACTCTATCAACCAACACTTGGGGGTATCCATTATCCTCGGAACCATAAGAATCATATACACCTGGGGGCCTTAACCCTCCCCAAAACCATTATATATATAATGAAAAAATAAAACATAACCAAGGGTAATTCACCATCCCCAAAAATTTAAAAGATAAACCATTCACCCTAAGAACCATCCATCCCCGAAATCTTATATCTTATATCCCATTTTACCATTTATTTTAAATTTTCATTTTATAAGTTTTACCATTTCATTCATTATTCCGTTTTCCTTTCATAATTTATTCTCACTACCAAAAGGATCAAGCTAGTAACTCTTAGGTTCGAATTTGACACCTTGACTGATAGTTCAAATCCACTACACAACCCCTCTCCAGGTCAACATCATACTGGGGCTCTCTCCAAGGCCCCCAAAGCCATATTTCACAACAGGTACCCTACCTAGGGTCTTCTATCCCATTCCCATACTGCAGGACAAACCCATCACTAAGAGGGTATCATATCCATTAATGTGTACCTAATTGAATCAAGACACCTATATCCTCATAGTCTATTATTTGGGTTTTACAGTGACACCCCCTACAACAAAATAGATATATGGTGGTGGTTATTTTTTGATTTGGATACTATTTAAACTAACTGCATACGATTACAAGATGGTTTCCAAAAATAAACTCTAATTATGGCATTGACATTCAACTCCTATCAATTCTATCCATTTATTAGTAGTTTTTCAGAACTGTCACTGAACATTTGTTTAGAGACGATTTAAACAACCGCTATAATAATTTGGCATATAAATAGGCGTGGTTTAAACTGCCACTAAATAATAATTTGGCATATATGGCTGTGGTTTAAAACACCGCAAAATATCAGTTTTAAAAAAATTATATCTTTAGAATTTGTATCCCCGAAATAGAAAAACCGAAACATATATCCAACTATAACACATCATGATATAAATAATCACTACATACATCCCCCCCCCCACTCAAATTTAAATTAAATACACCAACTCGATGATTTTATGATGTAAGACATTGATAACATTTGGTATCTAAAGCATTTTGGACAATCCAGTGCAATAGACCCTAATAAATTACTGCCAAAACATAAAATGTATATTAAATAGTCAAAACTTTACATTAATTGATGTTCCAAATTCACTACTACATATAACATCCCAATGAAATCCTCTTTAAATACTCTCCATCTTCGTCTCCACTTCCGGATACTATCCCCTGCATGATAATTATGTTGAATATATAACAATTATGTATATTTAAATTTAAACCTAAAAATAATTTTTTTTGTACTAAATGATTTTGATGTTGTGTGATTTAACTAATTACTACCATCAATTGATGAAATATCATTAAGGAATGATCTAGTAATATTCTGATATAATTTAATCAATGCATTTTCTAGAGAAATGACCATTTCATCTTACATATTTATGTGACCCCCCTATTCTTGAATTGTACTAAGAGATTAATTTTCAAAATGTTATAATTTAATTACATAATGACATTCAGTCAAACTGTATTTTATTAAAATTACCTTTATATGTGAATCAAAGACTTCATTTTTCAAAGATTGAGGAACATTCCTCCAATCGACATAGGTAATCAAAAGGGTAGCTAGATCCACCACTAGCTAGCCTATAATGTGGCCTAATAATCCTACAATATCATCCATAGGAAGCACATAACTGTAAAATATGACAACTATCTTATATCCGTTTAGATTCCAAACATATGAACTATTCATATTTCTCTTCATAGTAACATTTTTTTCATCTTTTATTAAATAATTAGTGCTATATAAAATTATAATAACTTTATCCCCATTAAAATTTGTACCAATAATTATCGCCCTCAAATATCCTTGTAAAGAAACTGGAGTGATGACCTGCTCCCTCACCGCTGAATTGGGATGTGCTATCTTAGATATTTAGAATCGACTAGGATCAATGAAAAACTTCTTCCATTAAATTCTCGTCATTTAAGAACATAAAATTAATTTCAGAACATATATTTAAAAAATTTCATGTAGGAAAAAAAATAGAAATGATAAAATATGAACAATACTAAAAAATAAAATATACATAACTATGATAATGAATGACTGCACATATTATATAAGTGGTTGATAAATTAATGGATTATTTCACATACAATAATTTTGTACATCAATCATTTTGATTTCATCCGTTATCATTACTTCATCTACCTAATCCCCCCTTATAAGATTAATATTTTCAATATCAAGATGTAAAAATAAGTTTGTTTCTTGTTGTTGATGGGATTCATTGTCAGAGTTCAAATCCTCTACTTCATCACCCATATCATACAATTCACTTAGTTTTATGCGAACAACCATACACCACCCTTCATCCACGACATATTCCACATAATATACCATTTTTTCTTGTGATGATATGATATAACGATCATGTAATTTATGGTCACCATCATCCATCAAGAATGATAAGATTGAAGAAATAAATTGCATATAATCTTGTTTAATGAACCTATTAATATCGACCCACTTGCATTTGAATAAAACTACTGAAAAATCCTCGTTGTAGTTTAATTCGATAAAACTGGTCACTTTTCCAAAGTATCTGAATTCAAAAACTATAAATATACCACGATTCTATGTTTTCAAAACCTCTTCTAGGTCGACTGTATGAAATTTAAATACCTTCATTATGTAAGCGTTGAACTTTATTCCATTTTTTAGAAGACCTCATCCCAGAAATATCAAATATTTTAAAAACTCAGCTCAAGTATCAGTATTCAAGATCTAAAAAAAGTAATATACATTATTATATTTACAAAATATATTTGTCAAACTAATATCTTTATTGATTTAAATATTTTTGAACGTACACAACATGAAAACTATTCTACATGGTCTTTATTAACGTCTTTTGTTATATTGTTCTCATTTCATTCTCAATCATTCATTTTCCCTTTTGTTTTTATCCTGATATCTTCAATAAATAGATATGCAATTTCACTATTCAGTAGAACATATCTATGTGTCTGTCATAATTCCATTTCTATCATTGTAACATTTGATCTCCTCCTAACTAATCATCCAATAACAGGACTGATTTTTCGATTTCCCATATTGTTTATATTGATTCGATGTGTTGTAAACAACTTCCAACTTGACTGAATCATCTATCAATATCATCCAAGTATCTAGAACATAAGATAAGACACTCCACTACCAAATAGATTTTAGAAAGGAGCATTGAGGTTCATCATTATTTTTTACAATGATTTCAAATGACCAGCATATCTGTTAAATAAAATAAATAAAACATAGTTATGCATTTAATAATGTTCCAAGAATTGTTTACCTAATATTAAAAACATATAAATAAACTACCTTGTAATTTGATACTTCTATAAATATTGTACAAGACCTCCTAATTTAGTTTTCTCGAACAAATGAACAGTCAAATGCATCGTGATAGTAAAAAATGCTGAAGTAAAGACTATATCCATTGCACAAAGTGTCAATATAAATCTATCATAATGATTTTCTAGATCATATGGTTGTATAGTTTTCTCACATATCTGTATGATGAGTGGGAAAAATTGGAGTACAACAACAGTAACCTTTTCAAGTAATAATGTGCACAATTCCAATGGTAGTAAATTCTATAACAAATTATGTGAATCATTACTTTTCAATCCATGTAGCCTACAATGATTTACGTCAACACCCCTTGAGATGTAACTTGAATACCCATCAGATACCTTCAGAAGATTTGTAATTCCAAAGAATGTATCTTTATCCATATTTTTTATGGCAGAAAAATTCTGAATCAATCTTTCCATTCTCATCTTGTTAGAGATCACGTTTTATGTTCATTGTTTTTATGTCCATCTGAGAAATGAGACTGTCCTTCGATTTTCCATTCTTATTAAAAAAATTAAAGATCAAATTGTCACAAACATTCTTCTCAATATTCAAAACATCAATATTATACTACCTAAAATTATATTCTGAATACGGTAGTTTGAAGAAAATACTTTTTTTCTTCCATTTTTTCATTCTGATTTCACTTCACGATGCACTTAGAACTCATTTTCCACTATCATTAAAATGATGCACCTTCTAAAATTCTATTTCAACATTTCCACGTTTTTCCAATATTTCGGAACATGTCAATAACTTTGGAGGTGATCATCAATCAATAGAACCATTGAAATATGACTTATTCAAGTTAAATCTATGATATGAAACCAAAAATGATTCATGACACAAGAAACATAATTTTTTACTATATGGTCGTCATTCAGTCTCAAAACGAAAGTTAAAAATAAGACAATCCAAACCCGTGTATGTTTTCCAACATGATAAGTTACCAAGTCCAGGGAAGTCACTAATGGTCCACATTAGAGTAATGTGCATTTCAAAAATTATTGTAGAAGATGTATCATATGTATCACCATCATTTCACTATAAATCATGTGATTCTTCAATTAGAGGCTACAAGTATACCTCAATATCATTTCTAGGAATTTTTTTTTCTATAAATAATTTTCCAAATGAGAAAATATATTTGTTTCATACACATACACAAAGACATATTGTTAGGGATCAAAACAACTGGCCAAATGTTGTAACTCGTGCTCAAAGACCTAGATATGGTGAGACCCGATCTGTAGAGATGTGAAGTAGGAGTGGGAAAAGAGTGGAGGTATGGCGAAGGCAGACTGATATATATAGACAAAAATTAGGATCGTGACAAAAATGTGGGTCAATGAAGGCTTTCAGGTCATGGGTTTAGGGTCAATTCAATTGGGCTACATGCCATGTTGTAATGGGAATTAATGACTACTATGCAAACGATCCTTGTAATGGTCTCCCTCTACCCTTTAAAAAGAGGTTCTTCATGGTTTCATAAAAATGGGGGGTGGGTCCCTTCAAACATTTTAAAATTTTTATATAAATATATTCATAATTATAAAAATATGTTTATAAATATATACATATATCTATAAATATATTTATTTATAATTATGATTATAAATACATATATAATATATAATGTTCTTGGGGGTACAATTACAATCAAATACACACACACATAGTCCAAAAAGGCAGTTCATATCCCCTAAGAGATAACTCACCCAATGAGTTGTTTTTTTACATTGATGATTTATGGAATGAAGGCCCATTTTGGAAGGAATCACATTACATCACCCATAATCCCACCATTGGATGGACCAAAGACCTAACTTGCATCATTCCTGCATCACTGTCAGCACATTGTACCTAAATCACTGCCCCTCGTGATGACCTAAAGGCTCGTGTGGTATGCTGGCCCATATTGTGTTTTTCGTAGGCCCAAATTGTGTGGTCATGTTTTATTAGCACTTTTTTGTGATTATAAATAGGAATCTTTAAATGAATATTTTCAAAGTATTGGAAAAATCCTTACAGGTTCTTATAACAATAGTCAGGCCAGAGTGCTGCCTCTGCTCACGACTTCAAACTTTCAGGGAATCAGAGTGTCGCTTCCACTAACGTCGGACCCTACTGTTGTCACCAGTCTTCTTTATTGGTGAATCGTTATCTCCAAATATATTGTATGTGTTGTTTTGTCTTATTAATGTCGCATTCCACACTATTTCATGAGTCTCACCTCACTGAACACTACTATGTGTGTCTTTACTTCTTCTCAACAAATCGAAGAAAAGGCTTAACGTCGATCTGTACAGCAGTTCAAAAATGAGGCCTCATCATTACGATGCACCACCCATGCATTTCAATACTCTCCATGTGGAGTGCACTCCTGGCGTCGAACACCCCTATTAATCGGCCTCCCTCCCTCCACCCTACTGTTGACCAACCCATCACCCCACCTCATTGTTTTTTCTATGTCATAGGTGCCTAATGTCGCCTCTTTTCTACCCTATTACATTCGAAGCTTGATCTACGGGCATGACGAACAAACCTAAATTGATCACCTCCTTCATCATCGTCTACTACTCACACAAGGATGCGAGCATTGACTTAATTCATCATGTGACAGTTCTGGTGTGTTTTCTATTGTTGGAAATTCATACTAGAGGTCGGCGTGTGTCGGGATCTGCATTTGTCCAGAGATAACAGGCTTGTGAGTTTCAGTCCCACATGAATTCAATATCTATCTCCGTCATAATGACCTAACACTCACCCAAACACAATTAATAACTAAAACCAATAGAAATTTATAGTTTTCATTAACATCAATTATTAATTATGTAAATTTGTTAATAATAATCAATATAATTTTATAATTTTTCATTAGTATAATTTGTTATATTTATACTTCTAGATACATTTTTTATACTTATATATACATCTATAAATTTTATAGTTTATCTTTTTTTATATTTTATATATAAACTTTTGTTAAGCATTAATAATTTTATAATTTTATAAGTATTTAAATTTATATTATTTTTTAAATTTTATAATATTATGCTAACATAATTTAGTAATACCTTTTTATTAAATATTTATACTTTTGTAGTTTTATTCATTTATAAATTTATATACTTTTATAAATTTTATAGTACGTCATTTTATACATATATAGATTAAATATAAAATATTATTAATTATTTATAATCTTATAGTTTTCTATATTTATAAATTAATATAAAATTATATTTTTATTTGTTTTAAACTATTATACTTTCATACTTTCATAAATCATACTTTTTTATATCAAAATTTTATACTTTCAAAAAACATTAAACAATATACCTCGATAAATTTTGTATACTTTTATAACATATATGTACTTTTATATAGTTTTATAAATTTAAATACATTTATACCTTATGTATATTTCCTTAAAATATACATTCTTTTATAAATTATCTATAATTTTATACTTCTATATACCTATATAATTTTATATACTAATATAAACATATATAAATTTATAATTTTAACATTTATATATGTATACATTTTTCAATTTGTCAATAGTTTAATACTTTCCTACTTCCATAAATTTTATTTCTATAAATCACAGTTTTATATGTTTATAATTTTGTAATATGATTATTATTTTTTCAACAAATTCATTTGGATAAATACGAGTTATTTTATAATAAGAAATATTTTATATTTTGAATCATAACTGATCGGAGTTGGATGTATGATTTCAATTGAGTGTTGAATGAGATTCAAAATAAGCTTTGATTTTGTTTTGGATTTCATGTTCAGCAATCTACCTAAGGGAGAACTTATTCGATTCACTTTTATAATTTCTCGATAGACCATGTTTCAGTCATAAAAAAGCAAGCCAGCCTACCACTACATTTGGATTCCAGACCAACTATGAGGAATGACACCATAAAAGAGAAACAATTTAACTAGAAAATGTTGATAGACCTAAGAGGTGTGATGTGAAAGATATGATAAATAATCATCTTAAATTAATTATTAAATATAATTATTATTATTATATTAAATTCTAAAAATATTATAAATAATAATATTACATATAGTTATATTTCTCAAATAAGTAATTAATTTATAATACAACATAATATATTAAAAATAATATAATTATAAATTAGTAAATATTTTTATAAATATAAATTATTTTATTCATATTATTATACAATAAATATTACCTATAATGCTATTAATTATATTTGGGGTAGGGCTTCGTGGTAAGCACCCCATAATACTACATGAAAAATGGGGGTTCTAAACCCATTGGGCACAGGGTACTATAGCGGTACTGTAGATCGGCGGGTACTGTAGCGGCGACAGGGCACTGTAGTGGTGGCAGTACTATGCGGTACTGTAGCAGTGGGTTACTATTCATAGAATGGGCATTAAGCCAAAAATTTGGGCCTACGGGCTGTGTAATGGGAAACAATCCCACTAGGACTTCGGGCTATGTAATGGGTCTCTCTCTACCTAGTTAAAAGAGGTATTTGCTTTTCATTATTAATAAAACGAGGCTTCAACCCCAACCATTTACAATGCTATAAATTATATCAATACCATATTAATATATCATTAATTAATAATAAATAAGATAGTTGATAATTAATAATTAATGTACATATTAAATTATTACTAATAATGATATCAACAAAATATTTAACAAATATTTGTAATTACAATTTAAAAATAATAATATATTTATTAACTCATAAATATTTTTCTAAATACAAATTATTTGATTTACATTATTGTACAATAAATATCAGCTAAAAAACTACATGTTGTCAATAACCGCCAATAATTTATGTGGCACCCATGTGAGACAACACCTAAAACTACATGTTCTTGTCAATATATTCATTTTCCTTTTTAGAGGAAAATATATTTACTGTTTTCTAGTCACAATAAACCATGATTTTATATATCAAGCAATGTTGTGTATAATTTGACTATTGATTTTCAAGACTTTATTTGCATATGAATTTTTCATATAAATGATGCGGTCATCTTCTCAATTGTTCTGCTATACAATTTTAAATATGTTATATGATGATCAATATTTATTTTAATCAACATGTCTATCATACGATATATGCTCACCAACAAATATTAATGCACACGTGCTTTGTAAAACCCCCTTGTAATGTTTCTTTTCACACATCAAGTTATTTTAATATAATCTCTTAGAAGCATGTTCGTCTGCCCCTAAACCTTTTGGTTAATATTAATATACATAAATATTTAATAGATGCATCTCTTGTATAATATTTTGATGGCGTCAGATGGCATGTGGGTGCACCCATATTTATATTTCATAATTTGTATATTATAGAAATATTGGAAATTCACTTCCAATATAGTGTGCAGTGATATGAATGGTTTATCTAATAAATAGGTAATCCCTAATAAAACAGCATATAGAGGAATTCATAATATCATAATGAGAATACATAATTCTCTTATAAGTGATAAGTTACTAGACAAACATCCATTAAATAAATCCATCAATATCCCCATGTTATGGAGCTAGAGTGATGACTTATAGAAAGAAACCGTCATGCACATTGATGTGTATGAATTGGAGACTGATGGAGGTTCAAGGGTAGCAGAAGCATGCACTGATCACTGGAGGTGATCTCGATAAATTCACGATAATAAAATATTAGCAAGAACACGAGTTTTTATTTCTTCTCTATTCTGATTGTAATACAAAACACCCAACATACATATTTATACCCAAACTATCACACACCAAATCAATAGAAAAAAATAAAGATAAGTAAATGTATGCAGAGTAGGTGCCACCCATGACAACAGATCAACGCATGTCATGTTGCCTATCTTTGAAATTTCCCAGCCCCCATTGCAATAGTGAGGTAGGCATAGACAAAAGAAAGCCTATTTGTTATCCAATATCCCCCCTTAAACATGTTTTCATTACAATACATGATATTGCAACATATTCGGGTGGCTGACAAACTAGTACAATGTCATCACCAATGTCAAAGCCTTCCATTTGCTTATAACCTTTGATTTTGTCGATGGAATGAATTTCCTCATATATCACTTTCTTCTGCATGTCATATGTTTTTGGTTCCTCGAAGCTAACTGGGTTGGAAATCACCAAGAGAAAATACAAATTTCTGTATTCCTCCATTGGTTCTATTCTCTCATATATATCTATAACGTTTCAAATGTTTTGAAGACCTATATGAGAAAGTTTCTTGTTCAATATCTTCAGATGTAGGAGTACGGGGAGGCGATATCAACGATTCTTCAGTTCTACGTTCCTCTGATGTAACTTCTTCAACTAGTTCGTCATCTTCTAGAGAGATTCGTATCTCTCAAGAATCATCATCTTGATTCCAATTCCATGTATCCTTTTCATCAAATATGACATCTCTTCTGAATATAATTTTCTTGGTGATGGGATTATGTAAACGATATCCAATTTTTTGGTCTCCATATCCAATAAGTACATAGTTCTCTCTTTTCTTCTCATGTTTGGATTGTTTTGCCTCAGGAATCCCGGCAGTGGTAATAGGACCAAAAATTCAAACATGACTTACACTTGGCTTGTGAGTACTCAATTCTTCATGAAGTGTTTTTTTTTGAGATTTTTTGTTGGGAATCTGTTGAGTAGATACACCGCACATGAGGCCGCTTCAGTCCAGAAAGTCATGGGCACTCCTTTATCTCTTAAATTGATTATTTCATGTTGATAATGGTGTGATTCTTCCTTTCAGCTACTCCATTGATTTGAGGTCTGTTAGTCGAAATCGGCAGGTGGTAAATTCCATGTTTCTTGAGTTACTCTTGAAAAATTCCAGAGGTTTACAACACACCTCGATAAGATCTCAATGTTTATATGCGATGTTTGCTTTGATTTTCAACCAATTCCTTTAATTCTTTAATGACAACAAATAATTCCAACATCATATTGAGAAAAAATATCTATACTTTCCTACTATGACAATCGATAAATTTCACAAAATAAATCCTTTTTAAATCTTATTTTGGATTCAATGGAACACACACATCAGTGTGAACATGCTCCAGTGGTGCTGCAGCTTTCCACTTGGACTTCATTGCAATGCTATTTCTATATTGTTTTTTAGAACACAGCTTTCACATATTTTATTCGAGTGTCGAATTCTAGGAAGACCATTCATCATTATCTTGCTTCTTAATAATATTAAACATGTAATGTTTAAATGCTCAAAACTGAGATTATATAACCACTCTTTATCATCACGTACCGTCGTCAAACATCATGGTACCTTAGGTTGTATCATAAGTGAAAACATCCAGTTTATCTCCATAGTTACTTTTGTGATCAACCTTACTTTTTCATTTACAATAACCATTTTCTTATTTTGAAGGCTTACGTGAAATCCTTTTTCCACAAACTTCCCTACACTCAAGATATTGATCTTCAGGTCGGGTACATAGTAGATGTCAGAGATGAAGGCATTAGTTTTTTCATTTTGCTTGATCATAATATCTACTCTTCATATAAAAATATTATTGAGAGTTAACCAAATAAAATATCTCCATAAACCCTCTCATCCAGGTTTGTAAACAAGTGTTTGTTCCCCATCATGTGATTGATAGCTCAAGAGTAATGATACCACATACGTTGATTTTCTTTTGATGTTTGTACCATCAAAACATGAGTCTCGCCAAAAGAATATTATTCTTCAACAATATGTACCTCCTCAGTATCATTCTTTATGGGTGGATTGTACCAACATTCATTGCTATAATGTCTATCTCTTTTACAATTATAGCATTGAATGATTCTTTTGTCCGGTTGGAAATTGTTGAATCCTCCCCTTCTTCCTAATCACAACCCCTCCCTCCAAAGATGCCCCTCCTGGTCTTGTAATGAGGTGAGGGAGATAATGACCCCCGAGTTCCGCCTCAAGTAGCCCCCGAGGTGGCACCAACACCAAGGGTTTTGAAAACTCACAAAATGGGAGTCATTACCCTTTTTATAGTTACCAAGATTGGGAGATAAGATATATCAAATTCAAAAAAACTCCAAGACATATATATATATATATATTTATATATATATAAAGAATCCAAAATCCTTCCCACGTGCATGATTAATGTAAAACTGCTAGAAATACAAAGAAAAATCAAATGTAATAAAATAAAACTATGCAGTGACACAAAAACTGTCCCCAAAGTCAATGCTATAATGTTCCTGCATGGTTCTAATTACCCACTTGAAAACCAAAAAATTGTTTTTTATACATAGGTTGAGCATACAAGTATACTCAATTGGGAAAAAAAGTCACCTGGGCACAAGTGGGAGAAGCATAATAATGCCCCTATGAGAAATAAACAGAACTCAAAAGCACATAAGAAGGTATATTATCCACCCCCACCATCTCCAAGGTATTATCACCAAATAATGCATGTCATGTAATGTAAAGTAGTAAGAACTTCTATAATTGGTCACCCCACCACTTCCCACTAGTTAACTGCTCATCCCAAATAGCGAACGTCCTGACGCTACCATGCTCTTACACAAACCCCACTGCCACAACCCGCACACTCACACCTACGCCATAAACCACACATATCCCTCCCACAAGAACATGGGCCACAACCATCACAAATCTCACCCCAAAACACCTAAGCCTCATCTCGACGACACCTGTGAGACAAACCACCTATCAAAATGCCCGAAGAGTCTTAGGATACCAGGTCTGATAATAACCCCCAACCCATTATAGCCTATCCGGATAACATGAGGGGTAGTAAACCACAATCCATTATAGCAAGACCAGATTACTCGACTGATCTTGAAGAGGGAGAATAGAAGATCCAATAACCAGCCATTCGTCCTCCCACTAGAATTTTGGGAAAGACATCCTCCCTTATAACAATGGGGGTGTTCGGAACTTCGTTCTCAACATGGGTAGGATGTGTATAGAAATCAAAAGGAACCACACACACACACACACACATATCTGTGTGTGTGTGTGTGTACCAATCACTCATCCCAACCTATGAGTTTACAAAACAAAAAACCATCCCACACAAAAACCTACGTTCCTGCATGCCATACATGCACGCATCACCATGAATTACGGTGACTACCCTAATGATAAATGGAAAGCATATAAAATTTAATTACATTTATAATATTAATAATTTACCATTTTTTTCATCCCTACTCAGAAATATAACAAACACATAATATCATAAGTAAAATCATAACTCACTCACACTCCACAAAGTTCTTGGAAACTCCGGGAGAAAGGCCCATGTAAGGAAACAACATCCTTCTTAAAAATTGTCCCTCCTAAACCAACATTTGCGGCCCCACTACATGAAAAAACACCACATACAACAAAACTCAACAAGATTGAAGTCCCACTGCATACTCCCCTCTCCTGAAAACCCATTCAACCACTCCCACCATCATTATCCAAAACAAACTGGAACCAAACAGCTTGAAGTCCTACTACAAAACACACGACACCTAGAACACCCATAAACATGAAAATCATGACCCAACCCTGCATCCCCACTTCCTTGATTCTACCCCACTGCAAAACAAGTCCTTCCATTTCACAATCAATGAATCTCTCAACATTAGATTCCATTACGCTTCCTCTACCTCCCCCACAAAAAACAAAAAAAACAAAACCACACCTATCAAATACGGTGTATTCATATTTATCCAACAAAGGTTATTTAATTATACTTTGATAAACATGGGTGATCACACAAGGTTTTCATCCTAGGGAATCCCTTTTTTAACGAATTGTATGTGATTAATCAGATTGATATTTACATCAATTATTCACTAGGAAACAACAATAGTTATAAAGCATCATCCATGCATAGGAAATGACCACCAATGGCCATGATTTTCATAGGCCACACAAAAACAACTGATCACATTAAAAAAAATATAACAATTAAAATAAGCATCCAACATCAATCCACTCCTAGCACAAGTCTGCATTTCATCATTAGAATTTATATTTATTAAAAGTTGATTTTTTATGTCTTTCCAAAGGGAACATTACTACATCGACCCCATATGATTCACAATTAAATATATATATAAGGATCCCTACATGGAACAAAAGACAACCAAAACTCAACCTTACGCAAAGACATGGGGTGCGTGAGAAGCATAAATATTCGAAGGAAAACATGATCGATGGATACGACATAACACACGAATCCACGATAAGGGAAGACTCTATGAATACTAAGAGGTAATGGAAACACACTTGGATAATAAGGTCTCAACTTATAAAATCTAGATCCGATATCAAAAGAAGGAGAAATAGTTTCAAAGGCCATTAACATGGGATCATGGTCAAGATTACACTATTTTATTTTTTCAAACTCCCTGAAGCATTAGGAAGTTAAATATATAATTAATATATTTTTAAACACCTTTAGAAAATCTCAAACATTGAATTAAACATTATTTAAATCAAATAAAACAGAAGTGGTACAGAACTAGAAAAACTGGTAAAAACTAGAAAATGAATCACTGATTGGTGAGTCACTGACAACCAGCTACCAATAGTAACCCACAAATAGAGAGTCACTGATGGTGAGTTTCCAATGTTTATCCGTTGATGTTGATCCACTGATGAAAATCCATTGACGCCTTAATCACCGACGCCCTAACTCACCGACACCGACTACCTAAGTCCCTGATAGCGACACCCTAAGTCACCCACACCAACACCCTGACTCACCGACACCGATGCCCTGACCCACCGAAACCAACACCCTGAGTCACTAACATCGTTGCTTTGAGTCACCATCACTGAAACCCTATGTCATCGATACTGATGCCTTCAGTCACCGATGAAAAAACTATAAAAAATTGGAATAGTCATGAAATGAGCCATCATTACCTCCCAAAACACCCCAAACACTGGATTTTGACAATGTAATGGAACACAGAGGTCTGGGCCATTACATCATATTCCTCTCAAACTATTATCACCCAAGATAAATTAAAACCAAACCCCAAAGAAAGAGGGGTCTGAACAACCACCCTGTAAGATACCTCTCAAGGACAATGCAGCTCATTGGAGTGAAACCTCAATATCTAAGAACATCTCCCACAAGATTTTCCAACCCAAAAAAATGAAAGTCATTCCAGAAAAGCACCAAAAGTCACATTGGTCAATCAAATAAATCAGGGAATTCCTTCCCCATATCAAGAAACTACCTGCTTTGGGGGGAACTAACTCACCTACACTGGCTTAATTGAATCCATATTAATGTATATTGATTAGGTATTGGGTCCTACAATCATCATATGTCTGTACTTTATCATATGTCACATAATATGGAAATAACTCATCTCGTAGAAAATATGGTTCAATCACTACATCACAAATCAAAAAACACGAGTAGAACTCAAAACAACTCTGTGTAATGGGAACACATCCATTATTAACTTTTCAAATTACTTTCCTCCAGGCCACCATGCCTCCACAACACCCAAACCAAGGGAATGGTCTATCCATGAAAGACCTTTTTATGAAAATCTTGGCTCTCCGATGGTCACTCCAAAAACATTGTATCATCCTCGATATCCAACTCTCCCCAATCAATGGCCTGAGAGTCATCGTGAAGATACCAACGAAGCTGGGAGACATGAAAGACTTCATGGACCCTCTCCAAATGTGATGGAAACACCAAATGATATGCCACTTTTCCGTCTCATCCCAACACCTCTAAAGGACCAATGAACCTGGGATAAATCTTACTCCCTCTATCGAACATCTCCTACCCATATTGAGGGGAAAAATTCAAGAATACGTGGTCCCAAACCTCAAACTCCAAGGGAGTTATCCTATGATCGACATATGAATTATTCCAGTCCTTTGCTACCTTCATCCTCTCATAGAAAATCTTCACCTTCTCTTTCGTACTCTGCACCATATCCGTACCTAGAATAGCTACCTCCCCAACTTCCATCCAGCACAACAGTGAACGACATGATCTTTCTTATAAAGCTTCAAATAGAGATATACTAATGGAAGAGTGATAGATATTATTGTAAGAAAACTTTACCATGGGAAAATGTCACACCCAAGACCTACTAAAGTCGGAAACACATGAACACAACATGTATTCCAATATCTGAATGGTCCTCTCTATTTTTCAATTCGTCTAAGGGTGAAAGCAGTTTTGAGGCATAACTGAGTGCCAAAAGAATGTTTCAATCCCCTCCAGACTCATGACATAAAATTTGTATCCCAATATAATATTATGGACCTTGGTACTCCATGCAGCTTGACCACATCATCCACATATCCCAATGCTAAGGCATCCACTGCACTCGACTCCTTGATCGCTAAGAAGTGAGCAAATTTCATCAATCGATCGACTATAACCTAGATATAATTTCATCCCCCATGAGCCCTGGGCAATCCTGTGGAAAAATCTATTGAGATGTCATCTCACTAACACTTGAGTATATCTAGGGGTTGCAACAAACCACTGATAACATGTTTCTCAACCTTCACATGATGGAACACCAAGCACTTTGTAACAAAATCCGCCACTGCTCACTTCACCCTTGGCCACCAAAACATTTCCCTCAATCCTTTTTATATCTCGAATAATCTTGGGTGTACTCCTTGGGGTGAACTACGAGAATCATGGAGAACATCCTCATGCATTACCACTAGAAAAAATAGCTTTTCACAGAACAATATCTGATTCTAACCATCCTCCAACCATCCCTCTGGAGCATCACCCTGGACAATGCAATCACATATCACCTCCACCTCAGAATCTCCCCAATGAGACTCTTACACCTTCTGCATTAGAGAAGAATTCACTATCTTCTAAAACAAGAATAATCGACCTTCATCCACTCTCGCATCTAGGTGCTAATCAGTTGACGCCTCCACTGCCTTCAAAGCATACAATGATTCCCAAACTACCTCCTTCTGCGACATCCTGCTCAAGGTATTAGCCACAACATTCCCCTTTCCTAAGGTGTAGGAGATCTCAAAATCGTAATCCTTGAGAAAATTCATCCACCTCTGATGCTGCAAGTTCAGATCTCATTGGGAAATGATATATATCAAGATCTTGTGATCTGTGAAAACCAAATATTTCTCCCCAATGAGGTAATGTGACCACAATTTAATAGAGAAAATGACTGATACTAGTTATAGATCATGGGGGTCATAGTTACATTCATGTGACCATAACTTCCAAGACCCATAGAAGATCAATCCCCATTGCTGCATCAGCACACACCCCAAGCCGAGATAGGAAGACTCAAAAAACACCTCAAATATCACCCCTTCCTCTAGAAGCATGATCACTGGATCACTGAACGACATCTTCTTTAGATAGACAAACACTACCCCACACTACTCGCTCTACACAAGAGTTTGGCCTTTTCATATCAGAGCCGTCAATAGAGTTGATACATAGGAGAGATCTGGTATGAATCCCCAATAGTACCCTGCCAGACTGAGAAACCTATGAACCTCTATCACATTGCGTTGTGTTTCCAAAGAGAAAAATACCTGAAATAGTGATGGGTCCACTTCTACACCCTGCTGAGACACCACATTCCCAAAGAAGTGGACCTCTCGTGTCCAAAACATGCACTTGGACAACATTCCATAGAGATGTTGGTGAAAAGGGTCCTCTAGGATAGTCAATATATGCTTTGTATATTCCTCCTCTGAATCCAATTAGATCAATATGTAGTCAATTATTATGATGAAGAATTGGTCTAGGAACACATGAATGGTAGAGTTAATGAGCCCCAAGAACATGGCTGGTGCGTTTGTAACACCAAACGACATAATGAGGAACTCGAAGAGCCCATACCTACACCATAAAGAAGTCTTCGGGATGTCACCCTCCTTCACCCTCAACTGGTGATATCCAGACCACATATTCATTTTGGAAAGCTAACTCACTAACCTTAGCTGGTCGAAATGATCATCAATCCTTGAGAGTGGGTAACGATTCTTATCCATTACCTGATTCAATCTTCAGTATTATATGCAGAGCCTCATACCACCGTCTACATTCTTTTCAAACAAGACTAGAGCACCACATAGAGACAAACTATGTTGGATGAAACCCTTCATCACAGATCATCAATCTGAATCTACAACTCATACAACTCAGAAGGAACCATTCGATAAGGATCCATAAAGATTGGATGAGCACTGGGTTGTAATTCTATCCTGAACACAATGTCACATCGGGGGGGGGTATAGTCATAATAAACTCAGTGAAAACATCGATAAACTCTCTAACAACTCCCAGAATCTCCAACATTACAACATCCACAGATCCCACTGATATCTCAACTAACAAAGAAATAAGAGGCTCCACATGCCGACTACCCATCTAACAGCTCTGATCACCAACAAAATCTACATGATACCCTTTTACATCTGAAAAAAAATTTCTCAACAACTATTAAATAAAAAAAACCAAAAAAAACTACTCAATTATAAGGATCATATCATATGGCTGCATCTATAGAAAAAAGAGATCCCCACTGGACTGATGAGGCCCCAACATCAGTCTACATCCCCAAAAAACATCAATTAGGATGGTATGACATCTAACTAGTTTACTCAACACTAGGGTAATTAAGATTATCTATATGTATAGTTCTAAGTAATGGGATAGATTAGGTGAAACAAAGGACTATGAAGCTCCTGAATCAAACAATTAACAAGAAAGCGTACTAAACAAACTGATCATTCCTCGAATGATCTACAGCCATACTGAAACTTCTGCCTCTATGGTGTGCAACTTCCCTCATATAGATCCCTTTACCATAAGCTGTCAATATCCTCTATGACCATTCCCTGGTCAAGGTCCCTGAGGAGCACCCTAATGTTACCCTCCTCCTACATCTTCCACCCTCGGTTGAGTATGGGCTTTCTATCCCTACCGCTAGAAAGGCCTGGCTAGAAACTACTACTGAGGCGGGTGATGAACCTTCCCACCTCCACCATACTAATCTCGAGTAAAGTAATATCCTTGTATTTTCCCATATAATCCAAAAAAACACCTCAAAACCAGGACCGTGGTAAAAGGGAGAAAACAAGAGGGTCGAAATTGAAACATCTGGGGTCGGGTCCCCACCGACCGAAACCTGGAAGGCCCTAACACCAAAGACTTTCTACTGACACCCCTCACCTTTGAATAACTCCATTTAATTCCCTCTTGTTTTAGAACTCTTTGTAATTTCATCCATTCCAACACATTATCCTTCTTCTGAACCTCTAATAATGTCGGTAGGGTGAAGAGAGTAATTGCATACTAAAGGGAACGACAGTGTGCCTCCTCCAAAAGTATCGCATGAGACTCCTCATCCAAAAATAGATATGGATAAAAATGTTAGATATCCTTGAAATTAATCCCTAATTATTTCATAGACATGATCACATACTGGAGGGAGATCATCTCCTTCCTCTTTTCGACTTTCATCGTGGAGGAGAATAATTGCGCCGGGAAATCCTTCTCAATGTTAGCCCATGAAACATCAATCTTTTTACTATCCCCTAGGTAAAGAGTCCACCACAGACGCACTTCTCCCCTCATCTGGATCCCATCCAAAGGAACTCATTACTCTTTCATATCCCAGATCAAGCTAAAAGTGATCACCATCTCCTCAAGCCAACTCTATGTCTCCATGTCTGAGACACTACCCTCGTACTTTCCCAGGGTCTGCCCCAGAAGGCACGAAATGGCTTCTTCCACTGATCATCCTCCTCCATTGTATTGACCCTCCACTATTCAATGGGGTCAGCCTACTATCCCAACACTATTCATACCACAAATGAGTGACATCTAAGAGCCATAGCTGAAAGTTAAACAAGGAACTCCTAAGCCCAAGTAGTATAAAATTTATTTGCGATTCATTTTAACACTTTAATAATTTAATTTCCCAAATTCCCAATTCAAACAAAAACACAACTCATTATGATGCATTTAACTTTTTTAGGGCATCTACCCTATAATCAGAGAAGTCACACTTGGTTATTCGATAAGCTCGGAGTCCTTGCTTCAGATCATGGGGGTTCTAGAATCCCATGTCCTAGCTGGTCTTCCACAACTTATGTAATGTACCATGATCACCAATCATTGTTACCCTTCCAACCCATGAAATCCTCACTATGCCTCACTCCAAACTCCATCCTATCTCTCAACCCCCCCCCCCCCTCCTCTGATACCATTCAATCACGACCCCTCCCTCTAAAGATGCCCCTCCTTGGATGGCATTGAAAAGAGAGAATGAATGACCCCTAAGTCCCTCCTCTTGTTGGCCCTGGGGTGGCAACCCACACCAAGGGATTAGAAAACTAAAAAAATTATAGGCATTAACATTTTAATAGTATCCAAGATTGGGAGATAAGATGTATCAACCTCAAAAAACTCCAAGAAAGAAATATAAAAAGAAACCAAAATCCACCCCACATGCATGTTTAACATAAAACTGCTACAAATACAGTGAAAACTCAAATGTAAGTACCAAAAAAAACTAAGAAGTGACACAAGAGTCATCCCCAATGTTTGAATTAGTATGTTCCATCATAGTATACATTATATACCCAGAAACAGAAAAATAGTTTTATATACATAGGGCGAGCATACAAGTATACTCAGTAGGAAAAACCAAAGTCACTCGTGCATAAGTGGGAGAATCACACTAATGCCCCCGTTAGAAAACATCAAAACACTAAAGAACATATAAAGGCATACTATCTATCCCAACCTCACCAAGAAACACTCACCAAATAATGCTACTCATGTAATGTAAAGTTTTAAGAACATCGCTATTTGGGTACTCTGCACCTCTTCCCAATGGTTAAGTGCTCATCCCTAATGACGAACATCCCGATGCTACCATGATCTTCTTAAAACCCCACTACCACAACCCACCAGCACACACCTAGGACATAAATCACACACATCCCACTCACATACACCAGGGAAACAACCACCACACATCTTTCTCAAAACACCTAGGCCTCATCTCAAAGACACCTAAAAACCATCTCTCGACCTGCCCAAAGAGTATTAGGCTACCATATCTGGTAATAAACCTCAATCCATAATAGAATTCATGGATAACTCAAGAGGTAGTAAACCACAATCCATTATAGCATGTCTGAATATATTGAGTGGTCTAGAAGAGGGAGCAGAGAAGAGCCAATAACTAGTCATCCATCCTCCTACCGTGATGTTGGGAAAGACACCATCCTCCATTAAAATGGGGGTTTTGGAAAGAAGTTCTCAACATGGGTGGGGTGGTATAGAAATTACAAGGAACTACATGTATATATATAGGTACTAGACACTCATCCTTACCTTTGTGTTTTCGAAACAAACAACCAACCCACCCCAAAAAATCTCTTGCTTCCAACCCTACATGTGCACATCCCCACAAACGATGGTCACTTCCCTAATGATAAACAGAAACCACCTAAAATTTAATTACATTGATGATATTAATAATTTACCATTTATTCCATACCTACCTAGGAAACTAGGAAACAAAACACATTACATGTAACATCATAACCCACACACACCCCCACAAAGTCCCCAGAAACCACATGAAAAAGGCACATGCAAGGTAACAACATCCTTCTTCAAAATTATCCCTCCTAAACCACACTTGGAATCCCCACAACATGAAAAAAATCACATCCAACAAAACAACAAAAAACAATCTTGTAGTCTCACTGCACAATCCCCTCTCCTGAACACCCGTTCAACCGCTCCCATCATCATTCTCCAGAACAAACAAGAACCAACTATCTTGAAGTCCCACTGCACAAAAAACCACACCCAACAAACCCATAAACATGAAAATCATGACACAACCCAGTCTTGCATACCCAATTCACAATAACTTCCTAAATTTAGTCCCACTTCATCAAAAGTCCATCCATTCCATAATCAACCAATCTCCAAACCTGTTATTCTTTTACACTTCTTTTGTCACCCCCATAGAAACCCAATTTAACACAGCACACAGAAACATCTATCAAATTGTTTTTATTCCAATTTTTTCGACATAGGTTCATTAATTCTACATTTATAAATAGGGGTGACTACACAAGGGTTTCATCCTGGGGTATCAATTTTTTAACCAAGTGTATGTGATTAATTAGATAGATATTTACATCAATTATTCACTGGAAAAAAAATAATTATCAAGAATCACCCATGAACATGAAAAGTCCACCAACAACCATGAATTTCATAGGTGACATGACCATAACATATTATATCAAAAACAGAGATAACAAGTAAAACAAGCAATCAACATCAATCCACTCCCAACCCATGTATGTATTTCATAATTAGAATTTATCATTGTTAAAATTGTATTCGGAAGTATTTCACAAAGTAACATTAATACGCCCACCTCACTAGATGAAAAATTAAATTGAGACATAAGTTTTCTTACTTAGAAAAACAGGATACCAAAACTCTTCCTTGCGCTAAGACAGTGGGTGCGAGAGTAGTAGGAAAACACCAATGAAAACTGTATCGATGGCTACAACACAATATGTAAATCCACAAGAAAGGAAGGCTATAGGTGTACCAATAGGGAATGAAAACACACTAGAAAGGGAAGGTATTTCCATAGAAAATTTAGATCCTATATCAATAGAATGAGAAACAGTTTCAAAGGTCATTAATGTGGTATCATGGTCAAGATTACATTGTTTGACTTTTTGAAACTCCTTGAAGCATTCAGATATCAAATATATAACTAATATCCCTTGAAACACCTTTAAAAATGATCAAAAGAGGATTTAAACTATAATTACATAAAATCAAACATAAGATGTTTGAAATTGGAAGAACTGGGAAAAACTGGAAAATGAGTCACTGATGTGTGAGTCAGCGACAGCAAGCCACTAGCATCGAGCCACCGATAGCAAGTCGCTGACACTAATCCACTAATGCTGAGCAGTGACACCTAACTCACCGACAGTCTAACTCACCAATTCCCTAACTCAACAATGCCCTGAATCACTGAAATTGATGCCCTGAGTCACCGACAACGATGCCCTAAATCACTGACACTGACTCCATGAATCACCAACAATGATGCCCTAACCCACCAAAACTGATGCCCTGGGTCATCAACACTGATGACATGAGTAACCTACATTAACATCCTGAGTCACCGACACAGACACCTTGAGTCACCTACACCATAACCCTGGGTCACAGATGGTAAAATATAAAATTTTTGGGAAACTATTGAAATGATCCACCAATGCCTCCCAAGAAAAATCTAAACAATGGATTTTGATAATGTAATGGACCAAAGATGTCCAGGAACTGACATTCATTATCCACGTTCTCATGGATTGTATTTTTTTATATTCTCGGCCTCCTAGTGTAGGGATTCTTCCACCACCTCCTCCTCATCCTCCTCTTCTTGGAAAAATTATTGTCCATGGAATCCCCTACCTTGTGTTCTTTGAGATGTCCCCCCTTACTCCTTTTTAGATTTGTTGAGGTACAAATTTGATTTTAGGGCATCATCCAATACATTAGTAGTTCTTCTGCGGTTCACCTTCAATTGATGGTCTTAAAGAGACCCCATGAGTTCTTCTATAGAAATTTTCCCCAAGTCCTTTGTTTCTTTTAGAGTAATGTATATGTAACAAAACATTGTATTAAGGGATAATAAAATTTCCTCACACACTCGCATGTCAGAAATATTTTCTCCATTTATTTTCAATTGGTTCACCACATCCATTACATGGGTATGATACATGGAAATGGTTTTAGAAGTTTTCATAAATAGATATTCAAACTCACCTCATATAGATTAAAGACGAATCCACTTCACATTGTTGGTTCCTTGTAATGCATTGTAAAGAGTATCTCAGATCTCCTTTGATGATTTTGATGATGTGATAATTTAAAAATTCAATTCATCAGGGCCTCGATAGATGTAGGATTTTTTCCTTGTAGACCTGCTTTCGTTCCACCCAAAGAGTGGTCTTTTGAACATCTGGTAGAGAAGCCTCTAATGATTTGTATTCTGGCTCAGTATATCTGTACACCACAATGTCCACAACATATTTGTTGTTTAGAAGTGCTCACTTTTTGATGAACCAATTATCATAATTATTCTTCATCAGATTCAAGATCATATTATGTGAAAATTCATTCTCCATGGGGAAAAACTATTTTTTAATGGAAAACAAGATGCAAATATCTGGAAGGTAGGAGTATTTTTTTGTTTTGGGGTTGCAAACTACCATTTTATTGTATTATTAGTGTTGATGGCCATATTTATTAGTTTTTCAGACTGCTAAATATATATATATATATATATATATATATTTATTTCTAACAGAATTAAAGAGGGGTGTTGGATAAAATCATAAAAAATCATTATGTGATTGCCTTTTTTTGGAACAACCCAAGGGAGTGAAGGGACTTAAATAAAAGGAAGAGATGAGAAGTAGAAAATGTGGCATGGCGAAATAATGAAAAAAGGAAAAAAAAATTAATGTAATGTAAATGTGAGACACAAAAGGATAAGACAGTTTGATAAAGGTAATGTGGAATAAAAAATCCATCTCTTAACAATTTGAAATAGAAAAAAGGATGGATGGATCAAACTATTCATCGTCTTCTTCATTCTCCACTGCAACAAAAAAATTATGAGTACAATCCACAGATCTATGTCTATTCAGATCACCTTTATACCTTCCTCTCATACCACTGATGGAGGATCAATGGTTGTGGAAGAATATGTAGATCACTAGAGGTGATATTTATAAATTCACGAGAACAAAATAGCAGCAAGAACATGATTTTTTATTTCTTCTCTATTCTAATTGAAATAAAACACACAAGACATAAATATTAATACCAAAACAATTACACACCAAAACAAATGAAAAAAACAAGTATAAGTTAATAAATGAAAAGTAGAAAGATGAAATTGTGTTTCTTGATTTGAGAGGAACGAGGTGTGAGTTTCCAATTATTGTTCAGGGGGTGTTCCACTGGATGATTCCATCCAAAAACCCTGTTATCAATGACTACAATGAGAGATAATCCCTCTATGATATACCACTAGCAGTGTGTGGTTAAGAGAATAGGTGGAAGGTGGGAAGCATGCTAGTGGTGGTTATAGAGATGCTAGGGGTGGTCTGAATGTAAGAGGAAGGAGACTTGTAGAGGGAAATGTGGGTGTTGTAGGAGACAGGAAGGGCATGAAAGAAGTGGGGTGTGATCACATGGCAGAACAACATTTGGTTGGGTATGTTCAGACCAGTTTCCAATGGACTATGGGTACGATCAATTTAGGGTTTAGCTATGACAGGGAGCCCTTGGAGAATTCATAGTTAGCAGAACTTCCTGTAAAAAAATACTTCCAAAATCAATCATTTAACCCATTCTAAAACAATTTTATTTAACAATAATTATTTTGATGCTATATTTTACATTTAAAATAAAAAATAATTTAATTCCATTCTAATATTCGATGTTGCATTAACACCTTTTACTGAGATCTCATAATTTATTTGGTAGGGGTGGAATAAATTCCTAAAACTATATATATATATATATACTAGGTGATTGGGTGTAAAATTACATTAAACACACATACACCCCACACACAGGCCAGAAAGGCAGGCCATAGCTCCCAAGGGATATCGCACTCATCAACCCTTATTTATTCAGTACATGTCACAAAGGTCCAGTGGGCATGAAACCGATTACATTACCTAAAGGCCCAAAAAGAGGCCTGAAAACCCAGTGCAACATTCTGATTGCATCATCCTACATGCATCACCAAGCCCGCATCATGCCTGCATCACCACCTACCATCATCATGTGTAATGTATACATCACTTTATGCCTATGGAAATTAACACTTACCCAAATTTGATCCCATGTCTGATACAGGAATACGATGAGCCTTTTCCACTTATATAAGCCACCAACATCAAAATAAAGGAAAAATATGTGTAGGGTGATGCTCGACTCCCAATAGGGGTCCTCGACCAATCCCATAGCACACCACACAGTCAACCATACTTATGGTGTGTATAATTTCACTACTGATTTTCTAGACTTTACATCTAAATTATTCATATAAATGTTGTGATCTTCTCAATGGTTTTACCAGATCTTTCTCAATATGGTATATGATGCTCAGTATTTATTTCATTTATACATAAAAATTATTCGGAATCAATTATTGTCTATTATAAACGCTTGTCATATATATAGGGTTTTAACACCTCATTTATCCAATGTCCATTTGATATTAATTTTCAATAATATCATTGATGTTTAATATATCTCATTCATACATGAGATAAAACAAATAATTATTTCTTATATATTTTCTACCATCGGGGAGGAATATATTCTCTCTTATAAATCCTTTCATTAATATCCACTATGAAAAATGTAAATATACAAGAATATTTTAACTATTTATGAGATATGATTTATAATAAAGATGAGATTATAAAATATGATAAATAATAATTTTTTTATATTTTTTCAACAAGATAAAAAATTGATATATTGAAAATATTTTAGAACATAATTTTAAAAGACACTATTTTCATATCTGTAGGTTCCGGGCGCAGCAGAAGTGCATTGGTGGGTATTACCAACATTAATTTTAGCATTAAACAACGTTCAATCTGAGATCCATCATGATAATAAAATGCTGGATATTCGGAATAGAATGAAGAACAAAAATAAAGACCAGGTTCCTGAAACCATCGAGAGGATAATCATATGTTGGTTATAATAAATTTAATTAATTGTCAAGAATTACCTTGATGATATTTTTTCTTTACTGTTGTTTTCCGGTTACGTTTTGAT
Organism: Viscum album; assembly: GCA_963277665.1. Classification (NCBI taxonomy): domain Eukaryota; kingdom Viridiplantae; phylum Streptophyta; class Magnoliopsida; order Santalales; family Viscaceae; genus Viscum; species Viscum album. Next base: position 440,569,556 of record OY728137.1, on the reverse strand, counting down.
GTGATTCATCATTGAATCATAGAAGTCAAGTGTAGACATCCTCTAGCGGTGACCCACACATGCACCACATATCTCAGGACGTCGCTAAATGAATCTCTGAGTGCTAGCGTGGAGAAGCCTTGGCTTGCATTGTTTGCATTTGATCACCTTGATCTGATGGAGGAGGATCTCTCTTGGTCTAGAGAGAGTTGTTGGAGGAAGGATTTCTCGTGGCCTTGAGAGAATTTTCCAGAATTATTGTGCACAATGATTTATAGAAAAGTGAATGGGTTATGTGGATATTTATAATTGAGTTTGATTTTATAGAGTTATGACAATAAATAAATGTGTTATGTGTTTTATTTATTTCATTTACTCTTATTGAAAATCCCCCATGTCAAACCATTAATTCCTTAACATGCGCCCACACTAATTGTGATAAATATCATTTAATAAAACAATATTATTTCCGCAAAATCCTGGCTGGAAAAACTACATGGTGTGCAATCATTAATACATGTCGTGCACTTGTTTTTCATTTCCTTTCAAAACTGAAAACTAAATTGCATGTACATTCAATGTACATGGCGTTTATATCTTATTTTTTATTTTATTCATCCTCATGCATTAAAACGATTTATGATTCCTTGAATAATTATTAAACCACATACGAGAAAAATCTTTATTCTAATTGAGATACTTGGATACACTTAGTGTGTGACCCTATAGGCCTCTTTCTCATTGGCATTAGGTGGACCTGCCTAAAGTGCAAGATTACATTCTAGCAATGGGTCAAGGAACCCAAGAGAAAGAATTTGATGCCACATTAATGTGCCACCTCATATGAACTCTTACAGTGTAATTTAATCCCGTTTTCTTGATCTCTCTAATCAAGCAGGTTTTATGCTAGTGCAATAAACCCATGTGCTCGATTATTCTTTCTTTGACTTCCCAGAATTGAACTCAGCATACCTTACCATGTCCATGGATTTATTTAGGCTATATCAATTCCATAAAAGGGTCTATGATATCTACATCTCTTATGGAACATAATGGAAAAATCCTTTCTTCCATTATCTATTAATGTAGTATCCCTCGTGACACATCTGCAGATAGGAACATCCAATGAAACTATGAAATGTAGATTTCCTACTGGTGGGTATCGTTCTCATAATATCCTCCTGGATATTTCCAAGGGCGCACACCATGAGAAGGTCTCTCAAAGTTGTATGAGTCCTCAACCCAAATGGCCTTTATTATTTATGTCCCTCAAATAACTTCATCCGGAGCTAGAACATATATTCAAGAATAGTTTTATGGCACATCTGGGATCTCATCATAGCAGGGATCCACTATGAACCTTTAATGTAACACTTTTACTTAGGGTATTATCCCATGCATTGTAAAGTATAAGAATAATATAAATTGGATAAGGTATTTATTTATGAACAATGTACAATGTAGTTTGTTCTAGGACATCAACTCCAACAATATCATCCTTTAGGGATGCTCTATTTTATAAATATTCATAAAATTCATTATTATCTTTAAATATGTATCATCATCATACCACTACTGGTGGTTATGTTATTATAATTTTTTCAAAATAAATAACTAATAATGATCATTTTCAAAATATCATATTCACCCCATATAGTATTAAAAAAATTATGTATATTAGACTAGTCATGATAATGGGGAGGGCGACTAGGATGCATCGTTTTTCACACAAAAGGGAATACTCGTAAGAGTTGTCCCCAAGTGGTTGGAAAAAACTCCACTTCCCATCATTCATGATTGAGTTTTGATTTTATCATTAATGTGTTCATTTTTTGGTATGAAGGCGTTTCATTAAGGAATCCATTAATTTACGATTTTCTCCATTATTGACTTGTTTAAACTCTGATTTTTTTTTCTGGATTCAATTAGTAAGATTTTTTTTGTGATTCTTTAACTACTAAAAAATAAACAGACAATGAAAATAAATAAAAAAGGATTCATTCTAAAAATGAATTATCTTGAAATCTATCCATCAAATCACATGGTCGAATGAATATATCACGCAACCCCATGTTTTATGTGTGGTTTTCATCAATAACGATTCACATAAAAAAATTTAGAAATAAATTAAACATGATTGGAAATCATTAAAACATTAAATTGGTAGACTATGAAAACAACATTAGTCATGTATATTTGTTTACCAATTTTTTCCTCATAATGCTGAATTATACATGCTAATTATCTACCTAATTTTTCTTGTTTTAGTTTTTTAAAAAAATAGTGCAAAATTTTTATTGAATTAATTATAGAAAATTAATAATTATATTAAATGTACAGATAGCGGGTCCACTTTTACTCACATTCTAGGATCACTACTAGAATCTTGGCATTTAGCGACTGCAAAAAAGGACTGCTAAATTTCTTTCGAGACTGCCTTGAGACCACTTTTAGTGGTCATAGTTGGTTCGTAGGTAAAGAAGAAAACAACCGCCTACAGTGGACCATAAAATACCCCCATGAATACACCAATGTTTTGAGTGTTTTTTTCTGACACAAAGTGACAAAGGGGCATGACGGGGAGGGAGATCGAACCTTATTCGTCGACCACGGTAGATATGCAGCAGTTAGAGTGAAGGATGGGCGTGAAGTCAATGGGTTTATAGAATTCAGTGGAACATAAGGGGTTGTTGGGTTCAGTTATAATTGTTTTAAGGGTGATGAGAGGCAATTGGGGGTGGCGACGGGGCTGACTGAGGGTGGTAATGCAGTAACGAGTGAGACCGAGGAATATACAGGAAGTTGTAGCAGCGATTTAGGGAATACAATGTTGGGTCTGTGTGGAGGGGGGTCCCACCTATTTTATTTCATCACTAGAAACCACTATTGGTGGTCACTAATACTACCAATAGCAACCAACAATGGCAGTCTTCCATTCCCCTAGCCACAAAAACATATATGTATAGTTGTGGATAGTAATTTTACATGGATGTTTTTATGGGGACATTTAGTGTCTTCATTGAGTGTATGAAGATCTCATCATTTCTATCATGTTCCACCACAACCCGCTATCATCCCTCATCCTCATCATGATGGGTTCTATGTCGTAATGATTTGTAACTTCATATTTTTCAATCACCTACTCATTGTTGCGCTCATATAGAGATGGAGTATAGAGACACATACAATCTATTTTATAGTGGGGGAGATGACTATTACACTCTAGGATGTGTCGATCATGTTGGTACCCCCTAAAGAAGTTTCCACTCAGATGGGCTGAGTCGGTACATATTGGTTTGAGTTGGATCACAAATTAATGCGCATTTAGGTCCATGATAGTGGAAAGTTCATCGTTTGCATTTAATTACATATGTCATGGATAGACCAACACTTCACTCATCTAGTTTATGATGTCGATGATATCATCATGTTGTGATTTGCATATGCATACATTTTGAGGTTGATCAGTGGCATAATATTCATTGATCATTCAAATAAATTTATACATTTGATGTATTTTTCTTTATTGGAGGATTTGGAACATGGATGGTATAAGGACTCAACCTTAAAACATTACAAAATATTAAATTAAATGAATAATTTAAATTGGGTTTCTTTTCAGGTTTAGAGTTTTAGGACATAACTATTACATCTCAAAAGAATACAAAGTAGACAATTTTACTCAGTTTCCATTTTTTTATAAAAAAAACTCTTGAGAAAAAGTGCCATGTCTAGTTTCATGTTTTAGACAGAATAACTTTTCCATGATCTCGTCCTTTACCCTATTCTCTAGGTCTGGTGAAAAACATTTCAAAAACCTGAGAAGAGCCTAAAAATCTCAGTAAATGATACACAATGAAAGAAAACTATTAGTTTTTAAAAACAACAAGTAAACCATGAATACTTTATCATATTTAACAAATTTCATCTTTATTAAGTATTAAATACTCTTTACTGAATAAAAGATCATTGATTACCCATTTCTAACCAAAATATTACCATAAAAATAATATAAAGAACACATAACATATAAAGGTATCTTGAAACATAAACATAATTAAATGGAATAACCATACGGGCAACATCCACACATATCACTAAATGGAATAGTCTTTTGGATGACTTCCACACCCAATGCAATGAAGGTTATATCATAACCACTTCTCCCTGTTTATCATGACACCACCCATCATTTGTTTTATCACGTAACCACCCATCAAAGGTCCAAGTACCATAATAAAATCATAACCCATAAAATATTGAAAATATAAACATTTCACTAATAAAATTTTATATGAAATTACAAAAAATCATTTAATGATATTGAAATAACCAATCTATTTCTAAATCTATTTTAAATACCAAAACACCCAAAAAAGTAATAAGGGATTTATTTTTCTTTTAAAAAAACATGAATGCTTATAGAGGAAGCTAACTAATGATTATGACGGTAGAGAGGTAATTTTTCCTAAAAATGTTAAAAGCATTCTTTTTTCATTTAGAAAAATTCTTCATAGAAAAGAGATTCACTTTGAATGAAATGAAAATTCAAAGGGTTTTATTATACGCCGTATAAAAAAAGAAAGTATGCATTATCAAAACATACCTCAATGAAAGGAGATGGAGATGAAGTCCCTTACAAAGAACATTTTTTAAATAAAATAGATATATTATGTGTATTAAATATAATCACACTTAACGAAAGTATAAATACATAAAAATTCATTTCTCACGTAATCAAAGAATGACATAAACAAGAAAGAGAAGATCAACCCAAAGAACAGAAAATGAGTTAAGAAGTTCCCTTACCTCGTGTCTGATATAATCCGTCCGTTCTTTAATTTCATGAATAATAAAATAAAGTTAATTTATACATTCCTAAAAATCTTTTTCATGTTTATTTTTCATTTTATATCACTTATTACCATGTTATAAATATTCTGTAATCATATAAGTTAATAACAGTCATTTTGTCGATATTTGGTACTTGAGTAAAAAATGGACTTCTTATAGTTACAAGTTGTTCATTTGTTCAAAAGATCATTATATACATAATTTTATTAATTATTTAGATATTATATATATCATATATATACATTATATACATGTATTTATTATATTACATGAAATTTGTAGGTAATAAATTTAATACACCATTCATGGAGAGGGTAAGTCGTATGTACGCATGAACGCTACTTTCATTTATATTCCATATTTTAATTGAATTAAAAAATAATGATACATAAATATATTATAATTCCAGTATATTATCATATATAATATCATAAGATCCATCATTTATACAAACCACGTATGGTATGAATGAGTCATATAACTTTTAGGGGGTGGTAGTCAACACTTCCTCAAATGAAATTATTGCATTTACCCATAATGGAAACCATAAAGTTATGATATAAATAGAAAATAATCACGCATAAAGAAAACATAAAAATAATATATATCATATATAAATACTTTTTCATCTTAATGGACACCATGAGAGTCAGTACGAGATAATTGAACAATCATTGTTTCATGAGGCGTTAGTTTGCCATCCACAGACACAATTTGTTCTTTACAATTAGATGGTGGTGAGTGTAAGTGTAGTCAGAATAATTCTCATAAAAACATACTAGTATATTGAGTATACTGGTTTTGTTATAAAATAAAGGAATAAAAAGTATTTAGGGGGTTGGATAAGTAAAATAAAACAAAAGAACTTAAGAGAAGACATTATCTTTAAATTGGGTAACTCACTTTTGTTTGAACCAAAAGATTAACTTCGTGTAATTTTTGTCTAAGATAAGGATTCTAGAAATTAATATATGGATATTTAGAGATTATTTGAGTATATTTTGGACAAGAAAAAGGGCTTGAGAAGTGTGACAAATGGTTTATAAGTGAGAGATTTTAATAAGGGAGAGGAGGGGCTCATTTGAATTATTTAAAATATTATTTTTTTATATAATTATTTTCTATTTCTAAAGGTCCATAAATATTTAAATTTAAAGATAAGGTGTCCCATGTTTGAAATAAAATCATCCAATAATTATTTGACTTGTTTTGGAAATTGTTTAAATTTTTACTTTCTTACTTTTTTAAATCATCCATTAATGACGTAAACACTGTATCATCATTGTGTCATAAATAATTTAATTTATTTGATGTCTAAATGTTATAAGAAATATAACATGATTTAGGAAATATTTGTAACATTATAATTAATATTTATTGTCAAATATATAAATTATATAACCCCAAATTAATTAATTTTAGTAAAACACTGTATGTTTATGACTTTTTTATTTTTACTTTTAAAAAAAGTTATTAATGTCATTATCTTACCCAAGTGGCTCCATGAGGTCCCAAAATTGACCCATGGATTTTATTGGTCGTCCATGACTTATAAAATAATTTTAGGACAAGTGTTAAGGTAATTTTATATTATTATAACATTATTTATACATTAAATTATATTAATTTCCTTTAATCACTGTTAATAAAAGTCAAAATTTACTATTCATGAAAAAACTGTTTTCAACCCATTAAACCAAATTTTACTTACTAATGACAACCATGTATTTCAAATTTTTGAAATTCAATTCACATAAGCGGTAAAATTTCATTTAAATGAAAATTTTGGTTTTTAACTACTAAGTAGTATATTTCACTATTCATCAAAAATTGAAAGCTTTCAGAAAAATTTCAAAAATTCACCTTAAGCTAAATTTTATATTCCGAGTTCAAAAATGATGTTTATTTTAGAAAATTCAAAACATAAAAGTTTCATTAATTAATTTTATAATTATTTCCCACCGTCAAAATAAAAAACGTGTTTTTAAGAAATAATAACTATCAAAAGATTGATACTTGTATACGTCCAATTTTAAATAGAAAATACATCCAATGAAAAAAATTGTATTAAATGGTAAAAATATAATCGATTTACACATTAAAACAAATTTAAAGGATAATGTATCAATGCAGATAAATTAGATTATAAGGTAGTTTTGAATTAAAATAAAAAATTTTTTACACTTCATTAAAAAATGAAGATTATCAGAAAAATACCAAAAATTTACCCAAAGTAAAATTTGATCTTTATATTCTAAAGAAAAATTTATTTTGTCAAATATAACATATAAAAGTGAAAAAAAATAGATTTAAGTGGGGTTCGCCATCAAAAGGTGGTCAATCGACCTTTTAAAGATTGTTAGAGTATTTATGCTTATAATTATATTCAATCACATTTTTAGGCATCTAACTTTTATTGGATAAAGGTAAGAACATTTAAAATATAGATATAATCATATTTAAGTTAGTTCTGTTCATTGACACCAATACAACGACTAGACGTTAACTACCATTTAAATTAATAATATTATTATATTATTTTCGGTATAACTCAACGTTGTGTGCAACGTAAGATTTCAAAGAAACCTGTTGTTGCATGTTGTGTACACTATCAAAAATAGAATCCAAATTAAGGTAAAATTAATATTTAATTCACAAATATTAATAAATATAAAAACACGTGTTATTCTTTATTTACTTGGGAAGTTACAGATGGCGGTATAGCGGGGGGTCTACATGTATCTCATATACTTACGAGGGGCTATACAACACATGTTACATCGATAAGATATAGATCACATGATTTTTTATTCTTATACAGGTGTAGATATGGGAGTGTAGGTTTTGGGAACAGCGGAAGCACATTGGTGGGAGTGCCCAACTTTGATTTTAGCGTTAAACAACATTCAAACCGAGATCTGTCATGATATAAAATGTAGGCTGATCGGAATAGAATGAAGAATGAAAAATAGAAGAGGGAGTCCTAGAACCAGAGATATAAGATCATCATATGTTGGTTATAATTAATTAAATTAATTCAGAATAATTATCTTGGTGGAATTCTTACTTCGTTGATGTCTCCGGTCACAATCTGATGTGATCAGCCATTCTGTTTTTTAATCCATGTGTTGGATTCCTCTAGCGGTGATACTCACGTGATACACGTATATCTGGGAGCTCCAGGTGATCGAACGGATGTAACTTCACTTGCGATGTCTACCGAAGGGATCTCCGGGTGCTAGAACGGATGTACCCTCGCTTGCGATGTCCGCCTTCGATGGCCTTGATCTGATGGAAGAGGATCTCTCTCGGTCTTGAGAGAATTCTTGGAGGAAGTAGTTCTTTCGGCATTGAAATAATTTTCTAGAATTGTTGTGCACAACAATTGGGGAAAAGTTTTGGGGTTGTGAAGATATTTATAATCGTGTTTTAGGTTATAGAGTTATGACAATAAATAAACGCATTACGTGTTTTATTTATTTCGTTAACTCTTATTGAAATCCCTCTGTCGAATAATTAATTTCTTGACATGCGACCACACTGATTATAATAAATATCATTTAATAAAACAATATTCCATCCCATAAATCCCGACTGGAAAAACTACACGGCGTGCACTCGTTTTCCATAAAACTACATGGCGTGTATATTTAATATACATGGTGTGTACTTTTATTTTCCATTTTTCTTTATTTCCTCCACCATATTTATTAGTCCTTGAGTTATGGCTATTCATTTGTTAAATAAGTGTTACTACATTACTCACAAATAAATATATATTATTTATCCCACAATATATTCTCTCGGATAACTAGTGTCGAAATAAATAAAATCAGGAATTATTAAATAATTATTAAACAACATTATAGAATAATATTTATTTAACTTGTTAAATTAATATTTGAATGAGATACCGAGACACACTTAGTGTTTGATGCTCTAGGCCCCTTTCACAGGGGAATTAGGCGGAGCCTCCCTAAAGTCCTAGTTTAGCATCTAGCAACCCGCTAAGGCACCCATAGAGAAAGAATTTAACGCCGCAATGATGTGTCATCTCCTAAAAATGTTTACCATTTAATATAATCCCTTTGTCATGATATCCTGAATCAAGCGGGTTTCATGCTAGTGTCATCAACCCATGTGCTCGATTATTCTTTCATTGGCTTCCCATAATTGAACTCCCCCATACCTTACCATGGCCATGTATTTATTTAGGCTCTATCAATTCCATCAAAGGGCCTGAGATATCTACTTCTGTTATGGAACAAAAGGGACAAATCCTTTCTCGCATTATCTATTAATTACATATTACTCGTGACGCACCCAACGTATCCTACCTCACTGCGAACAGTTTGTCATCACAGTTTTCGTCAATACATCTAAGCGTGCACGATGTAATATCCACTAAGAATAATTTTAATGTTTAAGGACCAATACACACATCCACATATAGTAACATCCAATGACACTATGAAATTTGGATTTCTTAATGGTGGGTCTTGTTCTCATAATATCCTCCTGGATATTACCAAGGGAACACACCATGACAAGGCACCTCAATGTTTTTTGAGTCCTCACCCCTAATGGCATATATTATTTGTGTCCCTCAAATAACATCATCCGTCCGTAAAACATAAATTCAAGAACAGTGTTATGGTACATCTGGGTTCTCATCATAGAAGGGATCCACTATGACCCTTTAATGAAACAGTTGACCTTAACACATTATCACATGAATTGTCACGTAGAAGAACAATCAAGATGTGATAAGGTATTTATTAATGAATAAAGTATAGAGTAGTTGGTTCTAGGCCACAAACTCCAAAAGATACCCACTTGAACTAGAGCCAACTACTAACAACCTTTATCACGCTAGATGTCACATGATATTCATGATTTTGCTGAGATAGGGCTTTAGTCATGGGGTCCATCACATTTTCTTCTATGGAAACCCCGCTCCCTGCAACTTCACCCCTCTAATTGAAATCCCTCAAGAGGTGATACTTCCGGAGTATGTGATTTTTCTGTTGATGTGACCTTGGTTCTTTTGAAAGATCCACTACTGTAGTATTATCACAATACAATGTAATAGAGTATTTACTACTAGTCACCACATCAAGCTCCTGAATAATGTTTCGAATCTAGATGGCTTCCGTGGTTTCATCAGATGTCGCTTTATATTCTGACTCTACTTTATAATCGTCGACAACTGGCTGCTTTGAACTCTTCCAGCTCATAGTTCCTCCATTGAGACAGAAAACATATCCATATTGCGACTTCAGATCATTCAGATCTGTCTGAAAACCATCTTCAATATACCCTCTGATTACAAGCTTCACATCTCCTTCATACACCACGAACATATCCTTAGTTCTTATCAGATACTTATGGATAGTCTTAACAACAGTCCAACGCTATTCTCCTGGATCTGCTTAATATCTACCTACCATGCTTAGTGCATAGGAAACATCAAGACTGGTACATAACATGACATACTTGATGGATCCTATAGACGAAGCGTATGGGATCTTATTCATTCTACCTTTCTCATGTTGGGTCAATGGACACATTTTCATAGAAAGATACAGTCCATGTGACACAGGAACTAATCCCATCTTGGATTGATCCATACTAAATCTCTTTATTATATGGTCAATGTATCTACCCTGACTTATTCCAAGCGGCCTTTTGGATCTATCACAAATTATCTTGATCCCTAGAATGTATGCTGCTTCACCCAAGTCCTTCATGGAGAAACACTTGTTCAACCAGTCCTTATCTGACTGTAAGACTTGTACATCGTTTCCAATAAGCCATATGTCATCAACATATACTACTAGGATAATGATGGCATTCCCATTAACTCTCTTATAAACACATGGATCCCATTCATTCTTAATGAACCCAAATTCCTTTATGGTTTCATCAAATCGAATGTTCCTTGACCTGGATGCTTTATTTAGTCTATAAATGGAATTCTCCAACTTGAAAACCTGTGTGGCTTCACCAGGTGTCAAAAACCATTATGGTTGTGTCATATAGACATCTTCATGAATATTCCCATTAAGGAATGTTGTTTTGACATCCATTTGTCAAATATCGTAGTCATGGAAAGATGATATGGCATGTATGATTCTTATGGATTTAAACATGACAACTGGAGAAAAGGTTTAATCATAGTCAATTCCTTGACATTATCTGGATCCTTTATCCACTATCCTAGCTTTATAGGTGATAACGTGACCTTCCATGTCCATTTTTCTCTTTAATACCCATTTACATCCAATAGGTTTTACAAAAACTAGTTCATCGACCAGAACCTAGGCATGGTTCTTATACATGGAATCCATCTTAGAATTCATAGCTTCTAGCCATATTCCATCTTCTGAGATTTTTTCTTCTTCCTTGTAGGAGATAGGTTCATCATTGTCCAACAATAATGATTTACCATCCTCAGTGACTAGGAATCCAAATCTCTCTGGTTCCCTAACATATCATGAGCTCCTACGAAGAACATGTGTTTCTGGATCCTCTCCCACATGGACCTGTAGAACTTGTTCCTATACCAACCTCTATGTATCATGAGAATCAAATTCGTCAAAGTCAATATTTCTCCCACTATCCTTTTGGAGGATGTGCTCCCTCTTGAAAAAGATAGCTTTTCTGGCAACAGTCACATTCTTGTCTGAAGGTTATATAGGTAATATCCTTTTGTTTCCTTATGATATCCTATAAAGATAAACTTTATTCCCCGAGGGTGCTATTTTGTTTCCTAATAAGGCCTTAACAGATGCTTCACATCCCCATACACATGTGTTAGATAAAATGGGTTTCTTTCCATTCCATAACTCGGATGGAATTTCATTTGCATCCTTAGTTAGTACTCGGTTTAATGTGTATGCCGCAGTTTGTAATGTATATCCCCAAAAGGATAATGGAAGATCTGCATGACTCATCATCGACCTCACCATGTTCAACAAGGTGCGGTTCCTCCTTTCACTAACACTATTCCACTATGGTTTATAAGGAGGAGTGAGCTGAGATAGAATCCCAGACACCCGTAGAAGATCAATGAACTCTTGGTTCTAATATTCTCCACCTCGATCTAATCGTAGTTTCATTATCTTCTTACAAAGATGATTCTCCACTTCATTCTTGAATTCCTTAAATTTCTCTAAGGACTCTGAATTATACCTCATTATGTAGACATATCCATATCTACTTAAATCATTAGTAAAAGTAATGAAGTAATAATATCCATATCTAGCTTCTACTAGAAATGGTACACATACATCTGTGTGCACCAATCCAAGAAGCTATGTGGCCCTTTCACGTTGTCCACCAAAAGGCGTCTTGGTCATTTTACCTTGTAAAAAAGCATGACATCTATCAAGGGGTTTTGTCTCAGTAGAGTCTAAATTTCCATCTTGGAAGAGCTTTGTCAAGCACTTATCATTTACATGGCCGAGAGAGTGATGCCACAACTAGCTGATGTATGATTCATGTGAGTTTGATTCGTTATCGATTTATAACACTAGGTTTTCAGAATTTAATACATAAAAATCATTATTTAAATGTGTCATACTATAACATTTGTTGTTCTTATAAAAGAGACAAACCTTATCTCCAAACATGAAAGTAAATCCATCTATATCAAAACTAGATACAAAAATTATGTTCTTAGTGACACTAGGCACATAATAATAGTTATGCAAAACCAAAATCATCCCAGTCCGCAATGAGAGGTGGTAATCTCCAATATCCAATGTAGCCAGCTTAGCGCCCTTGGCTGCTCAAAGATCCACCTCTCCTCTAGAAATCATTCTAAATCTACTTGGTTCCTACATTTGAATACAGATATGAGCCCCACAAGCTGTATTTAATACCCAATGTGTAGAAATTGAAAGATTACCCTCGATAACGAACACATCTTTAGTGTCCCCACACTTCGTGGTGCATTTCCTCTTCCAGTGGCCTTGCTTTCCACATGAAAAACGTACTGCCTCCCATTACTTGCCTTGCCTATGGATCTTCCCCTTCATGGAAAGATGGAGCTCGGGGGATTCAGACCATATATAAGTCTTTGGCCCCTTTTCCTTGTCCACCCTTTTTTGATTCACCATAAGTACTGTTGGTTTGTCATGCCCCATGTCCTTATCTACCTCGCGCATTACAGCCAGAAGTTTCAATAGACTCTCCTCATTATTGATTATGTTGTAGTTGACAATAAAGATTGAGAAGGCCTTGGGCAGTGATGATATGATGAGATCTATACGCAACTCATTCAGGATGTTAATCCCTAATATGTCCAAGCATTCAATGTAGCCAATGATCTTGAATACATGAGGCCCAGCAGGCGCAGACTCAACAATCTTAGTTGTAAACAAAGCGTTGGAGATCTCATATCATTCCTATCTCACCTTCTCTTGGTAGATATCCTTAAGGTGAGACATCATGCTATATGTATCCATGTTTTCATGTTGCATCAAGATCTCATTAGAAATGGATGATAGCATGAAACACTGGACATCTGTGGCATCATCCATTTATTTCATGTAGAGAGATAGTTCGTCATCACTGGACTCCTTTCCAGGTGCAACTGGAATAGGCTCTTCCAGCACATACAATTTCTTTTCGTGGTGAAGGATGATGCGTAAACGCCTCTGCCCCTCTTGGAAATTAGTGACGATGAGAAGGTTTTCCATATTGAGTATGGTTCACATTGATATGTTTGAAGTCAATTGTCATGCCATTTCTACAAATTAAGATGAGAAAATGTTTAGTACTTTATTGAAAATGAGACAAATAAATAAATTAACACATATTAGTATCCCACTATTTTATTGAAATCCAATAGCCCTCATAATTGACTTCATAATATTCTGTTGCCTGAATATTCTAGTGGCAAGGATGCATATTGTCTTTCGTATTACCCTAACTAGGGTTGGTCAATGAACATGATGGGTTTTAGGTAGGAATTCCAAATGCCAACTGCATTAACTCGCAACTCCTTGATCCCCTGAGTGTACTCCCCAATCCTGAAATCCTTTTATTTTGGATTTCCTCATCCTTTGCCTCTTGTTCACACCAAGTCCTGCTACGGAAGTCAACCCTTTATGCGAACCAAGTCAAGTCATCCAAAAGCCTTAAATTAGAATTCCACTATAATTGAAATCACTCAAACTAGGGTTGGTCAAGCACTTTGAACTATGGTTCGATTCTAACCAAGAATAATTAAGGCTATACAAAATTAATATTTCATTGAGGTATTTTATCCTTATACGTAAATTCTGAAATTATTACCTTTTATTACATGCTTTTTTATATTAAATTGGATATACTTAAGTGATTAACCATGTCTAAGATAATATTTATGTATGAGCTGGTTTTATTTTAGTTCCATCTTGCATTCTCGTTTAATTAATTAATTCTGTGATCGTGACAACACACACACAATAAATAATCCATGCAACTGACAGAAATAAAATAAATGGTATGATCAGGAGCTTTTTCTATTGGTTAGTTTATCTAGCGATTGATGAACTAAACAATGACCTAGGGGAGAAACACATTGATCCTTTGGGGTTTGTGATTACAGCTTTCCACCTATCCACCTTTGTATCTCCTTGGATTGGTTTCACCTTGGCTCCTGACTTGAGCCACCTCCATATCTTGGGAGCTCCATTCATTTCATATGCATTTATCTCACATGCAGGTGAGGAGTAAAATGGTGTTTTTACATAAAATAATCATTTGGCACGTAGGCCCTACATATTAATGAGTAGAAGGCTCACATGCCAACAAATTTAATTTAAATAAATTAAAGAAACCATTCACATACAATGGTCTTGGTCAAGCTCATAATCATCCATTAATGAAACTATATTTATGCATAAATAAAACTAGCATTCAATTCATTAATCGTTATTTTTTATGATAAATCATGATCGAATCAATTAACCAACTTTAATTAATCGATCATTTTATCTTAAACCCTTTTGTAAATTTCCTTGATATTCTCATCCATCATAATTTTAAACAAATGAATTCATTTAAAATTATCTTAGTCTGTAACATGTACCTTGGAGGCAACCTGATGAATTCCTATTCATTACACAGATGTTAAATTAAACACATATATATAAAACACCTATCACATGTTGCACCTCAGCTTTACGCATGCACCATGATACATGTCTCAAGGATTTGTATAATATAAAAATAAATTTAATAAATCTGCGTAATTTGGTTGAGTACACGGTTTGTAGTTCCGACTACACGACGTGAAATTTTCTTTACCATCCATCCGAAGCACACGCCCAGGGATATGGGGTGTTAATATACATTGGAAATTTTTGGAGTACACGGCGTGTTCACTGGGACACACGCCCTGTAGTTTCCACATTACACGGTTTCCAGCTGGGCAAGACGTGTTTGGGGTACACTGTCCAACCCTTACCCGAAGGGACTACACACTGTGTTCTATTGGACCACATGGCGTGTAATCTAGAAACTGTGTGCCACCTATTCCAGGTCAACACACGATGCCATAAATGACTTAGATATGATCAATACACGACCTGATTTTGCATACATGTCTGATGCATGAACCTAGACTACACGGTGTGTACTTCTGAATACATGACGTGTATTCTTATGTTGTATGGTCAGGAGAATTTGGATACTCCAGATGAGATCATCTATATTATTTTAATAAAAAATTAAAAGAAGAGGTCATTTTTGCATGGTGAACGAGAAACGATAGAGGAGAAACAGATCTCAAGATTCAGATTTAATGAACGATTAACTTAAATTGAAAATACTAAATTTTTAAATGCATTAATCACCAACACAAAACTAAATAATTATAATCAACAATATGACCACTCTGATACCACTTGTTGGTTCTGTCCATAGAGGAAGCGCGTTGGTGGGAGTTTCCAACATTTATTTTAGCATTAAACAATGTTTGAACTGAGATCCTTCAAGATATAAAACACCAAATCATCAGAATAAAATGAAGAATGAAAAAAATAGGGAGTTCCAGAACCATAGAGAATGGATAATCATATGTTGGTTATAATTAATTTAATTAATTCTCAAGAATTACCTTGTTAGAATTATTACTTCGTTGATATCTCCGGTCAGGATCTGATGTGATCAGTCATTGCATCGTAAAATCCATGTGTAGGATTCCTCTAGCGGTTATCCACACGTGCTCTACGTATATCTTGATGTCTCCGAAGGGATCTACGGGTGCTAGAATGGAAGAACCTTCGATTTTGATGTCCACCTTCAATCTCTTTGATTCGATAGAGGATGATCTCTCTCGATCTTGAGAGCATTCATGGTGGAAGTAGATTTTTCGTCCATGAAAGAATTCTCCGGAATTGTTGTGCACAACGATTGGGGAAAAGTGCTGGGGTTGTGAGGATATTTATAATCGAGTTTGAGGTTATAGAGTTATACCAATGAATAAACACGTGACAAGTTTTATTTATTTTATTAACTCTTATTGAAAACCCCCATGTCAAATTATTAATTCCTTAACATGCGCCCACACTGATTATAATAAATATCATTTAATAAAACAATATTACATCCTCAAAATACCGAATAGAAAAACTACACGGCATGTAATCATTAATACATGGCATGTACTCTTTTTCCATAAATCTAAACAGAGAGTATATTTAATATACACAGTGTGTACTTTTATTTTATATTTTCCTTTATTTCTTGAACGACATTTCTTAGTCATTGAGTTATGGCTATTCATTTGTTAAATAAATGTAACTACATTACTCGCTAATAAATATATACTATTTCTCCAAAAATATATTCCCTTGAATAACTTGTGTTGAAATAAATACAATCAGAAATTCATAAATAATAATGAAACCACAGTCGGGAATAATATTTATTTAAATTTATTAATTAATATTAAAATGAGATACACGGACACACTTAGTGTGTAGCCCTTAGGCCCCTTTCTCAGTGGCATTAGGCATAGCCTGCCTAAAGTTCAAGGTTAGTGTCTAGCGACAATACAAGGCACCCATATAGAAAACGTTAACGCCGCAATGACGTGTCACATCCAATGAACATTTACAAATATAATATATTACCTTTGTCACAATATCTCAAATCAAGCATGTTGTATGAGAGTTCCATCAGCACATGTGCTCGATTATTCATTCTTTGAAATTCCAGAATTGAACTCGCCCATACCATAACATGGCCATGGATTTATTTAGGCTATATCAATTCCATCAAAGGGAATGAAATATCTACTTCTGTTATGGAACAAAAGAGACAAATCCTTTCTCGTATTATCTATTAATGCAGTATTACTCGTGACGCACCCAACATATCCTACCTCACTGCGAACAGTGTGTTGTCACAGTTTTCATCAATATATCTAAGTGCGCGAGTTGTAACACCCATTAATAATAATCTTAACATTTAAGGACCAATACACACGTCCATAGATAGGTACATGCAATGACACTATGAAATGTGGATTTCCTACTGGCGGGTCTCGTTCTCATAATATCCTCCTGTATATTACCAAGGGCACACACCATGAGAAGGTGCCTCAAAGTTTTATGAGTCCTCACCCCTAATGGCATGTATTATTTGTGTCCCTCAAATAACATCATACGTCCATAGAAAATATATTCAATAGCAGTGTTATGCCACTTTCGGGTTCTCATCATAGCTGGGATCCGCTATGACCCTTTAATGCAACAGTTGTCCTTAGGACATTATCACATGAATTGTCACGCATAAGAGCAATCAAGATGTGATAAAGTATTTATTAATGAATAAAGTATAATGTAGTTGATTCTAGGCCACCAACTCCAATAGGGTGCACATCTATCGCTTAGCTCCACCTGAATTGGAGCTATTGTATGCTCTTATTATAACCGAGTCTCCACGTGGACGATGGTATGTTATTCCTTCCTTATAATGTCAAAATCAAATGAATAACTTTATCTTACAAAATATAACTACAACAATGTTATCTATGGGTGGAGTCAGATATATCAACATTCAGATACAACCAAACACGATGTCCATTCTTACAGACTTATGATGGATAGTCTTCGACCAAACGATGTCAGTGGTTATTAATTATATAGTTAAATCATAGTTCTGTATTGTACTTGTCTTCATGGGTCACTTGGACTTGGGCCTACGAGGTACATAATGGGTCTCCTTCTACCTTGATATAAATAGGTCATTTATTTCATAATAAAAAGTGGATTCAACCGAAACATTAAAAAAATTACATTTGTAAAAATAATAATTACTATTTGTTATTAATATTAATACTAATTATTATTATTATCCATATTGTGTATAATAAATAATTATCTTAAATTTATTATTAAATGTCTATAATATTATTATTTTTAATTTGATAAATAATTTTAATTTTTAAGAATTAATTTAAGATAATTATTTATTATAAATAATATGGATTATAATACTAAGTATTGAGATAATAAATAATCACCTTAAATTAATTTTTAAATATTACGAATAATATTATTTTAAATTTTATAAATTTTATTCATATTAATATTAAATAATATCTTATTAATTATATAAGCAATTAATTGATAATACAACATAATATATTAAGAATAATATAATTACTAATTAGTAAAAAAATTCTAAATACATATTATTTTATTTACATTATTATACAATAAAGATTTCCTTTAATTCTGTTAATTATATCAATACCATATTAGTATATTATTAATTAATAATAAATGATACAATTGATAATTAATAATTAATTTACGTATTAAAAACTACTAATAATTAAATAAAAAAACAATGATTTATATTTGAAATCTTAAAAAATAATATAATAATTAACTAGTAAATATTTTTCTAAATAAAAAATATTTTATTTACAGTATTATACAATAAATATGAGCTTTAATGCTATAAATTATATTAATAAAATAATAATATATTAATAATTAATAACAAAAAAATATAAATATATTACTAATAATTATATCCCCGTAAACTCCGCCCACTTCCTTCACTCACACAAGCCTCGTGGTTAGCTTCTCCCCAATGCACACCCCGTGTATGTTTCATTCTTTACAAAGATTAAATAATCTCAAAATTTGACATCGTATCAGCCAGCGTTTTACACCAGTCAATCCCACATTCAATACCTCATATTTTTATAATTTAAAAAAAATCCACACCTCCTATAAATTTCATCCACATCTAGAAAAATTAGCCCATGGGGATTTTTTATTTTTTATTTAGTTAAATGGGTGTATATCAAATTTATTTAGGGAAATGAGGTTCATGAGCTCCAATTGGATTGGCGCTTTGTGATTTTCTTCCAAAACACCACTTGAAGTGGTGTTTTGGGCATGCCCTATCCAAACCCCCTCCCAAATTTACAATTTTATATATATTTATATATTAAAAAATAATATTATATATAATATAATATATTTCTATTTATATTTATAATTAAAATATTTATAATTAAATTTATAAATATATTTTGATTTTATTATATGTTTAAAAATATTTTCAACTTATTTATAAATAAATATAAATTTATAACTATGTAAATATTTATTTATAAATATACATTTATAATTATATAATTAAAAAATATTTTTAATTTATATAAAAATACAATTTAATGAATATATAATTATATATTAATAATTATATTATTATAAATATTTATTTTTAGAAATATATTTATAATTATATGACTATAAGTATATTTATAATTATATAATTATAAATATTTTCATTATTTATATATATATTTTTAAAAATAAATATATTTATAATAATAATCATAAATAAATATTATTATATGAATATATTTTAAATTTATTTGTAAATAAATATTTACAACTATAATACATTTATTATAAACATACATTAATAAATGTATACTTATTAAATATATTGTACTTATATATATATATTTAATAAATGTATATTTCTAATAATTGTATTACATTTATAAATATATTAATAAATGTATTATAATAAATTTAATAAATATAAATTTATTATAAATATAAATTTATTAAATAAATTTATTATAATATATTTATTAAATACACTTATTAAATACATTCATTTAATAAATGTATTATACTTATAAATATATTTAATAAATTTATATTAATAAATGTATATTAATAAATGTATATTAATAAATGTGTTATATATATTTATAAATATATTTAATAAATGAATATTAATAAATGAATATAATACATTTATTAGTATACATTTATTAAATAAATTTATAAATATAATAAATTGATAAAATGCAGTTATTAAATAAATATTTGTTATAAAAATAAATTTATTGAATGCAATTATTATAATACATTTAATACATTTATAATATTTAATACATTTATTATATTTATTAAATATATAATACATTTATTATATTTATTAAATACACTTATTAAATACACTTAATAAATACACCTATTAAATAGATTTTTTTTAATACATTTATTATAATACATTTTATAAATATATAATTCATTAATTAAATACATTTATTATAATACATTTAATAAATGTATAATATATAATACATTTATTTAATATATAATAAATTTATTAAATATATGTATTAAATACATTTATTAATATACATTTATTAAATATATTTATAAATATAATACATTTATTAAATAAATGTGTTTAATAACTGTATTTTATAAATGTATTATAATAAATGTATTTAATAATTTTATATTTATAATAATTTTATATTTATAAAATGTTTTATAATACGTTTATTATTAAATTTATAAATCTAATACAATTATTATAAATATAAAATTATTAAATATATTTATAAATACAAAACATTTTATAAATATACATTTATTAATGTATCTTCATAATAAAAGTATTATAGTTATAAATATTTATTTACAAATAATTTTAAAATATATTCATATAAATATATTTATTTATAATTTTAATTATAAATATATTTATTTATATAAATATATATATAAATAATGAATATATTTATAATTATATAATTATAAAAATAGTTATAGTCAGATAATTATGAATATATTTTTATAAATAAATATTTATAATTATATAATTATTAAAATATATATTTATATTTTTTTTAAATTGTATTTGTATATCAATTCAAAATATATTTGTAATTATATAATTAGAAATTTATATTTATAAATTTATATTTAAATAGTTATAAATTTATATTTATTTATAAATAAGTTGAAAATATTTTTAAACATATAATAAATTCAAAATATATATTTATAAATTTAATTATAAATATTTTAATTATAAATATAAATAGAAATATAATATATTATATTTATTATAATTGGTTAATATACAAAAATATATAAAATAGTAAAGTGGTGATGGTGGTTTGGATGGGGAATGCCCAAAACGCCACTTCAAGTGGCGTTTTGGAAGAAAAGCAGAAAGTGTCAATCCAAATGGTGCTCATGAACCCCATTTCCCAAACTAAATTGGACCTACACCCATTTAATTATATAAAAAATAAAAAAATCCCCATGGTCTAATTTTTCCTCTACATATGTTCTTCCTCTGTAGTTGAGCATCCGGGTCTGGGGGAGGGTAATCGGGCATGCATACTGTCTAAAATTATTGTCGAGATCCTCAGTGGGGTGACCTTAGAAACCCTAAGGATGTGTAGGATGGTTTGCAAGGAATGGAACTGCATGTCCCATGGGACCAATATTACATACCAACTTTATTGACCAACACATGCTCTGTTCCAGAATGATTTCAGGATACCTTGTCAAACCCCACACCCTCAAACAACATATTCCCCTTATTTTGTTAATGGGGGCATAAGCCGAAAGGGACAATCTCTTGGATTTTGTACCCCCCTCTATCATCATATTGGTGTCTTATAACCAAGTTTTGTTATTCTTCAATGACCATAGCCCAAGTGTAGTTCATCGCTTCTTCATCTGCAAACCTACCACCAATCAATTTCATCCCATTCTAAAACTGAAGAAACACTTTAGTTTACTGACCATGTGGGGCTGATCATATTCACCACCCGTCCTCTGTACTACAAAATCATACACTGGTGAGATTGGATGTTTCATGGATAATATTATAATATAATAAAAAATTTATATAATTTGGTAGATTAATTTACTATTTCTAGATTTACCGTTGAAAATGGATAGGTTTATTTGTTTATGTTATTGAGTAGGAAAACTGACTTATGGAAAGAAATTATCATGCACTTTGACATGTTTGACTCAGAGACATGGGCGTGGAAGTCAGAATACTACTTTTAGTTGCATGATTTGGAGGAAGGGTGTGAAGGATTCCTATTGTTATTTGCGTCATGTTCTACAGGATGTTGCCAGATGAAAACCGTATACTAAGAATCCATGGCTACAGTGAGAGGTGGGACCTCCAAGTGCTTTCACCGACGGTGTGTGTAGATGAAGACATGTGGAAGATGGGGAGAATGCTAGTGGTGGTTGCAGGGTTGCTGGCGGTGGTTTGAAAATCAGTGGAATGAGACATGCAGTGGGAAGTGTGGGTGGTGAAGGAGACAAGATGAGCACGGAGAATGTGGGGTGTGATCGCATGGAAGCAGGGCACTATTGTGGCTTGTTGACCATGACAGGAGATAAAAGAGGAAGAATCAGAAGAAACAAATATTTATTTCAATTATAAGAATGGATTAAAATTACCTCTCCAAAACCTCCCTTTATTTCTCTCAGATGAATCTCTCACGACCCTCTCACAATTGAGCTCTCCCTTGGCTCAAATCAGATATGAAATGTTGAAGGAGGAACACCAATGCCTCCTTATAAAGCCATGATGGAGGAGTCCATGTTTGATAGAACTCCTCCAGCAATCCCACCTACCATCAACAATGGCAGCCTACAAAATTAACTTGTGTAGAATCCAATGTTGAAGCAGACAAGGTGATGGTGGGGTTGGTGCACCAGCCACCTACCACGACAGCTAGAAAAGAACACATTCAAACAATTCTCCCCCTCTAGTTGCAATCCTCTGGAGCATCTGTAATGATCCGACTTATCTCGAGAAACCACCGATGTCAGCATATCCCCCAGATTCTCTTTCTTATGGATCTCCACTGATCACAATAGTTTTCGATCCATCACTTTGCATATACAATGATAAAGAATGTCGATATGATTCTTTATATCCTTCAGGCTCTCCCTCATCAGACAACAATAATTAACCTGAATACAAATAATTTTAAGATGGAATACTTCCTCATGAATATCTTCGAACCTATGAAATGTTATGTTCGGGAGGCACAATATCACCTAGCTCATGTTATTTGTTCTAAATCTTCTTTTTGAGAGGATTGAGTCTCCCCTTAATCAATATCCTTCTCCACCTCCATCTGGTCTACTGTTGTTGAGTCTTCTTGCACCTCCTCCTCTTCAATGACTTGTGGTGCTGGTATAGGTTTTGGATCAGGAATGGAGTCCTTAACACTTTCCCATCGAGACATTCTAGAATTTTGAATATCCTCAATCATCTCGTTCTCATGGTACATGAAATATCTACTTTTGATCACCTTCTTCTCCTTTGGGTCTCAAATCTTGTATCTGAACTTCTCATCTCCATAGCTAATGATGATGCATGGAGTAGATATCTTTTCTAGATTCTACATGAGCTCCTTGGATTCATGTACAAATTCTAGATATCCAAATACTCTTAAAGGATAGTAAAATGGAAGTTTATGAGACCATCTTTTCTGTGGAATCTCAAAATTCAGCGGGACTGAAGGTGATCAGTTGTTGAGGTAGCATGCAACATGAATAGATTCTCCCCATAAGAGCTTATAGAGATTATCCCAAATCATCATGATTTTGACCTTCTCCATGATGGTTATGTTAATCCTTTATGAAACTCCATTGTTTTGGGGGGTGCGAGGGACCTTCTTCTCATGTCATATGCCCTCACTCCTATAATAGTCATCAAATTCCCTGAATGTGTACACTCATCCATTGTCTGAATGAACACACATTTGCTACCTTCTAGTTTCATGCTCCACCATAGTGTGGAACATATTGAAGTAGTCTAGTACATGGTCCTTCATCCACAATAAGAACACCCACACCATTTTTGATGAATCATCAATAAAGGATAGAGAATATTTGTTACCTTCAAATAAATCCACCTCTATCGGTCCGCATACATCGGAGTGCACCAAAAATAGAAACTCAGATATCTGTGATGAAACATTATTGAATGAGACTATATTTTGCTTCACACAAAAGCAGTATTTACAAGGATCAAGTGATGAATCCTTATCAATACTGATGTACTTATTTTTCATTAGGGTAAATAACCGCTTTTCACTCATGTGGATGAGTCTTCTATGAAAAATATTATATGACGTCTCTCTTTCCACCATTGTGAGGTTGTCTGCACATATCATCAAATGAGTTTTGTAAGACATACCACATATGTGTCCTTAGGAGATGATGATGGCTCCTTTTTTCATCTTACATGATCCATTGCTGAATATGTTGTCATAGCCTTGCTAATCAGAGGCTCAACCTGATAACAGGTTGAGCTGAAGGCTTAGAACATGCCGAACATCCTTTAGGGTGATTGTGTATCCAATTTTCTTCTTTATTTGGTTATCAACCAAACAATCAATATTATACAATCTATTAATCCCCATCATTACTGCACCAAAGTCACAATCTTCATAAGTCAAGAAATACTCACAATGAGGCATGACGTGGTACGATGCTGCAGTATCGACCACCCATTCTGTGTCATGGCCTAATGAATGAAAGCATGACTCTTCTTAATATTTATAGAAAATAATAACTTCTATAGTGATAATCACATTCACATCTCCATTTCTTCATTGTTGGTTTCTACTTTGAACCTTTTCTTGTAAAATCATTCAGCAGTTCTTCTTCATGTGTCTCTCCCTACCACAATGGTAGAGTTCGTATATTGGGATCCTTCTATCTATGGACCTTCCTCAATTATTGCTTTGAACTTTTGTTATTACCCCACAACCTCCTCTTTGTTGTGCCCCTCTCTTCTCTAGAATGAGATCTTGCATCTGGTTGTAAATCTTATCCTTCCTTTGGGATTCCACATTGAACAATTCATCTTTTTCCATTGCCATGGTATGTTTTCCTCTGGGCGCCGAGTTGCTGAGTGAGAGAAAAAGAATATCCCAGATAATGGGAAGTGTGTAGAGTAAGTGGTTAACTTTATCTTCATCATTTAGAGTCTTACCGGTAGTGACCAACTGGTTCAAGAGGTGTTGGAACTTGCTGGTGTGTTCGACTATAGATTTTCCACTTTATAGTCGAATTATTATCAACCACTTCAACAAAAGGATCTTTTTTGAGTGTTCTTTGGATGGCATGTATTTTCCAACATTTTTTAAAGTTTGTATGCACCAGTCTCTTGAGAATCATGGTGGTAAACACTATGATTGATCAATTGGAATATTTGACCGATCACCTTCTTGTTCATCTTCATCCACTCTGCTTCCTTGGTGGCATCAGGGTTGACTCCATCATTATCAATGGGGTCAAAAAGATCCATATCATTGAGAAGATCTTCCATTGGAGACTTCCAAATTGAGTAGCTCGAAGATGTCAACATGATCATCCCTCCCTTGTATGATCCCTCCATTAGATTTGAATTTAGTTAAAATTGGTACAGAATTTGAAAAAATGGAGCTTACTGTTGTGTCTGAAACGGTGTAAAATTGCATAATCGACAATTGGATCTTCAAAATCGGATATATATTGATTAGGTTGTGATCAAAATAGTATCAATGTCCGAGATCATCCGCTGAATAGTAGATGATGTGGCAATGAAATTGCATTCGGAGTAGCTGCCGAAAACTCTCCAGAAAAGATTTTAGTAATGGAACAGTACCGTATTCTCTAGAAAGGTGGTACTGTAGCACCTGAAGTTTGACCAAACATTGACCGGCCCTAGGAAGCCTTTTTAGATACATTTTTTAAGTCATTTTTCCATTGGAATTGTCTTGAAACAGGCTTTCATAATATGCCTTCAAAACATGACTCTGGGCATCTTGAATTTTCCAGTCACTGGAAAATTTCCACTGCCCATCATTGTTTCACCAGAACCACCTCTGATACCACTTGTTGTGGTTTTCCTTCCATTATGAGAGATAATAGAGGAAGAATGGGTAGAAAAACAATCTTTATTTCCACAAGAACAAAGGATTACAATTACCCCTCCCATGCCTCCCATAATTTCTCTCACATGGAGCTCTCCTGGACCTCTAAAAATAGATCTCTTCCTGGCTCGAATCTGATATGAAATGTTGAAGGAGGAAACCCAAGTCCTCCTTATATAGCCATGGGTGAGGAGTCCATGTTTAACACAAATCCTCCAACAATCCCCACCATCCTTCAACAATATATGCCTACACAATTAACATGTGTAATAGCCGGTGTTGAAGCAGCCAAGGTGTCTGTGGGGTTGGTGCACCATCCACGACCACGACAGTAGGAAAATAATAAATTACAACAAGCACATGGTTGGGTATGATTGGACCACTACCATTGAATTTTTAGTGGACTCCGGGGATGATAAATATAGGGTTTCAATTGGGGAGACTTGGGAGGAGTCATAGTTATCATAACCGCCAATAATTTATGTGGCACCCATGTGAGGAAATACCTAAAATTACTTAATGTTTTCAATACATTCATTTTTGTCATTAGAGGAAAATATATTTATTGTTTTATTGTCACAATAAACAATGATTTTATATATCACATTTCCTTGTGTATAATTTGACTATTGATTTTGAAAACTTCATTTACATTTGAATTATTCATATAAATGTTGTGATCATCTTCTCAATGGTTATTCTTGACCATTATAAATATGTTATATGAGGCTCAACATTTATTTTAATCAACATGACTAGTATATGGTATATATTCACCGTCAAATATTAATACGCATGACCATTTAATAGATGTATCTCTTATATAAAATTTAAATGGTGTCACAGGTCATGAGGGTGAACCCATATTTATATTTCATAACTTTAAATTACAAATATTGGAAATTCACTTCCCATATTGCTAGCAAGGATATTAATGGTTTATCGAAAAAATTTGTAATCCATGGTAAATCACCATACCTAGAAATTCATAATAACATAATGATAATGAATAATTATCTTATAATTGATATGTTAGTTGACTAACATCCATTAATTACATGCCTAATATTTTATCAATAAATTTATGATAATGTATACTTTTATTAACATTTTTCATTATTTGGGTTTTTGATTTTTTTTTAAAAATGAATAGGATTGGGGGTATTTTAAAAAAGGGGCCTAGAGAAGTGTGAATCCCATTCACACATAACCATTCTGAGAGAGAAGATTGAACAGGGTTGACGAACTCCCTCAGCCAACAGGGAAGCGTGAACCACGTTCATGATTCCTGAGCATGTCAGAGGAAGCCTGAACCCCATTCATTCTTCTTTCACGGAATCTAAAAAGGATGTGTGATTAGGGTTGACACCTCTTTCCAGGCGAATTTTATAAAAGGGGTTATCCCCCTCATAATTTCATTATTCTCCTATGGTATTTATTACAATGTAATGAAGAAATTCATTCTCAGCATATATTTGATTCTTTTAGGAAGGTAAAGTTTCTATTTAAAATTTTCATTATCTAATTTTTATTTATTTTGTTTTATGATTTATTCATTTAAAATGTATGAATTCATTAATGTTTGGATGTATATGGAAGTTTCCATTATATGATTTAATATATAAATGAGTAATTGTTTGTTGTATGATATAATTTGTATTGAAGGTTTAGTAAATTTAAATAGGGTGTTTATATTTTTTTTAACAAATGAATGAATTTATATTAATCATGAAGATCAAGATTAATAATATCTACCATCCAAAAAGGGAAGCAATCAAGCCAGAGGTGATTTTCTCCAGACACACAATGAAAAGTTAAATGATGCGATGCCTGTTTTTTCTCCCTTTTGATGAATGAGAAAGTGAAAATTACAAGTAATAAATTTAAATTATATTAAGAAAAAATAATTATTATGTTAAGTAATAAATTATTAAATATAATTATTAAATGTTGGGAAGTAGAAATATGCCAAAATTTTAATATATACATATGTAATTTTATAAAATTAAAAATTACATAATTCTATAGTATTTTAATTATTTTAATGTATGTGTAAATTATATTACATTTATTTACTTTAAATAATAATTGAAATTAATAAATTTAATATATATTAAGTATTAATAATTATTCTTCAAATTAATAAAGTATAAAATATAATTACTTATGTTTTTGAAAGCAGAATATTGAAAAAAATATTATATATAAATTTTCAATTTTGTAAAATTGAAAATAAAGTATGTGTAAAATATTTTAATGCTTATTATGTAATTTTAAATTATATTAATTTTAATTAAATTAAATTGATGTTAATATTAAATATGTATATATATATACATACACACATTAAAAAGATAAAATTTTGGAATGTAATTGAATATATTTAGTATATATTATATCTTGCTATAGATAAAGTTATATAATTTTTGAACATAATAAGTATACCAAAAATATTTTTAAGAGTATAGTGTAATAAATGATCTTGAGATAGCTAACTAATGAAAAATTGAAATTGCATGTTTTATTGTTGATGTGGTTAAAAATTTGTAATAATTACATTTTCATTTATGCATTGATGACCAACAAGTCATCCCTCTCGAAGTAGGTCAGTAATTACATTTACACATAAAACATGTTATGTATTTCCTACTCCTGAACCCCCTTACTTTCATGTGAGTAACATTGTAATAAAAATACATTCGACAAGTGGTATTTCACAAGTCACATTCGATAAGAGGTTATTCTTTTTGAAAGGAGAATAGTGGATGATGAAATATGCGATAACAGTGACTTTAGGAGGTCACCCATAAGTTTTGGTAAGATTATCATAAAATGATAAAGGTTTTAGTTGTAGTTATTTATTCATAAGTAATTAAAATTTCTGACACATTTGATGATGTCGTATTATAATATATAATGTTATATTAAATTTTCTTTTGAAATAAATCACCGTAAATATACATTAATAGTGAGGTTATTTATATTGATCAAGGTTTTTGTTGCAGTTTTTCACATGTAAAAGTGAAAAATCTTCATGAAAGTATGAATATAAATTGATGTTTATATATATATATTATTTCTTAAATATTGTTCATAATGTGATAAGATTTATAACATAATCAATATATCAATCAAACATGTTTGCAATCTATAATATTTACTGATATTGAGATGACCGTTTAATGTATGAAAGAAATTGAATGTAGTATTCTTTTTATCAGATTATTTAATTTATAATAATTGGATGATTTTGAGATGATCGACCAATGTATAATTGAAAATGCATGTCATGTTTTTTTTCAGCAATAAATTTTTTAATAATTTCATTTTGTTTTCCTCATTGATGACCTATGTGTCATGCCTATCTATATGTATGTAAGTACCTTCATGTCCCCATAAAAATGGTTATGTATCTGAAATCCCTAGAACCCCCACTTGTATTTTTATATCAATGTAATAAAATGGTGTTTGAGAAGAATTGTTTATATTTGAAGGTGGTTTTTTACACCATTCCTAACAAGAGAGTGATGATTTCTGAAATATGAGATAATAGACATGCAAGGACCCCTTTATGTTTTGGTTGGATTATAAAATAATGAGTAACCAACCCATAGAAACGGTCTCAATATCAATTAAATTATTCATTCATAACCAATTTATAGAATTTAGAATATTAATGATGTCGTATATCATATGTTATTAATTATTTTTTTTCTAGGTAATCAGGCCAATACAAATATATTGCAACAATGAGGTAATTTATATAGAGGAGGGTCTTAGCTATATTTTTCCACCTTCAAGAGTGGAAAATCATCATGATTGTGTGAAACTAGATGAAATTAAAAATAAGATTCATAGTCGGTTAAAACTAAGGGATGATCAATCAATCACCTCAAAAACATATCAGCATATTCAATATCCAGACCTTTTATGGAACATCAAGTATTATATGGATGATGATGTAGACTGTATGGATGAAAATTTGTTATTCAAAAAATAGTGTAGTAATGGTTTGATGGAAATTATATGTTGTGATTTATGATAATGATTTATTTAAACCTACTAATACAGAACCATGTTTTGTTAGCTCTATAGAGTCATTCCTTCACAACACTCTCATTCATTGCCTCTTCATATGACTCTTGTGATAGAACCATATTAAGAATAATATTATCATCATATGGAAGGAAATATAGGGGAAATACCGATGTGTACTCTTTACATACTAAATTAATGTTTATATGGGGATGGAGTATCTGCAGAGACATCTAGAGATGTTGTGGGTGAGAGTGATGTGGGGAATGAACCTTTTGAGGTTCCTTTGATAGACAAACATACAACAGTTTTTTGTTATCATCCTCCAATATTTACTTCCATAGTCAAAGGAATGTCGCGTGCACAACATTTTTTTGGGTTGTTATTACACTAGCTACTGCATTCCTTTTCATTATAGGGAGTAGATCCACATCAACTAATAACACCATCAATGTCGGGCAGGAGATTGAAAGTAATTTTAAAATGAAAATTGGGATAAAAAAATACCACATAATGAAGAATTTCATGTCACGAACCGACCTCGGGGCCCGTGCCGTGACTACCCCAAGCCCGCCTTCCATATGCCAGGGGCTGGCGACTAGCACCAAGGCGTAAAATCCCAGTAAACAGGGAAGGCATTGCCTTTATAAGTAACAACCACCACAGAGTCAGCAAGCGGAAAGTAACTACCAAGTGCAGAAAAGTAAAGGGGGCCGGAATACAAGCCCAACTGAAAGTACAACTGAAAACGTAAAGAACAGCAACTGAAGAAAAGATGGCGGCCTCGTGTCGTCCACTGGCAATCCCACATGAAGGGTGGGTACAGATAGCCTCCAGGCTCCTCGGGTCCCACGTCCGCTCCGAGCACATCCCGCCCAGTGGTCCGCCTCCAGGTACCGTCCTCCTCCACGCCCCAACCGAGATCTGCGCTGTCCGTCGTCTGCATCCAACACAACAAGGTGCGGGCAAAGCCCGTGCAGGGGTGAGTATAAACTACTCAGTAAGGACCCCGAGACCCCCGAAGGTCTCCCGAAATCCACAAAGGATATAGCACAAAAGAAAGGGGCAACCACGAAGAAACAACTGACTCGACTTAGGTATATGCCCATACATATACCTAAGTCCCCATTTCTAGCTCTGCTCTCGAGCTCAAGGTCAACTCGATCCACACAGGAAAGCAAGACTCAAATCCACCAGGGAGAGTAAATAGTAAATCCACATAGGATAGTTCAACACAAACACAAAGGAGAGTAACATAAGATTCAGCTCAACCAGGTATACTTTTTCAGATGACGACAAGATGATCACCGAACCATCTAAGTCGTCGGACCCACGAAGGATCGATAGGTACTAACCTCGGCAATGACCCACACAGGATCGGGCCCACACAGGACCTGTAGCAATGGCTCACACAGAACCGTAAGAGATGACCCACACAGGATCGGGCCCACACAGGACCTGTAGTCAAGGCTCACACAGAACCATAAGGTGATGACCCACACAGGATCGGGCCCACACAGGACCTGTAGCACTGATCCACGTAGGATCGCTGAGTGCAGTAGTCGACGCAGTCCACTGAGGATCTCTGCACAGTCGTCGCCGTAGTCCACGAAGGATCTCTGCTCTGTCGTCGTTGCAGTCCACGGAGGATCTCTGCTCTGTCGTCGAAGTCACAGCCAGCGCTAGGGTTCCCGCACATAGCGAGCTCGTTTAGGAGGGTCCGCTCCACTAGCCGAGAGACTGATACATCAACTGACACGTAGTCCGAAGTTGATGTATCCAAAAGTTCCATATCGACAACAGGATCTCAACGCAACAGACGGCGCGTCAATCGGACGCCCGGTCTGAGAGTTATTGGCATTTTCGTCCCAGGGGCCCGGTTGGTTTTTAGGGCAAAACCAACCCGACCGTACTCCGCCTGTGTCCGATCCTCGGGCGGAGTATGCCAAAAGTTCCGTCTCACTTAGAGGAAACCTCCACAGCTGACGGTACGTCGATCGGACGTCCGCAGCTCGAGTTATGAGCGTTTCCGCTCCGAGGGCCCAGTTGGTTTCGTGTACGAACCAACCCGGCCGAACCCAAAGTCTTCCGAAACCTTGGGTGTAATATACCGAAATGACCATCTCGATCCGAGGATCGCGTAGCCGCTGACGGTTCGTCAATCGGAGGTCCCAGGCCCAAGATATGGGCAAAAGACCGAAGAGGGCCCGAAAACGGGGGTTCTGGGCCCGGGGCGACCCGGCCCGAACCCCCCTGGGTCGGCCGAACCGGGTCGACCCGACCCGGTTGGACCGGGTCCGGTCCGGCTCGGGCGCGGCCCGGCCGGTCGGACCGGCTCGGCCGGCGCGGCCGAGCGCGGCTGCCGCGGGGCGCCGCCCCCGCGGCTGGGTGGAAGGCGCGGCCCCGCGGAGGGGGGGCCGCCTGTCACGCGGACGCGGCCGGGCCGCCACGTCCGTTCCCGGTTCCGCGCGGCCGCGGAACCGGCCGCCGCCGCCGCGGCTTCAGCCGCGGCTTCAGCCGCGGCGGATTCCTTCACGGCGGCGCGCTAGACGCCGCCGGCGACCCGCGCCGCCGTCGCCTTCCGCGGGCCGCCGGAGTTGCTCCGGTGGCCCGTTTTGCCTCCCGTTTATGCCATAGCTCCTCCGGGGGGCCGATCTTCACTGCGGGATCAAATGATTGCCCCTGCCGCACGGTTCGTCGTCGTCCGCCAAATCCGCACAACAAAAAGATCGGAGGAGGGTTGCCGGGTCTTGTTCGTTAGACCCGCACCCTCCGTGTTAGTCATAAAATCATCGGGAGGGATTAAGGCAGCCACAATTTTATCCAAAAATAAAATTGTTCAAGTTTGGTTCTTTAATTAAAAAGAATTAGATCACGGGAACGAATCACCAAGAAAAAAAAAATAAAATCTCTACCTCGATGTCGCCGTCGGACGTGAGGTAGTCGCGGAATCGCTCGTCGCGGAAGGAGGGGATCGTCGCGTCGTCGCGGAAGAGACGTTCGTCGCACCGCGGAAAAAACGTCGCGCCGACGATATTCGGATCTAGAACAAACGGATTTAATTAATTAAATCCGTTGTCATTGAAATTAAAAGGGAGAATTAAACGATCCGTTTCTCACCTTAGTTTCCGAACGAGGATCGGCCGCGGAAGAAGAGGCGTCGCCGAAGAACGTCGCGGGTAGAGCTCGTCGAATTCCGGTCGCCGACGTTCTTCGCGTTCTTCGCGTTGTTCGCGAGGAGGGTAGAGGCTCAGAGGATTCGCACAACGATAGCAATCCTCCAAAATAGACAAGTTTGTCTATTTTATTAATTTGCCAACGAACGCAAACGCGTAAGTAACGACCCATTAAATTCGTTGAATTAATTCAACGAATGAAACAGCCCATTTAATTCACGAAATAAACCGCCCAATTAAATGGTCTGTTAAGAATTAAGGAAAACGCGTTGGTTGACTTTTCAGTTACTTGACGGGTTTTCGCGGGTGCGTTACTTAGCGAAAGAAACGGCGGGGCTCGTGCGGGCCCCACCTCACAAATATCCTACCAAGGGGTAGGGTATTTCCGGATAGCACCCTATCCGCTTTAACTCAGTTCAAGTGGCTTCCAAGTGACTTCCAAGTGGCTTAAGTGAAATAAAATAAAGTTGTCGCACAACCTTTATTTTATTTCTGACTTAAAGCCCAAAATTTTTAAAACCACGGTTGAGAAAACGCAACTCCGGAAGAGGCGTTTCTAAGAAAATACTGGCGCTGCGATTTCATCGGTGCCCTCAGAATTCGATTCCGGGCACCGGTTCAAAAGATAGAAAAACCCGCTCGTCCGTTCACTGAACGTACCCGAGCCAAACTTCGGAAATTGATTCCGGGCACACCGGGCCTCAGAATCAGGTGCCGTCTGAAGCTGCGCTCTTGTAAAATTCCAAAGAAAATTAAGAAAAACATTTCCTTGAAATTTGCGGGTCTTTACAATACTCCCACCTCAGGGCTTTACGTCCCCGTAAAGATACATCAAAAACTAGGGGAACAAATGGGGGTACTGAGCACGCATCTAAGCCTCCCGCTCCCAAGTGCTCTCCTGGAGGTTCTTGTGCTGCCATCTGACGCGCACAAGAGGAATCGACCGCCCACGTAGGACCCGCTCCTGTCGATCCTCGATCTCCACTGGGACCTCCGCAAAAGTCGCCCCATCGTCCACGTCCAGCTCCCCAAAGTCGATGATGTGCGTCGGGTCATGCACGTATCTCCTCAGCTGAGACACGTGGAAGACGTCATGCACCCGGTGCAACTGAGGTGGTAGAGCCAGGCGATAAGCCACCTCTCCTATCCTGCTAAGGACTTGGAAAGGCCCGATGAAGCGTGGAGACAACTTGCCGCCTCGACCAAATCTCCATAAACCACGTCGAGGTGAGACACGCAAAAAGACGTGGTCGCCATCCTCGAACTCTAGTGGCCTCCGCCTCCTGTCAGCATATGACTTCTGCCGGCTCTGAGCTGTCCTCATCCTCTCCTGGATGATCTGGACCTTCTCTGTCGTGGCTCGGACCATCTCTGGTCCCACGAGTGCTGACTCCCCAGGGTCTGTCCAGCACAACGGTGATCTGCAGGGTCTGCCGTACAACGCCTCGTATGGTGCCATCCCGATGGTGGAGTGGTAGCTGTTGTTGTACGCGAACTCCACCAAGGGTAGGTGGTCCTCCCAGCTGCGACCAAAGTCGAGAACACATGCACGGAGCATGTCCTCGAGTGTCTGTATGGTCCTCTCCGTCTGACCATCCGTCTGAGGGTGGAAGGCTGTGCTCAGATGGAGCCGCGTCCCGAACGCCTCCCGCAACCCCTTCCAAAGCCGGGAAGTGAAACGGGCATCTCGATCGGAGACGATAGACGATGGCACACCGTGAAGCCGTACGATCTCCTAGACGTAAAGACGTCCCATGCTCTCCACTGAGCCCTGCTCTCTGATGGGTAAGAAGTGTGCCGACTTGTTGAGTTGGTCGACAATCACCCAAATGGAGTCGTGACCTCTGGAAGTGCGTGGTAGTCCAGTCACGAAGTCCATAGATATCCCGTCCCACTTCCACTCCGGGACCTCCAAGGGCTGTACCAAGCCTGCTGGTACCTGATGCTCTGCCTTCACCTACTGGCAGGTGAGGAATCGTGAAACGAACTCTGCCACAGCTTTCTTCATGCCCGGCCACCAGTGCTGTCGACTAAGATCCTGGTACATCTTCGCCGCTCCGGGATGTACCTCCAAGGGAGAAGTGTGAAACTCTCTCAGCACCTCCTCTCGTAAAGCGACTGGTACGAAGGTACGTCCTCTGAAAAGGATGTCGTGCTCTGCTCCAAGGGAGAAACCATCCGGTGCCTGACCTGGGGATATCAGTGCACGCCGGGTCTCACAGTCAGCGTCCCCACACTGAGCCTCTCTGACCCGCTGTAGAAGTCGAGGAGAGACTGTGAGAGACTGAAGAAAGGCTGCTCCGTCTCTATCCACGAAGGATATCTGTAAGGAGGCTAGCTGCTCCGTCGCCTCCTCAAGTAGCTGAATGCCCGTCCTCCTGCTGAGGGCATCGGCTACCACGTTACCCTTCCCAGGAGTATAGACTATCTCAAAGTCATAGTCCTGGAAGAACTCAAGCCATCTCCGCTGTCTCAGGTTCAGGTTCTTCTGAGAGAAGATATACCTGAGACTCTGGTGGTCAGAAAAGACTGTGAAGCGCTCGCCCATCAGATTGTGCCTCCAAGTCTTCAGAGCGAAGACCACTGCTGCTAACTCCAGGTCATGAGTGACGTAGTTCTGCTCATGCGGCCTCAACTGACGTGATCCGTAGGCGATCACGGCCCGCTCCTGCATCAGGACGCACCCGAGTCCAGTCCCTGATGCATCGCAATAAACTACGTATCCAACTCCCTCCTCAGGAAACCTCAAGATAGGTGCGCTGGTCAATCTCTGTCTCAGCTCCTGGAAGCTCTGCTGACATCTGTCTGACCACACAAAGGGTTTCCCCTTCTTTGTCAAGGATGAGAGTGGTGCCGTAACTCTGGAGAAGTCTGGCACAAATCTCCGATAGTATCCGGCTAGGCCCAAGAAGCTCCGCACCTCCGTCACGCTCCTGGGTGGCTCCCAAGCTAGCACTGCCTCGATCTTCGCGGGATCCACTGCAACTCCCGCCTCAGAGATGACGTGCCCCAAGAAATGGACCTCACGTAACCAGAACTGGCATTTTGAGAGCTTGCCATAAAGCTGGTGCTCTCGGAGTGTGTCTAGCACAACTCGCAGGTGGTAGGCATGCTCATCCTCAGTCGTCGAGTATACCAAAACGTCGTCAATGAAGACCATGACAAATCGGTCGAGGTATGGCTGGAAGATCTTGTTCATGAGGCTCATGAACACTGCTGGAGCATTGGTTACGCCGAACGGCATAACCAAGAACTCATAATGGCCATACCGACACCTGAAGGCCGTCTTCTGCACGTCCTCGTCTCGAACTCTGAGCTGATGATAGCCTGACCGGAGGTCTATCTTCGAGAACCACCGCGCTCCCTTGAGCTGATCAAAGAGGTCATCAATCCGTGGCAGCGGATACTTGTTCCTCACTGTCACCTGGTTCAGGCGACGATAGTCGACACACAGTCGCAAGCTCCCGTCCGCCTTCTTGGCGAAAAATATCGGGGAAGCCCAGGGTGAAACACCGGGTCGGATAAACCCCTTGCTCTGCAAGTCCTCCAACTGTACCCGCAGATCTCGAAGCTTGGCGGGGGCCATCCGATATGCTGGAGTAGATATCGGGGCTGTCCCGGGGTACAAGTCGATGTAAAAGTCTACCTCTCTACGAGGAGGTAGCCCTGGAACTTCGTCGGGAAAGACGTCCACGTACTGGTCCACCACTGCAGGAAAAACTGAACTCTGCACGTCCACTGCTCCTAGGATGAGGCTAGCCAACTGATGAGAGATGGGTTGCACTCTCCAACGCGGAAGTCCATCCTGTGCTACAAAGGTTCCCTTCTCGCCGGTGAAGGTAAACCTGCTCCCGTCGGTGCGAACACATCGCACCTTGCGCCTAAAACAGTCGATCTGGGCATGAACCGTGGATAGCCAATCCATGCCCAAGATGACGTCGTAAGGCCTCGACGCCGCTACAAGGAGATCCCAGCCGAAGCTCTCGCCTCCTAGAGTAAGCTCACACTGCCGGCACCAGTGCGTAATCGTCGAGTCTGCTCCCGTAGGAGTCTCTAGCCGTAAGGATCGAGCCAACGGCTCAGTCGGAATCTCCGAGCTCCGAACAAGGGCAGAGGCTATGAAAGAGTGACTCGCTCCTGTGTCTATAAGTACTGCAGCAAGGGTGGAATAGACACAGATCGTACCTCGAATCATCTCTGGCATGTCGGGGTCGTAGGCCTCCACTGCCTGGAGCTGGGCCTGTCCCTGCCCGCCAGCTCCCTGTGGTCAAGGTGGCCCTCCTGGTGGTGGTGGGGGTAGAGCCTGGAAGCATCGCCCACCACCCGTTGCTCGGCCAGCTCCTCTGCCTCATCCGCCTCCTCCCTGCGGACCGCCACGGTCGACCCTCTGCCTCTGCCTAGGTGGCCCCTCCACCGTCTGCTGCTCCTCTGGTCGGCGAGTCGGGCAGTCACGAGCCATGTGACCCTGCCCGCCGCAGGAGTAGCACTGCCTGCCTCTCGGAAGGCTGGCACTCCGCTGTGTGCCCCGCACTGCTGAGCCGGTGTCCTGAGGCCGTCTGTGTGGGGGTCTGGTCTGCCTGGACCCGAGAGTCATCCGTCGGCTACCTGCTGCCGAAGACTCAGCTACCTGCTGCCCTGCGCTAGGTCTCGCCGCTGAAGAAGGCTCTGCCAGGAAGCTCTCGATCAGGAGGGCTCGCTCCAGCACTCCCGCCTGGGTCGGAATGCTGAGGGAGATCAGCGACGCCCGAATCTCCTGCCGCAAGCCCTGCTCGAAGGTCCGGGCCCGGAAGAAGGGGTCCCGTACCATGTCGGTCGAGTAGCGAGATAGGTCAGTGAACCTCGCCGCGTACTGAGCGACCGTCATGCTGCCCTGGCGCAGCTGGAGAAGCTCCTGGATGCGCACCGCTCGGAGGGTGGCCGGGACGAACTCAGAGCGGAAGAGGCTCTCGAAGTCCGTCCAGAGCAAGGATGCCTCATCGTGGACCTGGAGCATCAAGCTCCACCATCGTCCTGCCGCCGCCTGCAGGAGGCTCGCCGCGAGAATCACCATGAGATCCGCTGGTGTCCTCACTAGCCTAAAGATCCGTACCACCGCCTCTAGCCAGTCCTCGGCGGCCTGGGGGTCCGCCTCACAGCGAAACCTGGGCGGTCACTGGCTCTGAAACTCCTGCAGTGCCCTGAGGCGACGTGCATCGTCAGCGTCTGGTACTGGTATCATCGGTGGCTTGGCGGGTAAAGCTACCGCCGGTGCCACTGCTGGCAAAGGGCCCCGCACCGAGGCCTCGTCGCTCGGTGGGCTGCCGTCGCGCCCTACACTCGGAACCCTAGCTGGCTGACGTCACGGGGCCATCCTGAAAAGGAGAACAAGAGCACCACAGTCAGAACAGTATACCTAGTGAGCTGGCACAAGTAATCACAAGGAAAACATGATACTTTCATGAAGCAGATCAGTATACCCGGTGAGCTGACACAAGTAATCACAAAGAAAACTTGGAACACACACGCAATCAATGTTTTCATGCATTAAGTCGGAAATCAGGAGTCAGGGTCCTGGTGTACGGATACGTCGGCCGCCGCACCAACACTGGGCTCCCTGAACTGATAACCTCACTCAATACACTAAACACTATTGCTTCATATAGAAAGAAAAGACGATCAGAGTCTGCGGTAGAACCGACCACCTCTGATACCAATTTGTCACGACCCGACCTCGGGGCCCGTGCCGTGACTACCCCAAGCCCGCCTTCCATAGGCCAGGGGCTGGCGACTAGCACCAAGGTGTAAAATCCCGGTAAACAGGGAAGGCATTGCCTTTATAAGTAACAACCACCACAGAGTCAGCAAGCGGAAAGTAACTACCAAGTGCAGAAAGGTAAAGGGGGCTGGAAAACAAGCCCAACTGAAAGTACAACTGAAAAGGTAAAGAACAGCAACTGAAGAAAAG
Organism: Viscum album; assembly: GCA_963277665.1. Lineage (NCBI taxonomy): Eukaryota > Viridiplantae > Streptophyta > Magnoliopsida > Santalales > Viscaceae > Viscum > Viscum album. The sequence goes on along the minus strand of OY728137.1, from coordinate 440,530,327 downwards.
ATGGCGGCCTCATGTCGTCCACTGGCAATCCCACCTGAAGGGTGGGTACAGATAGCCTCCAGGCTCCTCGGGTCCCACGTCCGCTCCGAGCACGTCCCGCCCAGTGGTCCGCCTCCAGGTACCATCCTGCTCCACGCCCCAACCGAGATCAGCGCTGTCCGTCGTCTACATCCAACACAACAAGGTGCGGGCAAAGCCTGTGCAGGGGTGAGTATAAACTACTCAGTAAGGACCCTGATACCCCCGAAGGTCTCCCGAAATCCACAAAGGATATAACACAAAAGAAAGGGGCAACCACGAAGAAACAACTGACTCGACTTAGGTATATGCCCATACATATACCTAAGTCCCCATTTCTAGCTCTGCTCTCGAGCTCAAGGTCACCTCGATCCACACAGGAAAGCAAGACTCAAATCCACCCGGGAGAGTAAATAGTAAATCCACATAGGATAGTTCAACACAAACACAAAGGAGAGTAACATAAGATTCAGCTCAACCAGGTATACTTTTTCAGATGACGACAAGATGATCACCGAACCATCTAAGTCGTCGGACCCATGAAGGATCGATAGGTACTAACCTCGGCAATGACCCACACAGGATCGGGCCCACACAGGACCTGTAGCAATGGCTCACACAGAACCGTAAGAGATGACCCACACAGGATCGGGCCCACAAAGGACCTGTAGTCAAGGCTCACACAGAACTGTAAGGTGATGACCCACACAGGATCGGGCCCACACAGGACCTGTAGCACTGATCCACTTAGGATCGCTGAGTGCAGTAGTCGACGCAGTCCACTGAGGATCTCTGCACAGTCGTCGCCACAGTCCACGAAGGATCTCTGCTCTGTCGTCGTCGCAGTCCACGGAGGATCTCTGCTCTGTCGTCGAAGTCACAGCCAGCGCTAGGGTTCCCGCACACAGCGAGCTCGTTTAGGAGGGTCTGCTCCACGAGCCGAGAGGCTGATACATCAACTGACACGTAGTCCGAAGTTGATGTATCCAAAAGTTCTGTATCGACAACAGGATCTCAACGCAACAGACGGCGCGTCAATCGGACGCCCGGTCTGAGAGTTATTGGCATTTTCGTCCTAGGGGCCCGGTTGGTTTTTAGGGAAAAACCAACCCGACCGTACTCCGCCTGTGTCCGATCCTCGGGCGGAGTATTCCAAAAGTTCCGTCTCACTTAGAGGAAACCTCCACAGCTGACGGTACGTCGATCGGACGTCCGCAACTCGAGTTATGAGCGTTTCCGCTCCGAGGGCCCGGTTGGTTTCGCGTACGAACCAACCCGGTCGAACCCAAAGTCTTCCAAAACCTTGAGTGTAATATACCGAAATGACCGTCTCGATCCAAGGATCGCGTAGCCGCTGACGGTTCGTCAATCGGAGGTCCCAGGCCCAAGATATGGGAAAAAGACCGAAGAGGGCCCGAAAACGGGGGTTCTGGGCCCGGGGCGACCCGGCCCGAACCCCCCCTAGGTCGGCCGAACCGGGTCGACCCGACCCGGCCGGTCGGACCGGCTCGGCCGGCTCGGCCGATCGGCCGAGCGCGGCTGCCGCGGGGCGCCGCCCCCGCGGCTGGGTGGAAGGCGCGGCCCCGCGGAGGGGGGGGCCGCCTGTCACGCGGACGCGGCCGGGCCGCCGCGTCCGTTCCCGGTTCCGCGCGGCCGCAGAACCGGCCGGCGCCGCCGCGCCGGCGACCCGCGCCGCCGTCGCCTTCCGCGGGCCGCCGGAGTTGCTCCGGTGGCCCGTTTTGCCTCCTGTCTGCGCCATAGCTCCTCCCGGGGGCCGATCTTCACTGCGGGATCAACGGATCGCCCCTGCCGCACGGTTCGTCGTCGTTCGCCAAATCTGCACAACAAAAAGATCGGAGGAGGGTTGCCGGGTCTTGTTCGTTAGACCCGCACCCTCCGCGTTAGTCATAAAATCATCGGGAGGGATTAAGGCAGCCACAATTTTATCCAAAAATAAAATTGTTCAAGTTTGGTTCTTTAATTAAAAAGAATTAGATCACGGGAACGAATCACCATGAAAAAAAAAATAAAATCCCTACCTCGATGTCGCCGTCGGACGTGAGGTCGTCGCGGAATCGCTCATCGCGGAAGGAGGGGATCGTCGCGTCGTCGCGGAAGAGACGTTCGTCGCACCGCGGAAAAAACGTCGCGCCGACGATCTCCGGATCTAGAACAAACGGATTTAATTAATTAAATCCGTTGTCATTGAAATTAAAAGGGAGAATTAAACGATCCGTTTCTCACCTTAGTTGCCGAACGAGGATCGGCCGCGGAAGAAGAGGCGTCGCCGAAGAACGTCGCGGGTAGAGCTCGTCGAATTCCGGTCGTCGGTGTTCTTCGCGTTCTTCGCGGGGAGGGTGGAGGCTCAGAGGATTCGCACAACGATAGCAATCCTCCAAAATAGACAAGTTTGTCTATTTTATTAATTTGCCAACGAACGCAAACGCGTAAGTAACGACCCATTAAATTCGTTGAATTAATTCAACGAATGAAACAGCCCATTTAATTCACGAAATAAACCGCCCAATTAAATGGTCTGTTAAGAATTAAGGAAAACGCGTCGGTTGACTTTTCAGTTACTTGACGGGTTTTCGCGGGTGCGTTACTTAGCGAAAGAAACGGCGGGGCTCGTGCGGGCCCCACCTCACAAATATCCTACCAAGGGGTAGGGTATTTCCGGATAGCACCCTATCTGCTTTAACTCAGTTCAAGTGGCTTCCAAGTGACTTCCAAGCGGCTTAAGTGAAATAAAATAAAGTTGTCGCACAACCTTTATTTTATTTCCGACTTAAAGCCCAAAATTTTTAAAACCACGGTTGAGCAAACGCAACTCCGGAAGAGGCTTTTATAAGCAAATACCGGCACTGTGATTTCATCGGTGCCCTCAGAATTCGATTCCGGGCACCGGTTCAAAATTTAGAAAAACCCGCTCGTCCGTTCACTGAACGTACCCGAGCCAAACTTCGGAAATTGATTCCGGGCACACCGGGCCTCGGAATCAGGTTCCGTCTGAAGCTGTGCTCTTGTAAAATTCCAAAGAAAATTAAGAAAAAAATTTCCTTGAAATTTGCGGGTCTTTACATTTCATATTTCCGGTTGATTAGTTGAAGAAGGAAAATTATCTCATTTGATTTAAAAAATATGGATCATTATGTAAATTTTAATTGGGAGAAATATATGATTTTTTTTCATTTTGATGGATAATAAAATTAGATGGTCCGCACACTTGCGTACATCCAAAATTGTTGCAGGATCACTCTTCATACGATGGAGAGTTTATATCTACTATTATTAAAGAGATCATCCAAATGTGATAAGATGTTTCTATGGACCTTGTTCAGGAATGAATACAATAGTTTTTTAACTGTGAGAAATCTTATTGAAAAGGTTTTAAGGAAAAACAAAACAAAATTGTAAAGTGTATGGTGATTGGGATGAATCATATGAAATATTTCCACATATTATGGAATTGTTCCCTCTAAAAATCAAATTTTTTTCATTTGTATATTGTTGAGTATGTATCCCCAAATCATTGATTTTATCAATTAAAGGTGAAGTTCAATAGGATGTTTTGGGCATTCAGGTATTGTATTGTTGTGTTTCCCTATTAAAAACAATCCATTAAGGTAGATGACACTTTATGTTATGGAAAATACATAGGTGTTATACTTATTGATACTATAAAGGAGAAAAATATTTTTCCTCTACCACTTGCATTCACTATTATTGTAAATGAGAATTTTGAATCCTTGAGTTGGTATTTGGCATGTATACACATTAATGTCACAGAAAACTAGGGAGTGTGTCTAGTATCTAGTCGTCATTGTGAAATTATATAGGTCATTAATAGAGATGGTATTTCATGGAGAGATCCAAATGCTTATTATCAGTGTTTCATTCAACAAATTGAAAGTGATGTGAATAATTATTTAAGAGATGAGGCAATAAATAAGGTGATTCTCAAGTTGGTTATGTTTTTCTAAACCTACCGTTTTTTGAACGAAAATTTAATATCCTTTTAAATACATTATTCCCTTATGATTTAAGAAGATGACCTGCACAAAAAAAGGTTTGACCAATGTATTAAATAAATTTGAAGGGGTAATGAATATATGTATGAATATATGATGCCGATTTCAAAGGATAAATGGTCATTGGCATATGGATGTGGCAGGAGATATGGTCATATGACCACTAATATATTGGAATACATAAATGTGGTCCTCAATGGTTTGCACAAATATCTGATCATAGGGTTCGTTCAAGAAACATTTTATATATGTGTGCACTAATTTGTCGAATAGTCACCTACTAGATGATGGAAAATGGATTTTGTTTTACTCATCATTTAAAAACTGACATTGACCAGATAGTATGTGGAACATTGTGATTTCATGATCTAACCTTTAATCGAGTACATAGTTACTTTTAGGTAAGAGAGTGATATGACCGGGTTACAAGAAATAGTGATGAAGTATTGGTGGTCATGTTGGATAATAGGTACTATGATTGTGGACGGTTTTAGGCATTTAGATATCCCTGTGCACATGTGGTTATATCTTGTGCATCAGTAAACATATCATGGGAGCCTTATGTTAACCCAATGTATCAAATGAGAACTCTATTAAACTATTACAGTGCTTCTTGGATGACTTTTGGTTTCTTTCATTCTATCAAATTTCCTTCTGATCAGCCGACTGTCATTCCTAATATTTCCAGGTATCATAATTATGTTTTTTTTCCATTTTTGATTTTATTCAACTTATATTGTTTTTTAATTATTGACCTGATATTACTAGGTTACACCCCTAGGAAAACAAATTTCTTCTTAGATCATAAATGAGATGGACTAGCCTCAATAATGGGGAGGGGGACTATGATGCGACATTTTTCGTGCTGAAGTACATACTCATAAGAGATCTCACCAAGAGGAAGGATAAAGCTCCACTTTTTATCATCCACGATCAATTATATGTCTTTTATCATGAATGTGTATATTTTTTCAGATGAAGACATTTAATTAATGAATCCTTTTTTTATGAGTTGCTCTATTTCTGACATATTTTAACTCTGGATAGTTTCATTTCTGGATTCTATCATAATTTCATTTGTGATCCTATAACTTTGAAAAAAATAAACATACAAAGAAAATGAATATATCATGTGGAAAAATGTTCTATGTAGGGTTTTCATCATATAGGATTTATATAAAAATATTTAGAATAAATTAATCTTCATTAGAGATCAATAAAAAAATATTTATAGAGAAAACCAACACCATATAACTGTTATAATTTTTACTTATTTTTTCTTCATAATGATGAAGTATACATGCTACTTCTCTACCCAATTTTTATTTTTTTAGTTCTTAAAAAAATATTACATTTTTATTGAATTAACTATAAAAAAGTAAAGATTATATCATTTTTCCAGATGATAGGTCCTCAATTTCTCACATTTTAGGATAGGCATGTTTCACGATTGTTTTTAGAGGGATGTCCAGTGCATCCTTTGTGTATATAAGGATCTTATTGTTTCCATTATGCTACACCACCTCCCCCTATCATCCACCATTTTTAATGTGTTGGGTTTTGTGGCATAGCGATGTGTGAACTCACCAATGTCGACCATCAGCTCATTGTTGCGCTCGTAGGGAGATGGATTAGAGAGTCACATACATTACATTTTTAGAAGGGATATGATTATAGGATGTGTTAGTTAAAATATATGATGTTTCCATTATGTTGGTCTAGAGTCACAAACAATCCATTACACTATAGGATGCGTCCATTATTTTGGGTCTCCCCATCGACAGTGATACTGTGACAGGATGAGTCAGGGGATATTGGTTTGAGCTTGTTTATAGATTATTGGGCATTGAGGTCCACGACAATTGAAGGTCCGTCATTGGTAGTTGGTGACACATTCCACAGATAGACCATCACATTGAACATATAGTAGAGGATGTTGTCAACACTTCATTCTATGTCATCAATATGTTATCGTTGACATCATCGTAATATTAGTTTCATTCCTTTTTTTGTCATCCCTTCACATGATCTTCTATAAAAATAACATCCAATTCTTAGTTCTCTCTCATTGTGACTTCATCATGGAATACCCATCAACACCCCTTTTCTCATTGTTTATTGGGCCCCAGCGAGCCTACACCTCATCTCAATCTCATGCCTTTTATATGGAATCATTTATTTTTATTTGCCTTTTTTCTCTTCTTCATGCCCTTTGACTTTCGACACATTCCAACTTGGCTTCTCCAATATTCCTATGATGTTGGACACTTCCAGTTCTCCTTTCACAAGTCTTGTAATTATGTTTTAATTTCACAGGGAGTGCATGGCTTCAAAAGTTTTCACACCCCCACGCCTCATTTCACATGATAATGACCCTATGTTTAACCTTTTTCAAATTTAAAACAATCCCAACAATATCCACCTAAATTAAAAATTAGAAAACCCATATCCATCTCCCCCATCATCGACTTCATCATTACCAACATCATAATCATCGACTCCAACATCATTTACTTCCAAAAAATAAAATCCATCATCATTGAATCTAACTTCAATAGATCTCCATCAATATGTGGATTCATTGTTCCATCATGAAAATAAGTAATCCATGATCGTCGCCTTTGATATGAATATTGAGGTGGAGCCCGAAAGCTCAAAAAATGTAGTCGTAAACACCAGAAAAGTACACCGGAATGATTTCTCACACTAGAAAGATTGTTGTTCTTTTGACATTTGACACTCGATGGAATTTTTCTCTTTATCACTAATTCACCCAAAGAAATTTATCACTCTTATGATCACGCCATAAAATGTACCCCCGACCCTCATAACTGTGACGTGCTGCCTAATTATTGCAACCTAAAAGATGTTTGATACATGGCAGTTTCATTGCCTCTTCACATGTCATTATCGACGTTTCATTATCTATTATTAACATGGAATTGTTAACATCTTCATTCTCTCTGCTTTATTTACCTTTTTCATCTATTCTTAGGAGTTTCTTCAAATATGGTATCCCCTTCCATGTTCTCTCTCGGGACATCTACCTCTTGGCCTTCCCCTCAGCGACCCTTCGCTTGATGTTCATTGTCCACCACAGTGGCCCTCGGTTGACCTACACCTCACTACCATCATATGGAAAAATATCCATCTAGGTTTTGGATGTAACTAAGTGTCCTCTTATGCATAAGATTACCACTCACCTAGAAAAAAAGTGACGTGGCACAAGATCCATTTTTTGATTAATTTTTTTTTAAAAAATCAAACCCTTTCATTTTAAAGTGTTGGATTACTATACTATCCTGCCCAACAAATAAACCATTTTGTGAAAACATTAATCTATTTTATTAGAATTATAATTATAAAACAATAATAATTAACATAAATACAAATATAACATAACAAGAAAACATATATAGTAATATTAATCGAAATTTAATTTTTAATAATAAATAATAATTAGTATATATATTTGTATATCCATTAATTAAATACTAATTTAAATATAATTAATTATTATATATATTATTATATACATGTTTATATACATTTATTAATATGTACACTATTAATATTTAGACACTATCACATAAATATATATTAATTATATTAAATATTTAAATATTGGTTAGTTATACACATAATAATATATGCATGTTTTATACATCTATTTATATTTTTCATATATACTTTTTATGAATATTTAATTGAAATAGAATATATATAAGGAATATTTTTAATTTTTTTACATAAGAGAAAGAGTTTTTTAAATGTACTATATTATCATGTATTATAATATAAATGCATGATAATTATAGTTTGATATATTTATGCTTACATATTTTTAAAATATTTTTAAATAAAATCAAATAACAAATTTTTTCCACCTAACCTATATATTTTTATTATAATAAAGAGTAATATTATAATAAATGTTTCATATATCTAAAATTAAATATTTTTTATGATCCTTAAAAAAAATTTATTGTCCATTGTTTTATAAATAATTATATATATGTAGTTTTATAATTTTTTTAAAAATTATAATTTCCAATTTTTTATTTTAAACATATATTGTAACATAATCTATTTAAGAATGAAAAAAATATAAATAATGACAAATATAAATAAAAACAAGATATGTATGTATGTCTTCAGGCATGCAGATAAAATTTGTAATGTCAATTTTACACTAGAAAATTTTGTTTTATATTTTTAATAGTTTATGTATATGCATACACATGTATGTTTTTATGTATGTATACACCGATATATATATATATATACAATGAATATTTTTAATATTAATTTTCACTAAAAAAATAAATTGTATGTTGATATTATGAAATATATGGTGAATATAAAATATACATTTCGAATTTTCATTTGAAATATAAGTGAAAATTTGAAATATTTTCATTGTAAATTTTACCGTAAATTTGAACAATAGATTTCATATAAAAATTTATGTTGGAAATTTATAGTTTAATTTTTCAGCTTAAATTTTCAATGAAATCTTACATTATTTAGTTATGTGTCAACATATTCACCTTGGAAATTTATATAAGTATTATTTTAAAAAAAATAAAAATTCAGTGCAAATTTTGAGTATGAATTTCTTTTGATAACTATAAAATTCCAATGCATGTTTAAAATTTAAGTATGTATGGATGCATATAATTATATTAATATATGTTTATATTCTTAATTTTAATTTTGAGTATGAAATTAGACTGATAATTATAAATTTTCACTGTCAATTTTTATAGAACTGAAAACCGTCACTGTTAATTTTCTTTGACAATTTCAATTTATATTGAGGAAGTTACAATTTGATATTTTCACTAAATTTTTATATAAAATTTCCATGTATGGTCTATATGTATACATTGAATGTTTCTATTGAAAATTTTCACTTCAAATCAATAGAGAATATCCATTGAACATTTGTAATGAAAACTTTTAGTGAAAATTTATCTGTATGTATTTATGCTTTGAAAATTCCAAGTGTAAATTTACATTGGAAAATAACATTGTGAATTTATGTGTGTGTGTGTGTTTTGAATATATTCATTCCAATATAAACGAAAAATAGTCTCTTGAAATTTATAGTTTAGATTTCCAAGGTAAAAATCCAATGTAAATTTGGAGTGAAATTTTTCAGTTGATTTGTACTAAAAATTTACAGTGTATGTTTTAACAAGAAATTCACTATGTATTATTATGGTGTATATTGATGTTAGTGTATGTGTGTGTGAAATTTTTAATAAAATTTCTATTGATTAGTTTTTGTGGTAAACATATATTGGAAATTTTCACTAATATGGCAATTTATACACACACCCACACACACACACACTCTCTCTCTCTCTCTCTCTCCCACACACACAATGTGTATAAAAAAAAATTGAAAATTGTCATTGGAAATCTAAATGTGAATTTTCAGTAAAAGAATAAAATGAAAATTTACACTAAAAATTTCAAATGCAGACTTTAAATTCAAATTTCTTATGAAATTTCATATTTTTAATTTATGAATTGACATATTTTAATTGTAAATTTAAGTGAGAATATGAAATGTAAATTTTATGTGGAAATTTTAACTATAAAATTTCCGATGTATATTCTTGTTCGAAATATCTATAAGGAATATCCCTTAAAAACATGCATCAGAAATTTTCTTAAGAAATTAGAAATTTAATTTTTCATTACAAAATAAAATTGTTAATTTATGTGTTAGTATATTTTAATTGAAAATTAAAATAGGATTTTATTTTAGAATTTGGGTATTCAAATATTAACTAAATTATAATGAACATTATGTAAAAATATGCATTGTGGAAACTTGAACAAAAAATTTCCAGGATATATTTGGTCTATAACTGTGCAGTGAATATTTTTGCGAAAAATTTATAATTTTTTCCGGGCATATGAACGCCTCCTGATTTTTTCCTTTTCAAGATTTAAATAATCCCAAAATCAGATCATGTATCCAATAAATCCTTCTATGCCTCCAATTTTCAAAATTTAAAACTATCACCCTGTATAAATATCAACCACGCTATGTTCTTCCTCTATAGTTGAGGATCCGGGCATGGGGGAGGCTAACCGAGCACGTATACCCTCTGAAATTGTTTTTGAGATCCTCAGTTGTGTGACCATAGAAAACATAAAGATGTGTAGGATGGTGTGCAAGGAATGGAACTGCATGACCCGTTGCTCTAACTTTACCGACCAACACTTTCCCCGAACCCGAATGATTTCAGGTTATCATGTTAAACCCAACACCTTTAATGTATATACTCTCTTTATTCGAGTAAGGAATTACAATGAAAAAAACTAGAATTGCCTTGGATATTGCATTCCCCAGGGACATCATAATCATTTCCCCCAACCAAGGCCATGATGAGATTGATATATATTTTATATATTTTATTCAAAATATATTATTTTTATAATTTTGTTCAAATTATTTACTAAAATAAATAGAGTGTTTTTTAAAATTTTAACCGGTGTGTCTCTCATCAAGAGTAGTGTCATTTCAGTTGAACCAAATGTTTTCTTTGATCGAAATGGTGATATCGAAGTGGTGTGTCCCTCGCCAAGAGTTGCCTTGTTTCGGTTGAACCAATTTTTCTTTGACCAAACTGGTGCAATTCACACTGTATCTAATCTATAAATATGTGATGATGAGTTCACTTATTAATTAATTAATTTCAATCCTAGAAATTCTTCAGAGTTCTCCCAACATCGGTGCAGCTGGGTAATTGGAAATTGGTGTTCGATTTTCCCCAAACCTTGGTGAAATCATCGAGTGATACTTCCACCATGAACCCTACACCATCAACGTGGGGGTGGATCAAACCCTTTAAGACGGTGAATTCAATTCACGCATCAAGGTTCAATCCATATTCTCTTTCTACCAACCAATTTTTTAACAATCAAAAGGGTTTGAAGAGGCATAACCAAGATGATGGATTCTTAATCTCTCCATTTCAAATCCTAACGGCACACCCGTTGACATGAAACAAGTCAAGTACATTCAGAAAATGAAGATGAATCGTGAAGATGATGAAGTCTTTTGTCGAGGAAACATTCTCAATACATTGGGGATGCACTCTAATTCAAGTATAAAGTGGAGGAAGAGGGTTCCAATAAATAACACTTTAATAGAAATGGAAAATTTCATGATTAATAAATCTATGTTTCCATTAAATTTATGGGGAAAATCATTATTGGATTCATGTCATATTCATAATAGGATTGCATCTAGAAAATCTCAGTTTTCTCCTTATGAAATTTGTCGAGGAAGAAGACCTAATATTTCTTATTTCAAAGTGTGGGGGTGTTTAGCATATCATAGAGTTCCTGATCCTAAAAGAACTAAAATTGGTCCTAGAGAAATTAAAGGTGTTTTTGTTGGTAATGCATAAAATAGTAAGGCATATAGAATTATGGATTTAGGAGCTAATATTAATGTTGAATCGAGGGATGTATAGTATTTGGAAAATAAGTTTTTTAAAGATGATGTGGAGGAAGTGATTCATCATATCCCTTTCTCATGTACTCTATCTAGTTCAAATATAATAGTAGAGAATTATGATGATTCTCAAGTTGATCCTAAACAGAGTACAAGATTTAGGAAGGAGAAACATCTGCTTCCATATTTTATTTCTCTTGATTCCACAATTTTTCTTGTTGAAGGAGATCAAAATAATCATTTTCTGAATAAGTATCCTATGGTTTTGACTATATAAGATGACCCGAATACTTATAAATAGGTCATGTATTCTAGATATGTTTTTTTTGGATGGAATCATTTAGTGATGAAATGGATTCTATTATAGGGAATAATACTTGGGTTATTATGGATTTACCAAGTGGTTCAAAACCTATTTGTAGTAAATGGGTATTTAGAAAGAAATATCATTCCAATGGTAACCTTCAAGCTTTTAAAGCCAGATTGGTTGCCAACGGTTTTAGGAAAAAGTAAGGGATTGATTATTTTGATACATATGACACTGTAACTCGAATTACTTCAATAAAGATATTATTTTCTTTAGCATCAATTAATCACTTGTATTTTCATAAAATGGATGTCAAAAATTATTTTTTAAATGGAGAATTAAATGAAGAGATTTAAATTGAATAACTGGAAGGGTTTGATTTCCAAGATAATGAAAACAAGGTATATAAACTAGTTAAATTTCATTATGGTCTTAAAAATGCTCTGAAACAATGGCATTAGAAATTCAATTCTGTTATTTTATCTAATGGTCAATCTCATAATAATTCGGATAAATGTGTTTATTAAAAGATTACAAAAGAATATGGAGTTATTGTGTGTTTATATGTGGATGATATGCTAATTTTTGGAACCAATATGCTTGGTATATTCAAGACAAATAATTAACTAGCTTCTATGTTTAAAATGAAGGATCTTGGAATAGTTGATACTATTCTAGGAATTAAAGTTTGAAAAAATATTGGGGGTTATTCATTAAGAGATTCTGATTACATAGAGAAAATGTTAAATAAATTTGATCATCTTGGTTTCAAGTATTTCAATACTCCATTTGATTCTAGTGTTAATATTTTCATAAATACGGGTAGAGTTGAAGCACAACTTGAATATGCTAGTGTAATTGGTTTTTTAATGTATGGGATGCATTAAAATAGACCTAATATTGCTTTTTAATTATGTAAAATGAGTAGATATACTAGTAATCCTAGTGTGGATCATTGGAGATGTATAACGAGAATTTTTTTATACTTAAAAAACCAAAGATTTATGTTTATACTATAATGATTATCCAGCTGTATTATAACGATACACCAATGCAAGTTGGATTACCAGTATTGGTGATAACCAATCCACTTCTGGATCGTTTTTTACTCTTAGAGGTTGTGCGGTTTCTTGTTCGAGCAAGAAGCAAACATGTATTTTACATTCGACCATGGAGTCAGATTCTCTAGCCTTAGCGACATGTGGAAAGGAAGATGAATGAATTAGGAATCTATTATTGGATATTAGAATGTGGCCTAGTATGATTCCTCTTATGTCTATCATTTGTGATAGTGAAGCTACATTATCAAAGGAATATAGTTTCATGTACAATGGAGTGTCTAGAAATATATGATTCAGACACAATTATGTGATACAATTGTAACAAGATAGTACCATAACAATTTTTTATGTGAGATTGTATAAAAACCTTGCAGATCTATTTACAAAATATCTATCGAGAGAGGTTATTCGTGAAACTAATAATGAGATGGGGTTAAAACCTATAGAATAAATTATTTTATTAAAGGAAACCCAACTCTTTGTTTAGGTGGATCCTAATCAATGTGTTTAATGGATAAAAACAAGTTACGAAGATGATTGTTGATATTGACAGTTATAACCCCAATTTTTGTTGTTAATATCGTCCGTTATGACAAGAGGTCAAGTTTTAAACTCTTAACAAAATATTATGACTCAATGTTTTATGTGCTATTATAATGGAAACACATTGTAATATTTCATCTATGTGAACTTAAAAGTGGTGTTGTTTCTTACATGAGTCAGTGGGGTTTCTCCTTATAGACTTCATGAAAAGGATATAAGCACATGTCCTTAAAAGTTCTACAAAATGATATGTTGTATGAATGTTCATTATATGTATGATATCTATGGTTTGTCATAAACATTAAAAAGTTTAATGTTTCGACAACTTATAAATCGGATAAACTTTGAGATATTGAAACTAAGTAAAGTTTTAAATTGAAAGACACATTTATAATGTGTAATGAATCACTTGTGTACTTGACAATTATTATTTATGAATAAAAGTGGGGGATTGATATATATTTTATTCAAAATATTTTATTGTTATAATTTTATTCAAAATATTTATTAAAATAAGTAGAGTGTTTTTTGAAATCTGAACCGGTGTGTATCTCACCAACATTTGTGTCATTTTGGTTGAACCAATGTGTTCTTTGATCGAAAAGGTGAGAACGATGTGGTGTGTCCCTCACCAAGAGGTTCCTTGTTTTGGTCGAACCAAAGTGTTCTTTGATCGAACGTGTTCAATTCACACTATTTCTAATCTATAAATAAGTGATGATGAGATCGCTTATGAATTAATTAATTTCAATCCTAGAAATTCTTCAGAGTTCTCCCAACATCGGTGCAGTAGGGTAATTGGAAATTGGGGTTCAATTTTCCCCATACCATGGTGAAATTCTCGAGGGAGACTTCCACTATGATCCTTACACCATCAACATGGGGGTGGATCAAACCCTTTTGGATAGTGAATTCAATTCCCGCATCATGGTTCTATCCATATACTCTTTATACCAACCTATTTTGTAAGAGGGATCCCAAAGGCATTCCATTGCAGGGACATACCCTTGGATTTCATATCCCCAAAAGTAAGCATATTGGTGTCTTCCATGAAAGGACTACTATTCTGCCACGACGGTAGCCCCCAGGTAGTCCATCGCCTCTACTTCTACAAACCTACCCTCAAACAATTATAATTCATCCCAAAACCCTACCAAGAATTTTGTTTTAGTGACCATGTGGGGCTGATCAAAATCACGACCCATCATCTACACTATAAAATCATACGGTGATGAGATGCTCGATTTGTGAGGAGGGAGGTGTGAGTTTCTTATTGTAGAGTAGGGGGTGTTCTACTAGATGGTGTGATACAACAAGCATATTCTGAGCATCGACATATACAATGAATGGTGGTCCCTCCAAGAGCTACCTCAATCGGTGTGTGGAGATTACTAAAAATGGATGGTGGAAAGCATGGTGGTGGTGGTGGAAGGGATGTTTGGGGTGGCATGGACATTTGAGGAAAGATAATTTCAAAAGCAAGTGTGGGTCTTGGAGGAGATATGAAAATCATGGAAGAAGTGGCGCGTGATGGCATGACCGCACAACTTGTAGTATTTTTATTCAAAAAATATTAAAGGAGTGTTTTTATTGGTCAAAACACTCCTCACATGGATTGATGAGGTGTTTTAAAAGAGGTAATACCACATTGAAAAATATAAATAGAATCCCATAGATCATATCCCATTTAAGGGAGCATTAGGATATGGTCTATTAATATAATATATATTTTTCAAATATATATTTAGTAAATGTTTTGTTATATATATATATATAACAAAACAAAACAAAACAAGAATAAAATAAAATAAAATATTTAATTAAAATGACTAATGGCATGATTAGTCGTAACCGTAGGTATTTGATTATTGAAAACCCAAATGGGAACCTCTCTTCTGAAATGGTTATTACGAATCGGTGTAACTTCCACCATTTTGAGTTTATAAATTAGCAATGCCGAGATTACTTTTTGTTAACTGATTCAATCCACGAAATTCTCCAGAATTATCCCTACATCGGTGCAGCGGGGTAATAGAAAATTGGTGTCCGATATTCCCTGAAACCTTGGAGAAATACTCAAGGGATACTTCCACCGACAACTCTACACCATCACAATGGGAGTGGATAAAACCATTTTTGACTGTAAACTCGATACACGCATCAAGGTTCTATCCGTCTTCATTTCTGCCAAATAATTTTTCTAACAATCAAAAGGTTATTAAAAGGGAGAACCTCGAAGATGTATTCCGAATCTCTCAATGTATTGAACCAAGATATTTTAAAACTTGACTGTTTGGATGGAAACAACTTTTCCTCGTGGTAGGACAATATGAAATTTATTCTGATAGTGTTGAAGATTTCATACATTCTGGAAGAAAATATTCTTCCCATACCTGATGTGCTAATTTCAAATGCTGATGGTCCACCTATTGACCTGACTCAAGTTGATCAAATTTGGAAAATGAGGAAGAAACATGAAGATAACAATGTCTTGTGTCGAGGAAACATTCTCAATACTTTGTCAAATCATCTTTACTACTACTTCAACCAACTGAAGACCGCTCGAGAGATTTGGGATGCACATGAATTCATGTATAAAGCAGAGGAAGAAGGTACCAATAAATCTCTTATTGCAAAGTATCTAAATTACAAGATGGTTGATAACAATCCTCTGTTGGAGAAAATTCACGATCTTCATGTTATAGAAAATAATCTTCTTTCCCTTAAGATAAATATACCACAAATTATTCAAGTGGGTGAAATTATTTCTATAGTTCCTCCTATGTGGAAAGATTATTGTATGTCACTTATTAAGAAAAGTGTTGATATTTCCTTAGAGAAATTGCAAAAACTTATTCATATTGGAGAAGAATACATGTTGAGAGACGTAGGTATGGCTCGCAATGTGATACCAAGGTTAATATTTTTGAGGGAAAGAAACAAAAAAATTATTCCTTAAATGTCAAGAAGAAGCATAAAAAATTTAAGAACAAAGGAAATCCTTCCAAGAAGAAATTATATTTCTTCGTCTGCGAAAAACCAGTGTATTTTTTAAGGGAATGTTGCTATAAAAAGAAAGCCAACAAACCCACTGAAAATATGCTAACTGAAGAAAATATAGTCTCTATGATATCCGATGTCAACATGACTTCAAAGAAGATGCGATGGTGTCTAGATTCTTGAGAAACAGTGAATGTGTGAAAGGATAGTTCAAAGTTCAAAACATTTGACAATTGTATTATCACAAAGGAAGGACATCTTGGAAACAATTCACGCATCAACGTTAATGGACAAGGAACCATGCAGTTTGAATTTACTTCTAGAAATAAGCTGACCCTTCTCAATGTGTTGTATGTTCCCGAAATTTGAAAGAACATAGTTTTAGTTGACCTTTTGTGTAAAAATGGATTTTGGGATTCATTCGAATTTGACTAGGTTATCTTGTCGACGTGAGGAATGTTTATGGGAAAAGGGTATTCAAAAGACTTGATGAATCAACTATCTATTAATAATATGATTGAATTATCTTCTTATTTGATTGAATCTTCTAATTTGTGGCATGATCATATAGCACATGTTAATTTTAATTCATTAAAAGTAATGAAAATGTTGGACTTGATTAATTTTGAAAACGATTATAATAAATGTAAAACATGTGTATAATCTTAAATAGTTAATAATCCTTTTCATAGTGTTGAAAGAAATTCTGATATATTAGATTTAGTGAATTTTGATATTTTTGAATTAAATGGTTTGTTAACTCATGGAGGGAAATGATATTTTATAACTTTTGTTGATGATTGCAGTAAATATTTACATATATATCTTCTCAAAACAATGGATGAAGCCTTTAATGTGTTTAAGAAGTATAAAGAAGAAGTTGTAAACCAATTAGACAAAAGGATTAAAATATTAGGCTCAGATAGAGGCAGTGAATATTTTTTAAATGAGTTCAATGAATACATTGAATAAAATGGTATAATTCACCAAATAACTTCTCCTTACACACCTCATAAAAATGGCTTAGCTGAAAGGATAAAATCACACTTTAGTAGAAATGGTAAATTTCAAGATTAATAAATATAAGTTACAATTAAATGAATGGGGTGAAGCTTTATTGGATACATTTCATATTCATAATAGGA
The DNA here is from genome assembly GCA_963277665.1 of Viscum album. Taxonomy (NCBI): domain Eukaryota; kingdom Viridiplantae; phylum Streptophyta; class Magnoliopsida; order Santalales; family Viscaceae; genus Viscum; species Viscum album. Next base: position 440,512,742 of record OY728137.1, on the reverse strand, counting down.
CTACATCTAGAAAATCTAATTTATCTCCTTATAAAATTTGGAAAGGAAGAAGGCCTAATCATTATTATTTCAAAGTGTGTGGGTGTTTAGAATTTTATAATGATCCTGATCCTAAAAGAACTAAAAATTTTCAAAGAGTAATTAAAGGTGTTTTTGTTGGATATGCAGAAAATAGAAAAGCATATTGAATTATGGATTTATGAGCTAATATACATGTTGAATCAAGGGATGTAGAATTTTTGGGAAATCAGTTTTATAAAGATGATGTGGAGGAAGTTATTCCTCATATCCCTATATCATGTAATCCATCTAGTTAAAATATAATAGTAGATAATTATGATGATTCTCAAGTTGAACCTAAACGGAGTACAAGAATGAGGAAGGAGAAACATCTACATATAGATTTTATTTCTTCTGATTCCATAATTTTTCTTGTTGAAGGAGATCAAAATAGTCAACTTATGAATATGTATCGTATGGTTTTGACTATAGTAGATGACCCAAACACTTATAAAGAGGCCATGTCTTCTAGAGATGTTACTTTTTGGAAGGAAGCAATTAATGATGAAATGTATTCTATTATAGGGAATAATACTTGGGTTATTATGGATTTACCAAGAGGTTCAAAACCTATTGGTAGTAAATGGGTATTCATAAAGAAATATGATTCCAATGGTAAAAATAATGCTTTTAAATAAATATTGGTTTCCAAAGGTTTTAGAAAAAAATAAGGGATTGATTATTTTGATACTCATGCCCCTGTATCACGTCTTACTTCAATAAGGATATTATTTTCTTTAGCTACAATTAATCATTTGTATGTTCATCAAATGGATGTCAAAACTACTTTTTGAAATAGAGACTTAAATGAAGAGATTTACATGGAACAACCGGAAGGGTTTTTTTTACAAGGTTATGAAAACAAGGTATGTAAAATAGTTAAATCTTTTTATGGTCTTAAACAAGCTCTGATTCAATGGCATGAGAAATTCTATTCAATTATTTTATCTAATGGGATTTCTCATAATAATGTGGATAAATGTGTTTATTAAAAGTTTACAAATGAATATGGAGTTATTGTGTGTTTATATGTGGTTGATATGTTAATTTTTGGAACCAATATGATTGGAATAATCCATACCAAGAATTACTTATCTTCTATGTTTAAAATGAAGGATCATGGAATAGTTGATACTATTCTAGGAATTAATGTTAGAAAACATAGTGGGGGTTGTTCTTTAAGTCAATATCATTACATAGAAAAAATGTTAAATAAATTGGATCATCTTGGTTTCAAGGATGTCAGTACTCCATTTGATTCTAGTATTAAACTTTTTATAAATACAGGTAGAGTTGTATCACAACTTGAATATGTTTGTGTAATTGGTTCTTTATTGTATGTAATGCATTGCACTAGACCTGATATTGCTTTTGTGGTATGTAAAATGAGTATATATACTAGTAATCCTAGTGTGGATCGTTGGAGATGTATAACAAGAATTTTTGGATACATGAAAAAGGACAAAGATTTATGTTTATACTATAATTATTATCCAGCTATATTAGAAGGATACACTGATTCAAGTTGGATTACTAGTATTGGTGATAACCAATCCACTTCTGGATGGTTGTTTACTCTTGGAGGATGTCGTGTTTCTTGGGAGAGAAAGAAACAAACATGTATTTCACATTCGACCATGGAGTTAGAGTTTATCGCCTTGGGGGAATGTGGAATAGAAGCTGAATGGATTAGGAATCTATTATTGGTTATTAGATTGTGTCATAGTCGGATGCCTCCAATCTAAATCAGTTGTTATAGTGATGAAACATTATTAAGGGAATCTAGTTGCATACAATGTAAAGTCTAGACATATATGTTTGAGACATGATTATGTAAGACAATTGTTACATGATGGTACCATAAAAATTGTTTATGTGAGATCATCTAAGAACCTTGCGGATCTGTTTACAAAATCTATACTGAGAGAGGTTATTCTTGAAACTAATAAAGCAACGGGGTTAAATACCATAGAATAAATCATTCCAGTAATGGAAACCCCACACTTTCTTTTGGTAGATCCTAATCAATGTGTTTAATGGGTAAAAATATGTTATGAAGATGATTGTTGATATTGATAATTATAACCCCAATTTTTTGTGTCAATATTGTCCTTTATGACAAGAGGTTGAGTTTTAAACTCTTAACAAAACATTAAGACAAAATGAGTTATGTTCTATAATAAGAGAAGCACATTGTAATATTTTACCTATGTGAAATTAGTAGTGGTTCCGCTTCTTACATGAGTTAATTGGTTTTCTCCTTAGAGAGTTCATGAAAAGGATTGAATCACCTTGCCTTAAAAGTTATAATAAAAATTATGTGGGATGAAATTTCAATATATATATAATTTCTCTGGTTTATCTTATAGGTTAATCAGTTTAATGTTTCGACGACTTATAAATATGATAAAATTTGAGAAATTGATACTAAGTAGAGGTTTAAATTGAAAGTTACCTTTAAAATATATAATGACACAGTTGTGATGTGGAGAATTAATATTTATAAATAAAAGTGGGGGATTGTAGTATTTTTCTTCATCAAATATTAATGGAGTGTTTTGATTGGTTAAAACACTCCTCACTTGGATTGATGAGGTTTTTTAAAAGATGGAATCCCACATTGAAAAATATAAATAGAATCCCATAGCCCATCTTATATTTAAGGGAGATTTTGGATTTGGTCTATTAATAAAATATATATTTGCCAAAATGATTTTAAAGTAATTTTTAAATATATATTTAGTAAATGTTTTTTTATAGATATATATAACAAAACAAAACAAAAATAAAATAAAATAAAATATTTTATTAAAATGACTAATGGCTTGATTAGTCGTAACCGTAGGGATTCGTTTATTCGAAAGCCAAATGGGAGCCTCTCTTCTGAAACAGATAGTATGAAACGGTTTAACTTCCACTGTTTCAAGTATATAAATTAGAGATTCCAAGATCACTTTTTGTTAATGGATTCAATCCAAAAAATTCTCCATAATTCTCCCAACATCAGTGCAGCGGGGTAATCAGATATTGGTGTCTGATTTTCCCTGAAACCTTGGTGAAATCCTCGAGGTACGCTTCCACTGACAACCCAACACCATTGCTGTGGGGGAGGATCAAACCCTTTTGGGAAGTTAACCTGATTCATGCATCAAGGTTCTATCAGTCTTCTTTTCTGCCAACTTATTTTTCTAACACAGCATATGGTTGGGTATGTTTAGACCAAGGCAGTTAAATTTTCAGAGGACTCTCAATTCATGGTTTCATTGAGCCATGGGAGGATTCAAATTTACTAGAACCACCTATACAACAACAACTTCCCCAGTTATTATTCTACTAGCACTGAACCTGGTTCATTAAAGAATTATTATTTTGATGCTAGATTGTAATTTTAACACGCGCACGTTAAATATAATTTAATTCCCTACCAATTTTAAATTCATAGTTAACAAATGTTAATTGGATATAATAATTTATCTAGCACCGATGTGGGACCATACCTAAAATTAAATAATGACTCCACTGTATTAATCTTTCACTTTAGGGGAAAATATCATTACCTTTTTATACTAACAACTATTGATTTCCAAGAATTTATTAACACTTTTTCCACCACCTTTTAAATGGTTATGTTAGACCATTTTAAATATGGTATATGATGCTTTATATTTATTTTAATCAACATGTTTAACATACGATGTACACTCATCCAAAAATATTAATACAAATGACCATTTAATTGATGCATCTCTAAAATAATATTTAAATTATGTCAGATGGCATGTGGGTTCACCCATATTTATATTTCATAATTTTTATTTTATATAGATATTGTAAATTCACTTCAAATATATCTGGTAGTTATTTAAATGGTTTATCTAAAAACCAGTAATCCATGGTAAATCAGTATATATGGGCATTTATAATAACATAATGATAATGCATACTTCTCTTATAAGTGATAATTTAGTTGACAAATATCGATTAAATAAATCCACTAATCTCCTCCAGATGGATGGCTACCATTTTATCAATAAATTGATACCGATGTATAATTGTATCAATATTTTCTATTATAATTGACCCACCATGTCCTAAATAGACATGTCATGTATTTAATTTGTTAGGATCAGTAAACTTCGGGTTTTCCATAGTTATCCAAATGGTGAAAACTATAGGATAAAAAACCCATTGCCCCAAAAATTTATTACAAAAAGATAAAGACATTGAACAAGGCTTTGCGACAAGACTGTGTGTCACATACGTCGAAAAAAACATAAGTAAAACAATGCATCACAACAAGAGAATATAAAAGAGCAATGATGGTCCCCTTTAGCTTATATTTCCCACAATCTTTGAATTACCAAGACCACAAGGATGACATATTTTTCTCCATATTGGTGTTACCCATGGGCCACCTCGATCATCCAAGCTCTTATAATTTCCCACATTATCATGTACAATGTTTAGCGTGTCAGTAGGTTGTGCTCTAGCTTCAGTGGCTTTGCCTAAATTACACGAAATATCAGCTTCTTTATGTGATAATGCTTCCATATACTTTATAGGCTCCTTGACATCCTACAAAACAAGTTGCACAACATGTTCATTTTTACTAGCTGACTTCCTTCATGATCCAAATTTATAGTCCCCACAGGTAGTCATTGTCCACTAAGGTCCTCTATAGAAGAGGGGCTATTGAAACCCTCAACAACCTCCCCATTTCAAGAAATATCTCCACTCTTCTTGAGACAATCCGCATATAAAATTCCAATGTTGGGAGTACTAATGGAGTTGAGCATGGTGAAGAAAATTACCATATGGTGAATACCTTTGACTGGATTCTACCCCATATCAGCATTCCCATCAAAAACCTTACCAAAACAACATTCCCTGACCTCAACATAAGAAAATGCACCATGGTCATGATTTGGATGGTCATACAAAGGCATAAATGGAAGATTTCCATACTTAACATCCTGTATAACTTCCTCCACATTATTTTTGATCTTATTTCTAGTAACAAAAACAACCTTCCCACTGGAAGGAGCATCTGCACCACCCCTCTAGTTTATTCCCATCAGGATACACATGTTCCAGTAGATCTCCATTCTTAACCACATGAAACTGAGCATGATATTTAATTTTTGTGATTCCCACCTCCTTGCACATAGAAAGAGCTCTTGTAAACGGTGGATCCTTCCCACTAAAAAAATAATGGTCCTTAATAAGCTCAGTCATATCTCCCCCAACATCACTATTAGGGATCTCATCTTAATTGGAATCACATTTGTCACCCTATTTCAATGAAGAAGTATATTGAGCCACACAATTATCAACCTGTGCATTATTTATAGGATTGTCATTAATTGATTGACCATAATTAGAAACCATAGCCTAAACAACTACATCAACAAAATTAAAGGAGATATGAAGTGCTTCACCTTTAGTATATCCATCTACACCGCCCCGATGCCTCATAGAGTCCAGGGACATACATAGAAAATGATAATTAGGTGAATCTCTCATAACCAAAACACTTATACTACTAGAACCCATAAAATTACCCGTAAAAACGAGATTTTTATTTACTATATGCAATTTAAATTTATATTTCTGAATACTACGGCCAATTTTTTTTCAATTAGATCATTTAATTCCCATAGGAAAGTTTTCCCTAAGACTCCCAATGTATAAGAAATTGAAGAAAAATTTACGGATATGCTCATATTCAACAGAATGTTAAAATTTGAATTTATACACCACAAAAAAATTTAATCATGAGATTACAGTGATCAATTTTTAGAAGAATTATAGCATATTTTCTATACCTTCCTAGTTTATTATTCATTTCAAATTTGATAGGGGTACCAATAGAAGAAGAAACATATTAGAGAACTTGAGTTTTCGAAAAGTGTAAATTTAAACCCCTAATCAGAACCCACAAATGAGTAGTTGATCTATGGGCTCTTGATGGATCGAACTGTTGGGGTAGAATCCCGATCTTCAGATAAAAATCACTTGAATTTTTTTTGTGAGAATCCGGATGAGATATGGAAGTGGTATAAAGAATAATAAATAAATTAACACGTAATATTGTTTACATTGAAAAACCCTCTAATGCAAAGGATTAAATATCCATGCGGAAATTCTGAAATATCCACCATAAATTAGAGAATACAAATAAATCATTGTAATTCATGAACATGAATTACAAATGAGAGCATAGATAAAACTACGTTAAAAAACACTTTGACATGCCTCCTCTTTCTTTATGAATATCATAATTCCAAATACATTATTGAAATATCCATCTATGACCAATTTCCACCTTTCTCTCGACAAAATGACTCTACCTCGAAGATCAAATTTGAACATGCAACAACCTCACATGGTCTTGAAACACCAGGAGTATTTCCCTCTCACATGATCTTTCATCCATGATGCACCACCAATCATCAAACATGACATGATGCTTAATCACCAAAATTCAGAGGAATCTCAATACGTAAACTCGATCATTGATCACAACACTGCTTCTTCACACCTACTCAATTCTGATGCACAGAACATGATACAGTAAAACGGTATCCCTTCACATCACAGATCCACTACTAGTGGCTCATTTTTCATTGATGATGACCCACACTAGAGACCTCAAAATTTTCATCCAATTTACAGTTGATCTCAATGGAATACATCTTGAGCAGCTCTCTCTCTGTTTGCCACAACATGCTTCCCCTTTTAATGACTTCAACCTTTCCTTTTTTTAATAAATATAAGATATGAAATATTTCTTAAATTTGAAAATCATCATGTATTTTCAATTTTAATATTCAAACACTTTTCTCATCTAAATAGATATAAAAGATATATCTACCTATGAGAAACACATGCAGTCATATCTATATGATAGAATAAAAGATATCTCATATTAAAAAACTATCTTCTCTTATATTATGAAACACCAACGGGATGACTCCTATCAATCCACCCCTCCAACCCATAAATGGTTAGACCATCCAAAAAATCTTTTAGATTGAAATTATCATGGAATCACACCAACCATTTTCCTCTATAGAAAATATGAAGATACCCTTTTATAACTCTAACAGAAACATGTCTCCTCCAACAGTAAAATAAATTCAAATGATGAAATATTCTGCATATCAAAATCTTCACTATATTATCAAAAAAACCTAAACAAGAAATATCTACCTCAACCATAATTATGATCACCACATAATCTGAAGCACCTGCAAGAAAAATTTCTCCCCCTTCTCAAAACCCCGAGATGCTAGCACCTTGTTCATCGGTTTTTAATTCTTTCTTCACCAATAAATCATTATGATGAACATAATTTGGTGTAATACCCAAAACAACTCTTTGAACCTAATTTTTCACTAAACCATATTCTTCCTCACACACCAATGGTCCTCTTGAAAACTTCCATAATTCTAACATGAAATTACATGCTTGAACCATCATCTCGTATACCACTTGTTGGTGGAGAATCCTTATCTCAGGATAAAAATATTGTGCAAATCAATTTGTGAGAAACTAAATGAAATATGAAAGTTATATAAAGTAGAATAAATAAATCATCTCTAATAGTTTTTAATGTTGAAAAACCCTCCGTTTCATAGGATTAAAAAAACATGGGGAAATTACAAAATAACAACAATGAATCTAAGAGTACATAGAATTACAAGTAATTTCCAAACATGACCTAGAAAATACAGAGTGTAGATAAATCTATGTGAAAACCACAGCTCGATATCCTTCTTACTTTTCTTTAAAAATCATCTCTCCAATTCCTTGCTCAAAAGATCCATATATGAAAAAACATAACCCTTATGTGGATGAAAAAAATACCTTAGTGATGAAATATGAATATACATCATCCTTGCACTGTCTTGCAACACCTGAATGATTTCTACCTTATGTGATATCAACATCATGATGTACCACCAATCATCAATCGGGACACGCTGCTTGATCACTACAATCATGAAGATGCTAGATACATTTCCACAATCATTGATAACATCATTTTGGGTTCACACCTACTCTATATCTATGTTTTGCACATGTTACCACAAATTTTCTATCCCATCACATCATAGATCCACCATCGATGCCCCGTTATCCACTAATGAAGATCCACACGTGCTATTGAAAATGTAGCAACCCCTTTCCTCTTAAAAGATACCTCGTATTCAAAAACAATATAATCTTAGATTTGGAAACACCCACATGATGAATTCTATCAATCTCTCACTTTGACACATAAATGGAGATATCATCCAACAAACTCAGTTGGACCGAAAACCTGTTGGCGTCACACCAACCATCATTATTTGTAGAAACAACAAAGACCATATATTTCAACTCTAAAAGAAACCTGTCTTCTCCCCTTATAAAATTAATCCAAATATTAATGTATTTGCTATATCTGAATCGTCATTGTCCAATTTAAAAAAACTAAAACCATCAGTATATGTATCCCTCAAAATCGTGATTGACACATAATTTTTAGCATCTATAAGAAAAATTTCTTTCCCGTCTCAAAACCCTATGGAGATAGTGCATCACTACAATATTCAATTTTTAATTCATTCTTCCCATGTTTCACAATATGAAAAAATGAATTAGGTGTAAGTCTCAAAATAACTCTCAAAAACTTCTTCATCTCTAAACCATATTCTACCTCATGCTCCATCATCCCTCTTGGAAACATCCAAAATTCTCACATCAATATTCATGATCGAACCATCAGCTTTGAAACAACTTTTTTTGGGTAGAATCTCGATCTTGGGATCAAAATCACATGAGAATCATTTTGTGAGAATCCCAATTAAATATAAAAGTGATATAAAGAATAATAAATAAATCATCATGCATTATTTTTATCATGGAAAATCCCTATAATGTGGGGGACTAAAAACCAATTGGAAATTCCAAAATTTATACTATGAATCAGAGAGTACAAAGAAATACAAGTAATGCCTAAACATGAAATAGAAAATAAGATGCGTGGATAAACCTGTGTGAAAACCATGTTAGGATTCAACACATTTTTAAGATAGGGAATATTATTAATGGAGATATTTATCTCAACATTAATAGAGGAATTTATCCCAACATTAATGCAGAGTTAATTATCAACATTAATGGATTGAAAATTTAATTTTCCCAACATTTATTGGAGATATGGGATTGGTGACTCTATAAGAGGATGTAGTAAAATCATTTGAAAAGGTGTGCCAACATTATGTAGACAAAAAGAGAGAACTGATAAGGGGTTGTCACCTTTGTGGTTGCCCATCTGACTCGATGCACATAATGTCAAACCTGAGAAGCAAGTTTCATATTTTCTAATTAGCATTGTTTGAAGATCAGTTTTCCTATGATCAAGGATATTATTCATCACCCAGTTATTGAGTTGATTTTTTTTGATCCATACAGTTAAATTTTTTGTTTTCTATTCTTTCATAGATGATGTTATTTTTTCATATCTTTTTTCTGCTTCTCTTTTCCACTAGGGTTTTTTGATTTTATATCTGAGAGTTATACTTTGGGATTCCTTTCATTTTTTAGAGTCTCTATCATCTACACATTGATTATAAAGGACCTAATTTCTCGATTTTTCCCATACTTTCTCCCTTTTGGGTTTTCCATATTTAAAATTTCTGATGTCAACTTTATTTTCTGCAAAAATATTTTTTTTGGTCGTTGTGCATCCGCTTTTATTTTTGTGGGAAATATTTTATTTCTTATTCACGTTCACTTTTCTTTTCTTTTCACATTCATCACTTGCCATCTTTCTCCAATATATGGTATCAAAGATAAAGGCTCATACTTGAATTATTTTGTATGACAATTATGGATGTTTATGAGAGGACTGTTAATGCGTTTGTGAAGCTGAATATGGTTTGTAAATCAAAATAGGTTGAGAGGGATGATGCTCTAGATTCTTGAGGGATTTTGAGTAAGGGAAATGCAGCGATCATGATAATAGGTGATAAAAATATTTCAAATTTTGGTCTTCTTAAAAATGATATGTATATACAGATGTGACAAAGAATTTAATTCTTGGATTTATTTTACTGGGAGAGCGGATAGTTTTTCTATCAGAAGTGGAAAAGGGTGTCATCATATTTTCAAAAAAAGAAATTTGTTGAAGAAATACCAACCTTTATTCTTTAAAACTATGATTGTAGGATGTTTTAACTTCTTTGAAATGATTATGGGGAGATCATTGGGATTCATCAAATTTTTTAAGAGAGAGAATATTGCTAATGTAGAGATTTATCTCAACGTTAATAAAGGATTTTAACCAAACATTAATAGAGAGTTAATTCTCAATATTAATGGATTAAAAATTTAATGTTGACCACATTTATTGGAGATACAGACATAGTTTCTATATATTAGGATGCATTAATATCCATTGAAAGGGTGTTACAACAAAATGTAGCAGACAAGAGAGAAACGAGAAGGGGTTTCCACATTTTCGGTCGACCGTGTGACTCGACACACACAACATCAAACCTGAGGAGAAGGTTTTATCTTTTGTGATCTTCTTTGATCGACGATCAGTTTTCCTATGATCTTGGTGACTTTTTATCACCCAGTTATTCAGTCAATGATCATCATATTTCTAAGGTCATATTTATTTTTTTATCTTCTTTCTCAGATGATGTTCTTTTTTCAGATATGCTTTCTACCTCTCTTTTCTGCTGGTTCTTTATTCTACTGTATTTGAGAGTTATACTTCTGAGATCCCTTAAATTTTTGTGAGTCTCAATCATGTACTCATTTATTATAGTAGATTTTAATTATGGACTTGGTCCTATGGTTTTTCCCTTTTAGGGATTTCCACTTTACAATTTTCCTGTGTAAAATTTATTTTCTGCACATATATATTTTTGGTCTATGTGCATCCACTTTTATTTTTTGAGGGAAAGACATTATTTTCACAACAAGTTTAATTTTATTTTATTTTTTCATTCAACAATTTTCATCCTATCCCAAAAAACCACACCCTGATAGGCCGCCTCCGTCTCTCGTAAAATAATATCGCCAATTCCATGCTTGAATGATCCATCTGTGATTATACATCACCCTTTTGTTGACAAAACAACATTACCTCAGTGATCAAATCTGAGCATGTGTTAGCCTCAGACCATATTGTGACACCTGAATGACTTCTCCCTCACATGATATCTCCATCATGATGTACCTATGATCATCAATTGGGTCACCCCTTTCATCCCCACATTTAATAATACCCTCAACACATGGACCTAATCAATGATCACGTCACTGCTAATTCACACATGCTCAATATAAATGCATGGAACATGCTACAACAAGCTTAGTGACCCATAAAATCATAGACCCACCATCGTTTCCTTTTTAAACATTAATGAATTCCCACACAGGCTATCACAAATGCAGATTCTCCTTTCCTCTAGATCTCAATAGACTACAACTTGAGTAGCCCTCTCTCTGTTTTCCACCAGTTTCTTCCCATTTTAAAGCCTCCATAGTTTTTTTTCAAACATAAATAATATATAAATATATTTTAAATTTCCAAATCACCATGTATATACCAAGTTATGATTTGGACACTAATATCATCAAAATTGGTATAAAATATATATCTCCCCATGAGAAAGAAGTGATGACAAGTCTTTGTGATAGGATAAATGATATCTCATATTCAAAAACAATATAATCTAAACTCAGGACTGAGTAGTTGATCAATAATCTCCTGTTGGATCGAGCTATAGATCCCAATCATATATTCTTAGGGTCTCTAACCTATGAGAAATAAATCCAATAATCTTATCTCATAATTTGAGTTCTTGTGAGGGGAAAATGATATGAAAGAAGCTCATACAAATCGGCACAATCCACTAAATATCAAATCCTAAAATATGATGAAGTCAACACTTCTTATCATCTAACTTCCAAATGTTACCCTCTTAATCAAATAATCTAATGATTAAATGCTTACAATCTTCAATCTGATCCTTGAAAAATTTAGGGTTGGATTTGATGTACAGTAAAGCAACATTATTCTTCTATGTATTTTTTCACAAACGAGTTCCATCATCCTAAGAGTCAATGAAAAACCTAAACATAGAATATTTAACTAGAATGGAAGTCATATTATTCTTCCCAACGTCTAGATTCTTATTCCAATGAAAAGATCTAATTTTTCTGATCTGCTTTCCCACACAAACCGACACCGCTTGTGTTGAGTTTCATTCCATGTATTCTACAATGACCCCATAATTATTCAATATGTCTATTTGTTAATTTTTTCCAGAATATCATTGATGTTTAATTTATCTCATTGAGACCTGAGATAAATAAAAACATTATTCAATATAAATTTTTACCACCTGGTCAGAATATATTATATCTTCTAAAGAATTTCATTAATTTTTACTACTGATAAATTACTACCATAGATCACTCCTTACACTGCACCAACATTTATCATAGAAAAATATAAAGCACTGAAAAAGGGTAACATTTATCAGCACTAGATAAAAGAATAACTAAAGGTAACTTTTATCAGCATTGAAAAAAAGTAAAGATAAAGATGAAGCATTTATCAGTGTTTTTTAGCGGTCATTAGGGTGAAATTTTATCAGGGATATTCTTAGTGCCGATAAAAACTTTGAAAAAAATATTATTAATATATTTAGAATTATTATATTTAGATTCAAAAATTAATGTTTATTTATATACATTAAAAAAATAAGGCATGTATATAATTAATATAGATATGATATATTAATATATATTTTTTAATAATTCAAAAATATATATATATTAAAAATAGGTATTTATAAAATCATAAAAAATATATTTACTTGACTAATTATAAAATTATAATAAACACATATATTATACTTAAAATTATATATATTTATATATTAATAAATATATATATATATATATATAATTATATAAATATATATAAATTTATTTATAATTATTTAAAAATATTTATTTATAATTAAAATTATAAATATATATATATATATATTAAAAAATTTGGGGAAGAGAACTTTTATTGAAAGAACAAAAAAGTCAAGACCAATAGGAGAATGGGGTCAGACATTGCTAAACTACCTTCATTAAACTCAATTAGGACCTACTTATTTCCTAATATTAGCTCCAAGCTTATGTTCTTCATTTGGATTAGCATTCTAATTTAAACATACATGCCTGCGGCCTCAACCTCTTGGATGATGGCCTCTCCTCCTAGTATGTAATAGCTTTCAATACTCTTCAATGTAACTTTCCTCTTAGTTTTCTCACCCAACATCTGATTTTACCTTCATACTCACAGGAGTCTCATCAGTTAAAGAAACCTTACTATCCTTTTTTGGGAGTGTATCCACCTTATCTTCATGAAATCAACTATCTTTCACTTCATTAATAGAATAATGCACTTCATAAGAGTTATGTATAGTCACATAATATCTACCTGCTAAATTAATTGATTCTTTATCATTGGGTGACAAATCTTTTTAAAGAACCACGAATTGAGACTATATCCCATATCAGAAATGCCAATTCCCAAAGTAGCACTATAAAATTCTAAAGTGGTTGAGATAGAAAAATAAACATTTCCAGGTTCCAGACTTATCTCATGTTCTTATTTTATATTTTTAATCTTCCTACGAAATTTGATAATCATTTTTTTTATCCCAAAATCAATCATCTTCTCCTCCATAAGTTGTTGATCAACTAAGACTCGAGTGAAAACTTCATCTCTGGATTGATCATCCAGTGGTGTCTCTACTGTTCCACCTTTTACTTCTTATTGAATGTCCTAGATCTCAATATTTAGATTATCAATTTTTTCTATATGTGTAGTCTTAGGTGTAATCATTAACTGTGAATTAGAATGAATTACATCATCTAGTGTAGGTTGGGGATTTTTTTTACAGTGCCTCCATTATCCCTCTTACAGGCTGAAGGATAGAAGTAGAATATAAATATTCCCTTCTATGACTATCCAGATCATTGAAGGAGGACCCAATAGGTTCCATAACCATGTCTTTATAAGAAGGAATATCCTTCTCACCCAGGTGTTGAACCAAATTATCATCATTTGATTCTTGAGGGATAATCCTCTAATTATAATGTACAAAATCCACTATCATAATATCTTCCCAAGTCCAATCATTCAACTAAATATCTGGAAATAATTCAAAAGGTTCTACATAATCTGTTGTAGTCACTCCCTCACCTTTCTCATCAGAATCCAAAAAAAGACACCATGTAACATTCAATTTAATTAAAGTAATTACAGAAGTGGAGACATCAACAGTCTCCGTGGTCCATGTTTTACAAGACATTGTACATATTTTAGGAAGGTGGATTCATGGATCGTCCAACACATCCGTGTGGACACAAATCACTGTAGGCAATTGCAACAACACAAAAAAAAATATAAAAAAATGGTATTTATTTCATTATAATGGAATTAAATTACATTGAATAAACACAAAACCTATTTTTATGGATATAACACACCCAAATAAAATGATAGAAAATATAGATAAATAAAAATTTCACAATTTCAGTGTGTTAGGTTCCGCCCAAGCCTTAAACACCAAACATTTTGAAGTGGATTTATTTGAATTTGTCCATCCACCCTTAGAAAAGAGAATTATGGTTCCATCCAGGAAAACAATTTTATTATTCCCAAACCCCTTAAACATGTTTTCCTTGTGACCTGTAAACTTTTATCATATTTGGGTGGCTTTCCAACATATATAATGACATTACCATAGTCAGTAGCTATATTTAATTCAAAAGTGAATGTGAAAGTGGATAAAAAGATCCTCAGAGGTGATCATAGGCATAAAATAACTCTATAAAGAAACAAACATGATTTTTTTGCTTTGATTTGTAATTCATTCATCATGTACTCCTCTTTTAGGATTAGATTCTTGTTCACAAAATCTTCTGAATCAGGCTATTCGAATAGCCCCCCCTTGCTGTGGGACTTCATCAGGACTTGGATGCTAGCGTACTAGAAGGTTTTTCCACTATTCTTCTCTAGAAAAATCAACACAAAGACCTGACACTTTAGGAAGCCTAAACTAGTTGATGATTTGTTAGATACTACATTTACAAAGGTATAAATTTTTTAGAAGCCATTTGAATTAGATAGAAACCTTATTTCATTTATGGAATCAGATGTAGATAGTTGATTCATCTTTGGGAGATGAGATATGGAGTAGAAATATGAAGGTGGGGGATCAATCATCCTTTTCAATGACTATATAGAAGTCAAAGAGATCATTAAAGGAACAAAATTTGATTTCTAGGAAATTCATTTCTTCAAATAGTGCATATTTATTTTTTTTAGAAATAATACTTTTTTTCCAAACTAAAGAATTATTTTTTTTGATGTTCAGAAGTCATTTTTTTCATAATTGTCTATTTATATTTTTTCACTAATGAAGGGAATTTATTTATGTTATTATTATTTTTTGGGAAAGAGGGCGTGGTACCAAGAGGGAAAGTGATTTTTATTCTAACGGAGGGAAAATAGTGTGAGGTTTATGTAGAGAGTGGGAGACTCACAAATGGAAGAGGGAGATAAAAAGAAAATGTTGGGTAGAAACACCATGTGAAGTGGGTGAACTATTCAACTTCTTCTTTTGACACAACAACTATCATGACCCTACCCAAGATAGAGATCAAGCCATAAATACCCCAATACCACCTCCACATGGTAGTGGTTGCGGAATGAAATGAAGGAATAACTTACTTGAGGAGGCCTTTTCCTAAGTACCAGTCTACACACACATTTCCTTATCAATGCAAAAATGAAGATGGAAAGAGTAAAACATATAGAACTTCTATATAGAAATCCAATACTTCATGAACCTATATACATTACGAAATTATAGTTGTATAAAATGAAATATAAATGGGAAAAATAAATTCCCAACCAAAAATATGTCACAACCTTACCAAACTAGAAAAGTAAATTGCTGAGAGAGCCCGTCTCCGAAATCCCAATCTATGACCACCATTCGTGGTCTAGAAACATTGTATCCCTAATCACATTTGTAGTCACCATCAAAATATTTTCCATTTCCATAAGACACAACGCATGCGAAAAAATACCATACTGGAGTGAGTATATACATACCCAATATGACACCCTAAAAGCTAAAAGGGGAGTAGTAAGAGATACAATAGGAAAAGAAAGAGGGTAGATGAAAGGTACAATCAAGATAATATCTATACCCAAACTAAGAGTGAAATTAATCTCATCCAAAAAAATGGGATAAACACGGTGAGTAGATAGACTACCCGTTGAGTCTTCACCACCAATAGTAGGAGAGTTGACTCAACCAACCAAGAGAATCTAAACACGAAAAGCACGCGACTTACCCTGTGTGTCTTCACCTATATGGGAAGGAGAGTAACCAAACATAAATGTGCTTATAGAGAAGGATATATATATATATATATTCTCAATCAAAGAATCCAAAAAAATAGAGTAAGAGGATCTCTATTTCACAGATCAGGCCAAGAAGAAGAGTAGTATCATCTAAACACAAGTAGCATGACATAGTGAGTAGGTGAACTACAAGTCGAGTCTTCACCACCTATAGTAGGAGAGTAGACTCATCCAACCACAAGATGATTGACACATAATAAACGTGGTATACCACACAAGTCTTCACCTATCATGGAAAGAGAGTATCCAATAGTTCCAAAATTCCATCAATGATGCCCAATATCTCACATTTGTGTCTGGAAGTTCCTGTAAAAGTCAAATAAATCCACTTAAGTATGTTTTATAGACAAGAGGGTGCAAAATCAGAGTATAGGTCCAGTTACCTAGTAAATCATGGGGGTTCTACTCATAACAATAGTGAGGAAATTCTACTTCCCAACCTACCTAGAGGGTACCTCTCAGGAAAGGTCATCAGGGAACTCCACTACCCGACCCTACTAGAGGGTACTACAAAAAATGTCATCAGGGAACTACACTACCCAGCCATACTAGAGGGTACTACATGGAACTGTCATTGTGGAACTCCACTTCCCAACCATGATCGAAGGCACAACTTAGAACAATGAGGAACTCAACTGCCCGACCCCTACTGCAGGGTAACTCAAGAAGATCATCAGAGAACCCCACTTCCTAGCCCCACTAGAGGGTACCACCTGAAACAATGAGTAACTCCACTACCTTGCCTTGCTGGAGGGTAACTCGGAAAGTTCTCTAGTGATCATGTGTGATCACTGCCATCCTCGAGCACCGCATAGTTGCCCTTCATGGTCGGAAAATTTAACATCATATATATAAATCCAAAAATGAGGAGATCATAACACTATATGCGGGAAAAAACTTAGGATTGGCTTCTCACTGGCCAAAATATGAGTCCAAATAAAGGAGGTTCAAAAGTTTTAATATTCATAAAGGATCACACGATATGTAAGGGAACCACACTGTTTGTATTCCAACTCTACTATAGGGTCGTGTCCATACCAGCACACAGATCACTATCCATGAAGTATTACAGGGCATGTTAGGGTACTATGTGACATGTCTCAACCAAAAACCTAAAAAACACATGTGGCTCATCACCAGCCCAGGGGAAAATATGAAATTTCACTAATATGCTGTATCAAATGGCCCATATGGATAAACCAATCACATCTCTGTGATCCTCATGGAAATAAACTAGTATTTATTTATTCAAATTAGAATTCTATTACAACGCATAAACACATACCCTATTTATAGTGATACAACACTCACCAACAAAACTAGGGAAATAGAGATAAATAAAAAGGTCAAAAATTCGATGTAGTAGGTTCCTCCCATGACAGTAATGCCAAACATGTTGATGTATCATTATTTGATTTTTTCCAACCTCAATCAGAATAGTGAATTTTGGTGTCATCCAAGAAAAAAAAGTTTAGTATTATAATATATTCCGCCTATATCTAGATGTACCATACCCTTTCAAATTATAGTAAGTAAATGAAATATAATTGCGTAAATCACCTTTGGCGTGTCCAATGGATTTAAAACCACTACAGAATATAGGAAATCTCATACATCAATTTGATAATTCGAAATTGAGTTTTTTAGGGGATAGGATCACATTCTCAATGGGTGTTCAGCTCAGATCTACCTCTACCATGAAGCGTGAGAAATAACCAAAGAACTCTTCCTCTGTTACACAATCCAATTTGATCAGGGTTCCAATTACCGATGATCTATAATATAAATTTTTATGAGGCCAAAAAATATATTTTAAACCATAGATACAAACTTAGACTTGAGTTCTTGTGTTTCAGATTGAAAAGGGATTAAAATTGGTGTGCTGATCCTCGATACAAAGCATACCTTGCTCGATAGAAATCTAGTCAAGCCCACATGACTTCCAATTTCATTAAATTAATTGAAAAAATGTGGAAATAGCCAAACCCAACCAAAATACATTTCCAGTTGGAATATCCATGAGATGGAAATCTTTCAGACCAGATCTTCATATTTTTAAGGTTTTGTCCCATGGGTAGAACTATTTTTGAAAAAATAAAAAAATTCAAAGATTTATAACCAATAATTAATTTGATCTTGATTAGTGTAAATGAGGCCCAAATTACCTCATAAAAAAATTCATTCTGAAACCTCATAATTGCCCGAAAAAATAAATTGTCTTGTGACATGCATCTCAGATCCACAATGGAAGGAAAAAGATGCATTGATTTCAGCCGACCCCACATTCATATTCCTCAACTGAAGACCAAAATTAAACAAAACCTAAGACCCTTCCATAATAGCCTATCGAAGTATAATCGGCCTTGAGAAAGGAGGGATTCAACCAAAGCTACTCAATCTCAAGACGCCATTTGTGGAGAACACTAATAACCATTAATGAAAATGAGAGAGAAGCTCCATTAGACCTCCTATATTCCCAACAAATAATCAAATATTAAAATAATTATAAAATTATATTAAATATATTTAAATAATAAATACACTTATTATATTTATACTTATATATAATTATATTTAAATCAATATATAATTATATATGTATATATATAATTATATAAATATGTTTATAATTATACAAAAATATTTGTATATATATATATTTATAAATATAATTATAAATAAATAGAAATATATTCAAACAATTTTAAAATTATAATAATTATATTTAAATAAATATATAAATTAAAATAAATATAAAATTATAGTGAATATAATTGAATAATATATATATATAAACATTGTACTTGTAATCATATATATTTATATATTTATAAATATATATAATTATATAAAATATAAACTTTTATATGATAATATAAATGTTTATTATAAAATAAGTATATTTATATTAATCTACAAATATTTTTAAATATATTTACCAGGAATTTTTTGGTACCGAGCATGCCCGACCATAAATATTTATTAATTAAAATAAAAGTAGAGAAAAGACAAAGGATTTGACATATGGAGTTCCTCCAAAACATGAATGTGTACTATCACCACCCAAAACAAAACAGAAAGTCCAAAGACCCATTTAAAAGACATGTAGATCCACATGAGATGAGGAATCCATGATTTGACCAATAACTACCATTTTAATAATCTCACACACACGAAAACATCAATGAGGAACACTGACAGCACTCCACCCGAGTTCATCATCTTGGGTGCCTAATTTTTCACAACGAGCACATATTTTTGTCCTTCTGTGTCATCGCTCATGTGAACGTGGTCACCCCCGATGTCCTTCGCCAGAGGTGTTGATGTCAGCATGTGTTCAGCGGGAGATGCTCACTGTCGATGTCCCATTCCATTGACACCTCTGGCTACATGAGATCATCAGTCCCATCAGTGTCTCATACAACCATAAGGTCATACCATAGCCTAATTCCCATCAATATTCTTGATAAATCCCACCAACATAAAAAGAGGAAACATCAAAAAAGTTGCCAATATGGTCTAGAAAATCCACTCCACCCGACAACTTCCACATGAAAATAGCCACCAAAGTCATACATCTTCCCGAGATTGTCCTCTTTCTGAGGTCTGATGATAGAGTTTTTAGTAGTTTTACCATATTTAATTAAATTTTTATTCTCCTAATAGCGTACCATAGTGGAAAAACCTAGGGTCGATCAGAAGGAGGTCACCAACATACATTTTCTTCCTATTGTCACTAATATTTTACTAATATAATATAATTAAACTAATATAGTCTGCAGAAGGCTTGAAAAGAAATAAACTATGAAATTAGTAATGAAATAAAAATTCTACCTTAGTGATTTGATTTCTAAAGTGAATCGTACTTAGATGAATATGCTATTAAGGTAGTATTGGAAAAACATTGATATTTAGAAATTCCAATTATCATTGTTTACTAATATATTCCAATTAAATTATACAATGTATACTATGAGACCAAAAACCATACACCAAAATTAAATAGAAACGATATTGAAATATAAAATATGGGTGTCGATCCTCTTATGAACGTGATCTAATTTTTAGAAGACCTCCGAAAAATCAAAAGAGATTTAACTCATCAAACTCAATTGCGAGACCTCAGAAAAGAAATTTAATCAATATGATAAACGAATTTACATTCATAAGATGAAAATAAATCCATTTAAATTTATATCAAAATGAAAAAAAGAATGAATGGGACCACCATCAATCACAGAAAAAATCACCAGGATAATGTAAAACAAAATATTTTACAATTAAAGAGCCCAAACTGAAAATCAAAATGCCATTGGATCATGGCTTCCACCCACCTCTTGGAGTTTTTGCTCATCGTGGCTTTGTTAATTCATGGAATGATCATCCTATTGAGCAGATCTGCACCGGCATGTATCCATCTAGTACAGGCTCCCCAAGAATTCCTAGAATATTTTGTAATGGCTACTATGTGCTCTATTTATAGGTCAAATCCCAGGGGACCATTGTAGTGTCACATTTATTTTACAGCATCCAACCATAATCATGACCTATCCTTCAGTACTGAATCCATACAATTTCCCCTAATTTTCATCAATTTAATGACCTAATCGTCTCTTGGTGTCTTCTAAAGATGTGTTCTCAAATTATATATCTATTGAACTTACTAATTTATGCAAAATTTTCCATCAGATGATGGTGTTTTAAAATTAAAACAACGGCTGATTTTTTCTAGAAGAAAATTCCAAAATTATTATTCAAATGTATAATGACCAATGGATCTATTAATAACATAAAAACTCTATAAAATTCATTTTTGGAATGTTTTTTTATATCCTCTTTAATATCCATTTTTAATAACATCAATTGGAGTTTTCTAGATTGAGTTATGCTACTGTTACAGAGGTAGGGTCCAAGTTGTCCTCCAAGATTATCTTCCAAATTCAATTGTTTTTCTAGCATCAACATTTTTGAATCATCTCTTCCTTTTATAGAAAAATTTGTATAAAATAAATCAAGTATTTAAAAAAATACCCATTTTGGGATTGTAATTTTAATGAAATTTCCAAAATACCCTTGTGCTAAAAATCATTTAAAAATCCAGAATTAAGTCATTTTTTGCATTTAGGCTCAAAATAAGACAAAAACCTAAAAACCTGAAAAATTCATATTAAATAAAACTATTATGGGTTTAAAAAATTGAATTATAGAATAAAATATTTGAAAATATTTTCTTTATAAATCTCCCACACTTAAGAATTTCCCTCCCAAGAAATTATCATACATTCAAATCAAAATTCACACTATCAATAAAAAAGGAAGTAATATTCATGATCATTTCCAAAATGAAATTTCAACATGTATCATATATGAAAATCAATTTCCCATAATTTTCACTCATATCATTTTTTTTAAACCTCATAAATCTATCCATGGACCAATCACAACCTACCTCACATTAAAGTTTGTGCCACATTTCAATCAAGAGAAATTAATTCTGGAGTTATGCTCATACTTGGAGGTTGCATGTATCACCATAGACTTATAAAAATTATCATTTATCCACTATGTGAAACTTGAAAAAAATTTAAATCATGAAGGATTTAATTAAAGGTTCAAATGACTCTATGACTGAGAGTATGATTTAAAGTATTTATGGAAAGAAATATGAGTTCTGAATTTTAAGTACAATGCCTGAATAATCAAGTGAAAACACCAGATGAACCTAACTTAAATCCCCTTAAGCAAGTGAGTCACAATACCAATCACTTTTTTTAGATATGGTAGACGAGTCAAGTAATTATTAAAATTTATTATATTATCCAATTTCTCCCCATTGTGTTTTTCTTTTGTTTCCTTCTTTTTAAAATGCTCTAGAAAGGCATAGGTTTATTTTAAGTTATTTTTTATGTTTTTTATAGGGAATGATTTGAAAACAAAATACAATGAATGAATGAAAATTCATTCCCTTGAATTTTCTTAGGTAAATGAGTCATAAAATAATTTCCAATGAGGAATTCAAGATATATTCCCTTTTTTTAATTTTATATATTTTTTTGAAGGATAATATGATGAAACAGATAAAGAAAAATGAAATGGTGACTCAATCCCAATTTTCAAATAAAACACTTCCCAAAATAATGGAACTCAACTCTAACCACCAAAAATTTGATACAAATACCGAATAATGAATATCAATGTCCCTTTACCCACCCTCAAATATGACATATCCATGAAAAAAAACTATGAGTGTAGGTTGGTAAGAGAAAATCTTCTTATAATGTGGCTTAAGCCTATATTGAAATTCATGAAATCAAAGGGATATCGAAGGAAAGATGTAAAGGTGGGTCTTAGGATAATATGTGGCTAGCCAATGTAGTTCCTCAATCATATCCAAAACATTTCATTAAATCCAAATCATTCGTAGAGTAAAATCACAAATCTTGGTTCTCACACAAAATCCATGTTTCTCTCAAGAAAGTGTGGGTATTATAAAAAATATGTCAAAGTCGTTGAAAATACCTCATTTGATGGTAAAAATAAATTGGTTAGTGATTCATGGGAATTTATTTCAAAATTTTGTCATACTGATAAAAAATTATTAAAAACCAATTTAAAGGAAATTTTTTTCACATAAAAAATTATTTACAATCTATTTTTTCAACCATCATTTAAATTTTCTCAAAATAAATTAATGTGTGAAAAAAATTATCCTAATATTTATTAATTTTCAAGGTTCCTGAAAATATAAAAAAAAGGCCGCAACTACCGCCACAATTTAATTTCATGAAACTTCATTTTAGTTTGACAAATTATAAAGAAGGCCCGAAAATCTAAAGAGAAGGAAACACACAACCTGAGTTTCTTTTTTAGTGGAAACTTTTAGATAAGCTCTTATATTCTACCACATATTCCTAAAAAGTTATAAATAAATAAATTCATTAGAGAAATAATGAAAATGAATGATTATTTGAAGATAAAGGGGATAATGCTTGGTTTGACCCGCCAAGTTGGTGTTATGTGTTTACTGACCCTAGTCAGGCATTTGTAGTGGATTAATCCCAATCCAAAGTGGATGGGATTTCATACGTAGAAACCACCACATGTTATTTATTTTTACATACATATATATATATTCTATTAGTTAGAACCCCCAATTAAAATAAAAATATCCCCATCTTCTAGAAGAGGTGAAGGATGTAACTTGAGTCGAAGAGGGGGATGGAAATGAATGTAGGGGTGATCCCGATTTAGTTCTATTGGAGGAGTGGTTTCCACTATTGGTGAAGGTAGTTAAATAAAATGTGGCATCACTTTTATTTTAGTATATTCAATTGATTCTTCATGTATTTCATCTTTTTTTCCATCATCCTCATTTTCACTAGCGTACAGCTCAACATGCTCCTCCATTCTCTCCTCCACACAAGGAAAATCTTCTTATTCTTAATCTAGTGCCTAAATTAGTGGTACTGAATCTATAAAATAATTATAATAGAGATTAGTTCCCAATTTATAAATAATAACATTTTAATAAATATGAGGTTTATAAATTAAATCTTCCTGAAAACATTCAACATCAAACTCCTTTTACTCAAAAATGGTAGTTGGGAATGCATTTGCTGGAGAGAGATGTGGATCTTAATGTTTTTCTTCAACCACACCAATTTATTTTCAATGGTAGTTGGACCAATAAATTAATTCTATTTATATTTTACTTTTTTTCCATCCCTGAGACTTTATGCTCTTCCACATCCACAGCTACCAATGCCATCATCTTACTTGCATTTTCAATCATTTGGAGACTCTCTTGAAACAAGAAGAAATTTTTATACATTTGTATATATAATTTACCTTCCATAATAGGCTCACCATAAATGTTATAAAATTAATGTTATTATAATAATCACCATAAAAATCCATATTGGTCAGATAAATGAAAGATTTGCAATGAAATTCTTTTATTTGTAGTTTTTGAAATATTTGAAATATTTGGTTTTTTTTTGAAAAACAGCATGCATAAGCGCTTAACCTCCCTGAAAAGTATAATAAATTTATGATAAGGTTTTTATTTTTTTTACCCTATTCAATTAAATTTATATTATACTAAGAGTGTACCATAGTGGCATAACCTAGGGTCGATCACATGGAGGCTGCCAACACACACTGCCTTCCTATTGTCACTATTATTTTACTAATACAATTAAATTACAGAAATATAGTTTTGGGAGGCTTGAAAATAACTAAAAAATTATATTCAGAATGTAATAATAAATATACATTAGTTATTATAAATCCATAGTAAACTATACTTATAATAATTAGTAAGGAATGCAGTGGGAAAAAACATTGATCTTTGGACATTCCCATGATCATTGTTTACTAATGTTTTCCAATTAAATTTTCCAATGTATATTGTATGAAAATAAACCATACACCTAAATTAATTAGAAACTATATTAAAACCTTGAATATGGGTGAATAACCTCTTAGAAAAGTGATCTAATAATCCAAAGACCTCTATGCAATGAAAACAGATATAACTCATTGTGCTTAATAGCAAGACCTCACCAAAGAAATTTAATTAATGAGATAAAGAACATTAATTTCAAAAGATTAAAAGAAATGCATTTCAATCTAGAAGAAAATGAAAATGAGAATTAAATACATTTTCAGAAATCCGGAAAACAATATATATGATAATTTGAAAGAAAATATTTTACAATTAAAAGCCCAAAATTATAAGTGAAATGCCCTTGGATCATTGCTGCCACCCACCGCATAGAGTTTCAGACCACCATGGACTAGTTAATTCATTGAATGCTCCTCCTCTTGAGTGGATGACCAACGGAATAAATCCCTATAGTACAGGATCCCCTAGAATTCCTATTTTTTTTTGAAGGGCTAACGAGTGCTCTATTTATAGGCCCAATCTCATGCAACTATTGCAGCGTTGGATTTATTTTTCAGTGTCCCGTCATTTTCATGACCTGTCTTGTAGTACTACATCCCAAGAAGTCTTCCATATTTTCTCCACATTAATGGTCTAATCATCTCCATGTGTATTCTAAATATATGTTTGTATTTTTATTCTCTATTGAACCTCAACATTTCCACAACATTGTCCATCAGATGAGGAAGTTATGATATTAATACTGAGGTTGAATTTTTCTAGATGAAAATTATAGAATAGTTCTTCCAATATATAATGTCCAATGGCTCTCTTAATGACATCAAATATGTATAATTTTTTTTGTCCGAATACTTTTTGTTATCCTATTTCATATCCATTTATAATCAAATCAATTTTAGTTTTTAGTCCGACTTATTCTTTTGTTAAGGAGGTGGCGTCCACGCAGTCCCCCTAAAGTATTTTCGAAATTCAATAATTTTTTTGGGCATCATGATTTTCGAATTAGATCTTCCTCCTTGAGAAAAATCCGGGGACAATAAATCAAGGATTTAAAAAAATAATCACTCAATTTTGAATTACACTTTAATGTAAATGAGAAAAATAACCATGAAATGAAAATCTGTTACAAATCCAGAATTAAGCCATTTATTCATTTAGGCTAAAAATAAGACAAAAACATAAACACATAACAATTGAATAATAAATAAAACTATGGTGGGTTTAATACATTGACTTATAGAATAAAATATGTGATATTATTATATTCATAAATGTCATTCCACCTGAGGATAAACTTCCCAAGGTCATCCCTGAGATCACCGCCAGGTTGCACGTTGTTGCCTGTTGAAAACACCAATGCAATATTGCTGTCAGAACTCTATCATCACAAAACTACTGAAGGTTTTCCCTAATTCCTTTTATACCCACTCTATCTCCCCTATAATCAATAGGGCCCCCATGGTCATCCTAAAAAATGTTGCATCACTACCATCATCGACAACACCCAATTTGGTTCGAAGCACTGCTATCAAGCCCCGTAGACAAACCAGTAGTGCCGAATGACTATCTTCAGCACGACCCACCCATGAGAACCCCACAAACTTTTCACATCAGATCTATGAAAACTACACCAAAATGTTGCCGCCAGGATCCCAAACACATTGTGTCATATGGCACGGTAGAAACATATGTGATCTTAAGCTCACCACCAGTAGAGTTTTATTTACAATTATAAAATTTATATATATATATATATTTAAATATTTTTAAATAATATTTATATTAAAATATTTATATATATATTGAATATTAATATATAAATATAATATAAATAACTTTTTTGTAAATAATAAATCCTATTTTCATAATTTTATATATAAATATTTTTATAAAAATTATATTAGTAACAAATTTTAAAAGTTTATTTCTATAAATTGATTAAAAATGTATTTATAATTAAAATAAACATAATTTATTAATAATTTATTTAAATAATTATATAATATGTAAATTAATACAGTTATTTGGATATATATTTATATGATGGAGATATTCTCTCTTCTCAATGGAGAGGTTGAGTCTCTTAAATGTGGGGATTGTTGTGGCCATATTGGGATCCTAAGAGCAAGGGTTGATGATGAAATTGTTGGGAATTTTGAAATGTTGGTAGTACATGGTGGTGTTCACAGTGACGATAACAATGATTTTTGATTTTTATCCACATATCTAAACTTAGAGGAGAAATTAGGGAAGTTTTTGCATCTCAAGGGTGAAAAACCATTCATATCATGTAGAGGGTTTTGGTTTTTCAGGAATCCAAACAAATGTAATTCGACATAAACTAGTTTTACAGCTAGTGAGGTGCCTTCCAGATGAGATCTTTGGTGTTGACAACACTGGACTGTAGCGATGGCTTCATCGATTAGAGGAAAATTATGGCTACTTAGGTCGACAATGGTCTTTCCCACCCTGTTATGGGTAATGGGTCTCACGTGTTTTCAATTATGGTTTGGATTGGATCAGAAAATCATGTGACAACTGGTGTCAAGATACAGTGATGAACTTAGGTGACACATAATGATGGCGATGTTAGTGGCCCCACCCAATGACACAACGAACTTGAGTGTGTGGCTAGCGTATCACTGGAAACATGTGGATTGGCGGATGTGGTGTCCTGATGATGACCCATAATTTTTGTAAGGGTTTTTTTGTACTCTAGTGAGAACCTTACATAATGGAAATGACCTAGTGCCTTGGGATATTGTTGGGGTTCATTCCTTGAGTTGCGGTGGAGGGAATGACCTCAGTGTGAGGTGGGATGACCTCAGGTACGACCTTAGGGATAGCTTGGAGACATGTAGTGTTTTCTTTTTTATTTTTTCTCTTCTAAATACTTGTGGGATGGAGTGGATCTAGGAGGGGAATTTGGAATTTTCATGGGTTAAACTCATTTTTCGTTGGGCCTATGTCACATGGGTTGACGGTTTACTCTAATGAGATGATGGTGATGATGGTAGTTGTAGGAGGGGTTGGAAGCTGCAGGAGGGGTTTACACCAATTGGCTATCATCATGCGTGCATCAGTCAATGTTGGTGTCTCTAGGCCTTTGGGGATTTATGGTATGGAATTTTTCTCTTAAAAATGGTTCACGAGCTATGATGAGTGGGTATTTGGGGAAAAACATTTATGCTATTGGGTGGTATTGTTTTTCCACATTCTTAGGTTGGTGGTGCTTCAGGTTCCACATGTTTTTATTTTGTTTCATTGCATTTTAATTTTCATTAATAAATTTTCGGGTTTAGTTCACTCAGTACCTGAAACTTCATAATTATATTTATATTGATATTAAATTATTTAAAAATATATGTACATGTATAACTTCAAGTATGTATGTGTATGTGTGTATATATATGTGAATATGTGTGTGTAGAAGAGTATGTGTGTTTATACATATGTGAATATATATCTGTGTGTTGGTGCACATATGTATATCTGTAATTCATGTAAATGTTACAAATTCAATTTTTAATATTTTTTATTTTATTTAATTTAATTAATTCATTTATTATTATATATTCATTTATAATGTTTTAATTGTATTTAATTAATATGAAATATTTATTTATGCATATATTTATTTATTATACATATAATATTTTCAATATGATTGTAAATTTTATGAAGACTATTTATTCTATTTTATTTATTATGTTTTAACATTTAAAATATGTTTGAAGTTTATATAAATAATCTATATAAGGGATTTTTTAATAATTTTTAAATTTAAATATTTAATTATTAAATTATAAATATATATAATAAATATTTTTTGTGTATTTATAAATAAAAAACATATATTTAAATAATAATAAAATTATAATAAATATATTTATTATATTTATAATTATATATTAATAAATATATGTATTAATATAAATATATTTATATTTGTACAAAAATACTTTTTAAGTACATTTATTTATAATTATAATTGTAAATAAATAAATACATCTTTAAATAATTGTAAAATTATTATAAATATATGGAAATAATAATAATATATTTATTATATTTATAAATATATATTTTTAATTATATATAAATACATTTTAATTATATTTATTTATAATTGTAATTATACATTATTAAATAAATTTAAATAATTATAAAATTATAATAAATATATTTAATTAATAAATATATTTATTATATTTATAACTATATATATTGATATATTGATTCAAATATATATAATTATATAAATATATATAAATATATAGATATATATACTTATATAAATATATTTATAAATATATAGAAATACATTTAAATATATTTATTTATAATTATAATTAGAAATAAATAATTATATCATTAAATAATTATAAAATTACAATAAATATATTTGAATAATGAATATATTTATTATAATAAATATATTTGTTATAAGTAGTTGGGGAATAACCTGAGTCTTAAAGGATCCCCATAATATTGCATCAGAATCGAGTTTAAATCTGGGTGGGAGTGAATTCATTGGTGTTGGCGGTGATAGAGGCATGACGCAGGTAGGCGGTGATGCATGCATGACGCAGGCAGACGATGATACATGTATCAATCTGGCAGACAATGACGTAGGAATGATGCGGGCATGACACTACATAGGGGCTTCAGGATAGTCTGTGGGCCTTTGGGCCATGTAATTGGATTCATGCCCTCTAGGCCGTCGGGCCATGTTTCGAATAAATAAGGCTTGATGGGTGGGCTATCCCATGGGGGGGGGCTATGGCCTACCTTTCCAACCTATGTGGGTAGTAGGTGTGTGTTTAATGTAATTGTACCCCCCACCACACCTAATATATATATATATATAATATTATTTATAAATATATAAACCTATATTACAGGTGAATATGGGTATAATTACATCAAAATACACACACACACACCTCAAATAAGTTGGTGGGTAGGTCATAGCCCCCCAAGGGATAACCCTCCCAATAAAATGACCCTCCAAGCCCCATACATATATATGGTCCATGAGGACCCATGCATCATAACCCTACCTTTTCACCACACTCCGACTTTCAATCATAGCTACCATGGAAGCCTGCTTTATTACCAACATTAAACCTATAGCACTGTCATCCAATAACCATCATAATTGAACTCTCCTATAGAAAAAAATGGAAATTTCCCCTCCCTACCAATGTCTCAATGGACACTTGGGAAATTCCCCATACAACCACCCGACCCCCACCCCCACCCGGGAGCGGGGGTTCATCATTCCCATCCACCATATCCTTGACTGGATTGTTATTCTGCATCGAAGCTTCCATAACCAAGCCACCGTCGCATGTTCATCCATCTATTGATCTTAATCTACCAAAGGGAATATCCCCAACCGATGGTCTTTGTCAAGAGGACATGCTCTGTCACTTTCAATCGAGAATGCTGACCCTCAAAACTACCTCCAACCGTCGTAGTATACACCGCCCTTCCTCTATAGTGGATGGCTACGAGCCCCTATTTCCACCTGAAGGCATCATGTGACACTACCATGTCACCGACCATGATAGAAGAGGGATCTGGAACAAGATGACTTGCTATGTCGCCATCAATTGAGAACCCTTCCCCCACTACAAGAAAAAGAGGTATTCGAGGTACTGGACATGGTCAATCTCCTCATGAAGTCACTATTGGTGATCAATAGAGATATCCAGTGGTGGTATCAAGGCATAAAAAACTCCCTCCCCATATCCCCAGTGGCGTACAATCCCAATCCTTACACTCACAATTTCCTGCCTTTGCTTTTAGTTCTCCTCTGCCTCCGCCTCCCTCACCCCGAGATCCCTCTCCCTCATGCCTCACTCATCTCCATCATCACACCCAAAACGACTTATGGCACCCATCCACCCTCACCACTGTCCCTCCTTCATATACCCCCCATGATGAACACATCCACCTCATGACTTGCTTCCCCTACCACACCTGTAGCTGCCGTTACTTGGTCCTACTTTAGAGAGTCCGCCACTCCCCCTCGACTCATGTGACCAATCTCCCTTCCATGTCATCTTCCTCTCCCTCACTGCACCTGCTATTGGGTATTAACTAATTTTGGTTTTAGGGTTTTGATTTTGAGGACTTTAATAGGAAAATTTATACATCTTTTACAAGTTTTAAGTTGAAATATTGTATTAATTCTTGCAGCTGGTATGCTTTATTTTCATATTGGTGCATCTGATTGGGTTTTTTCAAAAAACGATTCCCTCAAGAACAATACATAGTACTGATTGTTTTCTTGTAAATGATATGTGTATGGTTGATGTGAATTTTAACACCTTTAAAAATTTTGAGGTCATAAACGCAATGATTAATGAAGAACCTAAATCATCCATGAATGAGGAAATTGTAAATAATGCAGTACATATAGTTAAAAATTGAAGTTGTGAACTGCCATGGTAAGATTAGTTAGGGGCACAAAAATGTTATGTACATGAAGAAACATAATAGTTTGATTCAATAAATCATTATGAACCTCCTTAATCACCCCTAGTATATAAACTCCATACCATCAGTCCTTTATATTAATTTCATTATTCCATGCCCATGCATACTTGGTTTTGTCTTTGGAAGGCACTGAAAAATTTGATTCAATAGATCCATCTAAAATATTTCCCACAAATTAAGGTGTTTTATTTGAAGAGATTTATACAGTGATAAATTTCCATGTCTCTAACCTATAAAAATATACCTCAAAATACTTATCATTATTGAAGGAACTATCTATTAAATCCTTCTCTATTATTGCATTGAATACTCGAGAAGACCTACCTTCTATATTTAAGCAACTATATCAGGTCGATACCATCCTTGGTGAATAATATTTTCTAATCCATGACACTTTAAATCAGTTTTGAAACTTTTTTTATTTCTTAGACTCAGCCATTGCTTCCTCCTAAATTGATCATCAGTGCATCCATGACAAGGAGGATACATTGGAGTTGTTAAAGCAATTTCACCATTCTGAGACAGTGATATCCACATCCATGGATGACATAAAAATTAAATGGAGGCACTACAAAAACATCTGTGAGAGATTTAGGAAGTGTATGCTGATGTGGGGAGGATGGTGGTAGTGACGAAAGTATAATGGGATGGGTAGATGGTAAATAATTTTACCATGGATGAGGAGAGAAAAATGGCAAGGATGAATTCTATAGGGTAGAGTCAAGGTGGAAGAGCATTATTTCGATTATCATGTGAATTGTTTTTTCTCCAAAATTATCACTAAATTATTTAATGGATGGTGTATCCACCTTCATGACGATTTCGAAAGAGGATGATGTCTGAAAGTCAAAATATGTCTTATGGTAATGAAACTTTAGTATAAAATTTATAAAATTTTCTATATTTTATCAACCAAACATTTATTTAGTAAAAGAAGCACAAAAACACAATAGTAATTTACCCTATATTGAAAATAAATCTACCTCATGTTATTTATACATTAATAGTGTCATCTCGATAGAAAATATATGTGTGGTGTGACATATTTTGTAACAAAGGTGACCTCAAATAAAGCTTTTTTCATCGTGTTGTCATAGAACCACCAATCTCTTTTTAACATCAGTGGTTGTATCTAATGATTTTCATGAATTGAATAACTAAAATAAATGATATACTTTTGATATTCTCCTCCTTCCCTTGATTTTATATCAATAAAAATCGTGGTTGAGAGGTATGAATGACTATTTTGGTGGTGTTGCAGATGTTTTGTCATGGCTTGTAGGGGAGATGGCACTACCTCTTCTAGACCACACTTAGGGTCATGATCATGATAACCCACAAAAACCACACATATATGTTTTTCTTCTTGGTCAGATGTTGAAACTTATGTTTTCATTATAGATAGAGTGTCTACATTTACTTCAAATTGTTGTGGTATTTAAAAATTGTCGACAAAATAATAATTTCCTTATTTTTGAAAAATAAGAAAAAACACATGTTTTCTAAAATATAGTTTCATTCTAGTCTGAAACAATGTTGGGAAACTAAGACAACAATGGTATTTCACACAAAAGTGTCATTCATGGCTAATTCTCAGTCCCCTCTAAGGATACTCGAGGGGGGAGGATATGTCTTTTATGGAAGGATAACATTGATGTTAGAACCATATCTTACTTTTCAAGTCCTGTGGATACATATATCAGCCTTGACCTCTCCATACCATATACATTTTTAGGATTTTAAGGAAGGCCATCACAAAATGAGAAATAGAATTCGCAAAATCTTCTTTGTTCACTATGATGAAGAATTTCTTGGTCTATCATCTTTTTTCATGACGTCAGTGAGATTATGTTTCAGAATAAAAATATGTAGGGGATCATATCATTCTAAT
Source organism: Viscum album (assembly GCA_963277665.1). Classification (NCBI taxonomy): domain Eukaryota; kingdom Viridiplantae; phylum Streptophyta; class Magnoliopsida; order Santalales; family Viscaceae; genus Viscum; species Viscum album. The sequence goes on along the minus strand of OY728137.1, from coordinate 440,479,367 downwards.
GTCTTGATTTGAAGCTTCTGGGAAGAGATCTCTGGGGTAGAGTTTTCTGAACTTGGATATGCAGGTATTCCCTTTACCGAGTTTCAAGGGAACTCAGAAATCACATGCATTGCAGTGTGTCTGTACAGATTTTTGGGATCAACATGATAGAAAACACTTTCATAATGTTCCAAACCTCTCGACTAGAACAAAATTAATTGAAGTATTTTCCTATTATCATTGGTTTCACTCATAGTGTTCATAATCAAAGATATGTGAAACCTTTCAGATTTGAAAGCTTATGAGAATAAGTTGTTGAATGAAAAGGTGTTATCTACTCATAATGGATGGGTGGAAACTCAAATATTTGTTCCCAGATCTAGTATGTGGCTTCTAATATATTTTTGGGGAGAAACATTAAATTAATTCAACCAGACAAGAATTGTGATTGAATTGAGAGATAGTTAAATTCCCTTCTTGCATGATCATTGACTTATTCTATTCTTTACAGAATTAATTTTCTCTAAGTAGAATTGGATGCATCCCATTGTATTAAAGATAACCTCTAGTATATGAGCATGAGACTCCCATATTAAAGAAGGGGACGAAAAAAACCAACACATAAACCAGAAGGATTCCACCTGGCGTCGAAAAAACACTATATCTTTCATCTCCTAGCCTGATGGAATAACTGAGACCAATGTTGATGGATTTCAGGATATTAATTTCTATTATTTGTAGAAGCTTTATAGTGCAGGGTATTCCACCATTTCATTTGAGTTTGATTCATGTACAAACCCCGTGATCACTGATTCAATGAATTAACAAATCAAAAAAGGATTTTTCTATTGATGAGATCCTATGGGATCTAAAGCACATCCATTCCATAAAATCCCTGGGTCCAAACGGATTCCATTCTCTCTTCTTCAATAAATACTGACACATTATTAGCCCTCAAATTTCTGCTCTTATGAAAGGTATTTAGGTACCTAAAATCAATATTTTATCTCTTAATGAGACCATTATAACCGTCATCCTAAGGATTAAGAAACCCCTCTTGGATTTGGACTTTGGTCTAATCAGCTTATGCAATGTCTGATATAAAATTTTCTCAACAATTTTAGTCATCCACCTACGCATGTGGTTACCTTCTATTATTTCTGACAATAAAAGTGCCTTCGTTGTGAAAAGGCTCATAAAAGTTAATGAAATTTTGTACCATGAGGTGTTTCATTCTATAAAAACATGTTCATCTATGAAAAGAGGTACTATGGCTTGGAAACTGGACATGAATAAGGTGAATGATATAGTTGAATGACATTACCTCCAAATTTCCATGAGTAAAATGGGTTTCTGTTCAAAATGGATAGATATAATCATGCACTATGTTTCATCTGTTTCTTTCAGGATCAATTTTAATGGTCGACCTTCTCAAGGATTTTACCTCACCTAATGCATTTTCTAGGTGGACATTCTAATTACTTTTCTCTTCATATTAGTGGATGATGTTTTTTCTACCCTCATTTCTATGGAGTCTTCCTCTAGCTAAATTCATGGGGAAAAGTTGTTTTAGATTAGCCCGTATATTTCTCATATCATTTTTTCATATTACTGCCATCTATTCCCAAGAGATACACATGATTAATGCATTTCTATATTACATGTGATCTATCTTTATGAAGGTCTTCTAAAAAGATGATTATTTAGGGAAAAAATTTGTTAGATATAGTGTTCCACTGAACAAGAGAGAAGAGATTTGTCTAACTACATGTATTAAAATTTTAATAAATAATAATAAATACCTTGGGATCCCCATCATGGTTGGATGATCAAATAAATGTTTTTTTCTCATCCATTGTGGAAGGAATGGAGAATAACCTATGGTTGGTCTCTGAAAATAATTTCTAAAGCGAAAAAAGAAACTCTCATCAAGGAAGCTCTTCAATTTATCCCAATATATATCATATCATTGTTCTAGCTTCCTGGTATGATTTTTGAACAAATTTACTCCCATATTTCCATCATTTGGTAGGGCCATATTAATGGGAGAAACAAAAATCATTGGATTTCCTAGAAGTCAATATGTCCCCCTAAAGCGGGTGGTTGAATTGGATTTCGGGACCTACACCTGTTTAATAATGCCCTTTTGGGTAAGTAGGGGTGGCGCCTTTGGACTCAACCATCATCTCTCTATTCATGGATTCTTTATGAGAAATATTTTCCTCACTGAAATTTTTGGAACTCCTCTCATGGACCCCACCCCATCTTCCTATGTATAAATATTTTCAGATCAAGAAATTTACTTGATAAAGGAATTATCCAAAGCATCAGGGATGGAATGGATGTAAATATTCAAAATAATCCTTGGTTGATTGATAACGATAGCATGTTGTCCATGTCACCAACCTACCCTAATTATGAGGTTTCCATTGCCCGCTGCCTTTTTAATGATACTAGTAATGGTTGGGTTTTGGATAAAATTAATTCTTGGTTGAACAAGAGGGATAAATGGATTATTCATAGAATTACATGTGTGATTGATGTGGAGAATAATTGTATATTTTGGAAAAATGAAAATTTTGGATCATATTTAGTGAAATCAGGATACATAATTTCTCTTGAAACTCATATTGAGGATAGTCAGAGGATCTAGAAAACACATTGGAAAATGAACATCCCCCAAATATCCGCTACTTATGGTGAGATATTTTTATTGGTATTATTCCAAACTTGGATCTCTTCTCCTTATTCCATGTTATAGGAAACTAGAAATGTACCATTTTGTCGGATGAACAAGAATCACCATTTTGTGATACCCTCTATTTACCAGGGGTAAATGAGGTTTGAACTACTTGGGGACCTCATACGGAGCATAGTCTGGATGTGGTTCTGGACCTCCCATCACTTCTGATGATGTGGTATCCAACTTTCACTACTAATAAGGTTGCATCACATTGCGTGATGGATTTTATTATCTTTTTTAGATGAAATTATTTCATTATAAATCAAACATCAAAACCCGACTGTTTCTATATTTAATGAGAAACTATCTTGATTGATGGGTGAAATTGGAAACTTGACTAGAATGGGTTCCCGAGTTCTATGTTAGTTGATACTAGATGGAGCTCCCCATTGGAATGGATCCTTAAGATCAATTTCAATGATTCTCTCTCCATGGATGGTTTTGTTGGAATTGGATTGATGATCTAGGATTATTGTGTTAAATTCATTTTTTCCAGACAGGAGTAGAACCATGGTTTTTGGGAACCAGATTTTTCTGAAGCCCATGACATCCTTTCTAGTATGATCTTTGAACAATATTATGGATGGAATTATATACACATTAAATCTTATTATCTTGACATCATCAATGGCATGGAAACAAATTATTTTGGTCTATAATATTTTGGCTTCCTTATAAAGAAAATCTAGTCTCTCAGTCACAACATCCCAACTTATTCTTTATCATTTATCAAAAGGGAGGGAAATAAACAATCTCATCATCTGGAAACTCATTTTCCATCTAGAGAGAACCACATATGGATTGATTATTTTTCATAGTGGATGATTGAATTTGTTACTCTCAATCTTCATGTTTAATATATTATCCATCTTTTTCTAGATAACTAAAACATTGGGATGAATTAATTTATTATGTCATTATTTTTTTGTTTAAATTTTACACTTCAAATTTATTTAAATTTATTATTTCCATTAATTTTCATTATAAATCCCCTAGATAGGTACTCCAAATTAAATGTATCTAAAATTTCACTCCATGATGGATCTTATAAAATGTTTTGACTCAATTTCCTATAATTATTATAATTCATTATAATGTTTCATCTTTTCCATTCAACACTAAGTCATCCACTGTCTCATTAGTATGATTTCACTCCTTCCATATTTTACTTCACATATAAGTAGTACTAATCTACGTTGTTCATATCTCTAAATTATATTCCATTCCCTATCAATGAATCCCCTAATACTCAATATTCTATCTAAATTTTACATCACATAGTGTTTTCAACCAAACCTTCTATAGATTCTATATTCCCTGATTCCATTTCATAACAAAATATCTTCTGTGTGACAGGCCTGGTGAGGTAATTTTTCTTCCTATCACTACTCATATGAGTCCTTGGGTTCTAAAGGATGCACCAGGAATCAATTATTTTCTCTTTCTCTTAGTTGGTTGATTTATCATGATAAACGATCATTGTTATCCATGTTCATTGTTCGAAATCCAATGGGGATGAAAATGGGCCATAAAAAAGAAATAATAAAAGGGGGAAATTTCAGATTAGTCATAGTAGTGGAAAAGGCATGACACAACGACCCATGCCAAGGGGTTATGTGAATGGGGAAATTGTACTGAAGGTGTGTAGCATGAGTGCTCATACTTGGGCTATGAATAATAATTCGGTCAAGGATCACTGGCTGAAAAGTGAAGGTGGACACAATTATAAAACTGAGGACCCTTGTGTCCCTGGACAGTTTTGATTGGAATGATCGGTGTAATTAACATTATAATTGACATTGATAATAATGAGATAAAATATCATGTAAGAAATAGAGGTTCATAAATAACCTGACATTTAGTTCAAGATATATGCGACATGTATGGTGTCTATGGTGGTTCTTATTTTCAAATATTTTATAAAATCACATGGTATGAACCTTAATATCAGACACCGTGTAAATAAGTAAATACATGACGCAAGAATATGCTGAATACATGCTCATCCACCCTTTTTCTACACAAGGAATATACTTATGGTACACAATAAATGATATTATAAGTTCATTTTATAATGAAACACATTATGTGATGATATTCTGAGAATAGTAATTTCTATTTTATAGGTTAGGGGAGTGAAGTTAGATATTTTTTAATCAATATTTTATCCAATTTTATTATAAGAAAACCCATGAGATTGGTTCCCATTCTGATGTATTAATTTCCATTTTCATATAGTCAACAACTTATAGATATTAATTAGTTGTGTTATTCAATACCAAGACTAAAAATTGTAATTATGACTCATATAATGGTCTCTTGTGTTAGAGTTACTAGTTGTGAATTTAAAAACTAATTATTCATGTTTAATGTTCATGGAAAAATATGGCATATGAGATAAGATATGGGCATGAAATATCCAGCCTGAAAGTGGGATAAAGTAGAAATTAAATTACATTAACTAAATCAAACTCCTATTACATAATTCAACACTAGAGAGACTTATCACTTAAATTTATTAATTATGGATTATTTAAATTTAATCTTAAATTAATTAAATAGCAATAATCTCCCAGTTTGGATGTAATAGTTGGCTTTATATATAGGTTCATTTCCAAGATTCCCCATCCTTTAGTTACAGAATACCCCACATCAATGACCAAACTCTCCCATTTATATTCTAAATAACACTCATGGTAATTATATCCCTCAATCAATATATAAATATATCATGTTAGTTAATACAATCCTTGATAAATGATTCAAATTCAGAATTTCTAAAATCTCTCATGAAATAATGCTAATATTTTTATTCCAAATTTTGCTTCTTGACAAACATCATTGCATAAAATATTATTCATAGGTAATACTATATATATTCTAGTGTTATATGCATACCCTATTATTCTACCTATACAAAGAGAGAAATGAATATAATCATGATGGAAAATTCCCTCAAAAAATTTATCAATCGAAATACTTTATAATAACATACTGATCTATATTAATTCAATTCCATTCTATTGTATTCACTACATTTAATATACATTTTTTTAGGATGTTGTAACTTTTTTAAAAATGTTTCCATAAAATTGTAAACATTTGGTTATAATAATATATTTGTGTTTCTATTCACTCCTATCATGTTTTCTTCAATGTATATTTTTATATAATCCTATATACATCTTCCAATTAAATAGTAATAAATTATTTCCACTAATATTCTTATCCATATGTTCATAATCTTGATATGATCTAATAATTTTAGTTTTATCACCAAAAAAATAATGTTATTATTCAATTTATATTTTTTAGTAATGGTTACATTTAGTTTTTCAACATGTTTCTTTCAGACAACTATTCAAAATTTTATTATTTTATAATATTCATTGATTCTTCTACAGAGACTTAAATTTTTTGGTTGTATATTGGAACCCATGATGGTGAGTGGTTTAAAATGTTTTCTTTCATTGATTCTTTTAATGTGTGGACATACCCAACCCAATAATGCTTTTATTTAATTTTGATTACTCTGAAATAAAATTTCATGGATTGTTTATGTTGCTTAAAACATGATATTATATGGGCGTGGTAAAACATATGATTGATGTGAAAATATAAAAGAATAACATATATATGTTTGCCCATATTATTGTATAAATTCCCTGATACACATGATTTATTCAAACTATGTATGTATCAGATAAAAAGATGGAACTAATTTTTTTACCATGATTGAAGAGGTATTCTTTCTTCTAGTATGTCTTGTTTTTTATTTATTGGTTTTTTAAGAACCCACATTATAACATGATTCAAAAACATGGGTAAATCTTACAAAATTATATATATTTTTTTAATACAAAATTTTATAAATCAAGATTCTATTATCTTTTTTATAAGGTTATAAATTTACTTATCAAAATTTATTATGTATTTTTAATTTGTGAGAATTGTATTATGTAACTACAACATATATGAGTTATATGTATGATTGTTTTGTTGAATAAGGAATATATTATTATTTAGAAGTCTATTTGGATGTTCCTTTATTTCTAAAAGGTGTCTTTAATTTGTTTATATAATATTTTTAATAGGTTTCTACATCATGATGGTTATAAATCCAAAAATATGACATCTTATTATTGCATATTCACGGTGTCTGGTCCATTTAATTTCACATAAAAGATTGATAGTTTTCTTTTTCATCCATTTTTATAGGATTATTTTATTTTTTGATAAATGATAGAATTTTGGCTTATATTTTGTCTTTAAATATTCTTTAGTGAGACTAGTCTTGAACATGTAATAAGGAAAGGGTATATATGGATTTGATAGAATCCAAATATAATCGTATTTCCCTTTTTTTCTCCATATGTTAGATGACCTCCTAAAAATTTTAATTCCAATAACATGTGTATTTATTTATATATTTTAACATGTATTTCACCCTCATATTATACATTGTTTAATCAATGTTGTTAATATATTTATTGACTACAACTATGAATTAGTGGTACATCCCACTTCCAGTAACTCGTGACTATGTTATTTATAATATTCATTGATGGGTTATATATATAATACAGAAGAAAATTATTCAATAATTTTACGATGAATATTTAATTTATATTTATTTTCAAACCTGAAATGGAGTGTTTCACACTAAAATCTAGATGTATAGAGAATTGATGACTGCTTGTAGTTTTATTGCTGCAATTATAATATGATATAGATTAGTGTTGATGAAACTTTTTTTTTTCTTTTAATGATAATGATGAAATTTTTGATTTATGGAGTAGATTAGCTAGAATCTATTTTAAAAAATATTATGTTAATCATATAAATACAATTGGGTTATGGTGTGTATGCACTGACATCCTAATTTTACCCATTATGAATTTAAACTCTTTTCGTGGGAAATAATATAAATTCTTTCAACACATCACTTATGTCTAAATTATGATGTTTCTTATTCATTTAATGGAATATATCCTTTCATTTTCACCCCATGAGATGAAATTTATTTTCTTGGAATGTTCTACTTTATATTTGGTGGTTGCTTCTATGTATGCACGCTTCATCTTTTTATTAGAGTGAAAGATCATGATTTTTTTATAAACCTTTAATCTTATGGGATTTAACCATATGAAGTTAATCTTTACTTTCATAGAGTTTAATTTGTTTATTATGTTGATAGAATGAATGGCCAGACACTTTGTGGGTGTCCTACTTTCCCTTAATTCTAGGTCTGTTATGATTTACTATAGATTCAAGTATTAAATGGAATTTAATTTATTTTTACCATAATAAGTATATTCTATTTGAAATTATAGCTACATCTTCTTCCAATACAACATTTTTACATCTTTCGATACAATAATCAACATGAATATTTTAGAAAATATTTAGCATCCTTATGATCGTTGATCCTATGCATATTCATGGAACCATATAGTGTTGTATCCATAACATGAAACTGAACACACATGTACAACCATTATCTTTGAGATATAAAATATACTTGCAAAACATTAATATTGTTCTAGAATAATATAATTTTAAAATAAATTGTTTTTGTACATATACAACTCACATTTGATATCTCCTTTTGAAACTCTATATTTTGGCTTCATCTTCTCACAAAACTGCACTCACATTCAGATTCTTGAAAGACATGAATACGTGATATTTTTTTTAACAAATGTACTAATGATGCTTCCATTCTTCCTATGATTTTTCAAGTGATTCAATTATTTAGTCGTCTAGAAACTAAACTATTCATAAACACATTACAACTTCTTCCAACACATCATCTTTGTATAAAATATTCCAGAATTTGACTTCCTGAACATCAAATGTGTACTTCAAAACCCATGCAAATAATCTTTTTATGGACACTATCATCTTTTAAGGTTACTCAGTATCATACAACCATCATGGTTTACTATGGATTCTCCCTCTATGCACTCACTCTTGATCTTATGAAAAATATGTTATTCTGAATTAGAATACATGCTATCAATATGTTTTATCTATTTCTTCAATAACCATTATATGTTAGGAATTTTTTTATCTACTATTTCTTATTCTTCCAATGCCTCTACTGATCACAAATACTTGTGATCACAATAGGTCATTTTGATTATTGATTCTCATGTCAAATTCATTGTTTTTAGGATCATATTATAGAAACATATTTAATGAAATACTCATGATTTATTTGGATTTCCATTTATTTCTTTGTGTTTTATTTTTCACTATTCATTTTTTGATATTGAACCTCCATTAATGGAGATCTAAACTATATTTTCAGGTATATGTAGAATGCTAGAAATTTTCATAGCGATTGCCTATGGACATGTGGAATTCATTTTATCACTAGTATGGTTACTATGATTTAGCTGGGATAATATTATGATGTATTCATTTGAAGGAAGATCAAGAATTAAAACTGAATTCTTTGGTACATGGTTTTTGATGTTATATATCTGATTGTCTATTTGTTTATTTTTTTTTTGTTTTTTTATTCACCATGGCATACAATGAGCATGGAAATTATAATTATTTTAACTACAGTATAGCGATCACCATAGTCCATCACTAATATGTATTTTTTCCATGAGTATTAGAGACCGCATATGGTCGTTTCGAAATCCTTGGATGCATATAATGACTATATTTGGAGGTCACTATTTTTTTTTGTGATGGGGAAACTATGACAAAAAAAGCAGTTCGCTGGCAGTCACTAAAATCCTTTAGTGACCACTTCTGGTGGTCTATAAAATCCATTTTTGTATTTGTTCCCTAGAACCATCCTCTATCCATCGTAGTCCCCTCCTCCCTTCCTGCACATGTCTTTTGGTGGATATCCATTTCCACCTGATGACCCCATCTGTCATCACCATGTCACTGCCCGTGCAAAGAAAGACCCTGTTCTGAAATTGTCATCCCCACCATTTGGAGGGGACCTCTATTCAAGCTAGTTTAAACGAACAGAGCTCATTTGCTCGAAACACACGCACACCACACATGCAATGTGAATGTCAAACCCCCCAATATATATTAATAATTTAATATTTATATATATGTATATATATATATATTAGTGAGAGCACATATAAATACATAACTAAATATGTATATATATATATAATATTATTAAAATATTTAAAAATAGATTAAATTAAAATTTAAATAATATATATATATATTTAAATAATTATAAAATTATAATAAATATATTTTAATAATAAATATATTTATTATAATTATAATTTCATAAATAAATATAATAATATAAATAAATATATTTATAAATATATAAAAATATTTATAAATATATAGAAATATTTTTTAATATGTTTATTTATAATTTTAATTTTAAATAGATATATATATATTTAAAATTATATATTTATCTGTTCTTTTTTAGCAATCGTAAATTGTAGTTTTTAAGTACTTAATATATTAGCGCTGATAAAACTACTCTTTACAAGAAATTTTTTGAAATCACTGATAAAATCCTTACCTAATATTTTGAAAAAGAACCTAAACATAGTCTCATTACTACTATTGTAACTCTCATTGAACCCTACTATTGTCTCTACTCTATCTCCCTCTCTTTATTGACTTTATCAATGAATCGACCCTCCACAATTCTGTGGCATGTGTCAATTTATTTTATTAATGCCTCCGGATTTTTCCATTGATCACTCATTATACTGATGGAGTTTCCTCAGGTTTTTACACACTATTTGGCCACATAATGTACCCCTACACCACATCACACCACCCATCATGTATTACACAATACACGATAAATGGTTTACATTCTACTTTCCTGCTAGTCTAACCACAACCTAAATACTCTCACTACTGGAAATTATATCTTTCCCGACGCTTCTATACCAATGGTTTGCAAAAAACGTTGGTATAGGTCCCCTATCCCAACGGTTTGGCCAAACCGTTGGGAAAGGCCCCCAAATTAGCCACTTTTCCCAACGGTTTGGCCAAACCGTTGGGAAAGGCCACCCAAATTGGCCACTTTTTCCAACGGTTTGGCCAAACTGTTGGGAAAGGTAGGCCTATCCCAACGGTTTGGCCAAACCGTTGGGAAAAGTCCCCAAATATGCCACCTTTCCCAATGGTTTGGCCAAACCGTTGGGAAAGGTAGACCTATCCCAATGGTTTGGCCAAACCGTTGGGAAAAGTGGGCAAAAATTCAACATCCTACACAGAATGAAAATCACAACCAAATACCTATACCAACGGTTGTTAAAACCGTTGGTATAGGTACTTTTATTTTTTATCGGGCCTTCGTACCGAGAACATTATATAAATCAAAATTTAAAATATTTATGAGAATACATATATATATTTATGTAATTATGATCACAAAAGTCATGTTAGGTTAGTGGTTGATTCGTTCAATGATAAATGAGGGGTCCTGGGATCAAATCTCAGCGGATGTTTTATTTTTGGAATTTATATACCAACGGTTCCATTACCGTTGGTATAGATTTCATATTACCTATACCAACGGTTTCCAAATCCGTTGGTATAGGTCTATACCAACGGTTTTTGGAAAACCGTTGGTATATACCTATCCCAACGGCATACTTGGCTACGGTTCTCCAAACCGTTGGTATAGGCTATACCAATGGCTGGGAGGCCTATACCAATGGTTCCAAACCGTTGGTAAAGGTTAGTTTTCCAGTAGTGTCTATTTCCACTACCAAATTTATTGTTTTTGTTGTCTCTTCATATTTACTAGTTGTTTTCATCCATGAATGACAATAAAAATGTTGGAGGGTGGTAATGTATTATTTTTCTTCCATGATACTTTTAATGGAGAATATAAATTGAGAGAAAAAGGTCAAGTGTAGAGAGAACAATTTTTTTGTGGGTTTTCATGTAAATTGATTCTTCTATGTTTCAATCTATAATTTTATTATAATATAAAATAGTTTGGATTAATCCCTGTAAACAAAGAAATTTTATTTACCAAACTCCAAAAATATTTTTTTCATCTCCTTATTTCTTTATAGATAGATCAACCTCATGTGTGTGATGATCATTTTTTTAAAATTGATGTATATCAAGGAATTTAGTTTTTTCAAACACTTTGAATCAAAATTGGAGTTTTCCTTCTGTTATGTTTGAACTTGAAGTATGTATTGTTGATTATTCTATACTATTTGGAATATAAAAATATTTTAATCAATGTTATAGTGTTGAATAACTTATATCCAAATTCAATTTTAATGATTCTATCAAATTTTAAATGATAATTTATTAGATTTCAATTTATAATTTAATTTTTATAGAAGATTCATTTACATTACCGGTGATATAAAAATATAGTAAATTTTTATTTTCATTATAGGTGATATAAATGGAAAAACCCATGGATACATGATTGTGATTTTTCTTCACATAAGATACGTGATATAAAAATCTTGAAACATGTTGAAATTCATGATCAAGGAGTAGTTACCTCTGCTAATGATATTTCTTCAAAATCAGAGGGACCAGAACAGATGAGACTAAAGTAGAAAAGTTGAAATATAAGGATGTTTTAATTTCTTATGGGATAAAGAATAACTTATATAGTGTAATTCAACTATTTGATGGAGAAAAAGAAGGGATTTTTAGTAAATATTCTTCTATAATCAGAAGTGTTGAAATGAAAAATTTATCACAAAATGAGAAAGAACTAGTTGTAATTTTTTTCAAATTGGAGAGTTTAAAATCTCATGTTACATGAGAGATAATTATGAAAAATAATTATTACACTAATTAATTGGGAAACTTGTCCATAATAACCTGCACATTTTTTCTAAATTTTATGTTGTCTATTTTTTTCTTAATTGAAAAGATGAGATTAAGATGTTTATGTTACTTATCAAAAAGAGAAGATGACAAAAACATCCATAAGAGTGTTGTCTTTCAGTATACCATTTCTATTTAACATATTAATTATGATTTATGTGGGACTATAATACATTAATAAATAATTTTATTTATACCTTTTCACTTTTATAGATGATTTCACATGAATGAAAAAATTCATTTTTCTGAAACACAAGTCAGAGGTTATGGAGATTTTCATGTTTTTTAGAAAAGAAATTTAGAAATATAAAAAGTTTTATATAAATATGTTGATAATAGATAATGGTATATAATTTAAAACCGTGAAATATGAAACTTATCGAAGAAAACATGGTGTCAAACATCTCTTTAGTGCTGCCTATACTGCAAAAAATGGAGTAGAAAAAAGAAAGAATATAAGTTTGGTGGAAATGGGATGAAGCATGATAAAATAATACAAATTTGAAATTTATAATGGAGATAAGATATTATTAATAATATACGTCTTCAGAGTATATGTTTGTTAAGGCTAAAATCCAACATGACATCTTCAGAAATCTGCAATAAAAACCCCTCATGGATGTAATTTAATTATTTTTGAAGTCCATGTTTACTTAAAATAAAATATCGGGATTTGGGAAAGTTTGTTGAGAAATACGAGGAAGGAAATTTTATGGGTTACACACATAATTTAATAAGTTACAAGTGTTTGAACATAAATTTTCAAAATTTAGGTGACTAGTATGATGTGAAATCCATTGAGAATCAAACTTCATTAACAAAAGTTGATGTGAATGTTGAAGAAGAAAAAATTAATGTTTCCAATGAAAACAAAAGTATGCAATGTAATGTGCATTAAGTGTTCTTTGTCAGATCAAATGGGGGTCACTTAGTGGTTATTTGTTAATTTAAACATTTTCATGCCTGTGAAATTTCCATCTTAAATGTTTAACAACACATAAAGGGTTTATTGGTTCAAACAACCGTTTAAATAAAAAAAGTGAAACCCCATTCAGTGATATAGAAAAGGAAAAGTAATATGTGTTCTTTAAAACTAACAATGACATTAAGTATAAGGATAAAACCAATGTAATAATGTAATGCATGAAAAATAATCATAAACTACCATTGTGAGTTTTCATAGACAACGCACATCTCGTGGATGTGTTTTATTAATAAACCATGACTTTTTTATCAAAAGAAACAATTATATTCACTAAAAACGTATTAATGAAATTAAATTCAATATAAAAAATAATATTTAAGAAATAATATAAATGAAATTTAAATTATTATTGAATGATGAGTCTAAGAGGGGGACCCTACCTCGAGAAGAAGAACAATCCAACACTTTCTAACTCAAGTAGCTATCCGCTCACACGCACATAATTATATATATATATATATATATATGTATAACCTTAAATAATTTCTTTTATTACCCACACCATGAGTGGATAAAAACATGTAGAATATACATATTTATATATATACATACTTTCATATATGAATGTGCACCCTAAAAGATTTTTAAACCCCTCTTTGAAGGCGACAGTGAATTGGAATCAAATGGAAAAGCCAATAGAAACTCAAATTAACTACTAGGGATTAATAAATTACAAAACCCCCAAATATAAACTCATCAACAAATAATAATGTAGTAAAATCTTTACTGAAATCATTGCTGGGCAGACCGAATCATGTCGAACCGCTTTTCCATCGGTGGTGGTTATCGTAACTTGCACGAATGAAACCTGGGATACTATTCACATTCCCATGTAGGATCAAAGGATAACAGTGCAGAAACGAGGTGAAAACGATGATCGGATAAGGAACCCAGTGGATGGGGCTCATGTGAGTTGAAGGGGCTCGACTAAGGGGTCGCGTCCCATGCCTAAAAAAGCAAGATGGAGGTGGGTCCACACTATATCGGGTCAACCAAGGGTGTCGAGCTATAGGGAGGTCACGACCATGGAGGGTAAATTCTCTAGAGAGGAGGGGGCACTAGATTGTGTTGTGTCAAGGAGAGGGGGAGAGGGTCACGTGACCTGGTGGTGTAAATGTAGAAGCTTTCCTTATGTTTTTCTTAACACCTGAATTAAAACATATAATCATAATAATGAAAATATTATTAATAATAAACATAGTAATACTAATACTAATAAAAATAATAGTAGTTTTAATAATAATTATTAAATTTTTATTATTACTAAAACATTTATTATAATTTTACCATTTAAGGGATTTTTTTTCTACTTTAAATTTTATATAAATAATTTAATTTCTTAAGAAAAAATGCACATCGTAGTGTCAACTCTTAGAAAGAAAAATTTATGACACTTAGTTCTCGTAATGATAGATAAAAATAATAGAAAAACATAATTTTAAACATTTTTTTGATCGATTTGAAACATGGGATGTTGCATCCTTTGATTTTTGAGTGATTTTTGGGGACAACTCTTTGGTTTTGAGGTGTAAGGGAACTCGAGCTGTATAGTTAGCTCACACAGCCTATGAAACCATGTAGTGCCTTTGTGGTCGATTAAGATGTTCTTGTAAGGTGTATTTCATGGTTGAAACATGTTCTCCCATACCATGGAGGTCAAGGCACGAATAACACAATTACACCTTGGATAGCCTGTTTGGACTCCTATTAATTATGAATTTCATTAGATGTAGCTTTAAATTTTTGAATATGCAGTGATGATTGTTTTTTTTACTTTTGAGATGTGGTATTTATGATAATTACTTGGATACTTTTATTTTTCATTGAGTGCTCTTAGATTTTAAGATGTTATTTTGAAAAATAATGTGGTTTTTTAAAAACATTTATTTTTAAACATTGGTTTTTGAATAATGGGAAGAGTGATTTCGCATGGTTTTATAGAATGTTTAATGAAAATGGTGTATTAAATTGTTATAATTGATAAATGAGGTGTTTCAAAAGGAAGTTATTTTTTGGAAACATATTTTGAATGTTTTTAAAAAAATGGAAATGGGTTTTGAAAGGCATTTTGAATGATTAGTATTCAAAGTGGAAATAAATTTTGAAAGGAATTTTTTGGAATTCCATATTCGGGAAAATGTTTTATGTTCAAAAAATGTGCACTACTGGAAAATCAGGCTATCGCTACAGTAAAAAAACAATGGATATAGAGGTCAAAATATTGGCTATAAGCTATAGCCATGGTTCCAGCTGGCTGTGACACGTATTAGCATGGGGATAACCCTATTGCCACATTTTCCAAACTATGGCTATATCCCCCATATCTATTCGTTATGGTTGTTGGGCTATATCCATATTTTTACTCTGCCGAAAGTTTCTTATAGCCATGATTTTAAACCATGGATATAGCCCGTGTAAACTGTGGATATATCCCAAAAACAATATTTTCCCACCCATATTTGATCTCTGTACCGCTGATATGTGCACGATCAACCTTTCCACTACACCACATATGCATTTGGGTGTATATATATATATATATTGTTATATATATTATTTAAAACTGTGGATACATCATATAAAATGTGGCAATAACCCTTCCAGCCATTTTTTCATGGGTTAATTGTTTTTCCACGGTGGGAGACCTATAGCCACATTTTTGAGGAACCATGAATATATAAAATGAAAAAAATAAAATATATCCATGGTTTTACACAAACCATGGATATAGACCATGATACAAATACACTATTTCCACAGTTTTACCAAAAAAATGTGGCTATAGCCCTTGGAAAAAGACCCTATAGCCACGGTTTACCAAAACCGTGGCTATATAACTTGTAAAAAAACCTATATCAATTTTTTTACCCAAAACATGGATCTATCCTTTATTTTACCTAAATTGTGGCTCTATCCTCAAAAAAATAATCCTATAGCCACAGTTTACCCAAACCATGGCTATAACTCTTGAAAAAAATCCCTATAACCATGGTTTAGTGAAACCATGGCTATAACCTTAGAAATTATACCATATATCCATGATTTGTTTTAAACCCATGGATATTTCCTTTATATAGAAATTTATGGCCACTGTTTTGGAAAACCATCGCTATAGGTCCATGGATATAGCCCAGTTTTCTAGTAGTTTTGGTTTTGTTTTAGTGTTTTGTTGGCATGATTTTATAATGCACACCATGGTGTAAGGTGGGTTTAAAAATCCTTGGTAAAATGGAGGTTTAAAAAAAGTTTTATTGGTGAAAATTTTATGTGCCTCATTTGAGGTATTGTTGTTTTGTTTTGATTCGTACTTTATATGGGAATCACTTGGTCTTTATTTTAAGACTTTAATCATGGTAGTTCATGTCTTTGTTTTGATTGTTTAATGGAATGGTTTAAAAAATTCTTTAATTCTAGTGCCTACTTTGACTCCAAATGTAATGGTGGACAAGGAATTTTCTTTATTAGTGTTTTTTTGGGCGTACATACAAATTTTGTCTATGTTTGGTGGGAATCAGTGGTGTTGCTTTTGGGTCAACTCTTTAGCTGGTAGTAATCTTGGTTTTGGAGCTTCAAATTGTGTGGGTGGATTTTGGTATATTTTGTTTACATTCTGGGAGTGTTCCTCATGGATGGTTTCCCTTCAAAATGTTTTTATCAATGGTTTGAATACACTTTTATGGTATGTTTTATTCCATTGAGGAATTTATCTTCCTCTCTCACATTCATGGGTGTTTTGTGGCTAGGATTTATGTGTTTTTTTGAGCCTAGGGGTGATCATTGTATGGAAATTTGAGGGGCCTCTATGTGAAAAATTCAGTTACAAGGGTGTGTGTTTTACCAATTGAGTGCAGTATACTATCTGATGGGTGGATATGATTTTTTTTTTGGAATTGACCATTTTAGGGTGGTCCAGTGTTTAAACAAAGGTAATATTCATATGTTATGTCTCAAGGTGAGTGATATTATCATTTCTAGAGATCTTTTGGTTGTTCTTCAATCCATCAGTGTTAGATGTTCTTGTGGTTATGTGTGTGCTTCTCTCACGGTTGTTCATTGTTCAATGATGAGTTTCTCAGTAGTTTTTATTTTTCTTCCCCTTTTTATAAGACATATAAATAGTGGGGAGACCAAAATGGAGGAATTATAAATGGTGGGGAGACCATGTATGGTTTCCCATAATTTATAGGGTTTCTTATTTGAGGTTCTTATTTTGCTTCTTTATGGATATTTTTTATGTTATATGAATGATTAGTTTGATAATTTTTAAGATCTTTGTTGTTGGACTTATGGTAGGGATGTGTTGATGGGGTTTTAGTTCGTTATTCTTGGGAACATATTTTTTTATTTTTCATTTAGTTTCAATTAATAATTTTTTTGGGTAGAATGTGGAATAGGTGGGAGTTTATGACACCCACATGTCATGTTGTTTTTCTTTTTGTGTTTTTTAAAATGTAGAGGTATGCTTTTCATTTTAATGGAGTTGTGGCTTAGAATATGGAAATATTTTAGGTTTCACACTATGAATGGTTAATGTTTATGGTGTTATAGGGAAACCTACACCCTCCCTTTACAAGGATCCTTTTCCATTAATTTTTAACTATTCATGGTTTGTCAGTACAATTTGCTCATGGTTATGTCCAAACTATGAATCCCCTAGGAGAAACAGTGTCGAATCCTCTGTGTGTCTAAGGTGTGAAGAATAAATTTTTAATATTTTCAATAAAACGTGCGGAATGTTTATGGGTGGATCTCTAATTTTTAACAGAGATGATGTCATGGATATTTCATTGTTTTTCAAAACATATGGAAACCGCATGTGGTTGTGTGAGGATTGGGTGGTTCTGAAGTCACGAAAATGGTTTTTTAAACCATAATTTTTCTTATGAGTGCCCATGTGAATTATGTTTTTTTTGACGCACTAACACCGACATAGTTTCTCCACTACATTCCTAACTCTGTAGCCAAAAAAAGAGAGTTTTCCAGGTGTTTAATTTTATGGTATTCCCTATTTTCCCTTCTCAAATTTTAAGGCGTGTCACCCGCATTTCTATTCCACTATGTCGTTCAAACCAAGGAATCATTAGAGTAGTTATATTTTCATACTTTCCTTGGGTTATTGGCTTCCAATGGTATTTTCCTAGCAGATTTTAGGTAAAATATTCCTCATTTTCCATCCTTATTTCTTATCTCCCACTTTTATCTTGGATTTTTCTTCTCCCTTTAAGTTATCATGTGGATGTATTTTAGAGAAATAAGAGGTTCTGATGATAGTTATTTTGGTTCATATTGGTTCTAAAAATCATTTCTTGTCTCATGGGTGTGGTCTTCATTGAAGGAAACATCTTCTGAAGCGGGTTTCCATAGTTTTCACCTCTATGAGTTATGTGTTACTATAAAATTGTATCATTTTGGATCTCTAATCATGATTTCACTTTAAAATTTACATTTATGAAATAAAAATTATACATAGTATCCCTGTTGTGATTTGGAACCATTTCGTTGAGTTTTATGCTTATAAAATTGGTTTTATATGTTAATTGAATCATTAATTGTTTAAAATGGAATATTATAGTATGTAATCTTCTTTTGAAATTACTTATGGATTTATGAAAAAGTTTTCATGAGTGAAAATGGGTTTTAACTTCTTTTTGGTTTTTAATGATTGAAAACAACGGTTTTGAAGGAAATTTAGTTTTGAATTGATGTGTGGACCTCAAAATGATTTGTAAAGGGATGTTTAATGTATCCCAAATGGTGATTTTAAATGTGAGTGCGGTTTACCCATTTGTTTAATTATGTGGAATCTTATTTTATATGGTTTTATAGAAAATGGTTGGCCCATTGGCCTTGTTTTGGTTTTCAAATAGGAAACCCTATTTTGAATTTTTAACGACTGTTGTCTAAATACATTAAGGTGAATTTTAAATTATGTTCTAGGATTAAAGATGGATTCATCCATTTAAAGGTTGTAAAATGATAAATTTCTTTTAAATAAAACATTTGTCAGTTGTTTTAGATAAATGTTAATTGTGTGTGTTATTTTGAAAATGATTTGGCTCATGGCTTCATTTTCAAAACTCGTGTGTTTGGTTTTGGGAAACAATTGGAAGATTTTATAAAATAGGATTATAAAAGGGTTTTTATTTTCAGGAATTTTATATATGAAAATACTACATTTTAGAAATATTTTTAAAAATGTATTAATGAATTTCCATATGAAATGAATTGAATAGTTTTAGCAGGATGCAGATAACTATTAATATTGTTATCTCCCACCTAAAAAATTTGTGGTTCCTAATTCTCTTTTATATCCTTCTTATTACTTTTGGTTGATTTTGGGTGAGTTAGGTGGTGATGTGTAATCAGAGGTTGCATGGATTTTGTTTCAGGGTCAACTCGAGTTGGTTGGTTTGCAGTAAAGTTCTTTTCATTTAGTTTTTCTCTTATTTTAGCTTTCATAAATGTTTTTATTTTTTATGGATGATGATGAACCATATAAAAATGATCAAAATTAAGGTATTTATGAACTTTTTTGGATGTTTTTATTTATTTTCACCCGTATGTTCTTTTATTACTCTTTTATATCACTTGTCATGAAAAACCATTCCCAATTGGGTTCTTGTGATGCCCAAGTGTTTATCTCTATCCCATGGGGATTAGGAACACCCTTCAAGACTTGTAGTGAATTAGTTTGGGTTTTGGGTAGGGTGGCATCCTAATATAGTTCTTTATAGAAGGAAAGAAACATTTGATAATCAGAACCAACTTATGATTTTCTGTTGGTGAAAGGATAAATATTAACATAAAATGGAAATTGCATCCATTTCACTAGTCTTCTCTCCCATTTCTGCACATATTTCAGAGACTCCATATAGAATGTCCGCAACTGAGTTGTAATAATTGAAGAAGAAACTCTAGGATAATGTTGATAAAATATAAATTTATACAATCCCATTACCATGGTGTGCACCTATTCCTTTCTTAAGAACAAATATTGACCAATGTGACTCTACATTGATTATAAGGATCTCAAATATATCAGATTCAAGAATGAGTATCATATTCCCTGTATTGATGATTTGTTTGATAAATTTTTAGGAACTCAATATTTTCATAAGATTTATCTAAAATATAGATATGATAATTTGATAGTATGAATCGAATTCATACTCAAAATAGCCTTCCATATGAGGTATTGAAATTATGAATTTATAGTGATTCTCTTTGTTCATACTAAAACTCATGTTATCTTAATGAAATTTATTAATAGAGTCTTAAAAGATTAACATTATTAGATTTATTATAGTCTTTATAGATGATATTATTATTTATTAAAAGACCAATGAATAACATGAATATCACCTTATGATTATGATAAATACCTTAAGAAGTATTTGTATGAAATTTTTTTCAAGTGTGAATTCTGGCTACAGAATGTTTCATTTTTAGGTTATATAATCCCAATAGAGGGTATATAGGTGGATCCATCAAAGAAAAAGGTTATTAAACATTAACCCAGACCAAATTCAATTATTGATATCCATTATTTTCATGGATTGAATGGATATTATCATCACTTTTAGGAGAATTTATCATATATATCTAATAAACTCACTATGTTAACTCCGAAGTGAGTTATGTTCCTTTGGAATAATAAATGTGAAAAAAAATGATCAAATTGAAGAGAATGTTGGTCAGAACACCTATTATCACACTACCCTACAATGGAGATGGATTTATGATTTATATTTTTGCACCAAATAACGGTCTGGGTTGTGTTATTATGTAGAATGATATGGTTATATCTTTTTCCACACTCTAATTGAAAGTTCATGAGTAAAATTACATGACTCATTATTTGGGGTTAACAATGATAATAATTTAATTAAATAAATATATTCATTAAAATTATATATATAGGTGTTACATATATACTAGTTGTAAAATTTTTAAGTGTACATTCACCCAGAAATGGTTGAATATGTATTAGAGAATGTGGTTGGAGTTGATTAAATATTATGAATTCTCAACACATTACTGCCCCAAGAAAGTGAAAAGGTTGTAAATCATTTTAGTATAATAGTTCATGGAAGAAGATCCATGATGAGGATCACAAAATATCCTATATTTATGAAATTTAAAAGGATACACCATGATATCTTAAAGGAAAAGGAGGAATATTATCTTGATCAAACGAGTGTCGAACCATCTTTCCATGTGATGATTAATGGGGTATAAAAGGAGGATGTAGAGATGAAAAAGAAGATAAAAAATATTCATATGTTCAACCTTGATTGTGATGTAATGATAATGTTTAATAACTTGATATGTTTTCTATCAATACTAAACCTGATGAAAGTACTATTAGAAGAAGCTCATAGATCATCATTCTCTATTCATACTATGAGTATGAATATTTATAGAGACTTAAATGAGTATTCTTTCTAATTCAACATGAATAGAGATATTGAAAAGTATGTATTTAAATTATTTTTATGTCAAATATTTACGTCTGTGTGAAATAAGTCTTATGGGATGTTACAACAATTAGCTACACTATAATGGAAATGGTAAAACATTATCATGGATTTTGACTTTAGAATTATCAAAACATCTAAAGTACATAATGATATTTTGGTTATAGTCAATTTATTTATTAATTTATAATAATTCATTAATATCAAAGAATATTTTTATCTTTATCAGATTTTTGGGATATATTTTATGAAATTATTAAGGATGCATAGAGTACCCAATTCTACTATATCTAATCAATGTGTGAGATTTACCATGATGTTATGGATAAGTCTTCAGAATGATATAGCTAAAAATTTATTTTTGTGTACTACATATCATCCTCATACAGATGGTCATTCTGATAGAACTACTCAAACCCCATAAGGTATGTAGAGATCAAATTATTTTGATTTCAAAGGTGTTTGATATAGTCACCTTAATCTAGTTTAGTTTTCGTACAATAATATCTTTCTCTAGAGTATCCATATGACACTATATAAAGGCGTATATAAATATAAGTATAGAATTAAAACATTCTATAATGAATTTAGAGAAAATAATCTATTGCTAAATAATCAATTTGAAGAAATTAGAGATAAGGATATATGAAATCAACAACACATCAAGGAAAGACAAAGTCGATATAAGACTAGTATTGACAATCATCAGTGGTATTTGGAATTATATGTTAGTGAGAAGGTATTCCTATAAATTTATTCATTTAAAAAGGCTATGATATTTAGAAATATTGTAATCATGGGCCCTCGATATATTATTTATTTTGATATTATTGATCAGATTGGGATTGTTTCGTATCATTTGGAAATACCATCAAACCTCTCTAAAGTTCATGATGTGTTTCATGAATCGATTTTGATGATGTTTATATTAGATCCTTTGTATTTACTAAAATTAGAGGTTTTACCACTAGTATATATTCATTCCGATTAAAAAACCATTTTTAATATTGGATCATATAGATAAAGTTCTGTGGAACGAGACTACTCACCTGGTTAATATTGTTTAGAGAAATCAGATGTTTTAGAAGATGCATGGGAACCAAAAGATGTGAGGAAGTGGAGATATCAACATTTATTTTAATAAAAGTGATGGAATTTTGTGGTAAAAATTCATTTTAATTTGGTTATAATGTAAAACCCCAATGTTTTATATATATTTCCATTGAGATAAACATGATGCACTTGATTACTTTACTTACACGCATCCCCGAGTCAAAATGAAAAATGATAAATAAATATTTTATTACCTAGCCAATAAATTGGATGGTATGAATATTAATAACCATATTCTGAAATATATTTATATAGGTATTTAATAATACCAATTTATTTATTAATTCAATTTAAATAAGGATTCTATTTTCAATAAATACATTTCATGATTCAAAATATATTGTCATCAAAAATGGTGTTTATTTCTTTTTGTGCAATAACATTGTAATTAACATCTATTTTTTTTGAAATTCTATTTCATTAAATTAATATAATTATTTAAATCATATTTTTCATATTTTCCTAATTTAAATTTTTATAATTTCTCTAAAATGATTTATTTTTCAGCGTAATAGTGAAAAATACCGTTTAAAAAAATAAAAATGACTTCATGATAATATTAGTAAATAAGTGTGAATGTTAAATCAATAAAACATTTTTATATGAAAATATATATACATTAAATGAGTATTTAAAATTTTATAAATAGTGGTTTAAATTTATGTAGCCATATTTTAATTTTTAGAATTTATGTTATATTTACAAAAACTATTTTTAATACATTATACATTAAGTGTTTTTAAATTAAATTTTTTCATGTTAAAAAATTAATAAAAAAAATTACGTCCAAATTTTGAATCATTAGGTCTCAAAAATATAATAATTTTCATCTTATTTTTGGTCTCAAATAAAAAATACCTTGGTAAAAACAAGGTACTTTGGTAAAAACTAAAATAAAAAACGTGAGTAACCTTAGAGGTAAAGGGTAAAAAATTCATAAAACATATTTATGTTATGATGATGGATGTTTGCATCAAAATTATTAAATAATAAATAATTTTTTTCAATTTTTCAGTCACTTAATTTGTGAGAGACTTCCCATTACGAAAAATGTGGGGTATTTATAAAAATGTCACTCATTTCCCTTATTAATGGGGATCTTCTATCCCCTTTTCCCCCATTCAAAAACTGATTATTTTCAGCCCAATATCTTCCTAATTATATCCAAATGACTCCAATACATGTTAAACGGGATCTATTAATATCAAAATACCTCCCATAAAATGTTTAATCTGCTTCGCAAATGAGATAATCCAAGAATTCATTTATAAGTTATTAACCTCTCTTACTTTTTTCAATTTCCTTATGCATTTTAATTATTTATAAAATTTGTTTTCAGCAAAATAAAATTATAAAATAATTACCATTATTATACATTTAATTTATTATATTGATTTTACAATCTATAACCACCCTCTCCATATCCAAAAAGAAAAACAAAAACTATAATTGTGTGTTCTAAGGACTACAACCTCCATGAAAAAACATATTGTCTTCCTTAACATCATAGATGGTTGGTTATTAAATTATATGTAATTTATATATAACATATTTATAATATATTATTATTTATATAAATATAAATTACTATTTACCTTTATATAATTCTACATGTCAAAAAAAGGGAAACATCACTCATGAGTACATATTAACTACCCTCTCCACCTTGTAATATAATTCATTTTTCCTAAAAAATTATATGAATAATTATAAATATTTATATAATTAATATATATAAAATTTATATCATCATTAACAATTTGTATTTTTTAAAATGTTGTCAAAGTGTAGGTATCAAAACTACAAAACTAAAACATATAAGAAAAATGGAACGATTAACACCCAAAATGATGATGATAATGAAATATTATTAATGGATGGGTTATAATATGTTCTAAATAAACCATTTATGCAATTATAGGTATTATTAGGAATTTATTATAAATTTATAATAAATTTAAATTTATTTTATAAGAGGTTATAACTCTTATTAATCAAGACAGGCTTGAGGTATGGGTTTTTATGTTACAATACCTATTTATCAAGATTCAATATGATTAAATTTATGATGATTAAATTATATTATATGCCTCTCCCAAATCCTATAAATTTTTTTATCCTCTATATATTTTTTTGTTTACTTTTTTCCTTCCATTTCCCTCTCTATGTACTCAAAATACCAAAATAACATTTCTAGGGAAAACATACTACATTAACCTTTTTGGTTGGGAATATTTTATACCTTGTATACATATTAATTAAAATATTTTAAATAATTTTTTTAATTTAAAAAATGATTTAATAAATTCATTTTTACACAATATTGACTTTCTAAAAAAATATACAAGAATTTTCTTATTGTTTTTCTAAATGAGGTGCTTTGGATTTTTTAAAATAATATGAAATGAATTTTTATTTTTTCATACACTGAATAAATGGACTTCCATGCCATCATGATTACTATTTTATTGATAGAATAAATTATTATTTTCCTTAGTTATTTTCAAATAATATATTTTTTGATTTTGAATAAGTGATTTCAAAATGAAAATGGTATTTTTCTCAAGAAATATTTTCATGATCTCTTAAAGGTATTTTCATACATTGATATTTTTTATGCTTTACTCAGGATATGATAAAATTTTAAAATATTTAACATTTAAGAGTATGGTAATGGTTCTGAAATATTGATGAAATCCATTTTATTTTCTATGGGTTAAGATTTGATATAATGATAATTTTTTTCATGATCATGAGGCATACATTTAAATGGATTATGATTATGAGATGAGTGGTTCTGTTATAAAAAAATGATGGGTGGTTACATTAAAAAACATTTATGGGTGGTAATGTTATAAATCGAGTATAGTTAGATCAATTATAGACCTAATATTCATTGGGTAATGACGAAGGAGTTGGAAAACACTTAAGAGACGACAAAGTTAACTAGATTGAAGTAACTCTAATGATAATGTTGGAAATTACAGGGTAAGAATTTCAATTATGGTAATTTTCCAACAATTATATTATCTATACTAATATTTGTGTGAGGAATTTATTTTCTCTGCTAATGTGAATTCCAAAAACTTATGTTGTATGATTATGATATTTTCTAATAGCTCATGAATGATTATTAATGATTATACACTCTTATATCTTATTTTTTATGCCTTTTTAAAAAAAATCCTTATTCCATGTATCATGATAAAATATATTTGACTTATTATGTAAGATTATTGTAAATAATGATAATGTTATCATACCCATATTCTTATATTATTCTCACTTATGATCATTTCTCAATATCTATTATGATTACCCATATTGGTAATTTGACCTCTCTCTTTCTTATGTTTCCCTTCCCCTGGTTATGAAGAGAGGTTTTATATATTATTTGAATAATAAGGGTTATAGTTGTGAAGAAAATAATTAAAATAATGTATACACTACTAGAAATTAGATCTTTCCCAACGCTTATATACCAACGGTTTGCAAAAACCGTTGGTATAGGTCCCCATTCCCAACGGTTTGGCTAAACCGTTGTGAAAGGCCCCCAAATTGGCCACTTTTCCCAATGGTTTGGCCAAATCGTTGGGAAAGGTAGACCTATCCCAATGGTTTGGCCAAACCGTTGGGAAAGGCCCTCAAATTGGACACTTTTCCCAACGGTTTGGACAAAGCGTTGGGAAAGGTGGACCTATCCCAACGGTTTCACCAAACCGTTGGGAAAGGTCCCCAAATATACCACTTTTCCCAACGGTTTGGCCAAACCGTTGGGAAATGTCCCCAAATATGCCACTTTTCCCAACGGTTTGGCCAAACCGTTAGGGAAATATGGGCCAAAATTCAACATCCTTTACAGAATGAAAATCAAAACCATATACCTATACCAACGGTTGTTAAAACCGTTGGTATAAGTAGTTTCATTTTTTATCGGACCTTCGTACCGAGAACATTATATAAATCAAAATTTAAAATATTTATGAGAATACATATATATATTTATGTAATTATGATCACAAAATTCATGTTAGGTTAGTGGTTGAGTCGTTCAATTATAAACGAAAGGTCCTGGGATCAAATCCCAGCTGATGTTTTATTTTTGGAATTTATATACCAACGGTTCCATTACCATTGGTATAGATTTCATATTACCTATACCAACGGCTTACTTGGCTACGGTTCTCCAAACCGTTGGTATAGGCTATACTAACGGTTTGGAGGCCTATACCAACCGTTCCAAACCGTTGGTAAAGGTTTGTTTTCTAGTACTGATACCTTTTATATACTGGTTTTTTATGTATCAAAAGTTTCCAATGATGATAAAACATTACCATTCTGGCATGGATCTTATTAATATGTAATGAATTTTACACTAATATAAAGTAGTATTTCGGTATGAAAAGTATGGGTCTCTATATTTTAACCATTAACCAATTATTATATAAATTCCGTTTTCCCATATTTTAATTTCTATATAATTTATTAAAATTAATATTCTTGTCGTTTTCCAAATGATGCACTTTCGACTTTTTTCAAAAAATATAAAAGGAATACTTGTTTTAAAAAAACATCACATGAATAGATTATCCCACCATCATGAATTTTCTATTTTTAATATTTATGTAATGTCTTCCAAGGTTATTTTCAAAGAATATGTTTTAATCAATATTTTGTAATTTTTAAGATTTTATTTTAGTGATTTCAAAATGAAAAGGTAAGTTTCATTTAGAAATGACCTAGTGATCTTTTAATGGTACTTTCATCTATAAAAATATACTTTGATATTTCTTATACCTTAATAGAGATATTATACAATATTAAAATCTTTATCATTCCCTTCGATGGTTTATTATTATGATGAAGAAATATTAGCAAACAACATTTTCTCTTCCATGGGTTAGGCTATATTGAAATGATAATAGTTAACATGATCTTGTGGGATATATATAAATGGATTATTATTATGTGGTGTATGGATCCATTCTAATCCTCTAATGTATTGGGATAATATTAGTGTTTTATGTGATTAATGGGTTCAAGGGAGGTTATACCAATCCCAAGAGAGGGTAATAAGAGGTTATCCCATGCTCAAAAGTAGGTACATGAGAGGATATCCTATTCCCAAAAGAGGGTACATGAGAGGTTATCACAAGACCAAATAATGTACATGGGCGGTTAGTCTATTCCTAAAATATAATTAATGTCTGTATGGGTAGAATTGACATAATATTTCAAATATTATTATTTTGTCACGCTTTTTGACACTCTTTTGAGACATGATTTTATGCCAATGTTGGACTCTCGTGGGCCATGTTCTTTGATTAATTGATGTTTATTATATTTTGAACTATGATGATTTGTTCCATGAATCATGAATATATTAATTATTAGGTATTAATTTCAAATGCTTATTTCATTCTCTCATACCCTTATTCTCATGATATGTCTACATGTGATAATTGATTGATATCTCTCTTTCTTACCCTTACAAATAATCTATTACCACCCTCTGTTATGTTTACTTTTCCCCAAGTTATGAAGAAAGGATTTATGTATAATATTTATAATAATTATTCTAATTTTCTACAACTAAGTGGGAAATGATAATGATCTTTTATGTACCAGTTATTTATTTATTTAGGTTTCCAAAGACAATAAAACTTTATAATTTTGGAATAAATCATAATGATATGTAATTAATGTTCATCTAAAATGATTTAATATTTATTTATTTGATGTTTGGGTTATTAGAGTTGGTATGAGAGTAAGGTTTAATGCTTTTGGAAACTAGGAAGAGAAATCTTTTTGGATAACCCTTAGTGTAATCCTAAGTATAAGAGAATATCCTATGTTATAGTAAATAAAGGATTGTGGGTTTACTAGAAGATAAATCTATGTGTGAATACTATGAGGTGGATGAGGATCAAAAATAGATACATCTTGGGTATAAAACACAAAATATGGATGATTGGTTATTAACTCCATCATCCCCAATATATGATGAGTTGTCCAAAGACTGAAATCTTATATATACACTCCTAGAGGATATGATTGGGTAAATTCGCATCTTAATTATGATCAATTATAAATTATTTTAAAAGGTAATGACCATGAATAACCATGTTTACCCCTAAAGTTTCATATATTTTAAATAATGTGTCAATAATGATTTTAATGTGGATAATTGTTTCTTATACTATATTTTTTCAGTCAATAGATGGAACTATGAGGTACCATGTTAAAACTGAATATATTGGACAATGAAATGATTTTACTCTTGGAAAAACAAACGAAATTAGAGATGTAATGTGAAACACTATGATTATGACTAACCATATATCTGGATATATGATTAACAAACTCAACATGGGTGAGTTTCCTATAACACCTTATAAAATAAAATAGTATTTAATGTGATTTCATATGATGAATACCATATAATTCACAAGATTCATCTTTTTATATATTGAGAATATGTGAATAATCACCCAGGTAAATGTATTAAATTAATGGGATGATGACTTGTTTTGGAAAATAAGATTATAGTGGAAAAAATTGTTTAGGAAAAATGAAAATTCCAATGGAAGGATGTAAGTTAAAACTGAAAGTAAAATTTATAATTAAATTCCTTATATATGGGTAAATTGGGATTTTTCTATGTTAATGACAGATTATAAGGATTAAATCCTAGAAAAAGGTTAAATATATGTTATTTTAATCACTTAGGTGGATCAATATTGTTATAGAACCCTTATACAATACTTGATATATGGGAATTTCATGTTGAATTTTGTAAGAATATTCCATATGAAAATACTATTATTCTTCCTTTAGTGTAATTTTATGTGATAAAAAAAATTGATAAGATCTCTCTATAGAGATCCCATATATATTTATATAATAAGGAAATATAATTTAATATACCAAATAAACCTATGATCATCTATAGGTGTGAGGATAGACATGAAGTTATAATAGAAATTACATCAATTTTATGGGTACTGATTCCTATTAAAATGGGGTATTAATCTCACATGGTAATGGAGAATCTAAACATATTTGATATGCCTATTTTAAAAGAGTTTTATAGTATATATCTAGAAGACTTTGTTATTCTTCCTTTGAATATTGGTGTTGGTTTTTAATAGAAATAATTTTTGGATCTGCACTGATTTCAAAGACTCTATATAGAATGTCCCTGATTGAGTTGCAGAAATTGATGAAGAAACTATAGGATAAAATTTTATTGGATTAATTTGGATAATTCCATCACCTTGGGGTGAACATTTTTTTTATTAATATGAAATGTGAATTAATGTTAGTATGCATTGATTATCAAGAACATAACAATATCATGATCAAGAATAAGTATCCACTTCCCTGTATTGATGATTTTTAACAAACTATGATGAAATAAATAATTTTCCCTGATTGATCATTTATCAAGATGAAATTTTTTGGGGGTGAGAGGTAAATATATACCCATGATAGAAGTCCCTTTGAGGTATAAACACTATCAACTTATAGTGATGTTATTTGTACTTTTTTATTCACCCACTATCCTTATATAATTGAGAAATATTTTCTTTAGAGATTACATTCCTCAGTTTTTAGTAACATTTATAGATTATATTCAAATATGGAATAAGATCAATAAAAAGAATGGAGATCACTTTAGAATTTTACTAAAAACCATATCAAAAGATAATATACCTAGATAATTTACCAATCACTACTAGAAAATTCACCTATATACTTGTGAAAAAATTGTGACTATAGGTACCAAAATCATGGATGTATGTAATGGCCATGATCATATGAACCTCATCATCTTCTATAGAAACACCAACATCATTATAACCTCCCCACACACAACCAGAATCATCATCATCATGAGAGTCAATATCATATTTGGCATCATCACCTAAATCCGTGATCCGGGTACAATAATCCTTATAAATAAAAATCATATAAATGAGAACATAGTTACTTAAATAAAAAATTAATTAAAAAGGTGTTATTTTATTTAAGACATATAATTTTCTAAATCATGACCAAATTACTTCTTATACTAAAATCATAACACTGGAGAACTTTAATGGGATTTCCATAACACTTTATAAGTGATGAAATATAATACATTATTTCATAGGTATAATAATACAAAAAAAAAATTAATTATAGAAAGTAAGAAAAGAATGAGTTATCTAATAAATTAAATATAAAGTAACTATCATGCTCAACCACACATAAGTAAACCATAAAGGAATCATGCTTGTAAAAAAATTTAGAATAACCTATTAATGCAATAATCAATTATGATGTAAAAATATAATAATCAAGAGTCATGATTTATAATAAATAAATACTGAATAAGGATCTATAAACATTCTTAATAAAAAGAATGAAATAAGAATGATATAATTCACATTTATAAATCACTAAATTGGGAAAGAAGAAGAATTCAAAATAAGAAAGAATCATACAGGGAGACAAAAATCTTGTTTGGTAAACAATACTAAACGAAACTTGTTTCATGGAAAAATATTAACAATAAAAATGAATTAAATTACATGTTTAGTGATAAAATACCTTTTCAAGTATTAATTAACATGATTAAAATTAAATATAAAATATAAAATAGGGAGTATATTCATTAAAATATTAAAATATTTACTTTTTATTAGTATACCAATGATCACAAAATATATAACATGATCTTAAATATTACTAATAATAAATAGAATATGTGGGTATAAATCATTTATTATGCCCAATAATGTAATATTAATAAGAAAAAAGATCCCTTATTAGAAACATAACATCAACCTATAAAGAATATCCATTTAAAAATATAAATTGCAAAAATAATATCAAATAATTAATTCATAACTCGTATTGGACTAGTCATTAGAAATAGAAAAATAGGAAAACACTAATTATATATTTTATATGTATATATAAAAAAAATCTATAACCAATTCTAACAACTACAAAAATTACCACAAGAAAGAATGGTATATCTTGACACCATTATAGTGACTACCTTTTATTATCTAATCATGATGCATGGATCCATAAGGTTCATGTCTCCTAATAGCGACATATACACAAATATTTTGATGGGATTACCTCATGTATAATATCTAGATCCCTGAACAGTCTTCTTTTATTGGAGTAGTTTTTATAACCACATGATATTCCCATAGAAATATAGTTATAACCACAGTCTTTGCCCATAGCAATATCATTGAGTTTCCAAAAAAATGTTGGTATCCTATAATGAAACAAAAAAATAAAAAAAAATAGATTAAAAATATCTCAATAATAATAAATAAACCTTGGTAATCACTTATAAACATTCAATTCAAATTAAATTAGACTTCCACAAGGCCTTATTATAATCATTTATATTATAAATTACATTTGAAAAAGAATTAAAATGTTTCAACTAACACCTGAAAAAATCATTTATCTTTTAAATTATTTCTATAACTATTATAAATACATTCAATGAATCAAAAAATAATGTTTAAATATTTTATAATAACTGAAAATTCATGAAATGAAATGATTATACACAACATCAGGAATTAAAATTCATTCCTCAAATCATGATTAACATGTATCACTAGTCTTGTTATAGGAATTACATAAAAAAATTATCCTATTACATTTATTTTTTTTATATGATTTATTTCATAATTATATCAGTCTCTCACTTTAACTAAATAATTGTATAGATAATATACTAATACACCCAAAAATATTAATTAGTAAAAAAACTCAAATTTATTTCATTCATACGAAAACATAAACAATGAAACTAAAAGAGATAAGGGAAGGTGGTGTGGACAACACACTCCTTAATAATCTATAATATTATAGACTAAGATTTAAACAATCACTAGAGATCGATACCCATCTACAAAGTCCACTATCCATTACCTAAATCATGATACATTCAATATATGCACAGAAAAGGTGTTATGTATAGTGATTGAGAAGATAATATTTATAAAAAACTACAACAACCACTGTTAACTAATGGATTTAGTATGTGAATATATAAATAATAGCGTAATTCTAAAAAGAATCAATTACCTTCATGGAAAATTATGCCATGCCATAGAATTTCGTAACATCACCAACTATAATAAACCTGTAAGTGACCATTTTCATATCTCAAATTGTGTAAAAAATTCTTTATTGATCAAAATAGAAAACATAACTAATTTTTTTTACTTCATTTATTTTTAGAGAACACTCATGTTTTAATTTTATTCCCCCAACATAGCATGTCAAATAAATATGGATATGAAAATCTATTCTCTATATTATTGATCAAAATTTCTACAATATAATACTTATAAGGAACCACTAAGAAGGTATCAATATCATATATTTCATGTTAATGTTAATTATCAACCCTTTAACCAATTATAATTCTTATTTGACCATTTAAGGATTTATTTCAATCATAATTACATATAAATTCAATATGTGACTCACACATTAACAAAATTGTTTAAAAAATATCATTATAAATTCTAGAATAATATACATTGTAAATGATTTCCCCCAAAAATAAATTTCATTATTCCTAAAAAAAAACATGTCCAAGAATTTATAAAAGCATTTAAACCACACTAATGATAA
Source organism: Viscum album (assembly GCA_963277665.1). Taxonomy (NCBI): domain Eukaryota; kingdom Viridiplantae; phylum Streptophyta; class Magnoliopsida; order Santalales; family Viscaceae; genus Viscum; species Viscum album. The sequence continues at coordinate 440,445,577 of OY728137.1, read as the reverse complement.
ATTTTGGTAAGCTCAGTCATATGTCCAACACCAGCAATAACTCAATGTGCTTTCTAAAAGTTTATTCAGCACTTTATACACATTAAATAATGTTACAGGTTTTTAATAATCCACTGAATAAAACCATAGAATACCTATATATCATTGAATATTGTTTTTAATTCACAAATTTATGGTTGACATGATTGTCCATCTTAAAAAATAGTTTCCACTTGTCTAAATAACAAATTCAGCAGCAAATATACCCCTTAAACCCATAAATAAATGTTTATCATATAAAAATAAAATAATGAAACAATTAGTACAATTAATTTTGTAATTATATATCAATTTTGATTTCATTATTAAGGTATTTAATTTTAAAATTTATGTGTACAATTAAGAAACTATAAAATATAGAAGGATAATTATTTAACATCAGAATATATAGAGAACATATCTCATAATAACTCATTTATAGAATTTATAATAATAAAAAATTTTATGGAAACAAAATTAATGGAAACCACGTGGTTAGAGCATAAATATGATTTCATAGGAATTTATCATTACACTAAGAATATCTACTATCAAATAAAATAAAAAACTGATTTTTAATGTCAAATATAAAATGAAAATTATATATTATGACTACATAAATATTTTCACAAAAAAAATATACATTTTGAAAATCAATTTATGAATCACTAACCATTGTATATTGTGTCCTATTAAATTGACTATCATATAATTAACTATAATTATGTTGTTTACCGAACTGAAATATGTCTATGGAAATTTAATTTTGGCTAATGAAGTTATTATATTGATTGAAATAAATCACATTAGCATTGAATACTTTGATATTTAAAGGGTGTAAATATCCATGAAAATTAAATTGAATGATATCAATAATTAAAAAAATAGATGAATAGATGATATTGAATATAATAATATAAATGATAATAATTTAAATATAAATTTTAAACTAAATAGAAGAATATAAAGAACATAATTTTGATTAATGTTGTTATGGGATTGAGGAAAATCCATGGTTTTAGTGGATTGAACATGGGTGGATGAGGGGGAATAATTTTTCGGTAGGGGTAACCACCAAAAATGGGTATCGATGGCCTGTAGGAGTCGGGATAGGATGTTCAGAACATCTTTAGTTGGAAGATTAAGAAGATGGGTTAGGGATGTAGAGTTCCTTAGGCATTGGGGTGACATCAAGGGTGTCAGCATCAACGTCAAGGGTATTGAGGTTTATAGGTGGAGATGCATCTGGGACAATGTTTATGGATTCATTTTTAGATTCATGATTTTTACAAGTTGTGGGGGAGTATTTAGTGTGGAAGGGAGGGGAAATCGAGGGGCATTCATTGTGTTTTTAAAATGTGATCAAGACTGTGGATATAGGGTAATTTAATATCACGGCTAGTTCTATACGTAATATATTTCCACAATATAAAATTAATAAGGATATAAATCTATATCTATTATTCTGATTTATAATAGTGACGTTAGAATTTCGGCTACATAAAGTTTCATTTTTTGGGTCATATAATCTCAAGAGAGAAAATATCAGTGGATCTATCAAAGAAATAAGATATTTAACATTGGCCCAGACTAACAACTATTACTAAAATCTATAGTTTTTTTAGGATTGGATGGATATTATTGAATATTTATAATGTAAATTTCACAAGTATCTAATCTACTCGCAATGTTAACCTATAAATGTGTCAAATTCATTTGGACTGAAGAATGTGTAAAAAAATTCATGGAATGAAAAAAAGGATGGATAATCCACATGTTCTCACAATACCTGGATGTGTAAAAATGATTTTTATTTATAATGATGTATCAAATAAAGTGATGGGATTTTTTCTTATGCATAATTATATATTTTTATCTTATACCTCATGTTAATTTCAGGTTCTTTAGAAAAATTACACAACTCGTGATTTGGATTTAATAGAAGTAATATTCGTATTAAAGAGATAGAGGTATTATATTTTTAGAGAGAGGTGAGACATATATAGTAATAATAAAAGTTAAAGTATATATTGAAAAAACATAGTTGAATATACACTAGATAAGATAATACAATTTCATTAAATATAATGACTGCACATTTCAGTACCACCTTAGGAAAGAAAATATGGAGGCACATGCTTTGAGTAAAAAAGAATCAAACTAACTTATCTTTGTTTAACATTAAAGAGATCCAAAATTTATGGGTTGTAGCTGATTTCCTAATGAAGTCACCATGCTTCATTCTATTTGAGGAGATTTATCTCTAGATCACATTTCTATTTTATACATTAAGGATTCTTTAATGTTTTATGGAGTGAAACATTCTATATTATCTGATTGAGATCTTATTTTTCCGTTATTTTGTAGATAATTCTTCAATGGAATCTATATACGAAGTTGTGATTTATTACTTCCTATTATCCTCAGACATATTTCAAGTATGAGAAAACCATTAAAACCCAATATGCGATTTTGAGATACAATTCTCAATATTTCAAAGGTGTTTGGGATCAAAATATTAATCAATTTGAATTATCTTATAATAATAACTTTAACATATGAATTATGATAGATCCTTATAAAGTATTCTTTGAAAATAAGTGAAGAACTCAGACATGATGCAATGAATTCGGAGAAAGAAGTCTATTAGGACCTGATCAAACTAAAGAAACAGAAGATAAGGTTAAATCCATTCAACAACTGATCAAGGTAACTTATATTTGATAGAAGTGTATGGATTCCATTCATTAATTAGATCTATAATTTTATGTTTTTAAGAATTTATTCCCATGAATTTCTCCCAGAAAAATGGTGTGAAATGTTGGAAGATGGGAAAGTTGGGCCCTAGATAAATAGGACATTTCATGATTCTAGATTGAGTGGGGATTTCATCTTTTCTATTTTTACTTATAATGAACCTATAAGAAGTTCATTATGTTTTCCATGTATCTCTTTAAATTATATATATACCTGATCCATCACATGTACTGAACTCACAGGTTGTACCACTGGAGCTTGGCCTATCTTAAGAAGAACAATCTATAGAAATCTTGGATCACTGATATAATGTTTTACAAAATCAGACAACTCTTTTACTTAAATTTATTTGAATGAATCAAATATTTTAGGAAGCTATATTAGAATATGAGTTTTTGATGAAGCAGATATATCCTCATTTTTTTGTGTTAATGTGAGATAATTTCATGGGAGAAATTCATTTAAGGGTTGTGAAATTTAACCCCCTAATATTCTATATATTTTTCATTTGAAATAAAAATTAACTATTTCATATCAATATTTACACAAAACTCTGATTCTAAATGAATGTGATAATATATAACATTATAGAATAGTCCTTAAATTAGAAGGTTTGAATAGTAATAAACACATTTTAAAAATATCCATACAGTTTTTAAATAATGTGAATGCATTAATTAATTCATAATAAAAAAGTAAAAAATTTTGTTTACTATATTATATAATATAAATTATTCTGATTAATAATATAAAATCCATTTTTCTATATTAAATTCACATAATCTGTAGAATATAATGTAAAATTATAATCATATACGCGAAGAAAAAGTGGGTTTCCAAAGAGAAAATTCACAGAAGTGTATAAGGTTATAATATCACATTTTAATATGAAATTGATTATAAATTTCATAAATTAGTTAAATTTTAATAAAATTTAACTAATATTACTTTAAATCTGATTTAAAATATAATACAACCTTGTAAATTATTTAAACAAAAAAGTAGTTTTCAATATAAATCATTATTTTTCACTAATAATCAACAAATGGAATCTTTTAGAAAAATTACCAAAATTAAACATAAGATAATTTTAATATTATTATATCAAAACTGAACATAATTTTGTAAAATATGTTTTCTAAAAATCGTAAAAATTAATTTTAAATTATGTATGAAAATCTCATCTAATCCTTTTTTTATAAAAATATTGTTTTTTAGAAGACATTTATTTTTCATTTAAATGATTCTTATTTCATTCATAATATAAATATAAAAAAAATCATAATTTAGTTACCACTATTCTTACACACCAATTTAATTGAAGTTCTATAATGGAATACTATATTATGATTCATTTATGATCATGGTTGAGTGTTCCACAAGTGGTTGAAGATATTAAATTTAACGAAATATATTTTGTGGGTTGTTTAAGCTCATTGTTTCATGTCAAATTAATTAGACCATAAATATTTATTATATTAAAATATCATGGTGTTATAGTCACCAAGTTAACCCCAAAAGGATTCAAGTTCCATCATACTGATGAATATTTAGATGATTTCAAATAACTGAAGAAAAGGCTAGTCAATGCACCTATGCACCCACTACCCTTTAGTAGAGAATCTTTTGTGACTTTAGTAATTCATAAGGTAAGGGTATGGTATGTGTTATTATTCCTAAATATATGGTGATATCTTATCCCAACTCTTATTATATATAAATGGAAAAAATTACCTGAGTCATGATTTTGAGTTAGTAGTAGTAATATTTGCATTAAAGTCATGAGTGAATTATCATTATGGAGAGAGGAGTAACATATATAATAATCATAAAAGTTTACAATATTTATTCACCCAAAATTGTTGAATATAAAACATAGAATATTTTTGTAGTTGATTTAATATTATAACTACTCAATACATTACCTCTCTAGGAAGGCGAACTAGGAGGATAATTCTTTGAGTTGAGAGAATCATACGAACTTATCTATGATGATAATTAAATAAGATATATTTTTTATGTAATATAAAATAATAGACACTGAAATATTTAAGATATGGTAGAAATATTATCTTTCTAAATTGTGTGTTTAGTCATCTATCATTGTGATGATTTATGGGGAGCATAAGGAAGATGAGCTACAAAAGATAGAGATAAATTTTCATTGGTCGAATCATGATTGTGATAGAATGATAAGGTTTATGAAATGAGTATGTGTCCCGGTAATACAAAAATGAAGATTAATCTATATTAAGATTCTTGTATCTCATTATTATCTATTTATCCTAGAATTATGAAGATTTATAGAGACCAAAATGAGTATTTCTAGTAGGAAAACATGAAGGGAGTTATTATAGAGTATTTATCTCAGTGATTAATATATTATAATGGTATGTATGAATGATAGAATTAGAAGAGGATATTTTAACCATTACCCATACCCAAATGAAAATGTTAAAACAACACCTTGTATTTTATTATCAGACTCTACATAATGATTAAATGGAATAATTCTATTTTGGTTGTAGTTGATCAACCTATGAAGTCAGAACACATGATTTCTTTGAGAGAGGATTTATATCTTGATAATATTATTTTTTTATACAATAAGTAAGTGGTATGTTTTCTTGATGTAACAAATTAAATAGTATCTGATCAAGATTATAGACATACCCTGATGTTATAGCGAACTCCTTAGTAAGATCTAGATCTAGATTTGTGTTTTAGTATCCCTTATCATCCTTAGATAGAAGTATATTTTAATATAACCATTAACCCATATATGATATATTGAGATCTTATTATAAATATTTAAAATGTTTCTGGTATAAACACCTTCCTTTAGTCTAATTCTATTATAAAAATAGTAGTCACTCAATCATTTAGATATATTCTTATAAATCCCTCTTTGGAAATAAGTGAAAAACTATAACATGTTGGGATGAAGATAGAGAAAAAAATCTATAGGGATCTTAGTTACATGAGGAAGTGCTAGTGAAAGTTAGATATACTCAGTACTACATCATGGAAGCTCATATTCAATATAAGAGATATAACTAAAATCGTTTATGAGATTAGGAATTTGATGTTATTGAGAATATATTCTAGTGAATTTCTATATGGAATAAGGTTATGAGATTAAAAAATAAGTTAAATATGATCCCCTTATATATTAACCCTTTTGATATTATTAATCGAGGGGGGATATAGTTTATCTCTTGGATCATCCAATTAACATATCTCTAGTTCATGATGTGTTCGATGTGTATCTATTGAGGAAGAAGATGGATGATCCTTCAAATATATTGAACTGAGATGTTATACAACTAGGGAATCATCTTTCTTAGGAAAAAAAATTGTTATTAATCTAGAATAATAGAGATAATGTTTTATGAAATAAGACTGATCAGCAGGAAAAAGTTATTTGAATGTGTAACATCCCATGTCTTGGACCATGTTGAACATTCAATGGAATTTATGTTTTTCAATTTAGTGGATGGGATAAATCATAAATTAAGTCTCAAATGGAATTAAAATATTTTTTTCACTAATAAGTATTTTTTTATGGGGTTTATGACCTAAGGTATTTCATGGGAGTTTGGATGGGTTCTAAGAGCATCATGATACTTAAGCCTCGTTTTTTAGAGGTAAATGGGAGGCACATGTTAATCACATGATTAATGCAAACCGTGAACATTATATTTTCCAGATTTTAGGGGTGTTTAAGGAATTTTAAAACTGTACACTAGATGATTCATGAGAATTCATGAAATTACACATGGATTATATAGGAGATCCGCATAGTCTACACATATTTTTTCTAACTATGTGCTAGTCATGTAAGGGGTTCCCCATTTTGGAGAGAATCACCACACGAGTTGTACACGATTAGCCAAACCATGAGACCAAACTATGCATCTCATTAAAGTGGTGGAAATTATTTTCCCTACCAAATGTATCTTTTATTCCCCCTTTATTTACCCACTTAACCCATGCTACAGTAGTTGATCAAGATGCTATGTCCTCCTCTTCGAGGTTACTATAGATATCATCCATATGATCTCATAATCAACCAACACCAATCATTTTTTCTATGAATCATCAATTCTATTAGTCCCATTTATTTTTTTCTTCATTTATCTTGTCATATTGGATGTTTTTTATTTTCAAGATCACATGCCCTATTTTTAGGGAATTTTTTTATTCATAAGATTTCTCTCGGTATGGATCTAATAAAAACCGGATTAAGGATGATCAATGCTTACTAATAATGAAGTATGTTTTCTATGCATTTTCTATTAATGTATCATCATTTTATTAAATATTTCCACTATACCACACATTAGATTCTTTATGTGTTTCTCTTACAATTTGAAATGCCTTAAATTAAATGTCTCGAACATGACCTTGATACCATTAAGACCCATTGACATGGTTGGAGGATTGTGACCTCCACTTGGAACATCCCATTGGGTGTGACCCATTATTTTTTCTTATATTCCATTTCATTTAATTGAACAAAAAACCCATTAGATATGTTTTTCTTAATACTAAAAAAGGAGTTGATTTGTGAATCATTTAGTTAAATTAATTGTGTTGAATTTTATATAATAATGGATTCATACTAAGCCCTTGAGGAATTATAAATATTATTGAATATGTTACTATGGGGTGTTAGATGAGTGGTACCTGCCGGTTATACCCCTCACTCTCTATAGGAACTTCTGTAGGCTCAAGTCCCACCAGAATTGAACACTATATGTATTATGCACAGGGAAATTCAAATATAATGATTAGTTGGGGAATGAGGCATGCACTTGGTAATGGTCCCCCCAACTAGGAGTCATTTTTAGCAACCCAAATTTTTTCACATGAGCCTTTGCCTGGTTAGTGATGTTTCTTCAAATGAATCCACGAGACCCAAGTTCAAATCTGGTCAGAGGCATATTTTCGGGTTACTGTAGTAATATTGTATCATGTACTATAGAAGGTATTGTAATATGTATTGTTTGGGAATGTATCAGCCAAAAATTTTCACCTTCCGGCCAACAGTTTGGGCCTAGAGTATTTAAGGTGTTTGGGAAAGTTAAGGATTTCAGGCCACCTTAAGGCCTTTGTGACACCTCATTCAGATCAAGAAGTGTAGATGTAACCAGAATTAACAAAATAACTAGATCCAGAAGAAGAATTAGAGAATGTAGTTTCACTAAAAAAAATCGTTCTGAATTTGGATGAATGAGAGGGTATAAATGTTTTCAGAAGGACCAAGATCTTGCACCTCTACACAGGTATTTCTAGCTGAACAAAAAATATGAAAGTTGGAAGTTGGATTCATGATCTAGATTCTAGGGATGGTAATTTCCATGTAGTCATGTTTGGGATGAATTACACTAAGAACATTAGGTTAATGTAATCCCTTAGGCATAAGGTCATTGTAAGTGTTCCCCCCCATCCCTTGAAATGAGGATTATCATGAAAATAAATAAAAAGAAGGCCGTCAAGACATCCAGGAAATATGATTGGATATAAAATTAATCCACTTTTATTTATTTAATATGTCTTTCTTTATATATGTGTTGATTAATTAATCCAATTAAGTGTGAATGGTATTCCCTCGTCTCATTCCCCTTTTTGGGAACTGATAGAAAATTCATTAAATGTATGTTTGAATTTTAAATTTGAATGGGTTTCACCCCACATACTATGATTAATTATTAAATAAAATGTACCTATCCTTTTATTACACTATGCATCACATGGATTATGCTAATAATTCCAAGGATGCACTAGTACAACATTTTAATTAACGAATACATAAGAAGAATAGACACAAAGCACCTAATTATTATAGAATTTAATGGGAATGTAAATCTTTATTATCTTAAAACTATTTATACATAGTTTTCCCTGATATTATTTGTATTTATTGGCCATGTAATTCCTCATTATTATGTTGATAATTATTGTAAATGATGTCCCTTATGATTTTGTTATAAATCATTGGGAATGTAATACCTCATCATATTATTAGTATTTATTTTCCATGGTGTCCCCCATATTTTCATTAGTAATCATTTGGCATGGTCTCCATCATCATTTAATTGATAATTTTATTCCATGGAATCCCTCATTATTTAATTGGTACTCATTGGGAAAGACATCCCTTATCCTATATGAAGATCATTATGCATGATGTCCCTTACTTAAAATATGAGACTCTTATGTTATTATTATTATGAGGACATAGATCATATATATGTGATAGAACATGTTCAATGACATTCTGGTTAAGGATGAATATGGTATGATTGTCCAGGTGTCCTTTGAGAAACCTGAGCACGACTTGATTATATTTATTTATGAATTACATTATTATTGTACTTTCACATTGCTTCATTTTATATTAACGTATTGGAATATTCATTATATTTAACTGGTGGTGGACTACTCAGTTTATCTCACACCCTATTCTGGTTACCAATTAGTACCCAAATAGATCTCTTGACTATAGGATAGGATATGGCTTGTGTTTCTTGTTGTTGCATCATTGGACACGGGATTTGTTGGGGAGTAGTGGTGGAGAATGTAATTAAGATTCTTTTTAGATTTAGAGACATAATTATTTATAATTTTATATATATATTTCAATTTATGAAATACATATTGTTTGTTGACTGCCCTATATTTATGGCATTAAATGGTCATGTATGGGTATTTACTTTCTGTCGGTCATTTCGTAGTTATTTTTATTTCTTTGTTGTTTTATAATTTATCTTGAGGGTATAGTCTCCCCAGTGTACAATAATTATACCCTCACAAATTTTTTAGAACCCTATGGAATATGGGGGAATTCTTGGGGTTATTTTGTGAAATAGTATACTATTGTTTATAGAGTTATAAATTTCATTATGTTACAGGTGGAATTAGAAATATGAGTAGGCTACAAGGGAATCCAAGAATGTGATGAAGTGGAGATATCCTAAATTCAATGTATCAATGTGAAAAAATTTCATGTTAAAAATTCCTTTAATTTGGGGGGTGTAATTTAACACCCTAATATTTTATATTTATTCCCTTTTAAATAAACTTAATGTATTTGATATCTTGATTTACTTGCAACCCCATATATAAATGACATGTAATATAGTATTTTTTTTATAACCTGGATATCAAATTATTAACTATCAATGGTAAAAATTTATTATGAAAAATATGTATAATGTTATAAATAATTCAAATTTAATGATTAATTCAGATTCGATAAGTACTCAATTTTTAGTAAAGCCATTTGATGCTTCAAAAACATGTTTTCTCCAAAAAATTGATTTTATTAGAATTTTTTATTGAAATTTTAATTAATTTATACCTTTTTTAGAAATTTTATTTTAATTTACAAATATAAATTTTTAAGTAATCATGTTCATTTTAACATTGGGTGATATTTTTAGATTTTTATGAAATGATTTTTTTACTGTGTAATGAAAATAATTTTTTTTGAAAGCTATCATTTCATTTCATTTAAAAATATTCATATGTGATGAATTTTATATTAAAATAACATAATTATACAATAGTTATAAATAATATAATTAATTACATGGTAATAAACGGTAAAATTTAATTTGGTATATGTTCATTATTGGTCTTAATAACATTTTTCTATAATGAATTATACGTGCAATGGGTCTTTATCTTAATAAATTTAATAAATATCTATTTATTAATTTTTTAAATCAGTTATATATATAATATATTTAATAAAGTAACTTAACATCGATTTTATTGGGCTTTCATTGCATGTAATGGATGTAAATTTAGTTTTATGTTTAAAATGTGTTTTCCTAAAAATGGGTTCTCATTGTGTTATGTGTGGTTATTTATAATTAAATTACACCACTTATTTTAAATTAATCTATTAAGTTTGATTCCATATTATGAATTATAAAAATTTAAATAATTTAATATTTTAAACAAACCTTTTTCCCGATGAATAGTAAAAATAGTTAAATTTTATTGTGACTATTATGGTTAGAATGGGTTTATCAGGGGTCAAATTATGAGATAAGGGTAGGAATAGCATATAAAAATATAAAATTATTATTGTTTTAATATATTTAAATTATAAATTATCATATGTTCTAATTCATGGCTATTTGGGGCCACTTTCTCTAGAAAGTTTCCTTATATTATTGATATTTCATAAAAAAATTCATGTGTGTCCCTCCCCTCACTTATAAAAGGGAACATATTCTCCTCCCTTATTTACAAAATTTTATCCTTATATATCAGCCAATACATACTAAGAAAACTTCTTACATTCCTTACCTTCATCTCAGAAATTCTACTTTTCTCCTAATACCAATATTTCATTGCATAATGTGTAAACAAAAGGAGGTATCTCAAAGAAGTGGTATAAATCACAACTAAGCTATTTGATTTTAATTTATTCTTTTACATTATATAATTATTTTTTTTCCATAAAAACATGATTAAGATAATATTATTAATAAACAAATATGTTATTGTGATTATGGAACAACTACTTCCAACCTGTTCTTTATCAAATGCGAAATGATAATATCGCTCATGCATATATATAGACTATCACTTCTATGAAGAGATATGATTCATTATCCACAACCATATTTCATGGATGGTTAGTATGATGAAATTAATTTATATATGTTATATTAATACATGTTAAATATTTATCCTAGAAATTTTTATTATTATATATCTTTCTTTCATTCCATCCATAAAAAACATGAAACATCCCTCATGCGTAAATAAAGGTTATCATCTCTATGAAGTCATGTAATTAATTTTTCATCACATATTTAATTAAATATTTATCAATATGTATATAATGAATATATATTCTATTTATATAATTATTTAAATTTTGGATACTATTTAACCTTGATGAATGTGAAAGGAACAAAACTTATAAACCGAAAGATATATAAAAAATGTAACAGTAATCACTTGGAAACAAGGATTTTATAAAAAAAAGATATTAATAAATGAGTATTTAAATGTTATAGGTGGATCATATATGATATTAAAATTTTGAATATTATTATTTTATATAATTTAAATATATTTAAATTTATTATACAAGAGGTTATAGTGCTTACGAATCAAGGCATACTTGAAGTATGGGTTTTAGGATACAATATCATTTTTACATGGATTGTTTATGCTTAAATTTATAAAGGATAAATATATGATCAGTCTCTATAAAATAAAATGTATTTTAAAATATTATTTTATTAGTGTATATTATATTTTTCAATTCATTTTCTAGTCTTTATGTACTCAAGAGAGTGAAGGAATGTTTTTAAGTAAAATTAATATTACTTCTCTCTTCAATTGTGAATCTTCCTCTTATCTATCCATATATTATTTGAAGAAAATTCAAGAATTTTTTTAACCCCACTATATTATATATATATATATTTCATTTAAAATAATCTATATGTATTTGATAGATTCTCCTATGCAAAACCACGAGTCAAAATGAACCGTGATAAATTAATCCATTATAAACTAGTGGCCAAAATGGCATGTGAGAATAGTAATAATCAATTTATGAAAATTATTTATATAAATTTTTTTTATAATAAAAAATTATTGATTAATTTATAATGAATTAGTACAAAATTTTAAATAGAATTCATTTTATTCTTCAAAAATATTTTTTCTCAAAAATTGGTTATTATTGCAATTTGTGATAAAAATATAATTAATATATACTATTTATATAAATTATATTTTCAGAAAAGAATATAATTTTTTAAATAATCACCTCAATATTATTTTGGGTTAATTTTTAAGATTTTTTAAAACTTTTATTTTCTATGAATAGTGAAAAATGTAGTTTTTACAAACAAGCAAAACTTTATGACATTATTAGTTTATAAGTATGATTTGAAAATTTATGAAAGAATTTTCTAAGATAATATATTTTTTATTATAATTGAATTTATAATCTAAACAATTAATTTATAAACCCATATTTAACATTTTAGAATTTAAATTATATTTTTGAAATTTTTTATTACATTATATATTTATTATTTAAAAATTGATTTTTAACACATTTTAAAATTTATTAAGGGATTTCAAATTTTAAAAAATTATGTTGAAATTATTTAATATAGAACATTTTATTTGTGGGCTTAAAGGATAAATTATATTCGTAAAAACCTGTTATCGTGGTAAAAACAAATAGTAAAATGGGGGTAATCTTAGAGGTAAACGGGATAAAATATTTAGAAATTAAATATATTTAAATTATATAGGTTTGGATGGATTTAATATCATCTACAATCCATTATTGTTAAATTTTTGAGTCACATTCCTTGAGATTGTCTTCCCATTATTGAATAAATTTGGGTATTTACAAAAATTCTACTCCTTTTCACTTATAAAAGGGTCACTCCTCTCTTCCCAAACCATCACACCAAAAACTATTAATTTCTATCTAATATATACCAAATTATATAATTAAAACTCATAAAATCTTTAATGGGGTTTTTATACTCAAAATACTATCCTATAAGGGTTTTATCAACTTCGTAAAGGAGATAATCCAAGAAGTATGGTATATGTTATTTACCTCCCTTTTTCTATTTCTTTTTGTTGTTTTATTCTTCTTATAATTTAATATCACTATATTAAAATGATAAAATAAGTATCATTATTATAATATAATGTTATTATAATTATTTTACAAGTGTTAACCACCCTCTCAATTTCCATTAAGAAAAATAAAAATGTAAATCGTGCATTGTGCAGACTACCACCTCTATGAAAAAACATGTCATTTTCATTCACTTAAAAACATGGTCGGTTGTTATTTTAGATTATATATATATATCAAATAATTATGATATATTAATTATTATATTAATTTTAATTATAATTTACCTTTATTTAGTTTATCATTAAAAAATGGAAACATCTCTCATGTGTATGTACGAACTACCATCTCTATGTCGTGATTGAATTAATTTCTAATCATCACTATATATAAATGGATATAAATATGTATATAATGAATATATATTATTTATATCATTATTAACACTATATATATTGATTAACTATGGTCAAAGTGCAAGGTCCATTAATGTTGAAGTAAAACGTTCATGAAAAACAATGTGATTAACACCTAAAATTATGATGACATTCAAAGATCATTAATGAATGGGTGATAAGATGTTATAACTAAAACATTTATGTTTTTATAGGTTTGGTAGTGTATCTACTATATAAATATAATACATTTTAATTTATTATATAAGAGGTTATAATTATTATAAATAAAGATGAACTTGTGGTGAGTGTTTTTATATTACAATATTTTTTGTATTAGGATTGTATATAATTACATTCCCAGTTGTGAAATTATATTTTCTATATCTCAAAAGTCTTATGTATTTTCCAATCCTCTAATTATTTATATATAACACATGTTTTATATTCATTTTCTTGTCTTTACAAACTCAAACGTCAATAATAATGTTTTTAAGGAAAACATACTACCTTTCCCTCTTTGGTCTGGAAAATTTTCTTCCATGTCTATATTTTTTTTAAAAATGTTTTCAATTATTTTTTATAAAATTATAAAATTATTTATTAAAGTAAATTTTAAATTTTTTTTACATTATATTAAAAATTAATATAATCTTATTGTCAATTTTTTCAAACGATGTACTTTTGAGTTTTTAGCAAAAATGTGAAAGGAATTTTTGTTTCAACATACACAGCATGAATGGGTTTATCCAATATCGTGAATACTATTTCAATTGATAATTACGTTATAATTTTCATTGTTTCCATTCAAATAAAATTATTTCCTAAATATTTTTTAAGATTTTATATTTTAAATAAGAAAATTATAATTGAAAAGTATATTTTCCTCATGAAATGTTCTAGTGATATTTTAAATTTATTTTAATCAATTGATATTTCTTATGATTTATTAGGAATATAATAAAATGTTACAATATTTGTTCTTTATATAAATATTTTATGATTATTAAATATTTAAAAACCCTATTTTTTTCTATGGGTTAATATTTGATGTAATGATAATGTTTTTCATTATCATGTGGAATATATATAAAACAATTATGATTAGGTGATAGGTGGTTCCATTATAAAACAAGGATGAGTGGATTCATGATAAACCATGGATATGTGGTTAAATTATAAATCGAGGATGGTTGGGTTCATTATATCCCCCAAATCCATTGGGTAATGATGATTGAGTTGAAAAAATTCTAAGAAAATAGAGAATTAACATGATATAGGTTACTCTTAAGAGAATATTGGAAAAAACTAGGTATGTATTTCCATTACAGGACTTTGTTCACAATAATAGTAATAAGAGGGAACCTTAACTAAAAAAGTGATTTTATATTATAATGTGAATAACATAAACTAATTCTGTATTCTTAAGATATGTTTTCATTGATCATGATTAATTATTAATGATTCGTCTCTCTTATGTCTTCTGTTTTTTGTATTTTATTAAATGAATCCTTATGAAATGTTTCTTTATTAAATATATTTGTCTAATTGGGTCTGATAATTGTAAAAAATGATCATGTTAGCAAATAGTAATTCCTATATTATGCTAACCTATGATTATTTATTGATATATCTTATGTTTACCATTAATGAGAATCTAAGCTTAACATTTATTATGTCTACCTTCATGAGGTTATATAGAAATTTTTTATGTATGGTTTGTCTGATAATGATGATAGTTGTGAATAACATAATTATAAATGATGTGTCACATATATCGAACTATTTTTATATATAATTGTTTCTAGATAAACTAATCCTTTTTAGTTATATCCTAGATCATATGTATATGTAATTAATTTTACACTAATAAGATGTAGTATTTTTTTGTGAAAAGTATGTGTTGCTGTAGTTGGTATCTATGAATGATTTAGTGTGTTTCAGAAACATGTATGAGAAGTCTTTATTGAGAACCATTAATGGAATAAAAGATTAATAATAAAATCGTATGTTTTGGTGAACAATGTAGTGTGTCGTTCCTATTAAACACATCCATATCTAGATACTAAAAAACGGACGTAAAATATGGAATAATTTTAGATAGGGGTAATAACCCCAAAGAGGGAATTCTATGTATCAACTCAATTTTGACCATGTACATGACAAAGAAGCCTAAAATAGCACTTGGATAGAAACACCAATGGAATATTATTGGGTCATGTTAATAATTTTTTCTGAACTATTATGAAGGATTTTAATAGATAAAGACCATGTGTGTCCTAGGGTAAACCTATGGTGGCATAGATTGGAAATAAAGTTTCATAATTTAGGTATCTAATAAATTAATTTCCTTATTTAATGATTTCCCATTATGATTATTGTTTCTCATAAAAAAAATTTTTGTTTCATTTGAACTATAAGTAACCTTGTCAATAATGAATGTGATAAGAAATGCAATGATTTACCTCTTAAGAAATCGAATGTTATGGTACTTGTAATAAAAAACCTTATTACTATGCTTACTGAAATTTTTCCGTCCATGAATCATAATGACATTCTAAATTAGTATTGGGGGAAAATTTTAAACTTATTCAATTATAAGGAAACATTCACCTTATTTTAATTGGTATGTTGCTCCACTAATTATTGGTCAATGGATCAACAGCACTAAAAACAGATTTTAACTTCTACAGTTATCTGAACAAGAAAACATTACTTTATCTTCTTATCATTTTTATTTTATTCCTATAAATGGTGTACTATTATTAATAATATGAGTCAATGGAATGAAATTTACTCCTTGGGGTGGGATGAGTTTTTGATATAAATGTACAATAAGTATTTTATTTTTATTGTTAATTTTGAAATGGAAAATGGATTACTTGAAGGATGATTAATCTATTTTAAATATGAGGAAAATATTACAAGACTTCAGAAGTATGATTCTTTGGTTATTATTGAACTATGAATTAATATTGACCAATTATTTAGTTGATTAAAATATAGTAACTAAAGGGAATTATCCCTAATAGAGTGTTTTAGCTATGAAGAAACCATTTGATGCGATATAATGGTATAAATGGATATTTTGATAACCCATAAATATCATGTTATTTATAATAAAATATATGTGGAATTCAAATGAAATTGGTTTAAAAATACCATGAAGGGTATAAGGTGACTTTTACATTATCCCATATGTTTTAAAATAAGCATGAATAAAATTATATTAAGTTGACTTGTAATTGATTTTAGGGAGCAAAATAAGTCCATTGAGAAAACAGATATTGATTTCATATGAAGAGGCATGCCAATGAAAGAGATTAAGAAAAATCTTGACCAAATGCACCACCCACACTTTAATTATTAAAATTAATGGAGTATGTTAATTATGCTAACCAGTGGTTGAAAAAAGAGTTAATGATGATGGTTGAATTTAGTAACCTTATAAGAATAGTGACAAAGGAAAGTATCATGTGATCAATATTACTCATAAAGTGTGTGATAATAATGTGGTTAAAGGTATAAATATAATCCAATCTATAACTCTCAATGTTTTTTTCATTCTAATTTTACCTATTATTTTATAACTAAATAATTTTTCAAGGGTATCACAATACCAACTAAATAATTAGATGTTGAAATATTAGTAAAAAATATTCATGGTACGATAATCACATCTCAAGTATATGATTATTATATTGTTGTAGTTTGTGTCATTTTTCTATATAAAAATCTTTTAATTCTCCGTCTAGTTGAATTATATATGATTTTGAGTGTATATTTACATTATTTTTATGAATATTATATCAATTTTTATTTAATGGATGTCCCATTTGATATTATAATCCAACCTATCGTTTTTTATCAGTGTGATGATAAATATGAACTTAAAATTGAAATTATAACCATTTCAAGGATCCTTAATGATATTCAATATGGGTATTTATCTCATATGGTTGTGAAAAAACTCAACCATAAAGAAATTCCTATTTTATAGGAGTTTGTTGGTTTATTTCTAAATTAGTTTCATAGTCTTCTTAAAAAAAATAAATTTTAGTTTTTTATAGAATCCATACCTTGTGCTTCATCTTTTTCAAAGACTCTATTTATAATAGACTCGAATGAGTTTTGGGAATTTGGAAACAAACTCTTGGTAAATCTTGATAATATATTTATTCATCCATATTCCTAACCATTGATTAGATATGATTTTTTTTAAAGAATTAATATATATAATTTCAACTCTAAAGTTATTATCATCATCTTAACAAGATTATAATCAATAATATGTATCATCTACCCTGTATTTATGATTTATTCGATTAGTAATGAGGTGTTCATGATTTCTCCATGATTGATCTTTGATCTGGATACTAGTTATTGAGAATTACAAGTGAAAACATAACCAATATACACTTCCATACAAGGTATGGACACTGTGAATCTATAATGAAATCCTTTGGTCATATAAATTCCCCTACTATATTCATGGATTTAATTAATAGATTGTTTCGATATTACGTTTATCAGTTTGAGGTATTCTTAATAAATGATACTATTATTTATTCTAAGGCAAAATTATATCCTAAAGAACACTAGATTATTATAATAAACACTATAAATAAAGATAATTTTTATGAAAAATTTAACATCTTGTAATTTATATTATAAAATGTTTCATTTTTGGTTCATGTAATCTCATTAGATGGTATATTGGTGGATCTATAAAAGACCAAAGTTATTGAACATTGTCCCAAACCAACCAGTGTGACTGAGACCCATAGTTTTTTTTATTTTCACGAAATTATTGGAACATTATGTAGAATTTATCATAGATAAAATATTCACTCCCTATGTAAACTAGAAAGGGAGTTAATTTCTTTTTCATGAATTAATCTTACGAATAATTAAAGGAACTGACGAGAATGATGGACTGTGCACCTGTACTCAATCTACCATAGAGTAGAGAAGCATTTTGGATATATAAAGTTACATCAATGTTGGGGTTAGGGTATGTTATAGGCATAATTATTTTATGATATAATATGCCTCACTCCAATTTAAGTTTAATGAGAAATATTCTCTAACTATTTATTTGGAGTTATTAGTAGTAAACTTTTAATTAAATAAAGTGGAATTTTATTTATTAAAATTTTTTTTGAATATTTATTGATCATGAAATTTTAAGGTATATACTCACCTATAAATTGTTGAATTTGTGCCAGATAAAATGGTTGGAGTTGAATAAAGAGTTTGAATACTCAATACATTTACACCCAATGAAATTGAAAAATTTGGTTGATACTTTGAGTCAAAAAAATTATGAAACATTAACTATGATAAGGATCAGAAAAGATCCAATATTTACGGATTAAAAAATGACGAACACTGAAATATTAAAGGAAGGGTATAAATATTTTCTTACTCAAATGTGCGTTCAAACATCTACCAATGTGAAGACTAAATAGGAACAAAAGGAGGTTAAAGAGAAGAAAAATAAATTGCGAAATTTTCCTGAGTTCATCCAATATTGGGATGGAATGATAATGTTCAGGAAATGATTATGTATCCTATCAATACCAAAATTGTATAGAGAGCTATTTTAAGAAGAACATATCTAAACATTATCTATTAACCCTTAAAGTATGAATATATATTGTGACCTAAAAGAGTATATTTGTTGGGAAAACATGAATAAATATATTAAGAAGTGCGTATTTCAATTCTTAGTGTATCAAAAAGTTATAGATTATAGATATAATTATTATGGGACTTTACAACCATTAACCATACCCAAATAACTATAGTAAAACATCAATATGGATTTAGTCATGATACATCTCTAAATTTCCAATGAACATAATGTTATTTGGGTTGTAATCGATCACCATACAATTTCAGCACACTTTGGAGCTATTAGAGATTATTTATCTATTTATAACATTTTGAGTATATATATTAAGGAATTGGTAAGGTTTCTAGGAGTACCACAAAATATTATACCTAATTGAGATCTATGGTATATCTATAAGTTCTAGAGAAGTCTTCAGAAAGATTTGGATACAGATTTTGGTTTCAGTAATTAATATCATCCTCAAATAGATAGTCAATATAAAAGAAATATTAAAAATTTCAATATATCTCATCATATATTCTATATTTCAAAGGTGGTATGTATTAACACCTTCATCTATTGAGTTTTTGTACAATAATAGATTTCACTCAAGTATTTAGATGGATCCTTATGAATCCCACTATGGGAAGTAGTGTAGAACTCCAACATGGTAGGATGGGTTTCGATAAATAAACATACTATCAACTGAGATAGATAATGATAAGGTAGATTCGGTTGTCCCCATTTAACATCACGTCAAGGAAGATCAATGTTAATAGAAGAGTTATGCTGACAATCATATGAGGGATATAGAATTAGATGTTGGTGGGAAGTTATTCCAATGAATTTCTATATGGAATAAGGTTATGTGGATCACGAATAATGGAAATCTAAGACGTAGGTATATTTGGGCCTTTGAGATTATTTATCATATTGGGATGGTTTCTTATCATTTAGTGCTTCCACAAAACCTCAATAAAGTTCATGATGTGTTTAGTGAATATCTATTTATGAAGTATATACCAGATCCATCATATATACTAATCTTAGATGTTATTGAACTATATTGATATATTTTCTATGTAGAAAAATACATAGAAATTTTGGATCATATATATAATGTTCAATGAAGTTGGACTACCCACCAGGTTAATGTTCTTTAGAGGAATAAAAAATTTGAGAGTGCTACATGCTAAACCAAATATGTTATGAAGTACTGATATCCAAATTTTTTTATCATAGTTGATGAATTTCAATATATTAAATCATTTTAAAGGATGTATAATGTAACACCCTATGTATTTAAATATATTCCCTTTGAAATAAACTTGAATTATTCAATACCATTCCATATATGCAACTCTGAGTCTAAATAAACGATTATAAAGGAATAATTTATAACCTAACGATTATAAAGAAATAAATTATAACCTAGATAATATATTCGTAAGTATGAATTATAATATACACTTTATTTAAATTACTTATATATTTTTTAAATAATGAAAATTTATTGTTATATTTATAACAAATAATGACTAAAATTTCATTAAATTAATTTTATACCTCAAAAATATGTTTTTTCTCAAAAATGGATTTTATAGAACTTTATGAACAGTAATTATAGTTAATATATACACTTTTTATAAATTTAATTATAGTAAATGAATATAATTTTTTTAAATAACCATGTAAATAATTTTTTAGGATGAATTTTTAGAATTTTTTTAAAAATATTTATTTTTTAATTAATAGTGTAAAATAACGCTTTTACAAAAAACATGACTCTGTGACATTATTAGTATATAATTATGAATTATAAAATTTATGAAACCTATTTATAAGAAAAAGTATATATATTATAAGTGAATTAATAAATTTAAAATATTTTATATAATTTATAAACTTGTATTTGACATTGTTGATCTTAAGTAAATTTTTTTAAAAAAAATTATAATCAATACATTACACATTTTGTATTTTAAAATTATTCTTTATCACTTATAAAATTTGAATCAAAAAAATTATTACAAATAATTATTCATCATATATAAATTATATAATGTGTTCTATATTATTTTTGATCTTATGGTATAAATTTCATAGGTAGAAACTGCTTAATGTGAAAAAAAACTAAAATGGAAAATGTGAGTAACCTTATTCGTAAAAAGCCTAACATGATTATAAAATGTTTCTATTTGAATAGTGGTGGTGTTTACTAATATTTTATCCTATAAAATTCATTATTTTTTAATTTTTTAGTAAATGTCCTTGAGAGTGACTTCCCATAATGGGAATTTGTTTGGTATTTACCCAAATGTGACTCCATTTCACTTATAAAACGGGCACTTCTCTCATCACATACTCTCATTAAAAAAACTATATTTTCATTAAAATTTCTAAACAATAATCTCATATACACTCATAGAAATTATAATGGTGTTTTGGTCTTCTAAAAATATTATCCCCTAAAATTTTAATCAACCTCACAATAGAGATAATCCAATAAGTGAGGCATATGTTCTTAACCTCTCTTTCATTTATCTATATATTTATTCACTATTATTCTTCATAAAATTAAATTTAACCATATTAAAATTATATAATAATTATCATTATTATATTGGTATTTTATTAAAATTATTTTACAATCATTCAAAACACTTTCTTTGTTCCATTAAGAAAAAAATGTTAACCGTGTGTTTTATGGATGACCACCTCCATGAAAAAACATATTTTTTTCATTAACTTAAAAAATATTTTGGTTGTTATATTATATTATATTTATATATTTAATATTTATTATATATTAATTTCTCTATAAATTTTAATCATTAATTACCTTTTTTCGCTCCATCCATCAAATAAATGGGAACACAACACCTGTGTACGTATGATCTGACATCTCCACACAGTGATGAAATTCATTATTCATCAAATATTTTAATTAATGGTTATAAATATATATATAATAATTATATATGAATTTTTTTTCAAGATTATAATTATGGATATGGAGGAACCATGGTCAATGTTCAATTTCCACAATTGGTGAACTAAAACATACCTAAATAATGAAGCGATTAACACCATACATGATAATGAAAATTAATGACAATTAATTTATGGGTGATAATATAATAATATAAAAATATGTATAATATTATAGGTAATATTATAGATTTATTATATATTTATCAAAAATTTAATTTTAACATATTGGAGGTCCGAGTACTAACGTTGTATTATGGACTTGAGGTTAGGGTCTTCATGTTACAACCACTTTTTACTGGGATTGTATACGATTAAATTTATGATGAAGAAATTATATTATCTATATAACCAAAATTTATTTATTTTATTTTTATAAATTTATTGATATTTCATGTTTTTCTTTCATTTCCCACTTTAATTCCCCAAAATACTGAAAGAATGTTTTTAATGAAAGAGAACTACATTTCCATCTTTGGTCAAGAATATTTTCTTCCATTTCTATATCTTATAAAAACCTTTTAATTATTTCACTATTATAAATTATTTTTTATGTGATTTTATCCCATGTCGGATATTATATAAAAAAATTAATGGAATCTTCTTATCTTTTTTCCCAAAAGAGATACTTTTGATTTTATACTAAAAATGTGAAAATAATTTTTATTTTAACATAAACCAGATGAATGATCTTCTACAATATCCTGAATACTATTTGATTTTAATATTAAAATATAATTTTACTTGGTTAATTGAAATGAAAATATTTTACATGATATTTTATGAATTTTTTGTTTTTAAATATCTGTTTTTAAATTGAAATGGTTAATTTCCTAAAGAAATATTCTAGTGATATTTTAAAGGTATTTTTATAAATTCGTGTCTCTTATAATTTATTAGGGATATGAAAACATGTTACAATAATTATTATCTCTATATAGTGGTTATTATTATGAAATATTAATGAAACTAATTTTCTGTTTCTTTTGTTAAGCTTTGCTGTAGTGATAAATTTTTTCATGATTTGGTGGAATATATATGGATAGATTATGGTTATATGATTTGTTGTTATATTATAAACCATGGATGGGGGATAAATTATAAAGCATGGATAGATGGTTATGTCCTAAAATAATGATGTTTGGGTCCTTTATAACCATCTCATACATTAGGTAATGATGATGCAGTTTAGAAAATATTAAGAGACGTTGTGGTTTACTATATGGAATTCACTCCTAATATAATGATAGAAATGACTATATAAAAATTATATTATGGGACTTTGTGAATAACGATAGTCATGGGAGTGAACCTTGACTATGGAAATGATTTTATTTGATTTTTGAGTCAAAAAAACTTATGAATTATTCTCATGAAATTTTCACAAGGATATTGGAATATTTATTATTATTATAATATTTTATGTCTTATATCTTATATTTCATTGAAAACAATATACTCCATGTTTCATGATTAAAGTTATTTTTTTCTGATTGGGTATGATTATATTGAATCATTATCATGTTATGATTCCATTATTATTTTCTTATTCTCACTTATAATCATTAATTTATATCTCTTATGTTTACCATTTCTATGAATATGAGCTAACAAATTCATATGTTTCCCTTCCCCAGTTTATGAAGAGGGTTTTTTATATTATGTGCATAATAAGGGTGATATGTGTGAATAGATTAATGAGAAATATTGTAGAATTATTGTGTAATTTTTTTATATATTCAATTTTCCAATGAAATTAAGCCTTTATGGTTCTAGAATGGATCGTATTGATATGTAATATATTTTACAAAAAAATGATTTAGTATTTATGTATGAAAATCAAGGGTCTCTATATTTTTACCATTACTCAATTTTTTTATAAATCCATTTTTTATAATATTTGAGTTTTAATAATAGAAATTGAAAAAGAATATTCTTATCATTTTCCAGACAATTTACTATTGACTTTTTAATATAAATGTATATAGAATAATTATTTTAATGAACACTGCATGAATGGATTTTCCTGTTGTTATGAATTCTCTTAGTTTTTAATATTTTTTTACAGTTTTCTATGGATATTTTCAATAAAAATGTTTTCCTCAATATTTTGGATATTCTTATATTATAAATAAGTGATTTAAAAATAAAAATAATATCATCCTCAAAAAAAATTATACTGATCTTCTAAAGGAACTTTCATTTATAACAACATCAATTTATATTTCTAATACTTTATTTTATATATGAAATAATATAACCATATTTATGATTGTTCAAGATAGTTTATGATTATGATGATAAAATACTGATAAACCCCATTTTATCAATAAGTTAATATTTTCTAAAATGATAAATGATGTCATGATCTTATGGAATACATATGAATGGATTATAATTATGTGATGGGTGGGTCCGTTATATACCTCCAAGAATGGTGCCTGTTTTGAAGGTCTATTTGGGATTTGACATAGATATTTTATGTACAAATTGTTTATGTATCTATTTTTTTAAATACACTGATAATTTATAGTTTAGGAATGGATCATAATGGCATGTAATGAATATTCATCGAAAGCAATATAATATTTGTGTACATAATTATTTGATCCTTATAGTTGTTATCTATGCAATGTTTAGTTATTTTTTAGAAATGAGGATGATAAAATTTTGGTATAACCCTTAGGATAGACTAAATTATATGATAAAATCTTATGTTATGGTTAAAAAAGTAGTGTGATTTTATTAGAAAATGAATCTTTTTATAGATTCAGGAAAATGGATATGATTATGTCAGAGATTCATCTAGGGGTAAAAACTATGAATGTGTTGAAATGAGTGTTAACTTTATCATTTATGATGCATGGTGA
Source organism: Viscum album (assembly GCA_963277665.1). Taxonomy (NCBI): domain Eukaryota; kingdom Viridiplantae; phylum Streptophyta; class Magnoliopsida; order Santalales; family Viscaceae; genus Viscum; species Viscum album. The sequence continues at coordinate 440,420,284 of OY728137.1, read as the reverse complement.
GTGGGCCTAAGTTGTAACACCGAAATAGACACTCCCATGGAATATTTTTGTCCAATTCACATTTTATTTATGATCCTTTATAAATTATTTGAATATATAATAACCATGGATTGTCTAGATTAAATCTAACATATCATTAATTAAAAAAAGGCATCAAGAATGATTTTTTATGATGATTACTATTTCTCATACTTTTATTTTTGGTTTCATACAATGTATATAACAAGAAGAAACATTGATAATGCTGATTATGATGGGAAATGAAATAATTTACCTACAGAGAAACGAAATGAAATTGGAGTTGGAATGTGAAGCCTTAAGATTATTCCAAACTATCTATCTTGATATATGATTAAAAAACTCAACATGTGTGTGTTCACTGACACACATAATTAGATTAAAATGGGGTTTCATTGGATTTATTTTGATGAAGAACTTATATGATAGAAGATTCAGCTTCCTAAATGTCATGAAAGTGTGAAGAACCACCAAGGTAAATGTCTCAAAAGAATGGGAAAATATTTAATGTGTAGAAAAGAAGCTCCTAGTGAAATTAGTTATTGAGGTAACATGAATAGATAAATAGAGGGAAATAATTCACATCTTAATGTACCATTTATAGTTCAATGATAAAAATGAAGAGAATTTGGGAACCATTGTGGTCAATGACTTTTTCCAAAGGATAACACCAAGGCAGAGGAAAAATATATGTTTTTTGAATCACTGAAGTGGATCATGAGGTTTAAGGAAAACTTATACTCCACTCAAGATTTTGGAATTTCATGTTGATATTTGTAAGAGTATTTCCTATGAAAATATTATTATTATTACTTTATTGTAATTTTATGTGATTTTGAGAATTGATAAGATCTAAATAAATATACACCATTTATATTTCTAGAATAAAGAAATCTCATATGATATTTAAATAAATATTTGATCATATATAGGTGTGAGGATGAAAATTAACATCCAATGGAAATTACATCCATTATATGGGTCTTGATTACTATTCAAATGGGGTCTTTATCTCATATGGTTAGAGAGAAAGTCAAAATTAAAGATATGCAAATTTTATAGGAGTTTGTTGATGAATTTCTTAAATATTTTTATAGAATTCCATTGAATCATGGTGCTAATTTATCAATAACAAAAATAACAGGAGTAACACTTAATTCAAGGACTGTATATAGAATAACCATGAATGAGTTACAGGAATTATAGAAGAAAATTGAGGAGGATGATGATGTCAGATTAATTTAGACAAGTCCATCACCTTAGGATGGACTAGTTATTTTTTGTTAAGAACAAATATTGATCAATACATATCCACATAGATTATCGAGAACATAATAAGATTATGATGAATAATTTGTATCCTCTACCACATATTGATGATTTTATTTCCAATAATCATGAGGTTAATATTTTTCCCTTATTTTCCCTTGATATAGGTAATATCATTTGGGGGTTAAATGTAAATACATACCTAAAATATTATTCCATTATATGTATGGACAATCTGTATTTATAGTGATTCCATTTGGTAATATTAATTCCCCCACTATGTTCAATGATTTAATGAATATATTCTTTAGAGATTACCTTGATCAATTTTTGTTTTTCTTTATAGATTATATTCAAATATATTTCAATAAAAATATTGAGCATGAAGATCCCTTGATTATTATACTAAAGACCCTAAGAAAATATAAGTTATACGAAAAATTTACCATGAACTACTATAAAATCCATATATAATCACATAAAAAACTATTCTTATAGGTGGAAAACCATGGATACATGTAATATACATTATCATAAGCCTTTTGGATCCTTTTTTTAAAATAGGGATAATAGTTATAACCATGGTAAGTGTCCATGGCTATAGGTATGTTTCCATGGGAATTGTCTATGTCTATATACTATAGCCACAGAAGCTGGTCATTGGTGAAAATATATCCATATCCATGCGAAATTGATGTGGAATTAGACATATAGTCATATTTATACATATGAATATAGATATATAGAACTAGAATGTATGTCAATATATCATTGAGCTACCATTAAAACATTTATGTTCTCCCCTATTACAACATCACTCATTCACTGGAGGAACAAAATGAAATAGAATTCAATATGTGTCACCATAATTGAATTCAATCAATCATTAAAATTAAATATATTACTAGATTTCAAAATATATCCAAGACATAAAAATATTATATTTCAATATTAATATTACTAGAATATACTAAAACAACTACATCCAAAAATTCAATGTATAGATAAAGAATAACATTGGAAACCTCAATATCAACATCACTGTAACCATCCCCACCTTCATCACCTACTAGATAAATTCCAACATCATTATCACCTCTCCACACACCACGATAATAATCGTCATCTTGAGCAACAATATATCTATTATCGTTGGCACATAAATTAGTTGTTGGATTATAGTAATTCTCAAAGAAAGAACATATAATGAGGACACATTTAATTAAAATACCCATTTAATTATAAAGTTTATATTTATTTTAATACATTGGATTTTCTATGTCACGCCTAAACTATTTCATATTCTAGAATCACATCACTAGAGAACATTAATATTCTTTCTATAACCCTTCATTTATAATGAAATATAAAAAATCATTTCTTATGGATGATGAAACATAAAATAATTAAGTATATAAAGAAAAAAAATAAAATAAAATGATTTATAGGATATATGAAATATAATGTAACAATCATGATCCACTACACATAAGTAAATAAGAAAGGAATCAATATTGAAATAATATTTTGTGTCACCACTTAACTCATGATGAATTTTTTTTTTCAAAACATAAAAATCAAGAGGAAATATTTATAATTAATAAATACCAAAAAACCTTCTAAAAACATGGTTAAAATAAATCCATAATGGATAATGATAGAATACTCATTTATAACTCACTAAATCAGACAATATAAATAATTATAAATAATAAATCACTAAAAAAGTAAAAACATAGTTATTAAAAAATACTAAATAACAATTGTATCATGAAAAGTTTATAACATTCAGTATGATTTAAATTTTATGCTAATTGATAAAATATCTAATCAAGTATCAAGTTGCATGTTTGAAATTAAATATTCAATATAATATAGTGATTATTGTGGGATTACCATGGAATATTTTTTTTAAAAAAATATAGAAAATAGTTTAGATAGCCTTACCATGATAGCTTTTTCAAATACTAATAAGAGTCCTAAAATAATTCCCTTTTTGAAAATTGTCTAAAAATAAACAAGGAAAAGCTGAGGTAGTTAGTGGGTCACCTAAAAACAATAAAAGTGGTTTATAACGAGTATTATTCCTAATAAAATATTAATTTACAAATACAAAAAGGTTTTTGTATTAATATTCTAGTGGAATCTTCATCTAGAACCCTCTACTAAAACCCATCTTGATCATCACCCATCCTTGGAACCACCATCACAGTAAGCATTGGATCCCACTTGTTCTCATTTTTTCCATATAATATTGCACCATAGATGTGCCCCCTCTGTGGTTTCCACTTAATTGACATCACTAATGCATTATAATGGAAAGAATCATGGTATTTTCAATGCTTTATGGCCTCTATAGGGATCGTTTCCACTTCCATTATCTATCCCCACAATCTCGGGGCCCCTTATCTATTGTCGCACCACTACCACTACGCGTGAGAGCCCTGGAACCACAAAATTTCTCGAGTATCATATAGTGGATGCCTCTCTTTTGTAACTAAATCTCTCATTGCCCCTGACATAATGATTTTCCTAGACCGCCACACAGAACAACATTGAAGTTTTTGGTTACCTCCCCAATGTGCACCCCTCTTCCCAGAGTGACTAGATTCCATGCTACCATGGTTGTGACCCGACACCCTCCAACATAGTAACTCATTGTTTGGAAATTCATCTACTCCAATCATCCATCGATGGGTTTTATTTTCTCTAATCTCTTTACAATGGGCATGTGTCGATTCGTACTAACGCACAATGTCCATGGGAAGGTTCTGAACAACATAGTAAAAAAATAACATATAACCAAAAATTAATTTATAGTTCTTTTTATTAACAATATTAATAATTTTATTATTTAAATAGCTTAATTTAATTTTAGTATAAAATTAAATTAATTTATAAATTTCATTTAGGAATAGTGATTAAATTATTTTTTTGAACAAAGTAATAAATTATTTTAATTGAATATTTCATTTAATTTATATTTTTTCCCCTTGAACATAAATTTATTTCAATATAATTTTATCATGAATTTAATTTTTATGTCATCTTGTGTTAATCACTAATTGTCCCCTTACATGTCTGGGTTTGTTTTATTTTATTATTTATTACTTTTTTGCTATATTTTTAATATAGAATCAGTTTTTATTGATGATTTGAACATTATCATTTTTGTTCAATATGTAAAAGGCTTTTCAAATCCATTATTATCTATATATATTTTCTGCATCCCGAGACCCCCTCTCCTTCACGCAAGTCTTCATATACTATTTACGATGACATTATAATGTTTGGACCACACCGATATGAGGTGGTTTCCCAAATGAAAATTAAAAACACTAGATCATGGGAGATATGTGATTCATGTCATGATCTGAATTAGGAATGATAGACTTAGGTCACAGTTGATATATTGAGTATAAATAGATCAACCAATATTATATTCTCAATAATAATATGGTGGTTTATTTCCTTTATGAATTGGTGATTATTTCATTCATTTTATTTTCTATGGGAACATATAAAATAATAAATAGTAAAATGCATAAAGATGTGATTAAGGTATTCTATTAATGTATATTTATAAGTGACCGTGATAACGTAGTATAAACATATTTAATAGAAAATGATTTAATTAATTGAAAATATTAAAAATACCTCATAAAATATTATGTCGTGAACACCTTTTATCTTCATAATTTTAACATGACAATGTTTATAGGGTTCTCATCATCCATAGTTGGTGGTGCCTCAAAAAACTAGGGAGTTATTATGAGAGTATTTGGTTGGCATTACTAATGATGGTTGAATATAAGTATACATTGTTAGCTTGTTGAATATTTTGATACAAGAATTTAGTAATTCATGTCTATGATTTTAGAAATTGGAACATCACTCAACAGATCAAGGAGTTTCAAGTAAATGCATTTGGATACTCAAACACCTACGTTAAACTCTCTGAGTAGTGGTGTGGGCATAGGTTGTAAACTATGATGGGAGGTTTCAAGAATCTGTTCCACTATAATACTAAAGAAATATCTTATTCTTATTCTAGTAGTGAGGAATATTATTGTTCGATAATATAGTGGGATGTATTTAAAGATTTAATTAATCAGTAATACCGAATAAATAATCCAAATAAAAGTACTAATCCTCTAGAATTTATTTTTATAGAAAATAAAAATTAATACCACACATATATATTATTATTAATATTAGAAATTTTCAGTGTCCATACCTTGATTATTTTCAATAAATTGCAAAGGTAATTTCCTATATGATTATAATATAGGACAATTCAAGGTACTAGAATCCCCAATAACTGGTGAGCTACATCTGGATGTGAGGGTAAATAAAAATTTGTATAGTAGAATCATGTATGATGAATATGATGGTTATATCATAATGTTATCTTTAACACCTAATGTGAGTTTTGGATAAAACATCATTACATGGTTGATTTCATATGATGTCTCATCTTTAAGAATCTTACAAGGAGAAACCTAAGCCAGATATGAATGGGTGTTGATTACACTAGAGAAGTGTAAATATGAAATATGGATCCTAATATTTAAATACATCCCATTATTATATATTTTTCTACCATGAAATATTGTTTTGTTTAATATAAAAAAATGATAAATATGAAGGTAATGATTGAAAAACATTTAGGTAATGGTTCACTAAGTATATAAGAACGTAAAGTAGGTATAATATTTATTTATTATGGAGAACAAGATGAAATATATCTCAAAAAATCCAATGGAAAGTTTGATGATAAAGAAACTTTCAAATTTTACTTTAGTGAAAATACGTGAGGTTATCATACCGATGTTTATTTTCATTTTATTTCATTAAAAAATTCCTTGAGTGTATGAATGAAATAAAATAAATTGATGAAGCAAGTATTCGATTTATCATCAGGTATATTCACCAACTGTAAGTAAGGTTTATATTTTAGTTATTTGGTATTGAATAAAAAATTATTATCATATATATGTATTTAAATATATAAACCAATTTAGAGAAAAAAAATTAAAATAAGTAAGCTGTATTCTTTGATTAGTTAATAAATGATGATTCATGAGTTAGTGGTGGAAAATACACAACTTCTAAATTCCAAGTTAATACTTCTAGTTGAAATTTGTATTAATTATAACCAAAACATTTATCTCACATGATCATTGCACACAAGGATAAATCATTCCATGTTTTTTCATGAATGATTTCAATGGGGTCCAATACTCAAATAATAGTCCTTTAATACTTGATTTATTCGCAAATGTTAATGAATATAATATTTAAGACTTATAAACCCAATTGTGGGAAGACAATGCCTTTTCACGAAAAACTAAGTTAATTTATGGAATATACCCATTATGGTTTTCGAATAATATGATTTATAGACCATATATATTATCAACATGCATATGTAACTAGTTTTGGACAAATAAACCCTTAAAATAAGATATGTCACAATGATTCCATAATTATTTTAGCTAAATAGGGGGATCTATTACAAGGTTAAATTAGTGGTAAATATACATCATAATATTCCTTTGAGATTTTTTAATTAATGTTAAAGTTAAGTATAATATTTTTATGGTTATAATATATGATTAGATTTGGGACCATATGCTGAAGAATATCTTGAACCGTCATTCATTGGATATTATATTGTTTCTTGGCGTAATTCCCCAAATTCACAATTTTTTAGACACATTAAATTTTCATGTCACTAAGTAGGATCGATGGTGAGTCTTACCTGTTAACATTGATAAAAAAGTATAACATTGAGTAATTATAAAACACACAATCCCTTACACACATCAGATTCATGATGTATATAAAATGAGTGTAAATGTCGAGTCATATATCTATTGCAGATACTTCCATTATTCTTTAATACATTCATCTCAAATACTAGAATTTTCCCAGAATAACATGCCAGATATGATGAAAAATGAATTTCATATGAGTTTTTGTAGGATATTAATTCATTATGTTTTAAGAAAATTGTGTTTATATACAAATAATTCATTAATAATATAAATGAACATGCATCAAGGAAAAAAAAAGTACTTCTCATTTAATATCCTCAAGTTCATATTTGATATTATTTTAATCCATATTATACAATAGTTATAATTAATTGGCCGACTATATTTCTATAAAATATTTCACAGATCTATTTGGGATATTATAGAAGAACATATATTGGGCCTACGAACAAGTTACATAACATCTTGTGGTAAAGGAATACTCCATAGAAGTATACTATGTTGGAAGGATAAAACAATGGTAATGGTTTTACATTCATCATGGATAGTGATATATTATTCAGTGAGAATAATGCATTCTAAAAGTAATCATTAAATGGAAACAAGATCAATTAAAATTCAATAATGGACTCCATATATCAAAGTATATGGGATTATTATTTTGAATATTATGGTGGCTATTGAGGTGAGACTATATGTTGGTGGAACAAGAGTTGTACCCATGAGGCCTGATTGGTAATAGAAATTCATTAAGATTAAATCCTTTAGAATTTTTATTTTTATTTCTACATTCTATGATCCTTAAATTGAGTATTGGATGTGAAGACCACTAATATTTGATGGCATATATATGATGAAACCTAAAACTATTAGGGACACCATATAATTCCAATATGGGGTGAAAGTTACCAAAATATATTTGTGGATTTATGAAATTAATAAAATATTAGAATATTAATTTTGATTGAATTTTTCTATGTTTCTGTATGGGTTTTTTGAGATTTTCATAATTTTCTGAGAAAAATATGTTTAATAATATATAGAAAACAACTATTAGTCTTATTGTTATTTTAGAACTGGATGAAATTAAATATATATCGATATTGAATAAAATTAGTATCCTATGTTCTTGAGAATTTCATCTACATAGGTTGATCTAATTGTTTCATAGACCTAAAAATGGTATATATAATGACGAGTTATTGAAAAATACAAGCTCTAAAATTCAAGAGAGAATCATTACCAATTACACAGGGCATAAATCTCTCTAAGAATGAATTTATGAGACATAGGGGAGATTAATTTGGTGAGTTAAATTCCATATGTTTTTGTGATGGATCAATCAACATTCCATGATATATATGAGAACTGATATATTAAACATGTACATTGAGGTTGAAAAATATCAAATATAAATCATATAACGATAAGGGATGCAATCAAAATAATCCAATTATACAAGATCAAGTACAAAGTATATATACCAAGTATGTATAGAATAACGGATTATAGTTTTAAGTGGTAGAAGTTTTCTTCCTAGGATCAACAAGATCTAATATCACAATCAGGTTATGTTAATGGTCAAGTGATTTTCATTCAAGCCAGTGGTAGTCATGTCTAAAAATACTTAGTGTGTTGGGTCTTATGATTCCCCCAAAGTATTATTATATGATATGTAATTTGTTTTTTCACATATTGGAATCACACCTACTAAGGAAAGTTTTATCATTATGATAATTATTTTACTAGTTCCGGATAAGATGTCAAGTTTTGATAGTGGAAAAAATGATATAATCAGATATACCATCTCATGAGGAGTCTTACTCAAGGAGGTTAAAGTTTAAAATAGTATAATAGAAAAAAAGTAAAAATGTGGAAGGGGAATGAATAAATCCATAAATCAATAGAAACATGATCTTAACATGTATGAGCTAAAAGTTTCAGTTATGATGTTGTCTCATGTTTAAGTGGGTGTGTTGAAAGGTGTGTTACCTCGACCCAAAATTATTAAATTTTTTTTGTTACTAAATCTTGTATGCAGTGAGTTTTGAATGATGATGAATTCCCATAATTGTGTTGATATTTCTATTTTTGTTAAATATATGGTAATTTCTATTGATTATTTATTGTATCAAAAGGTTATAACATTTCTCTAGCTATTATGAGAACCTTGATATACTATGAAATTATTTTTAACAAAAGTAATATAGTCTAGATACACTATTTTTCTTACACACAAATAATTTATGACTATCAGGTGTTGGGGAATCATAATATTTGAGACTTGTACTAGTGAATTTCACAATTTTGTGATCTTGAGTAGATGAGATCATGAGTAATGACCCTCCAATGGGACCACCATATGTCATTTGTTTTATAGGTTGTTCCTATCTATGAACAAGTGTATTTTGGTCCTAAAATCATTATCAATGTATTCCATTTAATCATGTACTTTGAAGCAAGGAAAAAACCATGACATTGATTTTCTTCAGAGGTAGTTTGTGTTGGTTTCATCTATAGTGGTATTGCATTGGTTGAATGGTTAAGATAAGAAAATTCACATCCGAGTTGAGGAAGTGATATCTATGGCCTCGTTGATCATGATGGTAGTACCTTCATTAAATACATGTCCATGGTATTTTAAGGATAGACTATCAAATTATATAAACAGATAATAAATAAATAATAGATGATGACATAATATATGCTTCCCACATTATAAGTTGTTTTATGAAAAAATAGAATATATTTCCTAGTGTATGTTCGTAGGATGGTTGTTGTTGAACGGAGTGGATACTCAAGAGGGGGTGGGGGGTGAATTGGGTTCCAATTAAAATTTTTGTTAAAATATTTATGATTAAAAAATTCTCAATTCAGAACAACACATTCAATTAAGGTAGTAGGTATTTAAGTGTTTAATTTCTCGACAAGTTTCTCTATGGTTTATTAATCCTCAATTAAGTCAATGTGAACACTAATTCAATTTCTGAAACATGTTTACTAAATTAATCACATAAACACACTAACCAAAACAAACAATCAGAGTGAATGTAAAAATAGTTTTCCGTTGTTGAAAAAATATGAGCAACAATTAAAATAAAATAGAGTATATGAAGATTAGCACAACAATATAGACAAGAGGTTCAGTCTCAAGCTGAGACAAAATCCTCTCCACTTGGTGATCACCTGAAAAAAAAGCAGTTTGTATAAATAATCATGATACACAACCTGTATCAGCGTATACAATAGTTTTTAAAAACTGTCCAGGTTCAACAACCACTACCATAGTTATGCATGGGAAAAGAAGCAACCAAGCCATACAAGGCTTCTTCCACAATTATACATATGAAAACAAGGATGGTAGATTTTTGAGTGAGGATTTTCAGTATCCTCCAGTTAATGCATAGAAGATAGTGTGAGTGTAATAAACACACACTGATCATAAAAAGTAAAATAAATAATAGAGTAGAGCCAAAGAAATTAGGATGGAGTTTAGAATGATCTATGTGTCTAAGGATCATCTTTGGACTTCTTGGAGTTGAGGAAATTATGGTTTTGTTCTTCTCTGCAAGTTTTCTCCAAAAACAAAGTGTCACAACATCTAGGTACTAGCTTCTAGGTACTATGACGATCAACATATTGGTATAAGAGAGTTGATGAAGAACAACAGGATAACCTAGATTATGTTCTTCAAATATATCTTCGTGAAGATTTTAGATTTTTAGTATATACACCAGAGTGTTCTTCTTCTTATTCTTCGGTAGTTTCTTCCTTATCCATTCGAATTGTGAACTTCACTGCTCTAATTTGTTTTTCTCTGTGCCTCTATATATATCTTCTTTTTTCTCGACCTTTTTCTTTCGTATTTGAGGTCTGACAATAAGAGTACACACAACACGTTCAATCATTCTTGTACCACGTACAATCGAGATATGGTCTCCAGATATGTATAAAATAAGGAATAATTAAGTCAGAAGCATTAAAGTTAGCATAATATGACTGTTATGAATATATTATGAAAATGGATAAATTATAGAATATCTTATCAGTAGACTGACAACAGTAGCCTATCAATCAGTAGAAACATCAGCAGTAAGCTTAAACAGTAGTAGGCTACTAACAGTAGGCGTATCCAGTGGTAGGCTTCATCAATGGTAGGCTTGTCCAATAGTAGACATCACTAATGGTAGACTTGTCCAGCGGTAGACTTCTCCAATGGTAGACTTCACCAACTATAGACTTCACAAATGGTAGAATTGTCCAGCGGTAGACTTGTCCAGTGGTAGAATTTTCCAATTGTAGACTTCACCTGTGGTAGAATTAACTAAAGGTAGACTTTTCCAATGGTAGAATCAACAAACGGTAGACATCACTAACGATATACTTGTCCTACGGCAGACATAACCAATGGTAGACGTATCCAACAGTAGACTTGTCCAATAGTAGACTTGTCCAGCAGTAGACTTTTCCAACAGTAGAATTTTCCAATAGTATACTTGTCTAATATTAGACTTGGGTATGTATTCCAACAATAGGATTTACAACAGTGACCTTGAAATAGTGACTTCCAATAGTAAATTTATAACTATAACTCTTATAAATGTAACCTTCACCAATAAGGTCTTCACTGGTGAGCTTTTCACCAATGTCTTCAAGCGGTAAGGTTTAGCTTTAGGTTTTTCAATGATGAGTGTGACAGTGACCCTTGGAAAAAAACATTGACCACTTACCAGTAACCTAAAAATAGTGACCTTTGATATAGAAAATATTATGCTATAAACTAATTCCAGTAAAGTCGTGAGATTAAAATAGTTTGAAATAAATTTTCAAACAATTAACCAATTATATAATTAAACATTATTTGGGATTTTCAAAAAGAGGTGAGTCCAAGAGTTGTCACTATTATGACTATTCCTTCTCTCTTTATGTGCCATGATGGGTTACTAGACTCCACTTTTAGTCTGGGAATGGTATTCACCACTATCAAGATAAGGTCCTAGAGGTTCATACAAAATAGTGTATTCAATTTTTTTCCCTACTCTGGTGAATATGTGTATAAGAAATTGTGGACCCCGCCATAGGGTATGAGTGTTGTATAAGTATTAACAATCAATTATGACAAAATAAATTCATTATTAATAATGTGTAGAATAAGTGGGTTGAATTTTTTTATTAATATTATTTACATATATATAAGTAAATACATGGAAAAATATTATACAAACAAATATTATTTTAATATTCAATGATCATTTAATATTGAAGGAATTAAGATTCATGTTAATGTCATGGGTTTATCACATAATTTATTTAATACATATTTCAAGAATGTCATAAGAATATAAATGTAATTTTGACAGATTTAGTTTTTCATAAAATGTTTTTAAAATCTTATTTAATGTGTGTTAGATATACGAGGGTGAGGAAACCATTCTAGGTATTTATATCTCACACAATATAATTAGAAGAGAATCTCTTTTCCAATACCAATTCATTCCAATGGATTGAGAGCTCCAATATCCGCATAAAATAACCAAGAGAGAGAAATCTCTCCTCTGATCCTTCGATCATTGATCTCCTTCACGGATCAGATGGATGGAATCGTGATGATCCTCGTGGTCTAAAAGGAATCGTCATATCTCCATGCTAGCGCCTAGTGTTTGATGGTCAATGTCTACGAAGATTCTTGAAGTGTGTTGATAATCTAGAGTGGTTCAAGATCAAATCCTTTAATCAATGTTTTTCGTTGATGTGAAATAGAAAAATCTTCAGTCGAAAGGAGATGATCATTTGTCAAATTTTGGTTCTTATTAAATTCTCACAAGATCCTTGGACCTCTATCGGGGCTTGGATCATAAGAGATGATGAATTTACATCACTTCAGTGATAAATTTTTTTAAATATGCAACCCACTAGCTTCCACTATGTTCCATGATGCCTTAAATAATGTTGTATATGATGAATAAATATTATACTTATGTCATGATTAATAATATGGAGATGATAGAATAATGACCATGTTCAGAAAAATGGAACCATCTACCCAAAACATGCATGGAAAATGGATTACTAGTAGAAAATAGGGATATAGTCATGGGAATAAAACATGTGACTCCTATTGGTGGGGATATATCTTAAAATCTATATATATATATTATGTTAGATATTTCCATGGGAACTCACCATGGATATATATTGGTGGTTCCACATGGATATCTTTATTAGTCCATGTGGACGCCTATTTCTGGATTCTTTTTGACCATCACTATAGGATATTCCCAAAATATAGAAAGATGTTGGATTTTATCTCACCCAACACAACCACAGAACTAGATGGTTTCAAATTTTCTAGAATTAATTATAATAATATGTAATTTCACATCTATATATATATATATACAGTAAGGGTCATAACAATAAAATCTTTAGTGCATTTCGAACCCAGTCCATTAAAATAAACACTAAATACTTTTCCATTATAAACATTTATATTTATGAATTTTCATGTACATATTTTTATATAAATATATATGATGAAAATGGTATATATTAAAATATCAATGTTGAGTTTCTAACCCAGCTCATAACATGAATAGTGAGGAACTCCTACCACTGCACAATATAATATTGGGTGATTATATGTGTTATTATGAATACACACACACACACACACACACACATATATATATATATATATATGTGTGTGTGTGTGTGTGGTTTCTAAAAAACATCTATAGGTGGATTTGAAACACAACTTAGGTGAAAACAATTGGTTCTTATTCCACTTCAAAAATATAGTTTTTAAAAATTGTTATTAATATATATGAATATATATATATTAATAAATATATTTTTATAGACATATAGCTAAATAAGTTTTTTGTTCAAGGATATAGTCATGTTTATATCCATTGGAAACAATGTTTATGGTTATACGTTTTTCCCATAATAAAAACCCGTTCCCACCTTATTATCATGGGAATAAAATTTCCAATATCAACCTATAGCCACAGTCATTTGGCTTGTGGTAATAGGTGACCAATGAACCTGGGGAAATATCCATGGGTTTTTTTTCAAATATCATTAAGTAAAATATATCCATTTTCACTTTTGAATATTGATATAGTTGTCTTATATCCACATGCATATATGCTCGTGACTATAGTTCTGTTTTATAGTAGTGGATAAGATTTCAGTTTAATTTTCATTTTAATGAAAAAATTGTTGATAAAATGGTCATTGGAAATTATAAAGGAATGATATGTAGTAAGTTATATATAAAAATGATTTTTAAATATATGTATAATAAATAGATAATTTTTATATATAATGTTTTAAGGTATTCAAAAAAATATTGTACTTGAGGTAATGGATGTATGTCTCAATCACATTTTTATCAAGATTATTTATACTTGAATTCACAGTGAGAGTAATTATATGATCCTTATATGATAAATCCATTATAGTTTCTTATAATCTAGTTATTTAAATATTTTTTATGTTGTAATTCCATTTTCCTTTATTAGGTACTCAAAATGGTCTATAATTGTTTTTAATAAAGTTTGTCCTTATTTATCTTCTTTTGGTTGAGAATCATTCTCCTCCTTGTCCATTTTCCAAAAAATTTATTCAAAAATGTTTTTATAATGCTCCAATGAAATTTTAAAGTTTATTTTACCTATTTTTAACATTCTAAAATGTTTTTAAAATAATATTCTTGTATTTTAATAAGTGAGTTACTTTTACCAAAGGTGTGAATAGAATATTTGTTTTGAACCATTATGGCATAAACCAAATTTCCTTCCATCAGGACCACTTAATTTTTTTATGATTTATTTAAAATTTTCCATGGATATTTTAATTTTTTTTAAATATGACCCATGACCACTTAATGTTTTTATGAATTTACGATTCCCTAATATATTATTACAATTATCTATCCTTATTCCCTAAAATGCCTATGACATAATATTATGCTTATGATATGTTCCCATAGTTCACGATTGATTAATGATTTCTCACTCTTATGACTCATGTATTTTGAAATGATATATAATGTTACTATGACTCATGATTTATGATATATATCAAAATTAGTGTGAACTTTGTAAGATATGATCATTATATCACACCCTGATTCTTATCTTATTATTGTATATGATCATTGATTGATATCTCCCATGTTTACACTTATAGAACATCTGAGTTAAACACTTTCTTATGTTTTTTGTTTTCCTTTGGTTTTGAGGAATTGTTTTATGTTTGGTATGTGTAAGAATGATGTAGTGAAAGAAGTACTTTCTAGGAGATGTTGAATATATTTCATGAAATGTGTTTTTTATATGTCTAGTCTCCAAAGACAGTGAATATTCTTGGTTTTAGCATGTGTAAAATTTTGATATGTATTTGATATTCATTTAAAATGAAGTAATATTTATGTATGTTATGCTAAGTTCACCTGAATCTAGGTACTCTAGGACATATTATAATCTACCAAATAAAAGATACACTAGTTAGTATAGAGTCAGACTATATTGAGGAGTTGCAAACTATAATAATGTTTTTTCAGTTAACCATTAATCAACATAAAATTAATAAAGAATATATTAATGAGAAATCCATTCTCTAAACTTTCCATGAACACCCAAGTGTCATTTATACACCATTTTTTATGATACATTCCATCTACCTACCTCTGGAATCAACCATCACTATAGCACTAGGCTCCAATCAAACTGCTCATAAAACACTTCCAATCATATCATGTTATTAACAAAAAGATCAAGTCTCGGTAAGGATCTAATCATAATACTGAATGTATATATTTTAATTCTATGTTTTCTTAACAATATAATCATCACAAAGGAAATGGAATCAGGAAATTCAAGCCTCCTATAAACAAGAATGTTCTCATTCAGCCTGAGATATTATTTTTAACCAGAAACCATATTAATTCTCTTATTAAATTTACATGTTTATTATTTTTATATTTAAACAATTTTACAATATATAGGAATCATTATAAATAGTATCTAATCTGTACTCCATGAATGCTATGATTTTTGGGAAAAATGGTAATTATATTATAAGAATCTTTCATAAATCACTTGAAATTACCAAATTAACATTATTTATACATTTCAAGAAATTAAACAGTCATAAAAAAAACTAAATACCTCTACGAATAAAAAAACTATTAAATTAATAATATGTGGTGAATTTAAGAATAATTTTAAACCGATATGATCATAATGACCCTGTCATTTATTCTATATTCATATCATGAAATAATAATTATTTGTAATATTAGATAATCCCCCATTTCATTTATCAATCATCCAAAAATATAAATAAAATCATATTATAAGTTAATTACAAAATAATAAAAAGTATGATAATAATCATACTAAATAATGTTACTATACTATATTAAAAACTTATATTTTGGTTCCTAAATTCGGTACATTGGATTAATTTACAAGTACTCTACATGTTTTTATCCATTTCTATTTATTATCTAAGTTCGAGTGTAATAATATTTATCTATGGAATGAGATATTATCTTCTTCTTATTCATTATATTTTTAAACACTATTAAATAAACATTCATTATGTGATTTCTAGATTATTTTTATCCTTATTATGTTTAATCTTACCCATTTTCCCTAAAAAATAATGCATGATTAATTCACCCAATTCACTAAAAAAGTGAGGAAATATATTCCAAAACTCATAAGTTTTTTAAAAAATTTCAATACTAAAAATATTGTATAAAATTGTTTCAGGTTGTGTGGTAAATATGTAGGAAGAGAATGGGACAATTTCTGACGGGACTGCAAGACTCTAAGTTGTAATGTTAGATAACTTGAGTTTGAGAGAAATAATGAAAAATAAACAAGGGGAAACAATCCTTGTTTAATAATGAATAGAGATAATTATATTATATATCTCTAAAAAATCAATCAAATTTCCTTTAAATTCAACATTACCACTATTTTTAATTTAATCTCATCTATTTACTTATGAAAAACCATTAAAAACACCTAATATTAAATAATTCAAATATATAATTTACCTTCATGGATGTAGTTCTTAAATCCCCCTTATACTTTTTATATTCACATATATTTTTTTAACAAAAAGTAATTTTTTAATTATATAATTTCTAGAAAAAATATCATTTTTACACTTAAATAGATAACCGACCATGAGGACAAATCTTATGAAGAGACTATACTGATTAACATCATAAAACATAAAATTGATTGCTCAGATTGACTCTACAAATGAACAATCGAGCTTAATGATCAACCATTAGAAGATGACACGAAACTATACCGATTGGATTCATGGAAAACCCATCAACCACATGTATTGACCACAATACATGGATATTCCAAATAAAAAACTGATCGACCATTTGGATCAACCGCATGGACAAAAAATAGACCACATGATCAAAAGATCGATTGCATGACCAATGGATAAACCACATGTGCAAAAAAGTTAAAGCATAAAGGAATAGCCACATAGTCAGTCAAGTGACTACAAAAACAAATCTACACCACATGGTCACTCAAATGAAAACATGAATAAAGGAAATATTGGCCATATGAACAAAAAATTAACCACACAAATAAATAAACGATTGACCACATGACCAAGAAATAAAACATAATAATAATCATACTAGACATAAGGACAACCAAGTAACCATAAGAAAAAACATATAATTCTATGGTCATTCAAGAGTCTACATGAACAAACATACGAATTTAAAGAGTTAAAAGTCTATAATAACCCTCCTGACCATAAAAAGCCTTATAAAAACATAAATAAATATTTTTTTTGAAATTTGGGACCTTATATCGGATACCTGTCCAACAATTGTCATCCTTTAGAATATAAATCCGACCCTAAAGAATGGAAATTGGTCCAAATAACCACCATGTGGGGTACCTCTCAAAGATATATCTATATCAAGAACATATCCACCCCACTAGAGTAATATAGTGAATCACCATGAAGCATTAAAAACCTACCTCAAAACACACTCTCAAGGGAGATACCTCTCAAAAATGTGTAAGGACATAAATAATAATCACATAAAGTAAGAGAAAATAACTCATAAAAGAACATATGGTTAGACAAAAAATATCCATAATGATCAAACATAACTTTAAAATTACTTGGGTTATTGAGCATAATTTTGTGACTCCCTATCCAAAGTACTATCATCCAAGATATAATGTCATCACACTATACTAACCAAAGAAGTATCATGACCCTAAAAAACCCTGTCATGATGGTCTTGAATCTCAACAGTTCATTTAATGAAGGTTATCCTCAACATCTAGTTGACCCAAAAAAATGATATGGTAATTATCATAAAGATATTAAAAAATATTCGATACATGGAATACATCAAGAATAAAATTCATCTAAGTCGTTAGTGATAACTAATAATCAATATCTATAATTCTTTTTAACACCTAGAATGGTCCAAAAACCATGTGGTAATGCTTAATCCCTTGACTGAACCTTTATTTTTAAAAATATGGACACACCTTCAAGAACACATGATCTCTAATTTTGATCTTAGGTGTTCTCCTAATATAATCAATATAAGACTTATAATGACTATGTTCATTTTTTATTCACTCATGTATCACTTGTAACTTCTTTTTCATACTCCACAACAATTGAAGTTCAATAACATCTAACTCTATGACCTCGATCTTACAAAATAAATATTGGAAATGTCACCCATATAGTGATTCAAACATATCCATACCAATATTAGAGAAATAGTTGTTGTTGTTTAAGGTATGATATACCAAGGGATGGTTCCTCACCCATGATCCCCCAATTTCAAGAATACACATGTGAAACATGTCATATAAATTCTAGATAGGCCACCCTATCAGACCATGAAAATGTGGATAAAAACTGAGGATGATATTGTAAGAGCCCTTAAGAGATTGTGAATTTTATTAGTGCTAGTTCAAAAAAAATAAATGGGTATCTATATCATTACTTTATAGAATTGATAATGGTTGCTTTTATTAGAATTGAACTATCCTAGATAAAATCTATGTTGTTGCAGTGTACTGTTAAAATAAATACACATTGAAGAAACAAATATACAATTTATTTGAAATTACATTTACATCACAAATATAAAAAATATATATATTATATACATTTTAGACATATTGGTTTATAAAATTACAATAGAATAAGTAAAATTTATCACAAACATATAAAAAATCACTATTACACTATCTTTGTCCCTTGACCCCATCTCAAAAGAGACTGATCATGCTACAGGTTTCCAAACAAACCACCCCATCTCAAGACCAAGATTGCACCTATATAATAAAAATCATTATGATAGGAATACTATAAATAAATAAATTAAAGATATATATGAAAAAATACATTAATAAAATGGAAATTTTTTATTTAAATCATACATTTTGATTCATGAAAGTAACACCATATAACAGATTGAGGTGTGGCTAGTTCCCTGTAATGCCCTGTTATTTTCTGTCAGGTATGTTAAAATATATATTTTTTGTTTTTTTAGAACATTTTTTTTCTAAACATAAGATTGGTAGGAAACTTTTAACAATTAAGTTAGGTATTTATTGGAATTAATGAAATTAAACCGGTAGTTTCTACTATTTTTTGGACAGTTACACGACATGTAATTGGATTTCGTGGTGCGTAATGGCTGCTAGATAGATGTCGTGATATGAAAACATAGTATCAATTTTACATATTATATAAAGGGTTATATATCATGTAATTAGTAAAATTATGTTTTAATACTAGATGATGAATTTTTTATCATAATATAAAGGTAATGTATTTCATGATGTGTAAAATTATTACATGCTATGTTATTACCCGAGTTATAGATTTTAGGGTTCCATGCAGGTTTTTGTAGCTTCATTATCATTTTCACTATCATTCTCTTGGACCAAGATCTTACCCTATGGGATTTTGGGATACATAATTCTGTTTGGATAGATTATTTCAATGATTTATCTCCATTTGGATAGGATTTATCTTTTCCAGGTAAGATTCCTTCTTGGTTCTCCTTTGGTTTGGGTTGTGGTTATGTTTGGGATGTGGTTTTGTGATCTGATTGGATTTTCTATTTGTTATTTTTAAATTTAAGGAATTCATTGTTTTTTATGGTAGTTATCTTGGTTTTCAATCCCTATATTTGATGATGGTTAGGTCTTCTACATCCTAGAGGTACGTTTATCTATCCAAGCATTAAAATTTCATGAATTGAGTTTTCTTACTTATTCATTCATTGATATTTAAAGCTAAATTGAAAGTGTTGAAATTAAAAAGGGTGTGGGTTTGTATTTATTAATTGAAAATATATTTTTTTGATTCAATGAAATACATTTTCAAACCACCAAGTATTTTGGATTGGATTTGAAATGGATTTTTTGAAAAAATGTGAGCATTTTTTTTGAAAAATAAATTTACATAAAGTTAACATACAAAAGCATTTGTGTATCAAGAAAGATAAACTGGTAGCCTTAGTGTCTGGCACACCACATAGATGTTACCTCTTGAATATCTACGGAGTGTGGAAGGGCCCAAAACTAGATTTATCCAACGTTATACTTTTTCTTAGGCCAATGAGGGTATAGTATGTATTGTCCTAGATGATAGATCCCAACTTGAAGGATTATTTTTATTTCTGGTTTCTTATCAAATGATAGATTATTTAATGGATATTGGATCACATGATTATATATATTTAAGTATTTCTAAATAGATTATTTTTTTACTGGAATGTTTTTGGATTCAGAAAACATTATATAAAATTTATTGAAAATACGATGACTATTTAAGAAATGTATTCAAATGGTTTTGTTGATAAAAATGATTTTAAATCTATATTTTTAAGCAAGACCTTATGAATTATTGATATTAAAAATTCATTATAATCTCTGGTGGTACCCTAATGGGATCTATTTCTCACACCCTTATTCTACATTTAGATGGTTTAGACCATGTTTTGTAGGACATAGTTAATGGAAATTGAATTTTGAAGCATGTTGGATTATCTTTATGCCAATATTTCTTTTTGGGATGGTTTGGAATTTATGATTGGTCACATAGAGACTTTTTAGTCTATACTTGTAAAACATTATGGTTTAGATTATTTTAATTAGTTATATCTCTCTTTCTTTCCTTATTTTTACTTTGGTTTCATGTCTTGTTTTGCCTATATATGAGACATTTTTGTTATCTTTCTTATACCTTACCCTTTTATGGGTAGACATGGGTGATTAGTTTGGTTGACCCATGTGGGTCTCTTATAATTTTTTATCTAAGGGATTACTCAGTCATAAGTGTGACAATACTTACTAGGTTAGTTCTATGTCTTGGGTAGACAAAAAAAAGATTTTTGGAATTCTAATAGTATATGAGAAAAAGGGGCTGGTTGAGCTCACTCCCATGACTGAATTTGAGTTTCCATGGGTGGTAAGTCTGAATTCTGGTATTTAGGGTCATTTTGATGAATTTAATGGGAAATATAATTTATATGGACCTAATTACTATGTTTAGGGACTTGGTGTGTGTAAGGACATTTGAATAAACTAATTGGGGAATTTATTTAGATTGAACTATACTTTTCAAAGGGTGTGGTCTCTTTATGGTATAATTTATAATTATAATAAAATCATCTTGTTTAATAGAAATATTTAGTATTCTAGAAGTTGGTTCCATGGTTTTTGAAATTTATATTAACTAATTGGGTTTCTTCTTACGTTTAATAGAAAATGGATCCTAGAATAGATCATCCAATTATGAGAGGGGTAGCCATGAGGTAGGTTCTGCAAGCAGATCCTCCAATGGACCCATCTTTGGTTGAAGTAGTTATTCTTAAAATATTGTATCTTCTTACAGTGGCCATAGTAAAGAAGATATGAGTAGTTAATCATGGCTTATAATTTACCAAGCAACATTAAAATACCTTATATAGTGACAAACGATCCCAAGAATAATTGGATTGACTTGAATGGATTGAGATAATATTTAACATTTTAAAGACACATGAATATTCTCAAGTGGGATTTTCCATGTATATGATCGAGGTATTAGAATGAAGATGGCGGGACTCTATATTTCAAGTTATGTTGCATGAGGATCTTAACTATATTTCATTCAAGAAAATATATAATCAATAGTTTTAACCTGATAATTTACGTGAACCAAAGAACTAGGATTTTATGACCATAGTGCAAGGGGAGCATACCATTCTAGAGTACTCCCCCAATTTTTCTGAGCTTGTCTTTATGGCACCATAGATAGTACCAAATGATTATATGAGAACTTGGGGGGTTCAATATGGGTTTGAGGGACGATATCCAGTCAATGATAGATTTTATTTCCTTATATCCTTTGTGTATGTAGTTGATAAATCATCTTTTCAGGCAGCATACATATATGGGAGGACATGTTTGGGTAGAGCATTAGTTGGTGGAGTGATTAGCTAAGGTTCTTCTTCTAGTCATAAAAGGAAGCACAAGAGTGGTCAATTTCTATAGGAAAAATTAAAGGGATTATTTAGGGAAGAAATAAGTTATCTACTATAAGTGTGGGATGTGTGGTCATACGATACCTCATTTCATAGAGTCTTCTATAACTTTTCATCTATGTGAGCGATCTGGCCATTTGTAATGTTTCTCTTACAAGATGTCCTAAGAAAGTATGGAGGTATCCCCTTTCACAAAGGGATAACAGGTTCATGATGATGTTCCCAAGAATTATGGGTATCATTCTCAAGCCAAGGGATGTATTTAGGTTGCTATTTTTGGATTGATTTAAGTTGTATGGTATGATCTAGATGAATCTGAATGAAGTACCACTAATGTTAGATGTACTGTGATCATTTTTTTCTTATATTGTTCTAGAATCATTTGATACAGGTACCACTCATTCATTTATATTCATAGAGTTGGATGATTTTTTTGGTTTTCATTCTGATCTTATGTCATTCTTATTTTATTTTCCATGCCTTTGGAAAGGAGGTCTGGACAAGGTTTCAAATTTCCTATGTGTTGGGTTATGTTAACTAACATTGAGGTGAAATGGGACTTGTTAGTGATTGATAATGACATTTATGACTTGATTATGGGTATTTATTGGATGATCCTCACAAAGTCCAAAATATATTTTAACCATCGTCGGGTGTAGTTATTATCTATTGATGGGGTAACTCATGTAATCCAGGGTCAATGAGATTATATATCAGAAGGGGTGGGACTTATTGTTACTTATGTCAGAGTAATCACAATTTAGTTTTCAGAGATGTTTCTTGATTTAGTTGTCCCTTTTTGGGTGATAAGATTCCTACTGTTGTGTGTTCTTGCCTTGAGGTATTTTAATTTGATTTTTATGGTTTTACACCATAGAGGGAGGTTGATTTTATTATTGACATACACCCTATAACGATGCCCATTCTTATTCCATCCTACCGTATGGTACCTCCAAAGTTCACGGAACTTATGGTCCAGTTTAAGGACCTAGAGGTGAAAGGATTTATTCATCCTTGAATGTAACCATGGGATTCACCTTTAATATTTTCTAAGAAGAAATAAATAAGTCTCAAAGATTGTATTGACTATCAAAATCTAAATTGAGTGACTGTTAAGAATAATTATCCTCTAACAAGAATTGATGATAACTTTGATCACCTTAGAGTGGATCACTAGTTTTCAAAGATTGACTTGAAATCAGTTTACCATTGGTTAAGAGTAAAAGAGAAGGACATACCTAATATATCATTTTAGAGTTGATATGGGAATTTCATGTTTTAATTTTTGACATTAAAAATCACTAATACTCATGCAGTATTATTATATTTGATGAACTAGAAATTTCATCAGTTTTTGAACACTTTTGTTATCAAGTTAAAAGATGATATATTTTTAAACTCTAAATCAGAGGAGGAGAATGATTAACATTTGGATTTAATTATTTGAACCTTTAAAGAACATAGTTTTTATGGTAAACATTCTATGTGTGATTTTTGGATCTGAGAGATGATGTTTTTGGAGAATGTGATATCTGATAGGGGAATCACATTGGATCCTAAAAAGGTGTGAGTATTAATGTCCTCGGAAAATAAAAAATTGTGTTCGAAATCCAAATCTCCTTGGGGTTGGCTGGTTATTATAGGAATTTTGTTCGGGACTTCTCTAATCTTGCATCTCTGATGAAAACATTAACCCATAAATATGTAATGTTTGAGTGGGATGAAAAATGTAAGAGATATTTTGTGGATATGAAAGTGAGGTTCAATTGAGAACCAATTATGATGCACTCAAAACCCAGATCATGTTATGATTATTTCTAAGATTATTTCAGTACGAGTTTCAGGTGTGTCTTGATCTATGTGAAATAAGTGGTATCTTAAGGCTCACACTAGTTACACCTGCATGAAAAAGACTACCCTACCCATGATATTGAGTTATCTGTGGTTATGAATGCACTAAAAACACGGATTCACTATCTTTTTGTGGAGCGCTTTATAATGAATTTTGATCACAAAATCTAGAAGTATGTTTTCAATATGATATTTTTGACTTGTGGAAGAGATGATGGGTTGATAATCATTTGAATTTTCATTTGGAAATCGTATATATCCTCCATGAAAGGAAATTTGGTGGCTGAGGAATTACGATGAAGAGTATCAACCCAAGCAGTGAAGGAATCAGTTGAATAGTGGTTTTTGATGGGTTTGTTTTGTGAGATGAGGTTTAGAGTGAAATTGGTTGGTGGATAGGTCTATATGGATTTAATAAAGTCTAAATTGTCTTTGATTAGTGAGTTTTAAATTAGAATATGACACTAACTAAGATATTATGAATCATAAGAACCCTAAATGGTGGAGAGACATCAAGAGAGTTGTCTCATTCTCCCAGTGAAGATTTATGATTTTTTAGCAGGTTGGATGTTTCTTTTCCACTGAGATGGGATTTGTTAGATAGTATAAACCAGTCATGTTGTCTACGCACCCTTGGTATACAAATATGTACCACAAATTTAGACATCGACATTGGTGGATGGGGATGAGGTGGTCTTTGTGGATTTTGTATCTCGGTGTATCAGTTTTCATAAAAATAAAGTATAAAACCATAGACCTATAGGTTTTTAATCATTTACCAATTATATTATACAAATGGGATAATATTTCCATTGATTTCACCATTTATTTACCATTGAATCCTAGGGGGGATGATGAAATTTGGTTGATCATTGGAAAAATCACTACATAAATGCATTTATTACCAATAAAGGAGATGATGAAATTGAAACATATTGGGAAAATATATTTCCAAGAGATTGTGAAACTCTATGGGGTTCCATCTATGTTTGTTTTTGATAGGTACTGACGGTTCACATACTAATTCTAGGAATGTTTCAAGGAGGAATTGGCTCCCATTATAAATTGAGCATGTATTATCATCCGCAGATGGATAGATAGACATAGAGGGATATCCAGGTTCTTGAGGATATTCTCCAAGCACATGTTCTTGATTTTAGAGGATCTTGGGATAGGTGTTTAACATTGGTTGAGTTTTCCAATATTAATAGTTATTTGGATTTGATCAGGATAGAGCCCTTTGAGGATTTTTATGGGCGGTCAAGTCAATATCCCTTGTATTGGGAAGAGTTGGGAGAGTGGTCCTTGGATAGGACACATTTTTTTTATGAGATGGAATATATGGTAAAATTGATCCAAAGGTTTTCTTATCACAGCACAGATTAATCAGAAATCTTATCTGGATTATCATCTTCATCGAGTGGTGGTTGTGTTTGGTGATTGGGGTTTTCTCAAGGTTTCACCTCACTTGAAAAAATGTCATTTGGGTAGACTAGGTAAGTTTGCACAGAGTTTTGTGGAACACTTTGATATCTTGGAGAAACTGTGAAGGGTGGAAAACTAGTTGGACTTGCAATATGGTTTGAATTATATCCATGATGTATTTCAAATTTCCTAGTTAAGGTGGTATATAGAAGCTCCTTCCCATGTGATTAGGTTGGAGGATGTAGATATTTATGTCATTGACACATTGTTTGAGTATATAGTTCCAATTATGTATCAGTATGATAAGGTACTACTTCGTAAAATGATCCCCATGTCTGTGTACTATTGAAATTAAGACAATATTTTAGAGAGACCTGCGAGTGGGATTCATTGATGATGTAGTAGTGGCCTTCTCTTTTTGTGGATCTATGATATTGAGAACATAGTGGGGAACAAAATATTTTATTGTGGAGAGATTTTATTTCTTCAATACCTTTCTATTAGGTGTGTTCAAATCTTTTGTTTTTGGTTTTTTCATTGGACATGTTTTTTGAACTCTAAAATTGAGTGGATACATGTAATGGTGAAGTCAATGATTTATTATAATTAACAACATAAAAATAATAGTTTCTTCAATTTTAGGGACAATTATAGTGTGTGTAATGAGATTTCATGTTGGTTAATGGCCTCTGAATAGATTTCATGAACAACATACGCAGTGTAAATTTTACACGCCATTTAAGTGTTACACATCATATAATGTGTAAATTGTGTTTTTTATCTCAGGTGACATGTTTTTTGGAATAAATTAAAATTAAGGGATTCCATGATGTTTTAATGTATTAAATTTCAGTTAATTCCCTAATTTACATATTTTAAGGTGTCATATGGGTGTTTGAGCCTTCATTATATTTTGTAGTCCCCTTTTCCCAACAAGAGCTATTAACCAATGTGATTTTGGGAGACTTCATTTTATCTACATTGATTACTTCCCTGATTGATCTCCATTTGGGTTGGATTTCTATTCTCTAGGTAATCACCCTTCTTAGTCCTTTTCTTTTTGTTGTGGATTTGTTTTGGCTATAGTTTTTTGATTGGATAGGTTTTTATTTCAGTCCTTTTCATATTCATGGTGTGCAATTATTTTTTAAGGTTGTTACCTTGGTTTCCAATCCCCATTGTCATAGGTGGTTTGTTTTTTTATATACATGAGGTATTTGGATCTATCAATGTGTTCTAACTTTTTTAACTACAGTTTTATCTTATTGATTCCTTGATATTGAAAATGAAATTTCATGTTTTGAAATTGAAAATTTCTTGGGAACATGTTTTTCTTAGAAAAAGGAATTTCCGTGATTAGTGAAAATAGATTTTAAAACCTTGAAGCATAATGGATTCTCTATGATTTTTTTATAAAATTGTGACCATGTTTTTAAAAACATAAACTGAGAAACATTGTATTGTGGGATCCTTGGGTACATCAGGAAAGAGACACATGTAACCTTAGAGTGTCTGACACAACTAGGAGGTAACCTCTTGTATATCGATTGACTATGTAATGACTTGATATTAGTTGGATCCAACCATATGACTTTTTCATATGTTTAATAGTTTCTAGTACATATTTTCCCATAGTTTATATCCTCACAGGAAGGCGCATTATTGTTTCTTATTGTTTATCACATGATAGCTTATTTCATCAATGTTGGATCACATGTTTATTTAAATATCCGTACTTTTACCTTGTTTATTTTTTGATTTTAATTTTTATATATTTGGAAAACATGATATGAAAGTTATATAAATCCCGAGGAATGTTTGAGATTTTTTTTCATTTTTTTACTGATTAAAATTCGTCTCAATCTATTTTGTTTTAATGTTAGACCTTTTTTGTTATTGATATTTTTTTTCTTAGATTATTTGGTGGTATCATAATGGGATCTATTTGTCATACACTAATTATTCCTTTGGGTGTTTTAGACCATTTTTTGTAAGACCCGAGTAAATGAAAGAGAACTATTTAAAAATTTGGATTCTCTTTATTCCATTGTTTTGGTTTGGTATGGTTTGTAGATGATGTTTAGTCACATGAATAATTTTTCGCCTATACTTTTCTTGCTTTCTAGTTATCCTGTTTTTTTATTTTTATCTTTCATTTTTTTCTCTTAGTACAATTTTTCTATGCCTTATTTCTCTTATATAACAGACTCATTTTCTATATTTGTTATCCCTCACCCAATAATGGGCTACCAAAGGTTATTGGCCTGGTTATCCCAGATTGGTCTTTTACATTCGCACACATCACATGTGACTTCTGATGGTTTACCAAAAGTATCAAAACAATTTGAATTCCTTTTCATGGTTTTGAGTTTGTGAGGTGTGTTTTGAACTAATATCTCAGTTTTAAACATAAAACATAAACATAGAGTCATTTAAATAAAATCTTATGTTGGATTGATATTTAGTTGATTCCAACATGTAAAAAATTACGTAAGGATTGTTATCTTAAATTATTAACAATTATGAATGTTTTTTCATGGTTTTTAGTATTAAAAATATCTTTTTAAAAAAAATTTAAATTCAAAATGAAAACAAACACTTTGATTCATATGGGTCACATCATATGTCATTTTGACTTGTGAATAATTCTTACACATTACAAATGACTTATGAATTGTTTTCATAAACTATCAAGACAACCCATGAAATTTTTTCAGTTTTTAGAGAGTGAAAAAGGGTTTTATCTAAATAATCTATTTTTGACTAATAACATACACATTGTGTAATAGAAATCACACCATATATAGAAATGAGGTGTGGCTTATTCCTATACATAAAAAATAACATATGGATTTTTTCTCAGAAGTATATAAACAATTTAAACGTGTTTTCTTAGTTTTGAGTATGTGACGTGTGTTTTGAACTAAAATTTCAATTATTAACAAAAAACACACATTGAGTTATACTGGTCACACTATGTGTCATATTTATATAATGGTTATTCCTCCAAATAAAAAAATAACTTGAGGATAATTTTCCAAAATTATCAAAACAATCTTAATGTTTTTCAAGGGTTTTAGTATGTCACATGTCCTTTTTACAAAAACGTCAATTTAAAATGAAAAGACACACTTTGAGTCATACAAGTAACAATGTGTGCCATTTTTATGTGAAAATAATTAGTACAAATAAAAAATGAATTATGAATAATTTTTTTAAAGTATCAATAAACTCCAATGGAATTTTCTTAATTTTTAGTGAGTGGCACATGTTTTGAACTAAAATGACAATTTTAAACTGATAACATTCACTTTAGGTCAAACAAAACACATCGTGTGTAGAATTAAAGTTTGTTAGATATATACACATAAAAAATGATTTATTAATTATTTTTCAAAATTATCCAAACAATCAAAATGTATTTTATAAATTTTTAGAATATGATGTGTGTTTTGAACTAAAATGTCAATTTTATATAAAACCACACACTTACAGTCATATCAGGCATACCGTGTGTTGGATTGATATGATGGTGATTCATGAAAATAATAAATTACATTATCATAATTTTACTAATGTTTCAAAATAATATAATTTTTTTCATAGTTATGAGTATGTCATGTGTCTTTTTTACAAAAAATATCAATTTAAACTAAAAACACCAACTCTGAGATATACTAATCACACCAGTGTCAGGTTGATGTGTGAATGATTCCTAAAAATAAAAAATACTTATGAATCATTTTCCTAAATTATAAATATAATACATGAATGTTTTATTATTTTTCCATGAGTGAAACATATTTTTTTAAAAAATGTGAATTTTATATTGATAACATACACTTTAAGTCATATTAGGAACATCATATATTGGATTGGGGTGAGGTTGATTCCTACACATGAAAAATTACTTGAGTATAATTTTACCACATTATTAAGAAAATATGAATTTTTTTTCTTAGTTTTTATTATTCCACATTTCATTTTACAAATGTTTCATTTTAAATAGAAAACAAAAACATTGTGTCATACGAGTACCATCAAGTGTATGTTTAACAAGAGAGCGATTCATACACATCCCAAATGACTTATGAATAATTTTACTAAATTATAAAGATAATCCAATATTTTTTCTTGTTTTTTAGTGAGTTAAGAACATTTGGAAATAAAATTACAATTTTAAATTAATAATGTACAATTCTAGCCATATTTGGAACATTGTGTATCAAATCATGTTGTGGTTGAATCCTACACATCAAAAATGACTTAAGGATAAATTTTAAAAATTATTTAAATAATATGAATGTTTTTTATTTATTTTTACTATTTTTAATATATTTTTTATAAAAAAGTCAATTTAAACTAAAAATATTCACTTTGAGTCATACTGATGACATCGTGTGTCGGTTTTACATGTGATTGATTCCTACATGTCACAAATGACATGTGAATCATTTTAATGATTTATCAATATAATTTGAATATTTTGATTGGCTTTCAGGGATGAAACTTGTTTTAATCTAAAATATTAATTTTAAACATATAAAAAATACTTAAAGTCATACTCAGAACACTATGTATCATATTTAGGTGTTGATTATTTCTACACAGCCCAAAGGAATAATGTATAATTGTCTTAAGTAACAAAAAAATCTGGAATAATTTTATCTATTTTGTGTATTTGATGTGTTTTTTCAACTAAACTATTACTTTTAAATTAAAACACACACTTGGAGTCATAACAGTCACACCATGCATCAGATTTATGTGCAGTTTTTTTCAACACATCAAAAATGACTTAAGGATCATTTTTCTAAATTATAAAAATAAAATGAATAAATTTTATATCTTTTATGTATATGAAATGTTTTTGGATATGTTAATTAACTATAATATGTATTAGATAAAATTTTTGAGGAAATTAACCAAAAAATAATAGAGAAAATTATGAGAAAATTAACTATATAAGTAGTAGGAGAACACCTCTTCATGATGTATATATAAATTCTAACACCATGTATTCTTCCCATTTATTTATAAATAAATCTACATTCTCTTTTGAATATTAGGACTACTGATAGTTTTGGTAGTACTGTAAAAATATAAATGAATTATTGATTAATAAATAATTTAAATGAAATTTTTATTATCATTTGAATTACCTGTAACGACCCAATGTTTCATTAATGGAAAATCCCTCTTGATCTCGTTAAATGCCCTTTTATGCAAAATGATTTTATAAGATGTCATCTTATTTGGTTTTATGTTAATAATTTTTTACCATTACTTTTAAATTCGTTGAACAATGATCACATGATTAGTATAAATATAGGGCTTTAACAAATCCAATTTACCTAGAAAAAATAAGTGATGACCTCATCCAGTTGAATTGCTCCATACGAAGCCCATTTTTTGGAGCTTGGAAAAGAGGTGGCATCTTTGGGATTCTCTCTTGACCAATCCAAAGCTGAGCTTTATCATGTCAAGCTCGAACGGGACGGTCTACGGGAAAAGTGGAAGTTGTTAGAGATTACCATACGAGCGATGTTATCTGAGCCCCCCCATGAGTCTGTCACCATCGCACACCTTACCCTTAAGTCTTATGCAGCTGTTTTAAGGGGTTATATAACAAATCGATAGTACTATGTTCATACACCATATTTTTTATATATAATAATGTATATACATTCTTGTCATTATTGATACATTGTAAATAGTTTTTAAAGTCCAAATAGTGTTTTAAGTTATTATTTAATTAAGAATTCTATTTTATTAAATTTAAGGATTTTTGAATTAAATAATATTTTAATAAAATAATAATATTATTATTATTAAATTAATATTATTATATATAAATCAACATAGAATTTTTTATTGCAATTGTAATTTTTATTAAGGTTTGAAAGCCATTTTGGTCAAAATCCGTGAATTTTCGATAATTGTCGGTTTTTATTTTAAAAGTGATAATTAAAATATTTATAAAATTATTCAGATAAAATATATGTTATTTTTGGAATCATTACGTCAAAATTATCCAACGATGAATTTTTCATAATTTTCTGAGACACACAAATTTTTGGGTAAAAATTAAATTCCGTTTAAATATATAATGTGTTTTATGATATCATAATGACACAATAGTGATGTAATAAAATACTATAAGCTTTATGTTTGGAAAATATATGTTTTACAATTAAAATAATGTAATTTTGGGTTCATTTTACTTACTTTTCAGAGCATTAATGGATCCCTCAATACTTATTAAACACCTTTTCTTTTTAAATTGTTTTCCATGGGAGTGTGACTCACCTCCACATAAGCAACCATGATGTTCGGACATTGGCCACATAAAATATTGTTTTCCTCTTCAATTTTCCAAAAACCATGGGCAAAACCCATGGGCTGGTTTTTGGTTTGGATTAATTTAATATTAGGGGTCCATAACCTAAATAATAAATAATTCCTTCACCTTTTCTATATAAACCCACCCAAGCTCCCACTTCCTCCTCACTAAAATATTTTGGAGTTCATCCAACCTCTGAAATACACTCTCTATAATTCTGCCAAGTTTCCCCAAGCTCCCAAGAATCCTCTCTCAAGCCTCTCTCTAGCCTTTGGAAGCACACTTCCAAGTAAGGGTTTTTTTTTCCTTTCTCTTTTTTGTAAATTTTCTTTAAGTTGTTTTTCCCTTTTAATTTCAATTATGAATGTTGGGATATGTTTTTTCAACTCCCTCATACTAACCTCTTTATTTTTTTAATGATGGGACACCCATTTCTCTCTCTCATTAAATGCCTCCCATGTAGAGAAGTTACTATGCCGAAATTGCGAAAGGAACTTCTCCCTCATTTACATTCAAGCAGTACTTTTGTATCATGAACCTAAATTCCATTAAAATCGTTGGGACATGTATCTATATGACCTCCCTACTATCCATTACATTTAAATATGATGAGGAAACCCTATCTATCTCATCAACGTTTTTATGAATTCTTATGTCACGCTGTTACGCTGCCGAAATCGCACCGATTTTCTAAGCCAATGCAATTGTATAGTGAATACCATGCCCATTTCTCCATCATGGTTATTCACCATTATGAACATTTACATATTGATTATAATGTTTCATGTATGAGTTCGACATTCCTTTATCTTGAAATAAATGATTATGTTTTATTGAATCCATGTTTTATGATCCATGTGGCACACATATGCCTGAAATGAAATTTTTAAGAATGGTGTGCCCCTATAGCACTCCAATGCATTGGGTAAAGTATAATATCATGATACTTCATGTGCAATTATTGTTGAATCATACTAATTCAAGTGTCGCGAGGGTTTACTTGTGCTTTATGTACAATGAGGATTTACTCATGCTCCATGTGCAATGAGCTTTGGACCATGCTAATTCCATGTTAAGTGTTGTTGCCACATTTCAATGCTATGATTATGATGCATTATCATGCCTTTATGTTCATGTTTCTCTTATGTTCTATTGATATGCCTATTTTTTAACATGTATTGTACTCCTCATGTTATTCAATGTGTACTCCCTTACTGGGCTTTAAAGCTCACCCTTATCCTTGTACATGTCCTCAGGTTATCCCATGAAATGCTATGTACGTGGGAATGTAGTGTTCATGTTAAGGAAGTTTTCAATAAAGATGTTGTATTTCATGTTTTATGTTTTTGTGTAATTATCCTAATCCACAAAAAAACTAAACCTCTCGATCTTCTTTGTTATATCAAGTGAAGTTTTATGTAATAAATCATGTTTAAGTTTGTAATAAAAGAAGGGTTTTCATAGTTGTAATCAGAGGATAGGATTAGTTATTTTTTGGATTAGGATTAGAAAACCCTAGTAATGAATTTGAGACAAGAATAAGTAAAATAAAAACATCCCTAAGTTTTGGTAAGTATTGAGTAAGTGGTTTATCAAACAAATACATCCCTATCTAGATACGAGCAGGTATAGGCGGCTCTAGCACAGATATATCCTAGGGTTAAAACCTGAAAACACAACTTTGAGCTAGACTTGACTTCGAACTGGTGCACGACAATGTGTCTTGCTACACTCTTGGTTATGAAACTCCCAGGGGATATTTTATGATAAATTCACAATCTTAATATGAACCCTTATTAAGGAAATTATAAAAAATTCCCCTAAGAATATATGTTAGAAAGTGGATCATGAAAAGCCTAGACTGAAGCCTATAGATTCATAAGGTAAGAAAATAAAATTTAATTTATGATTCATCCACTTTTGTCTTTGAATTACCCTTTATTTGTTACCCCTAACATTCCTTTTATTCCATTCAATGGGCGTTAATAGGATTAATCGGGCTAACAACCGATGTGAAGATCAGTGTGATGACTTTAATAATGAGATGCAAACTCCAATGGGAGCGGGAATCGCAAACTTTTTCACACTTCTCTCTCAACTAACTCAAGCTTTGAATAGAAGCACAGGTCAAGAGGAACGTCCAAACCCCCCTAAAAAGGAACAAGTTTCTATAGAATGATTCATGAGACAAAGGCCTCCTACTTTTAGTGGATCATCGATCCCACGATCGCTGAACAATAGATCAAATCCATTGAAATGATCTTCTCCATCCTTCAATGTTCTGAACAAGAGAAGGTTCTCCTGGCTGCTTATCGTATAGAGGGTGAATCAGATCAATGGTGGACGTTGATAAAAAATATGAAGCCTGAGGAGGAGATCGAGGAGTTGGAATGGAATGATTTTTGAAAGATGTTTTTCGATAAATATTTTATGCGCACCCTCCAACTTAAGATGGAAAGGGACATCCTTTCCCTCAAGAAAAAAGACGACGAATCAGTTAGAGCGTATAAGGAAAACATCGCAAGGATTGCACGATACACTTCCGGCTTTGTTGTTACCCATGAATGTAAGGTTGACCGCTTCTTTGGTGGGCTGAAGCCTAGACTGCGTGAAGCATTAGCGATCCGTGACTTCGACAGCTATGAGGAAATTGTCTGATGTGCCATCAAGGTCGAAATGATGATCGGGGAATCACAGAGGTATCATAGGGACAAAAAGTGTAAGGTGGACTTCAATGCTGGCAGTCTGATGGATAAATCCAATGGTGCTAAGAAGATCCAGCACCCCACTTGCCAAAAGTGTCGAAAGAAGCACCCTGGAAATTGCTTCAAGAGGATGAGGAAATGCTTTAGGTGTGGAAGAGAAGGGAACCTAGCTATTAACTACCGGCAAGAAAGAACCGCGGCTACGACAGAGGAGAGGAACTCTTCGTTCGATCGTCAACGCATTGTTCATTGCTAAAAATGTAAAGAACTAGGGCATCTTGGGAATCAGTGCCCTAATCCAAGGGTTTTCGGAGGCAACAAACAACCTCCAAGGCAGCAAGGAAGAGATTTTTCCATCACTTCTGTTGAAGTGAACCCTGACAACGAAGTGGTGACAGTTACGCTAGTTATTCATTAAATAATAACCAACATACTTTTTGATTCAGGTTCTACACATTCTTTTATATCTTCAATGTTTATTAGAACAATCCCAACACCACCACAAGTCATTGGGTTGAAGATGTGGGTGAGTACGGAAAATGGGGCAATCATTGCATCCCATGAGTATAAGTGCTCCCCTGTTATAATATGTGGATTAAATTTCCTGACGAACTTCGTCATACTCCCTCTAGTGGAATTTGATGCAATTCGTGGCATGGATTGGCTTTCCTTATATAGATACAACATAAATTGTAGGGAATGGGAAATCACACTACATATGGAGAATCGACCCCCGATTATTTACAAGTGTAAGGAGGAAGATGAATCTCCATTAGCTCCATCATCTCAAGAATAGATATTACAGCCCTATGAGCACGTGTATCTAGCTCAGATGATTGAGTCCAATGAAGAAACCATCCTTGAAGAAATTCCAATTGTGAGGGAATTTTCTGAAGTGTTTCCCAAGGAATTGCATGCTCTTCCTCCTAGAAGAGATGTTGAATTATCAATTGAACTTATACCTGGGGTGCTACCAATATCCATGAATCCATATAGAATGGTTGTAATTGAGTTTGAAGAGATGAAGAAACAACTACAAGAGAATCTGGATAAAGGGTTTATACGCCCATGTGCTTCACCCTAGGGTGCACCCGTCCTCTTTTTCAAGAACAATGATTGGTGAATGCGGCTTTGCATCGATTATCATGAACTCAACAAAATCGCGATAAACAACAAGTATCCTCTGCCACAGATCGATGACTTTTTTGATCAGCTGCATGGAGCACAATACATCTCCAAGGTAGATTTGCGGTCGGGATATTATCAAGTAAGGTTGATGAAGGAATATGTCTGCAAGACTACTTTCTGTAAAAGATACAGGCACTATGAATTCATAGTAATGCCTTTCAGACTCACTAATGCTCCAGCAATCTTCATGGACATGATCAATAGAGTCTTTAGATTTTACATTGACAAATTTGTGGTAGTTTTTATAGATGACATTCTAATATACTCCAAAACCAAGGAGGATCATAAGGAGCATTTAAGAACTGTACTAGAGACCTTGCACAAGGAGAAGCTCTATGCAAAGTACATCAAGTGTGAGTTTTTTTTAAATGAGGTCTCATTAATTGGCCATATCATCATAAGCAATGGGATATCTGTGGACCCCTCAAAAACAGATTCAATTGAGGGATGTTCGAGGCCAACATCGGTAACGGATATCCGTAGCTTCTTGGGGTTAGCTGGATATTATCTAAGATTTGTGAGAAATTACTCACGATTGTCCAACCCTCTTACTGAGATAACTCGAAATGGAGTATTGTTTTCTTGGAGTGATGAATACGAAGAACGCTTCACGGAGTTGAAAAGGAGGCTTATCACTACTCCCGTGCTCACTTTACCCACAAGTGGGGAACTTTTTGTGGTATTCAGTGACGCTTCAAAGAAGGGATTAAGATGTGTGTTGATGTAGAATGATAAATTGATATCATATGCCTCAAAGAAGTTGAATATCCATGAGTGAATCTATCCAAAGCATGATCTAGAGTTGGCCGTTGTGATCTTTGCATTGAAAATCTGGCGGCATTATATCTATAGAGAGAAATGTGAGATATATACTTACCACAAGAGTATTAA
Organism: Viscum album; assembly: GCA_963277665.1. Classification (NCBI taxonomy): domain Eukaryota; kingdom Viridiplantae; phylum Streptophyta; class Magnoliopsida; order Santalales; family Viscaceae; genus Viscum; species Viscum album. Next base: position 440,383,240 of record OY728137.1, on the reverse strand, counting down.
ATATATATTCACATAGAAAGAGATTAATATGATCCAGATAAGATGGATAGAGCTCATCAAGTATTATGACTATTCAATCCATTACCACCCTGGGAAAGCAAACAAGGTGGAAGATGCCCTAAGTAGAAAAGACCCATCGATTCTATCAATGATGAGAATTGAGAAGGATCCAATTTTCTTACACTTGATGATGATGGACATGGGAATCATAAAGAAGGGAACATCATCAATCCTTTCACAAATGATTGCTTAACCATCTCTTTTGGAAAGGTTAAAGTATGCTCAAAAGGATGATGTGGGAATTCAGGAAAAAGTGGAAGCTATCAAAAATGTGAAATCCTCCGTGTTTAATGTTAATGAAGATGGAATTGTGCAGTTTGGGAAAAGGCAATGTGTTCCATCATGTCCGGAGCTGAAAAAGGAACTTTTGGATGATGCACATAGTTCAAATTTCTCTATTCACCCAGGGAGCACAAAGATGTATCGAGATCTCTGAGAAAACATTTGGTGGGAAAATATGAAGAAGGAGATCATTGAATATACATTGAAGTGCCTAGTGTGTCAGTAAGTGAAGGCAGAGAGGAAAAAGTCTAAGGGGATGCTGCAACCATTGCCCATACCAGAATGGAAATTCGAAAACATCGCCATTGACTTTGTCACTGGACTTCGAAGGACATCCGAAGGCAATAATGCAATCTGGGTTTTTTTGGATCATCTTACAAAGACTGCACACTTCATTGCTATACAGGAGGATTTCTCTTTGGATCAACTGGCACAGATATATATCAGTTAAGTTGTAAGGCTGCATGAAGTACCACTATCTATTGTGTATGACCGAGATCCAAGATATACCTCTATGTTTTGGAAGATTCTTCAACATGATCTGAATACTGAACTGAACTTCTAAATACTAAATTAAACTTCAGTATGGCCTATCATCCTCAAACTGATGGAGAATCCGAGCAAAATATCCATACACTTGAGGACATGTTGAGAGAATGCTCAATGGACTTTAAAGGAGTATGGGATCAACAACTTCCTTTGGTTGAGTACTCTTATAAAAAAAGTTTCCACTCAAGCACCCAAATGGCATCGTATGAAGCCCTATATGGGAAAAGGTGCAGAACACCATCATGTTGGGATGAGGTCGGTGAACGTAGGTTTCTTGGACTAGAAATGGTTGAGGAAATTGTAGAGAAGGTGAAAACCATTCAGCAGCATATCAAGGTATCCCAGAGTCGACAGAAGAGTTATGGAGATAATCATCGATGAGACCTTGAGTATATAGTTGAAGACATGATTTTTCTACACATATCTCCCTGGAAGAAGTTTATGAGGTTTGTAAAGAAAGGGAAGTTAAGTCCAAGGTACATTGGCCCATTCGAGATTCTTGATCGCATCGGGGCGGTGGCCTATCGACTAGCACTTCCACCTACCATGGCCAAGGTACATGATATCTTTCATGTATCCCTCTTAAGGAAGTACATACCAGACCCTTGACATGTACTTTCTTCTGAGGTGGTACAATTGGAGGATGATCTTTCTTACGAGGAGGAACCAGTGAAGATCTTAGATCGTAGAGAAATATTTCTACAAAATAAGACAATGCCCCTTATCAAGGTGTTGTGGATAAACCAAAAGTTTGAAGAAGTGACTTGGGAATCGGAGGAAATGATGAAGCTGATTTACCCACATCTGTTTTAGTGTGGGAAATGGAAAATTTTGAGGGATAAATTTCTTATGGGGGAAATATTGTAACGACCCAATGTTTCATTAATGGAAAATATCTCTTGATCTAGTTAAATGTATTTTTATGCAAAATGTTATTATCAGATGTCAACTTATTTGGTTTTATGTTAAGAATTTTTTACTGTTACTTTTATAGCCGTTGAATAGTGATCACATGATTAGTATAAATTTAAGGCTTTAACAAATCCAATTTACTCAGACAAAAGAAGCGATGGCCTCATCCAGTAGAATTTCTCCATATGAAGCCCATTTATTGGATCTTGGAAAAGAGGTGGCATCATTGAGCTTCGATCTTGACCAAGCCCAAGCTAAGCTTCATCATGTCATGCTCAAACGAGACCGTCTACAAGAAATGTGGAAGTTGATAGAGATTACCATGTGAGAGATGTTATCTAAGCCCCCCCAAGAGTCTGTCACCATCGCACACCTTACCCTTAGGTCTTATGCGACTATTTTAAGGGGTTATGTAACAAATCAATAGTACTACGTACATGTACATTATTTTTTTATTTAATAATGTATATACCTTCTTGTCATTATTGATTCATTGTAAATAGTTTTTAAAGTACAAATAGTGTTTTTAGTTATTATTTAATTAAGAATTATATTTTATTAAAATAAAGGATTTTTGAATTATATAATATTTTAATAAAATAATAATATTATTATTATTAAATTAATTTTATTATATATAAATGATCATATAATTTTATGAATGGAATAGTAATTTTTATTAAGGTTTGAAAGCCATTTTTTGTCAAAACCCGTGAATTTTCTATAAATGTCGGTTATTATTTTAAAAGTGAAAATTAACATATTTAAAAATTTATTTATATAAATAAATTTTAGTTTTGGAATCAGGACATCAAAATTATCCAACGGTGAATTTTTCATAATTATCTGAGAGAGTCAAATTTTTGGGTGAAAATTAAATACCGTTTAAATATATAATGTGTTTTATGACATCATAATGACACAATAGTGACGTCATAAAATACTATAAGCTTTATGTTCGGCAAATATATGTTTTACCATTAAAATAATGTGATTTTGGGTTTGTTTGACTTACTTTTCAAAGCATTAATGGAGCCCTCAAGACTTATTAAACACCATGTCTTTTTAAATTGTTTTCCATGGGAGTGTGACTCACCTCCACATAAGCAACCGTATTATTTTAAGAATTTCGGACAATGGCCTTATAAAGTATTTTTTTTTACTATTCCCTTTTCCAAAAAACATGGGAAAAAACCATGGTCTTGTTTGTGGTTTGGATTAATTTAATATAAGGTGTCCCAAACCTAAATAATAAAAAATTCCTTCACCTTTCCTATATAAACCCACCCAAACTCCCACTTCCTCCCCCCTAAAATTATTTGGATTTCTTCCAACCTCTTCCCTACTCTCTCTAAAATCCTCTCAAGGTTCCCAAAGCTCCCAATAAGCATCTCTCAAGCCTCTCTCTAGCTTTTGGAAGCACACTTCCAAGTAACGGTTTTTTTCATTTCACTTTTTTGTCAATTTTCTTTAAGTTGTTTTGCCATTTTAATTTCAATTATGAATGTTTGGGTATGGTTTCGCACCTCCCTCATATTTCCCTATTTATTTTTGAATTATGGGAGGCCCCTTTCTCTCTCATTAAATTCCTCCCATGTAAACCTGTTACTACGCCTAAATTTCGAAAGGAACTTCTCCCTCCTCATTTACATTCAAGCAATACTTTTGTATCATGAACCTAAATTCCATTACAATTGTTGGGACATGTATCTATATGACCTCCCTACTATCCATTACATGTAAGAATGATGAGGAACCACTTTCTCTCTCATCAACCATTTTTATGAATTTTTATGTCACGCCGTTATGCTGCCGAAATCGCACCGATTTTCTAAGCCAATGTTATTGTGTAGTGAATACCATGCACATTTCTCCATAAAAGGTATTCACCTTTATGCACATTTACTTATTGATTATAAAGTTTCATGTATGAGTTCCACATTCCTTTATCATGGAATAAATGATTATGTTTTATTGAATCCAAGTTTTATGATCCATGTGGCACACTTATGCATGAAATGAAATGTTTAAGAAGGGTGAGCCCTTATGGAGCTCCAATGCATTGGTTAAAGTATAGTACCATGATAGGTCATGTGAAATGAGTGTTGACTCATTCTAATTCATGTGAAATGAGAGTTTACTCATGCCTTATGTGAAATGAGGATTATCTCATGCCCCCTCTGCAATGATCCCTGGCTCATACTAATTCAATGTTATGTGTTGTTGCCACATTTACAGGGTATGATTATCATGCTTTATCATGCCTTTATGTTCATGTTTTTCTTATGCTCTATTGATATTCCTATTTTCTAATATGTATTGTACTCCACAGGTTATTCCATGTGTACTCCCTTACTGGGCTTTATAGATCACCCATTTTCTTATGCATGTCCTCATGTTATCCCATGCAATGCTAAGTACGAGGGAATTTAGTGGTCATGTAAAGGATGTTTTCAAAAATGATGTTGTAATTCATGTTTTAACTTTTTATGTAATGATCCTAAGCCCCGAAGTCACTAATCCTCTAGATGTTCTTTTTTGTATAAAGTGATGTTTTGTGTAATAAATCATGTTTATGTTTTTTAATAAATGCAGGGTTTTCATAATACCTCCTCAAGGATGATATTTTGTTGATGGAATGTGATATCATTCCTAAATTTTCAAGGGTAATAACCACAATCTCTTCCATCATTTTTTTTCAAAAACATCAAAAACAGTAATAAAAATAACTAGTTTTTTATATATGTTTTGATTGTGAAATATTAATATAAATACCGAAATACTTATCCACTAAAAGAACTCAACTGGCTCCTTTTTATCATTGGCAGTCCTCATTTCATGATTTAGAAGATATATAAACACCACACTACCAAAATAAAATTTTCATTAAAACATAATATAAAATAGATAATATAATTAATAATTGACAAACATCGTCAAATGTGGTCGATTTGTTGGGTGTCCATGCATTGAATCGAGAAAACAAATCATTGGTGTATCCAAATTGATTTCAATAAGAAATATATGCTTCCAAAAAAAGGAATAGTTAATTAAAAGAATGAAAATATATTTATGTGATTTAATTGTACAGTTTTACCCCAACATCATGGGTATTTATTAGAGTTTTTCAACTGTATGTTTTTTTCAAAAATTACAGACATTTTTCCACTATTATTTATTAATCCGCATCTTCCAATTACTTTTTTTTGTGTGTATGTGATGTGAGGAAAAATGAGTCTGAATTTTTATTCATGGGGTTTTCCCTTAAAATTTTACTAATATATATACCTAAAAAAATATTAATATTATTTAACTATGATAAATATATTAGATTTGATATTGGATTACAAAATTATCAAATAATGCCTCATGTATACATTAAAAACATAGCTACCTAGACATTCAGGCTTGAGGATTTCATTTACATTATCAAGACTAATAATATTTATAATAGTTTCTCTATAAAATATTTATTTAAAATAAATTATGTTGGTATTAAATTTTTTTAATGTTTTATCTGCAGGGAATTGTATTGTTAGTAAATGTTGAAATTGAACTGGTGGGGTCATGGTAATTTTTGAAGGTCTTTTTAGTCGATTAGTTGATGCTTTAGATTCTTTTGATTCATCCATATGTTTAATCTATATCCCTTTATCTTTCAGTAATAACATTCACTTGTTCAATCCATTTTTCATTAATTTTTAACAATTTTCATAAAAATAAATTGGAAAGGAATACCTCCTTGTTGATATGTATTTTTACCACATCAAACGACCATTCAATGAAAGTTACAATAGTAAGATAAACCATATAAACATCTATTTCATCAAGGGTAGTAGGTATCTAATTGATTATATTGTGATATATGTTAAATCAAACTCTCACATAACCTTTTGGAATTTGTTTGTATTGTATAATATATCCAAGTATATTATACATTATACAATATACAATAATGATATGGGTGGGTGATGATAGATATAAGTCACAATCACTTTCACTATATATAATATCGATATAGGAAAAGTATCAATGTATTATTGATTAAAATAACACAGAAATGGTTTTGAAAGTACAGATTACCACTTTTAGGGAATACATTTGAGGGAATTGGCTCACCTCAAAGCTTATGGGGTTGGGGGATCTTCGTGTAGTGGTTTTAGTTGTGTTCATGCTTTTGTTTGATGCTTTCCGAAAACATTTTATAATAAATCTGACTTTGATTCATGTTTTTCTTCTAGAGAATATAACTATATCTTCTTCTCATCAATTTTATTACATTTATCCCCATATGATTTTATTTCCTCAAAATATGTTTTGGGTGACACCCAAAAACCCACACCGCTAAAAAAGATATATTATTCTAGCAACGTCAAGGTTATGATAGTAGTCATTCATAGATTATAGTTAATAATGATTCATGATTCTAAACTGGATAAGAAATATAATAAAATAAGTCATCAATATTTTGTAATAACAATTTAAATAAGAATAAGAATTTATTATTCCATACTTACACATGTTTCCTATACATTTTGTGTGTTTTCGTCTTATAGTACTTCATCACTATTTACACATGCCTCCTTCCATAACACATGATGCGGGATGTATGTTTATTTGTATATTTATCCATCAATATTCATATAAATAAAAAAACATAATTCTGTTTTTTCATGTATAATATATGTATTTCTGTATATTTAAAATACATACAATTTTTTTCATTAAACTTCACCACATCATTGATTTACGATAGGGGTATGTTGGTATTGTTGCACGCTTCATATTTTCATCACTCAATTTATTTTCATAAATAAACAATTCTAAATCAAATTGATTAATAATATGTTTTCTAATAATGTATTACCAATCATAATTTTCCTTAAAAGATGTATCCTTATAATGATTGGTAAATGAATTCCACATTTGTTGTTTTATCATGGGTTCATACATATATGGTGGGTGAGGGTTTATTTTCCCTTCAGAAACCATGATATTGTACTTTTATGAATTTTACAAAAGCATCTTTGAGCCATTAAAGTGATCATTATTATAAATTTTATTTGGATTTCATCTAGTATAAATTCACTCTACAAAGGATGATCAAGTTAAATCAACATATAATTATTTCATAGTAAAATAAAGAAATTATATAATAATGGAACCCCAATTTCTTCTCAAATTAGTTCTATAATCAATAGAAAAAATTGTTTCATGTATCAACATCAATTATAATGTGAATTTTAGTGTTTAGACCAATTTAACTATGGAAAATTTATTTTCCAGGATAAGAGTTCGATCATGTGCATTCCATAAAACCATGAATAAGATGCCTCTATTTCTCACCTTAATAATTTTACTAACATTTCCACACTCTAACTCTCCTGTTTTTTCATGGAAATTGGTAGTTCACATTCTACCATTTCTTCATGTTCAAAATTTTCAACATGTCATTCCTTAGGATTGGTAGCATTGACATGTGTAAGAACATGTTCCTCTGTATGGGGAGAATCAACATGTTGAGAAACCTATTGTTCATTATGATTTGGATAATCAACATATTAATAAGACATTATCTAAAAAATTAGTTGTACTTTTAATTTAGATTACCTAAATGCAGTAGTGAATAGATAATATTCTAAGGTAACGTTATTTATGTTACCAAAAAAAATAACTTGATTATTTAATTTTTTTTTCTTTAATAGTTGAAGGAATTTGATCCCTCTATTGAGAATCCAAATCTCCTCATTATAGTATCCTATGAAATAAAATACACTCTCTTCATTGGGACATCAGTTAAATGATTACAATGTCCCAATAAAGGGTCATCCTCTAGAGAATTTAGATATACACCTTCAATGGTTTTAGCCAATAACCAAATAGTTAACCACTTTATCGCTGTGGGATCTAGAACGTAAAATACCCATAATAGATATGATTACATTAAAAATGGTTAGTATTTTTACCCTTCCTTATTGAAATCCAATTTTATGAATCCTAATTCATCTATTTCAACTACACTCCTTTTATCAACCCACTTTCATAGAAAAGTTAACCATTATGATGTTTTATAATCTAACTCCCAAATTTGTTTGATGATTTGAATGTATGATATATTCACATAAATTGGATTTCAATCCTTAGTACCAGATACATGAATCAATTTATCCCCATGTGTATATACACTATTTTGAATAGTACTACATTCGTCATGTTTCATTATATATAATGTATAAAAATTAATTAGAAAACCACTATAAGATAATACATGCACAGTGTGTTCTCTGCCTATCTATCAAATACATTCTAAAATTGAATCTATTTTTTTAGTTGAATCCTTAAAAATATTTTGTCACAACCATATTATAAACAATCAATTATATGAATTTTATATCAAGCTTTCAACCCTTGATGGATGAAAATGAATAATAATTAATTTATGTTTTAAAATATATTTCCAAACATCTAAATTATTATGAAACATGTAATGTTGATCGTAATCGCACTATGTAATTGTAATTATATAAAAATCTATTCTATCAATTCCTTCTCGCACAGACCACTCTTTGTGATGGTATTTTAGTGGACTAATTCTTTTCTCACCGGATAGGCAATCAGTATAAAATCAAATAGATTCCTCAACAACATATTACTCTATAATACAACCTTCGGGAAGACATTGATTTTGGACTTACCCTTTAAAAATCCTCATATTTTTTTCAATGGGGGTCTATCTATTAATAATGTAAATGACCACATAACCAATTCTCTCTAACCAATTAAATCATCCCGGGATCCATCATTTCAAATAACATTAGTGGGAATAACATCTCATAATATGATTGAAATTTCCTTTTCTATAGTTATACATTTATATTGTTATATTACTTTACTACACATAGCATTTAAAAACAAACAATTATTTGTTAATGTATGATGTAAATTCATAGAAAAAATACAACATAAATCTAAAAAAAATTATATATCTAATTAAAACATAAAAGAGAAGTTATTTTAGGTCTTTTAACATTAAATAATTCATTGAAATAATATTGTTGAGATTTGATTAATACCCATTTAAAACCATTACATTATTAAATATGCTAAAAACTGATATCTGCTTTCCCAGAAAGAGTTTAGGAAGTTAGAGGAAGAAATGTTCATCCTCTACCCTTCACTAGAACTAACTATTTCTATATTTGAGTTTCAATCATTTCCAACCTAGCCTTAATTCAATCCATTGTTTTGGTGCATTCGTAACATGCAAGTGACACTATAATATAAATTCTTTCCACATTCATGAGATCAAGAAAATGTAAGATGAAAAATTAGTTCTATTGTGATAATTAGAAAACCAATAACTTTTTCTAACTAGTTTCAATATTTTTTTTCAAAAAAGACTTACTAAAAGTAGTATCCATGTATTTTAATTTCTCAAATAATTGATCGCTAATTAGTGGAGATAATATTTTACATTATTCTAAACTCCCATGGAATGATTTCATCCTTGATCGGTATCTATGTTGTCAAAGTAGAAATAAATGATTCCCTATAAACACATTATTTAATGAATGTTTCGACAAAATTTGAATAAGTGTCCCATAGGAATTAGAAGAAAGACTCATCTCAAACTATGATTAGAGTAAAACCCTGAGTACTTGGGATAATTGAAAAATCGAACTCAACCTCAGTGGAACAAAAAAAGGGAATCAACTCTAAAAAAATGTTAGAGTGGAAACTGGACGAGAGTTTTAAACAAGATGGAAGCATATATGGACATTTGGAATACTGGTCATGATTCCAATTTATGGAGAGAAAGATGGTATGAGTAGAGAAATAAATAGTGTTTTTAGAATCCCCATTATTGGGACTATGGTTTAAATAAAATTATGGATCTATCTCTATGTAATGAATAGATAAATTTAACTTAAAAGAAGAGAAAAATGATGACTTAAACAAATCCAATAGTGGTAAAAATTAATGAAAATGGATCCAAATGAAAGAGTGCCCTGAAAAAATGACTCACCTGATAATTGGAACCACAGTTGAAATGAATGTTAAATTTTTCCTTAATGGGTTCAGCAAGGGGAATCAACTACTACAACAAAAAATTTACAGAACTAAGGAACTAAATATGAAAAATAATTTGAATTAACCTTGTTAAATATTATCTAAAATATTATATAATGCACACTAACGTTGATTATAATTATTAAATGAAGAAATTTATAATAAAACATGATGTTAAAGGTTTTTTTTACAATTCCTATAATATTGTGGCATTGTGATTAACATTGCATCATCTTAAACAAAAACTAAATTAATTTAATAACATTATACCAATAATATATTGTACCTTTTATTTTATTCATAAATATTTAAATTCAATAAATGATACCAATGAAAATCACTTGATTTTTACTACACAACCTTTCTTTTCATTTCATTTATGAATTTATTTTTTTCTTTTAACCTAATGAGAGTTCTTTTCATTGATGACAAGGACCAACTTTATATTCTTCATTTGAATCGAGGACTTCATGTATGAAATACACTCAATATAAAAATAATACATTAAAGTAAATTGATTTTCCTTATTTCTTCAGAACTCTATGCCAGAAAAAAATATAGATTTTGATGATGTATATATAACACATATTGAACTATTTTTTTAAGTTTCCTTAAACTTTCCAAATAATCAACCAAGTAAAAAACTAGAAAATCATAGTGGTTTAATGAGTTTAGGAGAAGTGAAAATGCATTCCATTTCCCAAGACATAAATAGTGAAAAAAATGTAGACCCTTTAGAAAAATGAAACTGTCAGAGCAGTTCCACTATGATATCAAAAAATGTTGAGGAAGCTCTTTAGGTAAATACATCCAATTAGTGGGATAAGAATGTTGAGATTATGATTTGAAGAAAAAAATCAGAGGGGATAAATAACTATTTATAGATTCGGTGAGATATATGCATTTGTATACCTATAAAGAGGGAGGTAAAGGAGGTATCCACTTCTGAGTAGTGAATTCATAGGGGCATGGTGTCAAATATAATGGAGTAAAAATAATCACATAACTTAGTTTTTGAGATGGCCAATTAATCTATGTAGTTTGAGGGGGGTCTTTGACAGAGGTCGATTTCCATGAGATCTCGAAGAAATAAAAAAAAATGTGTTCTCTAATGGTTGAATTTATAATATTAGGATGGGTTTTATCAGTACTTTCAACAAAGTGGTGAGAAATATGGGTTTTATAAGAGATATAATAACAAGAACTAATGAATCCAATATTTTTCAACACTTGTTTTAGAACAAACAATGATATATCATTATCAATGCTAAAGAAGCGTTGATAATGACTTGTTTTATCTATTCTAGAATTTTAGCCCTTATAAAGATAAGTTTTATCATTGCTTTATATGATAGAATTGATAAAATAAAGGTTTATTGGGGATTTTTTGAAAGTTCTGATAAAAAATATTTCAAATAAAATAACAAAGTGTTAAACGAGAATATATTAAAAATGAATAAATAATTTAAAAAAGTAAAAAAATAACAAATATTAAGAATTAATATATAATCTTAAATGCATGAATGGTAAAAATGGGTGAAATTGAATAATTTAAAATGAAGACTTCAAAAATATGAAAAAATGGATATATTTTATTAATCATACATTTATTAGATAGATAAAAAATAATATATATTAAAATGAAGATGAAAACATACTTAAAAGTTTTAATCAAAGTAAATAAATATTAAAAATGGTTAAATTCCAAAAATATTTAAAATAATAAATATTTAATATGAATAAATTATATTAACGGAAAGGATATTACAAATGAATAAATAAAATTTAATAGATAACAATACTATTTTAAAAAATGATTTAATAAGATTAATTCCATGAATTCTAACCACATACAAAAAATGAAGAAAATATTATTAAATTCATATAAATAAATAAATTATATATATTTCAAACATTTTAAAAATACTACAGCTTAATAAATAAAATAAAATTAATATTATTCAAATAAATTAAAAACATACTAATTATCTTAAAATTTTGAAAATAATTATGTATACTGTATAATATTAACTTCATTAGTTGTAAACAAATACAAAAATGAAGAAAATATTAGAAATTGAATTTAAATATAATAATTATAAAAATTTCAAACATTTTTATAATATTGAAACATAATAAATATAATTTAATTAATTAAAATCATATAAATTATAAACCTAGTAAAAATATTAAAACATAATAAAAAAATTCAGTATAAAAAAAATTAAATAATTAATATATTCTAAAAATATTATAAAATAATAAATATTAATTATGAAAAAATAATATCAAATGGAAGAATGATAAAATTTAAAAAATTTGAAAAATGTTTAAAATGATGAATTCAGGACTTTAATATCATGAAATAAAAACTCATAAAAATGAATAACTAGAAAATTTTATTTATATAAATTATAAAATTATAATTAATGAATTATATGGACTATAAAAAATATAAAAATTATAAATCATTTATAAAAATCAATTATATAATATTATATCATATTAAAAAAAATCAAAACTTAATAATTGAAAATGAATATATATTAATCAACTATATTACAAACATTTAGAAAATATTATAATCTATTAATAAATATGAGTAAATTTTAAAAAATAAATAAATGAAATAAATATAATAAATTGATAAATATCCAAAATTATAAAAATGTTAAATGAAAATACATTAAAAATTAAAAAATTAAATAAAATTAGTTATAATAATATTGACAATTTAAATTAAAAAATTATTAATAATTCATTTAGATAAATAAATTATTTATATTCCAAACATATTTTAAATTCGAAATCTTAATAAAAAATGTATATATATTATTCGTATAAATTAAAAATATATTGAAAATATTATATGGTAAATAAATATGTATAAAAAATATTATAAAATGGTTAAATAATATAAAAATATAAAAATATAAAAATTAATAAATAATAATAATGTTTAAATAATAATAAATGAATGAATATTAAAAATGAATAAATAAAAGTAAATATATAGAAAATTTATTTAAAAGAAAATGATCTTAATAATATTAATTACAAGATTTGAAAACAGGTTGAAAAAACAGAAAAAAATGTTAAAAATGAATTTGAATAAATTGATTATGTAAATTTCAAATATTTTAGACATATTATTTCTTAATGAATAGAATTGAAAAAAATTCCATTCATTTAAATTGAAATAATATTAAAAAAATTAAAACATCGTAAATAAATATTTATAACTTTTTAAAAATTAATAAATTCCAAATATATTAAATATTAATAAATATAAACAATGAGAAAATTTGAAATAATATTAAAAATTAATAACACATGTCATACATACGCATATACTTATTTCACAAACACACACACACATAAATATATGTACATCCACGTACACATGCACACATACACATTAATGCATATAAACATACACATAGCTACACACGTGTACACATAAACATACATATACACATAAAAAACAGACACATTTAACACAACACAACAAATTAATGCATACATATACAGACACATAGACCTTAACATAAATACACATGCTTATAGATACATATACCTATTATTTAGTATATGGATATAAATATAATATTTCTAATGTCACATATATAATAAAGAAGACCATATCGAGGATGTGATTATAGATTTGAATGATGATGAAGTTTGTATTGAGGAAATGACAAGGACGGTTGAAGATGAACTTTTTGATTTCGTAAAATTGTTTGAGAAGTTATTTAGTTTTTCAAAAAAAAGCCATTGTTTGTTTGTTTCACTAAATAAAAAGCATTGTCAGCCGTACTAAGGCTGTATAATTTTAAAGAAGGAAATGGATGGACTAACGCCAGTTTTATAGAACTAATTGCTCTATTGAATGAAATGCTCCCCGAAGATAATATGCTCTTGAGATGAACTTATGATGCCGAAAAAATGCTACAATCGATGTGTATGATCTCTGAAAGAATAAAAATCCAGAAGAATGACTATGCACTATTTATCAAGGACCAAAAATCACTTACAGAATTCCAAAAATGGGGTGTTTCTCGATATAAGAAGTATTAATCTAGTCCTATGAAGGTTGAAAGGTACATTCCAATGATTCTAGGTTTTATGTGCCTACATTAAAGTGTTGGGACTATATGGAAATTGATGTGTAATGTTGAAACAAGAAATAAATAAGGGAAGGTACATCACCCTGAATAATCTCCTTTGTGGAAGAGAATTGATCTTAAGTATCTTCAATTTGGAAATGAGCCAAGAAAGCTTCATCTTGAATTATCTATAGATGAAGGGAAGCCTTTTTGTCTTCAAAGAATCACACATAGTACATGACTAGTTATGTTAGTAAATTATAACATTTTTTCATGGTTATAAATGAAATAAAAATACATCATGTTATATATTCTTATATTAGGACAACAACGACCGGTTAATGATACGAATGTTTACTTGGATCCATTAATCGAGGATTTAAAATTATTATTGGGATTCAGGTGTTACGTTTTATGATGCATATAGAAATGAATATTTTAAATTGAGAGACATGTCTTACAGGATGATAAGTGAATTTAATGGTTATGGAATTTTTTCATGATATACCATAAATGGGACTCAAGGGCGTCCCGTTTGAAAACAAGGTACATTTTCAATTATGTTGAATCTTTTATAAAAACACCTTTTTCTATGAAATTTAATATTTCAACCCCAACGGCATAATTACTGATCCTGGAGGACACCATTCGATGGATGTTAAGAAGAATGTACAACATTATCTCCACTAATTGGTGATCAACTATTTGAGAAATTAAAATATTTGGAAACTTATTTTGGTAAAAAAAATTCAAAAACCTTTACGAAAACCAGTTGAAAAAATCAGTCAATTTTCTTAATTACTATACAGGAATTTTCTGTACATCATAAATTTTCTTGATTTTATGTGTGTTGAAATCATTTAGGTGATATTGCCATGAATAGATTTCTGAATGCACCTAGAAAAACAAAATATGGAATTATGACAGGGATGGATATGGTTGGCTTGGGAATACGAGAAGAGTTGGCACCAGTAAAGGGTGAAAAATGAACTTTTCTTCTTCCAGATACTTACACTCTTTATAGGAAAGAGAGGTATCATTTTTTTAAACTTCATGAATGATGTAAATGTTCCATAAGGGTATTCATTGAATAAGAAAGACATAGTGTCAATGACTAGTTTAATGTTAAAGTGTCTGAAATCACATTGATGCCATGTTATGATGACAGATCTAATTCCTATATATTTACAATGTATTTTTCCCATCAATGTACATCATAGATTAATAAATCTTTGGTTCATCATCAAAGCTATGTTCAACAAATTTATAGACCATGAAAACATTATGACTATGGAAAGGGATATTATTATCATATTATGTGAATTGGAAATGTTCTTTCAGCCAAAATTCATTAATATGATGTTTCACTTGGTGAGAGATATTAGATTGTGTGGCCATGTACACAATATATGTATGTACCCCATTGAATGGTATATGAATATTTTGAAAGGGTCTGTCAAAAATTGAAGTTTTTTAGAGGGTCGTATAGTAGAGTGATATATTGTTGAGGAAGCCATTAAATTATATACCGAATACTTATCTAGTGTGGAAAAGAATTATTCTACCAAAATCTTGTCACGCTGGGTGGATTTTAGGTCAATGAATTTTTTGAAGAGATGTTTCTATAATCAATATTATAGATAAAAATTAAACACACCTTTTTTTTCAAAATAGTGTAAATGTTTCCCTATATGTTGAAATGAATAATTAAATTCTTTTGAATTTGAATCCATCAAGGGTTGAAATATAGATATCAAATACACATAATCGATAGTTTATAGGATGGTTTTGGAACCATATTAATAAGTTCTCATAAGAAAATATTTATTCAATTTTAGAATGACATTGATGGTTTGCTAGGGAACCAAGTGTGTATGTATTATCTTACAATGATTATGTAATTATTGGTTATATGTTCTATACAAATGAACATGATAAAATAGTAGAGTTACACTTGTGGCCAAAGTGATCCATGTTTCTTTTAAAAAGGAATGAAATTCAATTTATTTGAATATGTTATACATTGGAATCATCAATTAAATATGGGAGTTGGATTATACATCATTTGAAGTGCCAATTTTTCAATGCAAGTGGGTTGATGAAAGGAGTGTAGTTAAAATAGATGAATTGGGATTTATGAAAGTATATCTTAGTAAGGAAGGTTACAATGAATAACCATTAATAATTTCATCATCGATAGTACAATTATTTTATGTTACAGATCCCACAAACTGAATGTAGTCAATTTTTCTACTATCAACCAAAACCAATGAAGGGTCTGATAAAAAATTCAACTAAGGATGCGCCTTTCAATGGGACATGGTAATCATTTTATATAAGTCCCAATGTAGATGACAATTCTCATGTCATGTGAGACCACAATGAAGGGATTTGGATAATTAATAAAGGGTTCAAATCCATTCATCCTTTAAAAAACAGAGTTCAATAATCAAGTTATATATTTTTAACATACATTGTGTTACCTCATGTTATTATTTATTCTCTTCTGCATTTATATAATATAATTTAAATGTGAAATCACTTTTAAAAATAATGTCTTCTTCATGTGCTGGTGCACCCAATCCTAAGGCACAATAAGTTTTTCAACCTATTATTGCTCGTAGTGCATAGGAACAATGACCATATGCACTTGTTTGTTCTCTCAATCCTGAAGAAAAATTGGTTTCTTAACCTGTTTCTTATCTTAGTGCCTAGGTACGGTGTCCATATACACATGTCAATGCTACCACACTAAATGAACATTTTAATGTTGTTGAATATGGTGAAATGATGGGTAATGAAGGACAAGAAATTCATAAAAAAATAGTAACACCATAGTTTGAAGGTGGTTTCAAAAATCCTTAACTTGAAAACCATAGGCTTAAAATATGAGGTCTGATGGGAATGTGCAAGTACAACATGATAACCCCAAAAAGGCCATGTTTATTAGTTACATTGGAATCATCACCTGAAAACGTGTTCCAATTGATGTAGGTTCATGGCACCATATTGTGCCCTCACTTAATACACTAATGTTGGAAGATATTATAGAAACATTATGAAAACTTTTCTTTATTTTAATAAGAAATAAAATAATTAATCAAAAACTTAATCATAATCATCCATTATAGAGTGAATTTATAGTAGATGACTCCCACTATAAATATGTATTAATGCGTTTTAAAATTATTCACAAAGGATTTTTGAAAATTCTAAAAGACATCGTCTTAAAGATGCTAAAGGGAAAATAAAATCACTCCAACCTATTATCTTTGAACACCCGATAACCCATGAATCGTAGGGTTAATTTAGTGGTTATCATGCATATGTTTCTTTTCATTGTACATTGGGGCTAGTAATATGTTGTTTGAATATACATTTATTCATCACATTGATTGAAATATTTTTATTTATGAAACTAAAAATAAGTGCTGGAAATAAGGAATGAGTAGCCAAAGCAATGTACCCCTAACCTAAAGTAATGATGGGGTGCGATTCACCTAAAAAGTAGGTACATATTTTAAATCTACTATAATACATTAATTTACATGAAATAACTCCATAATTATGTTCCTTTATTTATTTTCAGATTTATGAGTACAAATTCAATGCCTCTTCCATCAAAAACCATGTACATTTGATGGAGGGGCGTATAAATAAATATGGGATATTAATAGATTAAAACACCAAAAAAGTGTAGGAAACATTTATATGTATGACATGGTAATTTGTTTTTCTTTAATTCTCTATTAAATGACAATGGTAACTTATTTTCCATATATATTCTATCTTACATAGTCACATGAATCGACAACACCTTTTCTCAATAAACATGCACTATTAGTGGCCTTGATGCGGCCAGAACAGTATGACTGTATTAGAGGTGCAGGTTTCGGGGTGACACCCCGAAAATTTTATGAGGGAAAACAAGATGAGCACCAAGGTGATGAAATGTAACATATTAGATAAATAATATCTACTCTTGAATTATAATTCCAATATAAGAGAGATATTTTATAAAATTTTACGGGGGAAGCCAAGAGAAGAATGTAATTTAGAAGAACCACCTCCTGGAGATCCCCCCTAACTATGAGGCAATCCATTCCCCTAAAATAGATGTCTTAGGCAAGGTAATCAATGTTTTAATAATTTTTTCTACTAAATGTTAATTACCCAGACACTGATACCTTTTCTATACCATTATTATACATAGTGATAATGACTGTGATTTATATCTATCTAAACCCACCCATCACCATGTAGCAAGGGATACAATGTTCAATATCCAAAATGACATTTTACACAATAAACCACATCCAAAAGGTCATGACAGAGTGTCGATTAGTATATCCCATGAGCCAAATACCAAGATACCTATTCAAATTCATGAGGAATATATTCATATGGTTGAAAAATATGTTGTAACATTCATCACAAGGTCATCACATCCTGTAAAAAAAATTCTAAAATATTGTATTCATTTCTAATTTATTTTTCATGATAGAACTATAAAAATTAATGAAAAAGGACTGAATTGATGAATTCTATTATATAAAGACAACAATAATGGATTAAATGAAAGAAAAACTCAAAAAAATCTAATTTATTGACCAACTGATCGAAATGATCGTCCAAAAGCACCATTACCCCACCCATTCTATATCTGTATTTACTAGAATTGAAGGTTCATGTGGATAAAATGATAAAATATAGTAGTAGTCACATAGTTTATTTTGAAGAATATATGTACAGAGATGAAGGTGGGGATGAAATTGGTGTTGAGAATATAAATGAAATCATCGACTGTGTTTGGATAGGTGCCTCTGTTTTAAATGTATACATGAGGTATGTTTTCATGATTCAAATTTCCAAAATTAGGTGTACTATGTAAATTATGACAGCATACTTTTCATATTTTTGGGAGGCATATATATAAAAAAAATTAAGGGAGTTTCCCATGAATCAAATCTGGGCTCATTAGTCCTCACATCACCTCTATAGAACAACCAAAAATAGAATCCAAAAAAGGATGAAATAGAAGTAGGTTTGGTAAAATTATTTAAAATAAAATGTATTGCTGGAGGAATATTTTTAACACAAATGATTAAGGGTTACAACACAAAAATTTAATCATATCAAATATATTTTCATTTATTTCATTACTGACTCCTTTTATTGTTTTTAGGCAATGTTAGATTCTCATTATTGTCAATTTGGATGCTCCAATGATTTATTTTCTCTATTCAATACATGGATATCAAACAAACTGGATAAACATTATAGCGTTTGTAAAATTTTAATAAAAAACAACCAAAATTTTAGAAATAACATCAATTTATATGATTTATATTATCTTTTAATGCGGATTCTTTATTTAATGGGTGATGCATCAATATCGAGAATAACTAAGAATGAGGCCAGGGGCTAGGCATGAGGACCATGAACAGTCCTACAACTAGACAAGTATCATGGTATATATAATAATATTTCTCTATCCACACACATATCAAAACAAATTACTTATTCTCTTCAATATTTCTATAGTTCTTGGAACAAACAAATGGAATGGATTGTGATTATTATTTTTGGAAATTTGTGAGAGAGGTCATATTTCATAAAAAAACTAGAATCCCTAAATAGGTATTTTTAGTATAATTAATATTTCATTTAAAATATTTATTAATCATTCATATATTTATATTTTTTCATTACTTCTATGACATTAGAAAAGACTCATACTCACAAGACCATATAGATGTGCTCAGAAGTGAATGGGCAGCAAACCTGATAGAAGAATGTACACAAATAACATGAAGATGTGAATTATATAAAAGTAACGGATTTTTCCTTATTTATGTTTAATTTAATTCATTTTATTATTACTCATATAATAATTGTTTTCTTTTATAGGTGGATTCCTTTGTTCAAGTCGGGTGGTTTGTTTGATGATGTTATGCTCATTAGAGATAAAACATTAAGTTTGTAACTCAGATTTCAATGTAAGGTAATGTATTTTTAAATATACTATGTTTTTTATCATAATATTATATGTTCTATACTATATTAACATAATCTAAATTTAATGCTTGGATACTTAATTTAAAAAGTTTCACCCACAGAAAATTGATAAAATGTGCTTGAATTGTCTTGATAATTTAGGAAAGTGATTCATTAGTCATTTGTGATGTATATGAATCATTATAATGTAAAATAAATACACGATGCAATCGATATGACTCAATATGGTTATTTCCAGTTTAAAATTACATTTTAGTAAAAAAATTCAAATGGAATACTAACAACTAAGAAAAAAAATTTGGATAGTTTTAATGCTATTAGGAAATAATCTATTAGTCATATTTTATTTGTAGGAATCAACTGCACCTCAATATAATGCACAGTGTGGCCATTATAACTCTATGTGTATATCGTTATTTAAAATTTACATTAATTTTAGTAAAAAGAACAAGTGACATATTGAAAACTGAGAAAACACATTCATATCATATTGATATTTTAATAAAATGATTCCCATGGAATTTGTGACATGTAGGAGTCACCATCACCTCAATACATTTCACTTTATGACTGATATGACTCTAAGTGTGTCTTTTTCTTTAATATTTACATTAATTTAAGTAAAAATACTACAGTGACCTATTGAAAAACGAGAAAACACATTCATATTTTTTAGATACTTTAGGTAAATAATCCATGAGTCATTTGTGACATTTAACAATCAACCACACCTCAATTTTATGAATGGTGTGACTCGTATGACTCAAAGTATCTGTTATCAGTTTAAAATTAACATTTTTGTTCAAAACATGTCCCTCATAGAAAACTAATAAAATGTGATCCCATTGTATATAAAATTTATTATAGTGATTTATAAGGAATTTTTGATGTGTAGGAAGTAGTCTCACATCAAACTGATGCATGATAGGACTAGTAAGACTCAAAATGAATGTTTCTAGTTTGAAATGACATTTCAGAGAATGAACATATCTATAATATTGAAAATTGATAAAATTCATTAATATTGTTTTGATACTTTAGGAAAATGATCCCTTATTAATTTTTTATAGGTAGGAATCTTCTCCACCTCAATCCAACACACAGTGTAACCGATATAACTCAAAGTGCCTCTTTTTTAAAAAAAATTGACATTAATTTTAGTAAAAAGAACAAGTGACATACTAAAAAGCAATAAAAATCATTTAGATTATTTTTATATTTTATGAAAATGATCCTCGGGTCATTGATGATGTGTAGGAGTCATCTTCACCTCAATACGGTACACAGTGTTACAAGTATGACTCAAAGTGTGTCTTTTTATTTAATTTCGACATTAATTTAAGTAAAAAAGATCAAGTGGCCTACTGAAAATGGAGAAAAAACATTGAGATTATTTTAATACATTATGAAAATGATCTGTGAGTCATTTTTTGAATTTTAGTAATCTACCAAACCTCATTATTACGCACTCTGTGGTCATTATTACTCAAATATTCCATTATCATTTTAAAATAGACATTTTAGATCAAAATGTGTCACTCACTCAAAACCCAGAAAGAGTTATCTAATAGTCTTGATAATTTTGGAAAATGATTCATATGTCATTTTGACAAGTTTGAAGTAGTCTCATGTGATACTGACACAAAATTTGACTGGTATGACTCATAATGTGTGTTTCCAATTTGAAATGAAATTTTTGTAAAAAAACAGGACATGCATACTAAAAACTGAGCAAACACGTTCTTATTATATTGATACATTAGTAAAACTATCCATCCATAATTTTTGGTAGGTAGGAAACATACTAACCCCAATATGAAGCACTGTGTGACCAATATAACTCAATTTGTATCTTTTTATTTAAAATTGACATGATTTTAGTAAAAAGAGTAAGTGACATAATGTAAATTGAGAAAACACATTAATATTGTTTTTATATTTTATGAAAATGATAAATGAGTCATTTGTGACATGTAGGAGTCAAACACACCTCAATATGATGAAAGATGTCACCAGTGTGACTCGAAGTGTGTCTTATTATTTTAAATTGACATTGATTTATGTAAAAAGAACAAGTGACATACTGGAAACTGAGAAAACGCATTTATATTTTTTTGATCCTTTAGTAAAATGATACATGGGATATTTTTTACATTTAGGAGTCAACCACATATCAGTCTAATGTACGGTATGAACAGTTTGATTAAATGTGTTAATTATCAGTTTAAAATTGACATTTTAGTTAAAATGTGTCGCTCATAGAAAAATAAGAAAATGCACTGAGATTGTCTTGATAATTTTGGATGGTGATTCATAAGTCATTTGTTATGTGTATAATGTATCCCCACATCAAACAGATGCACAATGTGATCGGTATGAATCATAATGTGCGTTTCTAGTTTAAAATGGAATTTTAGTAAAAAAAACAAAATTGGTATTATGAAAACTACGAAAATGAAAACAGATTGTTTTGATACTTTGGGAAAATTAATCATTAGTAATTTGGAATAGGTAGGAATAAAATTCACCTCAACCCTTCTTACATACTCTCGATTCTCCTAAAAAAGATATGATGCCTTATTACTATAACCACGAAGATGTTTGATACATGGAAGTTTCATCATCTCATCATACATCATTGTCGAAGCTTCATTCTCTATTGTTAACACAATATTATTAAAATTGTGATTATCTTTGTATCATTTGTATTTTTTATCTATTCGCACAAGCTACTACTAAAATGGTATCCCCTTTATATACCTCTATCATTATAGATACACATCACCTTCATCATATGAAAAAATATCCTCAATGGTTTGGTAGTAACTAAGAGTCTACTTCACTGTAGTATGACCACCCACCAAGAAAAAATGTGAGGTGAAACCAAATAAATTTTTTGCCTATTTTTTTTTCAAAATTAAACCCTTTCATTTTAATGAGTTGGAATTCTATACTCTCCCTCCTACCTTTTTAAAAAGTAATTTCAAACTATTAAATAAATAATGTAATTATAGAAAAATTAACATAAAAAATTTATAAAATAAAAAAAATAAATATATAGTAATAGTAATCAAAATTAAATGTATAATAATGAATAATAATTAGTACTTATATTTATATAACCATTACATATATAATAATTTATATATTATTAAATATTATATATATGATTATATATACATTTTTTATGTACACATTACTTTTATTTAAACATTTTCACATAAATAAATAATTATTGGTTAAAATATTTATATACTGGTTATTTATATACTTTGTTATATATGGCTATTTTATAGATATATTTTTATTTTTTGTATATGATTTTTATGAATATTTAATTTACATATAATATATATAAATAATATTTTGATGAATTTTTACATACATGCATAAGTTTTTAAATGTACTATATTATCATGTATTTTTATATACATACATGATAATTACAGTTTGATATATTAATGTTTATATATTTTTTTTATCAGTTAAAATAAAATCATATTAAATCATATTTTAGTCTATTCTACATATTTTAATTATAATAATGCTTAATATTATAATAACATTTTCATACATACAAAACTATATATATTTTATGATGTTTTAAAATATTTAAATTTTACTTTTTTTATAAAAATTTATAAATATTTATATATTCTTTTATAATGTTTCATAAAATATATAATTTCTAATTTTTTTTCCTTCAAAATATATATATTAATATAATATATTTAAAAAACAATAATAATAAAGAAAAATAATAATAGAGTCATGATATGTATGTAAGTATCCATTCTTGCACTTAAAATCTATAGTGTCAATTTTACACTAGAAAATTTAACATTATATTTATAATAATGTATATTTTTGCATATGTGTTCATGTTTGTATGTTTGTATACACTGATTTATAAATATTTATATATACACACACTGAAATTTTTCAATATGAATTTCCCGAAAAAAAATACATTGTATATTGATATTAATAAATATATAAGGAGAATAAAATATACATTGAGAATTTTTATTTAATATTTAATTTGAAATATGATATATTTTCATTATAAATTTTAATGGAAATTTGAACCACGTATTTCATGTAAAAATTTACCCTAGATATTTCTAGTTGAAATTTTCACCATAATTTTTCTGTGCAAATTTACATTATTTAATTAAATGTCAATATATTACCACTAAAAATTTATACATGTATTAATTTTAGATTCTTAAAAATAAAATTTCAAGTAAAAAAATTAAACGAAAATTTTGAATATAAATTTCCAATGAAAACCATAAAATTATGAATCATGTTTAAAATTTATGTAAGCATATATACCTATACTTATATTAATATACATGTATATGGTTCCATATAATTTCGAGTATAAATTTATAATGATAATTATAAATTTTTATTATAAATATTCATTTAATTTTTTAAATATTAATTGATATAGTTCATATTGAAAATTAAATTTCAATTATAAATTTATACTAATAAATAAAAATTTACCATGAATATTCATTGAAAATTGCTATAGAAATTGTGGCAGTTTCCATTATAAATTTTCACTAAACATTCATTTTAATTTTATTTATATGTATTTATGTATGTATGCATTGAAAGTTTATAGTTTAAATTTTCAAGTGAAATTTTGTAAGGAATATCCAATGAAAATTTTCAATGAAATTTTATCGTGAAAATATACATATATTTATGCATGCTCCAAAAAATTTTAGTGTAAATTTAATGTGGAAAATCACATTATGAATTTATATTTATACATACATCAATATATATATATATACATTTGTGTGTGTGTGTTTCATATATTCATTCAAATATACACTAGA
Source organism: Viscum album (assembly GCA_963277665.1). Classification (NCBI taxonomy): domain Eukaryota; kingdom Viridiplantae; phylum Streptophyta; class Magnoliopsida; order Santalales; family Viscaceae; genus Viscum; species Viscum album. The sequence goes on along the minus strand of OY728137.1, from coordinate 440,358,387 downwards.
CATAGTCACTGGAAATATTTGGGGTAGGATTCCAATGTAAATTTTGGTGGAAAATTTGCACTATAAATTTGCAATATATAGGTACTAAAAATTTAAAATGTAAATTTGAACTAGAAATTCACCTGTATTATTTTTTTCTGTATTGTTATTAGTGTATTTTTTTGTGTGTACTTTTTAATAAAATTCTTTATTGATTATATATTTTTAAATATATATTAAAAATTTTCACTCAAAGTATTTTGTACAGATTAACATTAGAAATATTCATTTAAAATTTTCATGAAATGTTCTTAATGTAAATTTTCATTGAAAATTTCTTATATAAATCATTGGATGTATGTATGTACATACTTACAAGGGATTACTGATGAAATAAATCAGCATCTCCCAAGTGATTTTTCTGATGATGAGATCCTATGAGAACTTAGGAAAATCCATTCCATGAAAGCTCTAGGTCTGATGGATTCCTTGCACTCTTATTTAAAAGATACTATCATATTTTTGGCCCTAACATCTCAACTCTTATGAAGGAAATTTGGTGTGAAAAATTAACATTCTCTCTCTCAATGATACCATTATAACTCTTATCATAAAGATGAAGAAACTCTTCTTAGATTCGAATTTCATTACATTAGATTATTAAATTTCTCCTACAAGATTTTATCAATGATCATAGTCCATCACCTTCTATGTGGATACCATCAATTATTTTTGATAATCAGTTTGACTTTGTTTCTAAACGTCTCATCACTAATAACACTATTGAATCCCATGAGGGGTTTAATTCAATGAAAACACTCTTAATTGTGAAAAGATGAATTTTCGTATGGAAACATGATATGATAATGGCATATGATATACCAGAATTTCATTTTCTTTAATTTTTCATCATTAAAATCGGATTCTACTCTAAATGGATGGATATGATCATAGATTGTGTTTCATCTATTTCTTTTAGGATCAATGTCAATGGTGGCCTCACCCAAGGATTCACCAACACTCAGGCCTACTATAGGGAGTCCCCTTTCACATTAATTATTTATTTTAGTGGAAGATGATTTTTCTAATAACATTTCTATGGTAGCTTATTCTGATGCTATTCATGGGGTGAAGGTGTTTCATAATATCCCACATATTTCACATATGTTTTTTTGGATAACAGTATAATCCTCTCAAGATCCCCACATGAAGAATACTACCATATTTTTCAGTTGAATCACTTTTATTAGAGGGCTTTAGAGTATGCAGTTAATCTGGATAATTCAGAAATTTTGTTCAGTGCAGTTATTCCCCTGAGAAAAGGATTGGATCTTAGCCATCATTTATTTATTCAAATGTTTTAGAAACATAATAAATTACTTGGACACCCCATGATTTTCATTTAATCAAAAAAACAGATTTTCTCATCCACATTGGATAGAATTTCAAAAAACTCCAAGGATGTAATCCTAAAAGAATATTCAAAGATGAAAAACACTTATCAAGGGGGCACTTTAATCTATTCCAATCTATGTCATTCCCCTTTTCATGATTCCTAGAGATATTATTGACCAAATTCAATCCATAATTTCCAACTTCTATAGGGTCCATAATAGTGGATCAAATAAAGTCCACTAGATTACATAGAATTTTCATTGCTCCCCCAAATCGGGTAGGAAAATTGGTTTTTTGAGATCCTCTCGTATTCAATGATTCCCTTTTGGACAAGTAGAGTTGGAACATCCTAATTTAGCCATTTTTTCATTTTTCACATATTCCCCCTGAAAAATATTACCCCCACTCGAAACTCCATGGCTCTTCTATTGGCCCTTGCCCCAGTTTCCACTAGGGAAGAATTTAGGGGTTGTGAAACATAATTTCTAAAGGAATTCTGGAGGATCGTGTATGACATGATATTCAACATCTAGAAAGATCATTGGTTGATTGGCAATGATAGTATTCTTTCAACTTCCTCGGTAATCCCTATATCTGATAATTCCACTATGTGCTTACTTTTTTAATTATACAAGCAATGGATTGTTCAAATATAAAATCTGTAACATTCATCCCTTCCTCATTGGCTTCAGTTAAGGCAGAAGTGCTAGTTTTCATTAAGTTAAATCCTCAAGGTGCAAATGTCTGGAAAAAATGCCGAGGGATTCATGAAAAACTAGGGGATGAATTTTTTCTTTATCAAGATAAATAATCACTACAAAACACACCATAATCAATGTTAATATATGATTCATAGTAACAATGCAATTCAATTCCACAATACCAACATACAACCATAACCAAACAGCATAACAATAATCAGAGTGCCAAAGTAGATGACTATAATGAAAAAACTCAATGACTACAAGATAAAGCTTGATATCTCCACACCATGATCCAAAATATACCAAACAATCATGAAGTTACACTAATTAAATTATATCATTTTCTTTTAACTATGTCTTAGAATATAACATCTACAAAAGTATCAAAGTTCCAATTAAGAAGGTGAGTGATGAAAATCAATTGGATTTACCCTAGTGACTTCCAAAATCATACCACTAGGATAAAATAGGTTATAAAATTAATATAAAAATAGTATATATAAAACTATTTAAAAAGTTCATCAATTTTAAATATTCCAAACACATCTTTACCAAAATAGTTCTCCAAAACCAGAACATTTCCTAGGAAAGAAAGCCAACAAGTCATTACCCATTTTTTACATTTTATATTGTCCCAACACATTTCTTTTCACATGAAACTATACATGCACCTCAATCCCACAAACATCTCAACCACCCAAGCTTGGTGTTACCAATGATGGTGGAACTTCGCATCCAAACCCCATCCAGTTTTTTATTATGGTAATTAACAAATACATTCCAACCCTTTGAGAGTGGTACATTACACCCACTATAAATCCCTTCCAAATCATTCTTAACCACGTAAACCAAAAACCATTAAAATAACATTTACCAAAATAATATCAACCAATATGTTTTCCAAAACCATGCTACCCTATAATTTCCTAACCATAACATAATATTAATTTAAAAAACATTTTGAAAAATTATTCCAAAACCCGGTTCACCCATTTATGCAAAATATAATTTAAATAAAGAAACATTTTTATTTAAATAAATATTCATAACCCATTTCCATAAACAAAACCGAGATAAAAATTTTAAAATTATCAATTTAAAATCTAATAACGAAGCATATTGGTAAACAACCTCACATTTACCCCCAAACCCACAAAACATCGCTAAAGAGGCTTAAAAAATATTCACACATTAATTGAATCACAAATTTCAATAAAAACAATTAATTTCAAATTGAACGTTCTTGTTCTAAATATTGGAGTCCAGAGTGCAGCCACCCACCTCTAGGGTTTTTGAAAAAATGACCAACAACATAGACGCTCACTAACACTGGGTGAAAATTCCATAATTTATTCATAAATCCCTTCCAATAACATAAAAATGGAAAAATATATCCATTGTTGTCATCAAGAACCCTATATATATATATATATCGGTGATGGAATTATATTAGCGAAACTGAGAGAGAGAGACATGTATATCTAAGAAAAACCATGAAACTACCATGAATGGAGACTTACTAAGGAAGATTTGTATTCAGACCACCAAGAAGGCCCTTCACAATGAATCAAAAATGAGTTGGAGGGTTCCCTAGACGTTGAGAGAAGGAAATCCCTAGTGAGGGTTGAAATGGAGCCCAAAAGCAGTGTTAGGGGTTAAAATTGAATGAGATTCGTTTTTTAGTACCCATTTTTTAAACCACACATGGTTAGTTATATAGTTAGTCAACTTGTGAGTTAATCGTGCGCCAGTTATTTCATCAATAGAGTTCCTCGCATGATTGTCCCAAAATGTTACACAAGCTGTGCACCAACCTCGCAGAATTACACTATCCCATATTTCATGGTTATACTAGGGATGTGCACAGTTTTGAAAAACATGCACCTTATCCTTGGCCTCTGACACATGGTACACAATTTTCTTCTAGTGTTTCACGGTTTTAAAAAATCTTGCTTAAACTGTGTGGCCTCATAAATACCCGAATACATTAAAAAATATCCAAAATCTTCCAAATTTTATGCAACCACTTTATATACAAAAAAGGCATAAGTATGGGTTAAATAACTCAAACCAAGGGTGCTACATTCTCCCCAAAAATTTCCTTTCTCTCCCCAGAAAGTAAAAAAGCATTGCTTTCCTGAAAGAGATTAGGAAATTGTTCATCCACATCTTTGTCTTCTACCCATGTCCCCTTCTAAATTTGACCATGTTTCAATAATACCCACACTAGACTGATACTTTTACCCGAAAAGACTTTCTCTTTCATATCAGCAATCTGCACTAGCATGTGCCCCAACAATGCATACAGATCTATCTTAACATGATCCCATAAAATAACATGATCATGATCAGGATAATACTTATTTAATTGAGATAATGGAAATTATTTGTTTCACCACACTAAACCACGGTAGAAAGTCCAACCAATATACCACCTCTCCAACCTATTTATTAATCACAAAAGGCCCAATTTATCTTGAATATAACATTCCCTGCTTTCCAAAATGACTATGTCCAAGCCTATGAGAAATTATCAAGAACACATGATTACCCACCATGAATGAGGATAATAATCGATGACGGTATGCATATGATTTCTAATGACTCTGAAACATCTCCATTATCATCCTAATCATCTTAATCTTCGTTGTAGTCTCTTAGACAAGACTTGTCCCAACCATAAAATTCTCTCCTATTTCCCCCCAAAAAAGTTTGGAATGTTACATACACCCATAAAATGCTTCAAATGGATCCTTATATATCAATACTAAATAAATTTTATTATACACGAACTCCACCAAGGGTATTCCCACTTCCTATGATCCAGAAAAATTCATCACACAAGACCGTAACATGTATTCCATTGTTTGTATACTCCTTTTGTATTTTCCATCCGTATATGGATGACACGCCTGAATTATCATCAATTTCATCCCAAGTAATTGTTTCAAGGATTTCTAGAAATGACACATGACCCTTATATCTCTATCTGATACTATTGAAAGAGGTACACCATGCCTATTTACAACTTCCTTGATATAGATTTTGGAAAAGTTCTCCATCATTTGATATTCAGGAATTGGGAATAATTGACTTGATATTTTGAGTCGATACACTATCACCAATATGAAATCGTGCTTTGGAACTGTTCTTGGGAGACTATTAACAAAAAATATATGTATTTTCTCCCATTTCCACATAGGAATGGGTAATGACTACAACATACCTACAGGTTGCTGATGCACTGTATTTACATTCTTACTGGTCTCCCATATCTATAAAAACTCAACCACCTTCCTTTTCATACCTTCCCACCATATATGTGCTTTCAACACCTAATATGTCTTCTAAATTCTAGGATGAACCACCCTTTTCGACTGATAGTATGCAATAAGAAGGTCTACCAGACATAATAATTACACAAACATTCTATTCCAAAACCAAAAAATAGAATTCCCATCCAATTTCACCCCTCAATGGTCTCCCCGACATTAGGTTTTTACCTGATAGCCACATTCATTGAATTAGAGGCCTATGCCTCATCATCGGTATTAATCAAATTGCGAACAAACAAAACCAGAATGAATTTTTCTATATCTCCTCTTTCTTAATATTCTAAATGCATGTCAGTTACGACCGACATCAACTACCATTGATCTAAGCTTCTTGTTCCACCTAAACATATTAAATTTTACTTATTTCATCGTTCAGTAAATTATCTTTACCCAATGTATAAATTATTTAAAATTATAAAATATATAGATACATCATCCATTTCATTTTTCAAAAATTCAAATCTCTTAATATAATATGATTTAGACTCTATTCATTAGTAAAACCTTTGAATTTATCATTGAATAGATAGTGACACCATGTTTTTGAATCATGCACTACAATAACCAATTACAATTCATGTTTTGGGTTGTTCTTATCATGAAAAGTCAACTACCGTGAGCTATAGACAACCACAGGATCCCCTTGCATGAGAAAACACCCGAAACCTGATCTTGACATATCCAAATACACCGCATTCCATTTTACTTGTTCTGAGAAAACCAATATCGGTACTAATGTAAGGCAACCCTTATGCTCTTCAAAATACTTATAGTGTTCCTCATTTCATTGAAATGAAACATTACTCTTCATCAAATTTTTCATCAATGAGTATAGTCATGAACAAAGTGTCATTAATAACTAGCTAGACCAAGGAAGCTTCATACCACTAAAACATTCTTTGGCAGTTGTCAAGTGGTGATAGCCTCTATCTTTTCTAAATCCACTAAAACACCATTCTTAGAAATAACATGGCCAAAGAACCATACCTCTTGTATAAAAAAACACTTTGATAATTTGGCATAAAATTGATCATCTTTCAAGATTTCTAACACTATTTCCAATTGTTGATCATGCTCAACCCTTTTTCTTGAATACACTAATATATCATCGACAAACTCTAAAAAAATTCAACTATCACTAAAATATAATATTGATAAATTCAGTAATGACCACTTCTTCATTCATAGGACTGAATGGCATAACCACATACTTTTAATGGATATATGTACATCTGATTTTTTTTCAAAATATCTTCCTTCTCTATAAGCAATTGGTGGTATCCTAGTTGCAAGTCAAATTTGAAGAACCACAGAGCTCCCCTCAGTTGTCAAACATATAATCAATGTGTGGGAGTGGGTATCAGTTATTTATCATAACTAGAATAAGATTACACTAATCGGCACAAATCCAATGAGTTGCATCTACAGTTTTTTACATTCAAAATGGGTGCTTCCCATGGAGACATTCTTCGCCGACTGAACCATTTATTTTCTAGCACATCCAACAACACCTCCATTTAACTTGATTCTATAGGATCCATCCAGTAAGAATGAAGGGAAATCATATTTGTTATCAAAAAATGATAAATCATAAACTCCACTTACCTTATTAGTGGAAATCGTGAGAATTCATTAGGAACGACATCCCGAAACTGATCAACAACTACCATAATACTGATTCTCCCAATTTCTTCCATCGATGCCAAAGAATGTTCCCCCAAATGAAACGAGATCACCCTAACTGTTGGTTCTAACATGCCCATTGAACCCACATCTACCTTGTTCTCTTCTCTAAATATATTCTTGATGCCATAATCAGTCATGAAATTAAAAGTTCATGCATAACAGAAGATGTGGGACTTAAAAATCATAAACCAATCCATACCGAGGATTATATCGCATACATCCATCTCATGAATTGAGAAGTACCATATCAACTCAACCTATCAAAATCCATATGACATGATCTACAAAGAATGGATCGACACAATATTTGACCAATAGAAGTTTGAAGTTTCAAAAAGGATGGATTTATGTCCACATTTGGATATATACAATCAATAGTACGAGATGAAATGAAAGAATGATGCACATATGTATCAAACAATGATCCATTAAGGGTATAATTCAAAATAATTGTACCTCAAACCATTGATATTCCATGTTGGTTATTCATGATACCCTACTCAGCTGGAAATACCAACTTACTACCCACACTTATTCCCATCCAAAAATTTCCCATGATGAGGAGTCATGGTATTCCTCTCATCACGATGGCTAACTATCCCCTACTGATGAGGGATATTCTATTGTCCTCATCCTATCAAGGAATAAGATACCTAAAACCCCTGGGAATTATCCCGAACACACAACCTTAGAGAATTTTGATTAAAACACTGAATATTCTGCATCAGATTACAGTTATGGAATACTCCAGGTGGTTTCATACAATCTCACTTAATGTGGCTTAGAGATATAGATTGGAAAAATATAGTCATTCTCATAGGTTTCGGTGCAAAATTCACTAATCCTACCATCAGATTCTAAGTCCCACTCCCTGGATTGATATAAGAGACCCTCTTTCCATTTCTCCCTACATTAGAGTTCCCACCATTCCACGTAGGTATCAACATACTTCCCCCACTCGTATCTTCGGAGATGTCCCTGTCGGCCACTATTTCTCTTTTAACCATATATTTATAATCTATTATAGAATTTATGGAAATCAATGGATGAATTTGTATTCATTTCCTAGATTAAATAATGTATTAACTAAAAGACTTAATAGGAACATCTTTGGGTGAAAACCAGACTGACTTCATTAATATATTAGCATACTCTATTGCCAAAAGGTTCGCCTATTTCATGAGGAATAATTATTTTTATCATTGAATTATAAACGTGTGATGATAGATTTGTTTATTGAACAATTCCTAGAAATCCTCACATTCCATACCTTGGTCCACATTATCCTAGTCCTCTAACTCCCACAACTAACATACAATATCGTCCAACATGAGCATCGCTAACTTGAAATTCAACTCCACCAGTGTGCCTATGGAATCAAATATCTGATTCATCCTATTCAGCCATGCCTCAACCCTTTATGGTTCAGAATAAACCTAAAAATGGGTGGATTCTACTTGTAAAACTGAACCAAATGGTTTGCATGCCTCATTTCACCTTTTAGGTTACCTCTATCTATAGCTTGAAAAGCATCCACTATGATCTAAACTAGTTTTTAGATCAACAATCATTCAGGTGAAACCAAATTTTTTGTCTCTTCCTTTTTTTGGTTTCTATGATGTATGTTGAGTTCTATTATCTATTCACATAAGATACTCCATATGTATCACACTCTAACAACTGAATGATTAAAAATTTCAAATTTTATCACCTTACAACTATCACAACCATGCTTTGCAAAATTCAGTATTTACCTATTCAATTATCTTTGAAAAGACCACTATGTTTTGGAAAATCCACCCATTTTCAATATAAATAAATCATTCCCCATTAAAAATTAGTCATTTGAAAATAATTTCAATATTTTTTATAAATCTAAAAATTAATAAAAAAACATAAATAATTACTTTGAATGAGATATGAAATCCTAAGGGTAAGTCATTTCTACTATGAATTAAATTATTATCTCATTGGATAAACCCATGATAATGAGATTTAAATACTTATATGTATTTCGAATCCACTTATGTACCCAACACCCTCGTAACATGATGCTCAGCATAAAAAGGGTTGTTACATCCTTTTATAATATACATTTCAAGTCCAAAAAATCCTAATCCTTTCTACAATCCCAAATAATATAATAAACCGAGAATGAATTCCCACTCCATAACCTACAATGGATTCCAAAGGAATGAACAATTTGATACCACTTGTAACATATCACCCCTCCTATTAGGATGGAGTCATGGTGGATGTTCTACTTTTCCTTTAAGTGACATCCCTAATGTTCCAAAGGTAGGTAATAAATATCGAGGGATTCATGAATTAGTTGGGGTTGATTTTCCCTTTTATCTAGATAAATAAACACAACTAAATATCCCATAACCAACATCACTATAAAATTCATGATAATAATGTTATACAATTCAAAAATACCAACAAACCACCATAACTAGACAATATTACTAAAATCAGATAACCAAAGTAGATGAATAAAATGAAAAAAATAATGGTATATATGATTAATCTCTATATCTCCACACCATGCTCCATGATCCAAATCCAAAAAGCAACCCATTACATCACGAAGTAACACGAAATAAATGAGATGCATTTCTTTTAACTGTTTCTTGAAATAGAACAAATGAAAAAGACCAAAATTGCAAAAGTAGTGGATGAGTAATGAAACTCAGAAGGATTTACCCAAATTAATTCCCTACTAATGACATTAGGATAAAACAAGTTAGAACATATATATAAAATAATTTATATAAAAATATTTAAACAGTTCAAAAAATTCACACAATCCAAGCACATCTTTACCAAAATTGTTCTCCCAAAAAAGAAAATTTCCAAAGAAAGAAACCCAAAAAGTCATTAACAAATTTTCCCATTCATATTTTCCTAAAAAATTTCATTTTAATTAACCCAATACATGTTCTTCAACCCCACACACAACTCAACTATCCATGCTTTGTGTTTCCATTGATGATGGAAGTTCATGTCCAAACCCCATCCTCTTATTTAATGTAGTACATCGTGACCCCATTCCAATCCTTCGATGGTAGTACTTCCCACCCACTATCATTCCCATTCAACTCTATCTTAACTACTTAATCCAACAACCATCAAATAAAAAATTACCAAAAAGCATATCAACCAATATATTTTCCAAAAAAATGGTACCTAATAAATTAAAAACCAAAAAAACCTTTAAATAAAAAAATCAATTCTAATAATTATACCAAAACCCATTTCACCCATTTATGCAAAAGATAATTTCAATAAAACATCATTTTTATTGAAATCAATTTTCATAACCCATTTTCAAATGTCAAACCAAAAAACTATTTTTAAAATAATTATTTTAATATCCACCAACAAATCATATTGTACAACAATATCACATTTCCCCCAAAACCCCCAAACCATCACTAAAGATGTTTAAAAAAAATTTCTTACATCAATTTAAAAAACAATTTTAATTAAAAAATTAATTTAAAATTAAAAAATAATGTTCTAAATAGAGGAGTAGAGAGTAAGGAAACCAACCTTTAGGTATATAGATGAAATAAACAACAGAAAAAACACCCTCCAAATCCGAGTGAAAAAACGAAAAATACCCCTTAGACCCCTTCCCCTAACGTCAACAAGGCCAAATATAACAATTATTGGCATTAAAACCCCAATATCCACTTCAGACGGTTATAGAACTAAGAAACCATGAGAGAGAGAGATAATTATATCTAATAAAAACCATGAATCATACATGAAAGGTGGTTTATCATGGAATATTCTTCTTCAAAATACTAAGAACACACTATTAAGTGCTTCTAAAATGAATGGGAGAGGTTCCCTAGCCTTGGATAGAATCAAATACCATGTGTGGGTCGAATTAGATATCAAATGGGTGTTTAGGGTGATAATGACATGATTTTTTAAAACCCACTTTTTAAACCACACATAGTTAACAACATGGTTAGTAAAACCGTTTGCCAACCATGCACCTGCTGCTACCTCAAGAGAGTTACTTGAACAATTGGTCCTCATAGTTAGAAACAAATGTGCCAACCACGTATAATTACATTTTACCATGTTTCAAGCTTATACTAGGGATGTTTTACAGTTTGGAAAACCAATTCCCTTCTCCCTTGCCCCTGTCACATAGTGAATGGTTTCTTGAAACCATTTTACAATTTTCACAAACTTTACATAAACCATGCGCTCTTAAAAATCCATAAAAACCATTCAAACTCATCCAAAGTTAACAAAACCACTTTATATACATAATAATATCATAACTAAGGGTTATATACCTCATACCGGTGGTGCTAAAAAATTGATTCTTGGTTCAAAGAGAATGATAAAAGGATCATCCTTATAATACCCTACATGATGGATGTGGGGAAAGGTTGAATTTTTAGGAGTAATGATGTTATATGATATTATTATATGAAATTGGGATATAAGATCTCATTTTATTCTCATACTATGGTTGGTGAAGGGATCTGGAAAATGGTTTAGCAACTAGATGTCCCCACAAATATCTGTTACTTCTGGTCGAATATTTTCATGAATATTCTTCCAACTTTAGACATCCATTACTTCTACCATATTGATGATGATTAGATATTACCTTTGTGTTTGGATGAAATTGAACATCCCATTCATGGAATCATCCAATGTTCAGGGGAAATACTATTTGGAATGCATGGGGAGCATTTTTTGAGCATTTGTTTGATATAGATCCAGATCTCCCAATGTTGCTGATGTTTTGGTCATCTATGTTTCCTACAGAGAAGGTATCCTCTTTATGTACTTAGGCTTGGATTATATGGGTTATAATGAATAATAACCTTTTCAATCACACAAAAAATATAATTTTTTCATGATTTAATGGGCCACTTCCTAGATTGATGCATGGAATCATGAAGTTTCTCAGAATGAGATTTTATTCTCTTTCTCAGTTTGTGTTAGATGGATCCCCCAATAGGGTTTCTCAAGATAAATGTTGATGCATATATTTATAAGGATGATATTATCGGCCTTGGTTTGATGTTATATGGCCATTTTGAAAGGATAGTTTCATCCAAATAAGAGTCACCATACACTTATTGGAAACCCCCTATTGCTGAAGCCTATGGTGTCCTTTCCAGTTTGATCAATGCTTGAAAAAATAGATGGAATGTTATCACTGTTGAATCTGATTGCTTCATAATCATTAATTTTATCCATAAAAATTTTAATGGAATCAAATATTTTGGTTTTCTCATCAAGAATATACAGTCTCTCATCTATTGCTTTGCGGTTTATTCTTTCAGCTTCATCAAAAGGACATTAAAGGAGGAATCCCATTATTTAGAAACACATGGTCTGTCTGGTGGGGACCATTTGTGGTTCGATTTTTTTCATTCATAAATTTTCTACCTTATTTTATTTAATCTATGTTATTAATATATCCTCCTTTGTTTTTCAAAACAATATTCTAATATTTACATTGATTTATGAATGAATGTAAGTAGATACTTATATTAAAATATATGTATACACATATAATTTATGTATGCATATATGTATAAATTTAAAATTTTCATGATAAATTTACACAAAAAAATATATTGTATGTTTATATTATGATACACACACACAAACACACCGATATATATATATATACATGATCACAGACACAGATAGTTCATAGAAAACATACATTGGAAATTTTCATTGGAAATCTATGTTATAATTTATACTAGAATTTTCAAATGAAAATTAACACTAAAAAATTCCAATGTAAAATTCTTGTCAAATTTTACATTTATTATATATGTATTAATATATTTTCACTATAATTTTAAGTAGAAATTTTAAATTTTAATTTTATGTGTAAATTTAAATTATAAATTTCTAGTGGAAATTTATCATTGAAATTTCTATATGAAATTTCCAAAAAACAATTCATTAGAAATTTATCAATTTTTTTAATTTAAATTATCATTGAGAAAAATGTTTTTTATTTATGTTCTAATATATATGAACTAACAATTTATACATAAATTTATTTCCTAATTTTGGTAATCCTATTTTAGTTATAATTATAATAAAAATTATATTAAAATATTCATTAGTAATTAATGTGGAAAATTGATGTAATGTTTTCCAGTAGTGAATTTCGCTAAAATTTTCTACTGAAAATTTCAACAAAAAATTTATATTTTTAATTTATGTGTTAAAATATTTGTATTATGATTTTAATTAGAAATTAAAAATGAAAATAACCAATATAAATATGTATTGAAAATTTCTTGTGGAATATTTCAAAGGATGTTTATATATAATACATATGATTTTAAATATGTGTTTACATATTATAAATATATATATATATAGAAAATATTGCTTATATATTATATAAATCCACTATCAATACTAAGACACATCTCTTCCTTTACCTGTGTTTCTACCTCAGCATCTAAACCCTTCCCTCTTCTGATCCTATTTCCAATAAATCACTACAAACTACTCTCGCCTAGTACTTTCTTCCAACCATAGAGTCTCTCTCCATGTGACCTCTTCGTTCCTATTTAATCATCCCCACTATATTGCACTCAATGTCCTCGTCACCACCATCCACCTCACCATTTCAGCGTGTTGGCCTCTCCCTCCATCTTCGAAATCCAAACCCATTCTTCATACTTCAATACAGTTCCAATTTCTTCAATCAGCTCCACCTTCCTCTGCTCAATTTCACCACTCATTATTTCATCCCAACGATTGATCCATCCCATCATGGTCCTCTTTAGTATTTAAAAGTACATAAATATTTAGCTTAATCCTCTCCAAATACTATCTCTTCCCCACCAAAAAGGTGTCATTTTTCTCTTTACCATTATATTTCCCCACCTATAAATCATAACATTCAATGATTTCCCCTTTTCCTAACCATTGTTTCCTTTTTTGACATGTGATACTTGATTTCATGCACCCATGAAACTGGTCTTGTACTTTTAATGTATAGATGTTATAGATTCAATTGGAACTTCAATGTATTTGACATTCAATGAGTCAAATACACAAAAATATCTTTTATTTGTGTTTGAACTACTAAGGTATATTTGATTCATATTTTGTATGAATATTCAATGCAATTTATTTCCAATGAATAAAAATTTAATTTTATTGTAATATCGGCTTCAATAATTGTATAATTCACATTCAAATTACTGTAGTTTCATATTTAGGAAATATTGATTGCTTCTTAACTATCAGTTTATCCTGATTTTTCATTCACTGAATCATCAGAAAATTAATATTTTACTACTTATTTAGTATGTTGATAACTATCAACTTTATTCTATATATATTCTATATGAATTTTATATGAAATCATGTTGTATAAAGATTGATCATTCTATTCCATTTACATTTATCATAATATGTAATACTTCTATATATATTAGTTTTGTATACATAGTTATTGTGATATTAAATTATATTCATTTTCCACATCCATTATGCATTTCAGGTAAAATAATTTTCACTCATTCTCCAATAAAATATTGTTTATCAATGGTTTGAATCCATTATATTAACATGATATATTATTCATTTCCTATATAAAATTTATGCATGTAAATTCATTATGGAATTTCAATTAAATGTGTATTTTTTTAATAAAATTTCTATTTCAATAATTTGTTAATTCAAAATTTATATAGAGTACACATATAAAAATTCCCATGCCTTGTAGGAATCTTCTAAATTCATATTGCATACATATTTTTTTGTGCCTCCCATATGCCTCTTCTATATTCATATCAAATACTGTATTATTTCATTTAGACATAATTGTGTTTTCCATATAATAAATTTCATTTCACATGCATGTGCAATGATTCTTTGTTACATTCTCAATATAAAAATCGTATTCATTTCTGGATAGAATATAAAACATTGGTTGCTTAATATATACTATACATTCGTTTTACATTAATTTCAATTTATCCAAAAATTTATATCATCAAAATAAAGTTTATCTTGAATCTTCTATCAAGGAGTCCATCTAACAAAGAAAAATATCTTATGTGTTTCCCTGCTAGTTATGGTCTCCTTTAATTTTGTTTTTTTTCTTTCTAATTTCTAGTATATGAAAATTTAATACACAATGACCATACTATCCCATTTACTCTATGCATAAACATCCAATTTATCACGAAGCTTCTATCAATGAGTATGTTGAACAACAAAAAATGTGTGTTTCACCTACTGTAATTGTCCCCTGTAATTTTTTCATAATACATATGCATTTCTTGTATAATGAAATTAAATTCTTAGTGATTATACTTTCCAATTTACCTTTTTCATAATCTGTATGCATTTAATATATAATAATATTATATACACAAAAATAATGATATAGATATAATTTAATTTTCTATATTGTATGCACAGTAACCAAGATATACAATCATAACTAGTTTCCATTATCTATATGCATTGACTGTAAAATCCTTTTCACTTATAATCATATCAAAAAAATTTATGCATATTTTATACTAATTTCCTTTATTTTAGTTAGTGTGTATTTCTTGTATACCAATAATGAATAGAAATCTTATATTCAATCTTAATTTAATTATGTCCTCTATACGTTTATTTTGTGCATTTATATGTGCACTTTCAATTTAGTATAAGTCACTATATGTCTTTTATATGTTAATTTTACACTTTTAGTTTACTAAAGTTTCAGTTTATCTAAAAAATATTCCAAAAACTCCAATGAACAACAACAATTATATTCCACAATTGGACTACAAGTGACTCTACCCTTTAATTACTACATAAATCTCCCCCTTTAATCACTACATAATCGTTTTTTGATTTCTATTTATTTAAATTGAATACACAGTTATACATTAAAATCATTTTTCCCTGTTGAATATTGTTTCCATATTTTTAGTATACTCTATAATATTCCTTATGTATGTCATGTTTTCATTATATGTTACTATCAGTTTTATGTCTATGATTTCATATACATACATATATATAAGAAAAATAAGTATATCAGAAAAATATGAATTGGAATTTGGGTCATCAGGAAATTATATGGCATTCAATAATCAAACACATTCCTTTAATTGTAGTTAAAGATAAGATTCTTTTTACACCTATCAACAGTTATGAAAGACCATGGTCTGATCCATTACCAGGTGTATTTATGTGGTTTAGGGATGTGAATATTTAGGCCTATAAAAATTTTGACTACATTTCATCAAACACAAAAATACTACAGCCCGAGTGGACTAGAAAACCATGTATATATGGGTCCCATTTAACCCACAATTATAAGATGCATTGAAAATAATTATGTCTGAAAAAAAATAATCGAATACCATAAATTAACATGAGTGTGGAATAAAATATTTCAATTTCATTATTCCCTAACATAAATGAAGAAAAAAATCATCACATTTATTATATATTAATATTTACATATTTTTTATAGCATTTTAAAATATAAAATAATTTCTATAATTTTATTTTAAAATAGAATATATTATAGAATATTTTTTTTACTTTTAAATGATTTTATAACTTCATACAATTTTATAAATATTACATCAACTATTTTATTTTAACCAAAAAATTTATATATTATTATGAGTTTTTAAAAGTAACTTAAAAATAATAATAAATAGTATAAGAAAAAATAACAAATAGTAATAAGAAATATATAATAATGTTATGGATTAATATATTTGAATTTAATGTAACACCCCTAGATTTTAAAATGAACCACTATTCCCAATATCATACAAGATATTCCACATCAAACCTAAACAAATGGTTGAACATTATTATTTGAATCTGATAGTAATCATCTAGTGGTTGGAATTGAGGAATAAATTTGATTTAATAAATTATAAAAATATAGTTTACACATGTTTACAATATGAATTAATTGGTTACAGATTAATTATAAATGAAAATAAAAAACACATTGATTATAAAAGATGCATTTTTATTAAAAAACCATTTTTATTCCAACAATGAAAATTTATCTTAATAAATTTATTTAATCACTATTACTAAAATAAATTAATAAAATTTATATTTTTTACATCTAATATAATGTTTTTAAATTTATATAATATGTTTTATAGGCTTAAGATAAGAAATAATACCAATTTTAAGAATAAAAATGCTATATTTTTCAAAAAGGCAATTTTAATGCCTTTTAATAGAGAACATATTTTAAATCCAAATTAAAAATAAATAATCAAATTTAAAATTATAAACATGTTTTTTTAAATTATAATATCAAAATTATCCTATGGATATTTTTTTGGTATTTTTATAATATGTTTCAATTTTTGATAAATAGTGAAAAAAACTACATTTAAATTGAAAACTAATTTTTCATCTATGGAATTTATATTGATAAATTAAATTAGAAATTTTTATATAAGTATAAATCTATAAAAAAAATTATGTCATCGAAATCAATGTCGTATTGAAATTGGATATAAAAACATGTCAATGTTTTGAACATTTTACTTTAAAACCCCTATTTTTCATTGTGTCTACGAGAATAATTTTAAATCTAATTTTTATATTTTTGTGAATTTAATTTGTTAAAATAGATTCCAAATTTTCAATCCAAAGGTAAAATTTAGGTTGTAATTTCATTTTTATTTTTATTCATAAAAAAAGTTACCATGGTAAAAAAAATTATTTACCACGGTATATGTAAAAAATGAAACGAGTTAATGTTAAAATGGTAAAGTATTAAAATAAATTAAAACAAAAAAAATTATGGTTTGTTGATGTATTTATTGAACCTAACTAGAGTATACAAGATTAATTTTCATCCAATTTCATGAAAAATAATTTAATTTCAATTTGGTTGGCTTTAAATATAAAATAATTATTATTTTAATCATTTAAACCCACCTCTCCTCAAGAATAAATATATATCCTCACCACCCCATTCCGACTCACAATTATTTAATATCTAAAAATATCTTCCCAAACATCTCCTCCTCACTGTCCCCATGTCTTAGTACTTCTGATATCACCAAAATATCAAATCCAGGATCCTCAAGGGTCTCTCAAAAAGGTGATATTCAAGAGGTAATTTTCTCAAAGTACATCTCTTAATTAATTTTCTTCTTATATTTTATCCCCACCTAGTTCATCCATAAAGTAATTATAACTTCTAAATCATGTATATAATATAGTTTTAGGTTTCTATGGTAATATCTCATTTCCATTTCATTTTTCATCTCCTCTAATTAAAATAAATAGAACTATTGACCAAATTATGTCGGTTTACCATCTCGGTGAATAATATTATTTGGTTTTATATTATCACCTTCATGGATAGTCCAAAAAGTGTAATCATTATTAAATAAGATTTAAATAGTTATTTTATAACCTATTTACTATTATTTAACTAATATACACATATAATATTAAATAAGATTAAATTATTTAGTGATATTAAAGAAAAACACCAAAAATAAACTAATCATTAATCATTAATGTTTTATCTAATGAATCACCCTCATGTATGAAATTAAAATTATATATGGTACCCTTCATAGTTCGGTAAGTTCAATAATACTATTCTACTCTACTTCTGGAGTTGTAATCCCATTTTACAAGAATTCTCATAACTATAAAAAAATGAACACATCATGAAACCAGGAAAAAAACGCACCTGAAACCATTAAAATAGTGAAATATTATTAATGAATGGTTTATAAGATTTCATAGAATCATAAAATTTGGTATTATAAATATTAATATAGTTCATTAATGAATTAATAACATTCTTTAAACCATTATACATGAGGTTTTAACACTTTTTATGTTTTTTGGACATGCAGTATAAGAATTATTAACACAACTTCCATTCATGGGGTTAAAATTTACCTATTGATTGTGTCATGAAAATATTATATCTCAAATTACTTTTAAATATCTTATTTTTTAATTAAAATTGTTTCTCAGTTTAAATTGAATAAACATAATGAATTAATTTTATTAATTCTCACTTCATTGATATGATATTTATAGGGGACATTCTTTAAAAAATACACTTGTGTAGTTCCTTTCTCAAAAAAAAAATATTTTTTTATATATTTTTAATGAAATTAATTTCCCAATTTCATGTCAATTAAATGTTTTCAATCATCCTTTACATGTTTACAATTATATTTTGAAATAAATTATTTTCATTTATGATTGTGCATCTTAGTAAAAAAAATGAAAAGTCATTTCGTGATATAAATGTTAATTTCCTCAATAGTGTTTCTTTTATGAATGATTCATATGTTATGTTTATGTTTTTTCATGGGTTTTGTTTATGAGGAAGGATAGTTCAATAATAAACTAATATCATTTGATCTGGTTGTATCTCTCCAATGCATTGTGTAATGAGATGGAGTTAACCGGTTAGTTTTCTCTTAAGAGATTATAGGAATAATGATGTAGGTATTATTTTAAATGTAACTATTATGGTAACTCCATGTGTTTATAAGAGAGCTAAAATATTTTTAAGAGTGATATGGAAAAAAATTTCCCAAGTTACCTACTTATATATTATATTATTTATAATTATTTTTCTTTTAAATAGTTTTATTTTCAATAGGTAAGATAATTGTCTTTTTGAAAAGGCCGTTTCTTTTTCTGAATATAAATGTATGTTTATTATGAAAATTTATTATGTATTTTATCTTAAATAAAATTTTCCCTTAATTTTTTCCCTTATTGATATATTTTTATCATCCCATGTCTTAAAAATTATTTCAGGGTATTAAAGGTAAAATAGAGATAAGGATGAGATCAAATGAGAAATTGGGATGATTGATCATGAAAAGAAACCATGTTTTATTTTTTTATTGTAAAAAAATGGATATTGAGTAGAAGTTTCTAGTTTGTAATATTTTAGTTTTTGTATTATAATTATCTAAATTAATAATCTGAAAATATCTTAGGTAAACGAATGTGATTTCTAGTTTTAAAATAACTAGAATAAGTTCCGTTTAAGGTCAGGTCCATACAGTTGGTATCACAACATGGTTTAGAAAACATTGGATATTAAGATATTTCCTTGTATATCTTTATTAAGATATATAGATATATTATTGGTTTTAAATGTTTAATTTTTTTTATAAATTTCATTTCATATGCACCCCTTATTTTATTTAAAGTGATGGATTTTTATGATAATAATAACATTTTTAGATATTGTATTTATAAAGGTAAATCGATTTAGGTATACCAAATTTGATGTTTAAGTATTATAGAGTTTATATATGCATGATATTTAAATGGAATATTTTTATTTTAACATTTAATAATTCATTTCATGATTTAATGATGTTATTTTATACAGATTAAGTATTATTTACCAAAATAGAAGGAAAGTAATATTTAACAACCTTCTTGTCCCTTTAGGATGATTTGATTATAATTGTTATTAAAAAAGCATGCTCAAACGTTTTGAAAGATTTTAGAGTATTAAAATCACCTGTAATAAATTTTCAAACATATCTAACACCTTTTTTTTCTCTGAAAAATTTATTGTTCATTGTATCTATTCCATTTGATGTCAATGTCTCATATTTACCATCTCTGTTGAAAAAGGGAAATTACACAAAGGACATGACCATTAACATTATTTTAGTTTAACATAAAGTGGATATCAAATAAATATTGATGTATAGATTTAAGTTATTAATTATTGTTTTATATTGTCGATATGCAACATTTTTGGGTTGATATTGACAATTCATAGGGATATAATTCTAATATTTATTGTATCAATGATGTATTAAGACGACAAAGTGTTGTTATAGTTTTAAGAAGGAATTTGAATGATGGATGCGTTTATGTAATGAGTTTTAAAATTTGTGATATAGTTTTGTTTTAAAAAAAATATTAGAATCCGGTAAATCCTATGGTTTTTCTAATAGGACGTTTTGTTTTCATAAATATGGAAACATATATTAGATGAAATCAATACCTTTGAAAAGTGGTGAAAAGGAAAACCTCTTTTTTTCAGATGTTGATTTATTTTTGATAAAATATTAAGGTACATGTAACCCTTAAAGTTATGATATTAAAAATATTATTCTAGTTAATGTTCATTTATTTTTAGTGGAAATAAGTATAAAGTTATTAGAGGTGTATTTGGTTTATATGATCTCGAAATTTGACGTAATTATGGGATCCTTATTATTTGGATGAAAAAAGATATGAGATAACTTTTCATGTCAAAATATATTAATTTTAATTTTTTTGGATGTTTCTCAAATTTATAAAATTTAATATAGATTATATTAATATATTTTTATAAAAATGAAAACATGTAGGATGGATGACAACCCCTCACGTCCAGCAAGGTTGCGGGGATCAAACCCATAACTGATGGGTGATAAGGGTTCATTTACAACCATTAGCCTATGTGATGTCCTAGTTAGTATAAAAAATATTTAAAATATATTATGGATAAAGGTTAATTCAATTTTAGTAACATATGATTATCATATTAATAAGCATGGTATTAGAAAATGATTTTGTGATTAATGTTATTTCATTATATTTTCTCTATTTTTGTAAGCTTATTTGATTAAGGTAAGTATAATAATAGAGGAATTTATTCTAGAAATAAAATATGAGTTATCTTTTGAAATATTATTTTTTTTGGTGATTCTCATTTTTAAAGGAAATGATAACTATATATTGATGATTTTTTTAATAGAGAAATAAAATTTCGGTATGAGACTTTAAAAAAGATTAATATTATTTTAATATAAATATTCAAAATATCTTTGAAAACTATGTAATCAAATGCTATTGATTTTTTTGATTCAATTTTATTCCAGAATATTTTGAGGAATTTTAAGGATAGTAATTTATTGAAAGATCAATATTGAACATTGGGTATTGATGTTGAATTTTGTAGATTAGTTTATTTTTTCATCATATAAATGTTAATTATTTTTAAAATATTTTATATTTTAATAAAAAAAAATTTGTTTTGGTTAATTCATAAAGATATTAGGAATACATAGTTATATTTTTATGTATTTTATGATCTATGTGAGTTGGTTCTAATGCTGCAAGTATGAAAAGTCATCTTGAATTCTCATTGTTTGGAGAAAAATAAGATTTTTTTAAGAAAATTTATTAAAGGATAAAAATATAATTTTCAAGTAATTATTCTTCCTTATGTTCTTAGTCCAGCTAGTTAAATAATTCCTCAATACTATGAATAGAATCTTGAAATAAAAATGTTATCTGTTTACTTTTAATATCGAGAAGATAATTTCCTTTTAACTCATCACAATCTTATGGTTTTGTTATGGTTAAATTTCTAATGATCATGTTATATATCACTAACTATCAAATATTGATAGTTATTTTTCCCTTCTATGTCCATGTTTTCCTACATGGAAACCTTGTGTCTATAATCACAGGTGACCGTCGTACATTTCTTTCTCTCTATTCAAATAGATTTTTTATTGACCCTAATTACGATATGGGATTTCAACAATGGTATTTAGAAATGTAAACCCATTAGTTTTTATATCCCATGTTCAAATTGAGAGTATGAAATTTAATAAATAGGGGATAATGTAACACCATATGATTTTAATAGGAAACATTATTCCTAATATCATACATGATATGCCACATTAAGCTTAAAAAAATTACTAAACATTAATATTTAAATGTGATAGTTACCACCAAGCCATTGGATCGGAAGAATAAATAATATTAAATAAAATATGATGATAGAGTCTAGAAATGTTTATAAGTTTAATTCATTGGTTACCAATTAATTAAAAATGAAAATAAAAAACAATTGTATATAAAGGATGTGGTTTTATTAAGAAACAATTTTTATACCCACAATGGAATTTTATCATTATAAATTTATTTAATCACTATTATTTAAATATATTAAAAAGAATTATATTTTTTATCTCCAATAAAATGTTTTTAATGTAGTCCAATATGTTTAATCTTCATAATAAATGAAATAAAACCAATTTTAAGCATATGAACTTATATTTTAATAAAAATAAAATTTTCCACCTAATAATGGTGCACATATTTTAAATGTAAATTTTTAAACTTTTATAAAAATTATTTAATAAAATAAAATAAATTATTTTGAAGAGGAATATCTAAATTATATTTGGGATAATTCTTGGTATTTTTATGACCGGTTCATTTTTTTTAAGAAAAGTTATAAATAAAACATTTTAATTGAAAATTTATTTTTTATATTATAATATATATATTTAAATTTTATTTTAAAATAGTTTTTAATTATAGTTATCTTAATTATCATCAATAAAACAAATTTAAATCCTTTTAATCAATTTCACATTAAAATTAGATATGGAAACATTTCAATGTGTTGAACGTTTCACTTTAAAAACGTTCTTTTTCATTATGTATATTTGATTAATATAAAATATGATTTCAATAATTATGTGAATTAAATTAGGTAAAATGGATTTCATATTTAGAATCATTATATTAAAATTATTTATTATTTATATTTTCATTTTTATGTATAAAAAATTTTAATATTCGAAAAAATTATTTACTGCGGAATAGGTAAAAAATGAAATGGGATTAAGTTAAATGGGTAAATGGTTAAAATACATAAAACTAAAACATTTAATTATTGGTTGATGTAATTATTGAACCTAAAGAGTATATAAAATATTAATTGACAACCAATTTCTTGAAAATTAATGCCAACTAAATGTGGTTTGATTTAAATATAAAATAATCATTATTTTAACCACTTAAACCCACCTCTACTCAAGTATAAATACCACTCCTTACCACCCCATTTCGAATAAATAGACTTGAAGCTCCTAAAATATATACCAAAAAATATAATACTCACTATTTTCACATCCTAGTTCTTCTATTATCTCCAAAATATAAAATCCAAGGTCCTCAAGTGTCTCTCTAGGAGGTGATATTCAAGAGGTAATTTTCTCAAAGTACCTCCTTTAATTTCATTTCTTTTCCTATTTTCTCACCAAATCCTCCATCCATAAAGGCATGATATATCTAATTTCATGTATATACTAAATATTTATGTTTCAATTGTATTATATAATATCCATTTCATTTCTCATATCGTCTTATTCAAATAAACAAAACTGTTATCCAAATTGGGTTGGTTTTCCGTCTCCGTGAATAATGATTTTTTGTTTTCGATTACAACCTTCATGGATGGTCATAAAAGTTAAATTCATGTAAAATAATATTAACATAGGTATATTATAACTTAATTCTTGTTTTCTAACTAAATTTCACACATAATTTCAAATAACATGAAATTAGATTTTGATATTCATAAAACAAACCCGCCAAAATAAACTAAACATAAATCATTAATGTTTTATCTAATGAATCATCCTCCTATAAGAAATAAAAATGATATGTGGTAACATTAATAATTATAAATGTTTATTAATACCATTTCATTCAACTTTTATATTTGTAATCCCGTTTTAATATAACATCCATAATTATACATAAATGAATCGATCATGAAACCGTGAAACAAACGCACCCAAAACCATGAAAATAATGAATAATTATTAATTAATGGGTGATAAAATGTTATAAAATCATCACATAAGGTATTATAAATATGAATATATTTCTATAATGAGTTAATAACATTCCTTAATGCATTATACATGAGTTTTGAACAATTTTAAGGAATTATAATGTGGGGTAATGGAATTCTTAACCAAGTATCCATTCTTGGACAACTTCTTGATTATGTCATGATAATATTTTTTTTCAAAAACTAATTTTGAATATATTATTTTGTATTTACACTTTTTTATGTTGATTTATAGTTAATAAACATAATTTATTTATCTGATTAAATTTCACTTCATTGATATGATATTTATAAGGGGAGTTCTTTTAAAAATTATCTTTTAAAGTTATTTTTTCAGAAACAATGTTTTTTTGCATTTAAAATGAATGATTTTCTTGATTTCATGTCGCTTAATATTTTTAAAGATTACTTTACAAGTTTTCTATTTAATTTTTAAATACTTTTTTTTAATTTATGAGTTATGTTCTTTGTAAAAAATGAAAAATTATTTCATGACGGAAATGTTATCTTCTTCAAGAATGTTTCATTTATGCAAGCTTGTTGTGTTATGTAAATGTTATGGTTCATGGGTGCTGTTTATGATGAAATGTGGTTCTATGATAAACCAATAATGGGGGAGGTCATTGTATCACTCCAATGGGAGTAACTTGGGTAATGCTTTTTACTTAACCATTTATGCTTCTCCTAAGAGATTATAGGAATAATGTGGTGGTGATTATTCCAAATGTATCTATAAGGGTTACTCTTTATGCAGTCGAGAGAGCTATAATAATTTTAAGATGTCATGGAAAATTATTTCCCAAGTTAGGTACTTATATTTTAGAAACATCCTTTCATGAAAATCAATTAATTTCAAAAGATATGATAATTATGTTTCTAAAAAGAAAATTCCTTTTTTCAAAAAAAAGTAACGTTTTTATAAATATTTTTATGGATTTTCACTGGAATAACAGTTTCCCTTCCATCGTTTCCCTTATATAGATTATGGGCTCATCCAAAACATT
Organism: Viscum album; assembly: GCA_963277665.1. Taxonomy (NCBI): domain Eukaryota; kingdom Viridiplantae; phylum Streptophyta; class Magnoliopsida; order Santalales; family Viscaceae; genus Viscum; species Viscum album. The sequence continues at coordinate 440,332,604 of OY728137.1, read as the reverse complement.
GAAATGTTTTTCATAGGATTTAATGTATAATAGAGACTATGATGAGATCAAACGGAAAATTGTGAAGATTGGACAGGAAATAAAACCATTTTTTGTGGAATAAGAGATAATGTGTATAGGGGTATACTTTGTAATATTTTATTTGTTATTGCTTAATTTCCTAAAACTCCAAAGTAGAAATATATTTGGGGAAAGAAAGTGATTTCTAGTTTTAAAATAACTATATTAATTTATGTTTATGTTTGGGTCCTTAAATTGAAAATCTAATCATATATTTATTTGAGAATTTTGTTAATCAAGTCTCCCATACGTATTTTCAATGTAAAATTTCAATGAAAATTTGGAAAAAAAAATTTAACTACTAACGGTAAAAGTATACAACATAGAAAATATAATTTTATTAACATACATTAGACACTAAAATGAAAACTTTTAATGCAATTTTCAAATGGAAGTTTACACAATGATTTTCCAATATAAATTTTTAATTTAAATTTATGATGAAATTTCATATTTTTTACCTATCTATCAATATAATTTTACTATAGTTTTATGTATTTGTTTATATTATTATTTTATTGTAAAAGAGTATAATGAAAATTTTAAAAGTGATTTTATAGTGAAATATTTCATTTTTCATTTATGTTTTAATGTATCTACATTGTAATTTTATTTGATAAATTGAACTCTAGAGAAAATTCGAATAGAGAAATTTTCGTGGTAGTTTCCACTGGAATGTTCCATAGGAAATTTATGATTCAAATTTTTTGTGGAAACCTATATTATTTATGTATTAATGTATATAAACTAAAAATTTATTCCGCTATTTATTTTATGAATTTTTAATAAAATTTTCTGTACAATTATAATTCAAAGAAAATGAAAATTTCAACATTAAATTTAAGTAGAAATTTGAACCAAAATTTTATAGTGGAAATATATAAAGAAATATTTTCACTCAAATTTTCAATGATAATTTACATTTAAATTTTAAATTTTTTATATGTATTTATATATTTATATTTGAATATTAATTATTGAAAATTTAATTATTTTAAATTATGCTTTAATATATCTACACTATAATTGTATGTGAAAAACTTAACTACAAATTTCATATGAAAATTTTCATTGGAAATTTCAAATGGAAGTCTGCATTAAAAATTTGTATAGAAAATTTTTAGGTAAAAATTTTAGTGAGAAAATAAATTATTTATTTATATTCTAATATATTATACTGGAAATTAAATCATGAATTAATTTTATATTTACTCTGTAAATTTTAAGGCAAATTTGAACCACGTATTTCATCTAAAAACATACATTGGAAATTTCTAGTTGAAATTTTCATCGTAAATTTTTAGTGAAAATATACATTATTTTTTTACAAGACAATATATTTCCAATGGAAATTTGAATATGAATTTATTCTATATTTTTTAAATTTATAAATTCTTGAATAAAGTTTCAATTATAATTTTGAGTATAAATTTCCCTTCATAACTATAAAATTATAATTAATGTTTAAAATTAATCTATGTACATATGCATATACTTATATTAATATATGTGTATATACTTATTTTGAATTTGAGTATGAATTTACACTAATAATTATAAATTTGTAATGTAAATTTTCATAAAACTGAAATTTTTCACTGTAAATTTTCATTAAGAATATCAATTGAAATAGATAGGGGTGTCCAGACCCGGCCATACCTGACCGAATCGACCAAACTCGAGCGGGTTGGTTTGGGTTGGGTCATGTTCAAGATGCCATATTCACAGGTCAGGTCATTTCGGGAGGACCCACAACCGTGTTGGGTTGGGTGGCATGTTGGGAGATAAATTACCCAACCTGACCCAACCAACCCATCACTACCCTTGCACATCACATAGTCTCACACTCTTCCTAGCTTCACCACATTTTTTCATCACCACTCCAATTTCAACCCCATTACTTAAGCCTCCATGTTTTGTATTTCCTCCTTCACTACCTCTACCACATGGTATGAGCGTCGTAGACCCTCATTCCACCGTCTCTTCCACCTCTGTCTCTACTATGACCAGAATCCATGACGCTAGATCCACCACATAAATCCTAGAGAAGAGAAAAATACACATCCCATTATCGATCCCGCTATCGACTATTTCCATTTCAGGTCGACTCCTTCTTCAATGAGGTCCTCCTAGTGTGATGATAAATACAAAACGGTGAAGCCTACGAACCAAGAATTGTTTCCCTGTGTCATTGGTTGAATAACATCCTGAATCGAATGTCAATATTCACACGAGTTCACTGAAGGAAAATATCAAGAACCATCTTAACATAGTAGATTCGCCGATGTGAACCTTCTCCTTAATGAACCTGTCCAAACAAACACTTATGAAGAACAAGGGCGGCGATGATAGATCTAAATGTCATGGGCTGCAGCCTAAGATCAAAATATAATTGTCAGGAGGAGATCATGACTTTCCAATCATGCTGATGAATGGGATCATGATCGATCTGGGATGAAGGAGATCACACGTCTCTAACCCTTGATGGTTTTCAAGTGATAAAGAGATCGAGCTGTAAGGAGGAGAATGTGAAGGAGGCGTGCAATGGGATAACAATCTGGGGAAGTGAATTTTTTTAAATAACCTGATCCAGCCATCAACCTAATCAATCCAACCCGATGTGATACGAGTTGGGTTGGGTTAGGTACTGAAAAAAATAACAATGACTTTACCCAACCCAAACCAAACTATTTTTTGTTGGGTTGGGTCCAGAAATCCCTCAAACCTGACCCAACCCGACCCATTGAAACCCCTAGAAATCAAGGATGTTTCAATATTAAATTTTAACTAAATTTCAATTTAAAATTTCCATGTGTCTGTATGTATACATTGAATATTTCTGATGTAAACATTCACTTTAAAATTTATATGGAATATACATATAAAATTTGTAATGAAAATTTCTAGTGTAAATTTACATATATGTGTGCATGATCAGAAAATTTTTAGTTTAAATTTACAATGCCAAATCGCATTTTGAATATGTGTGTGTGTGTGTGTGTGCATGCGTTTTTATGTGTGTGTGTGATTCTTATATTTATTAAAATATAAACTTGAAATAGTCACACTTTATGAATTTATGTGTGTGTGCATGCATGCATCCATTTGTGTGTGTGTGTCTATGTGTTTGTGTGTCTGTGTATGTGTGTGTGCTTGTGATTCTTATATTCATTCAAATATACCCTAGAAATAGTCACTTGAAATTTCTAGTGTACATTTCCATTGTAAATTTCCAAAGTAAATTTGCTATTTAAATTTTCAATATATATGTACTCACAATATACAAAGTAAATTCTCAATATAAATTCACTTTGTATTATTATGGTCTATATTGATAATAGTATGTGTGTGTGTGTGTAAATTTCAAAAATAATTTCAATTTATTATTATTTTGGTAAATATATATTAGAAATTTGTAATAAAATATTTCTGTATAATTTTAAAATAGAAATTTTCCTTGAAAGTGTGTTTGAAAAGTTCTCAATGAATATTTTCAATGAAAAATTATAGTATAAATATATGAATTTATGTATTCATATACATATATTAATATAGATTTATAAATGTATGTATGTATATACTTATATTAATATATATGTATATTCTTAAAATGTATGTATGAAATCGAAATTTTCATTATAAATTTCCACTAAAAAATATATTTTATATTAATATTAGGATACACACACACAAACATATATATATATATATACACACCCACACTATCTCTAACACACTCTATATATATAAGATAAACATTGAAAAGTTTCATTGGAAATCTAAATGATAATTCGCACTAAAAGTTTCAAATGAACATATAAACTAAATATTTTCCATACAAACATTCAATGCAAATTTCAAGTAAAATTTCACAACTATTATTTAAAAATTAATATATTTTTACTTTAATTTTAATTGATAATTTGAAATGTAATTTTTTTGTTGAATGTTTCACTATAAATTTATATGGGAAGTTTGTTCTTGAAATTTCCGTAGGGAATTTCCCTAAATAAATTTGCATTGGAAATTTCCATCAAAAATTATTAATTAAAATATTCATTGTAAAATAAATTTTTTTATTTATGTATTTATTTATTATCATTGAAAATTTAAATATGAATATATTTTTATAATTTGTGTTTTCAAAAATTAAGTACAATTATAATTAAAATTATGTAAAAATCTGTATTTTGGAAACATGAATAGAAGTTTTACAATTGCAATTTGGTCTACATGTTTCTAATGATTTTTGGCTAAAAATTTATATATATTATTTATGTATTAAAATAATTGTTTAATTATTGTAATTGGAAATTTAAATTTTCAAGGAAATGTGCACTACAAATTTTCAGCGGAAATTTTCATAGGATGTTTATATATAATAAATATGATAGTAAATGCATGTTAATATATTATAAATATAAAAAAATATTACATATATATTAAATTAATTTATATAATAAATAATATATATTATTATATGTATATGTATATTTAAAAAATTATATATATATATATGAAGAAATATTATTTGTGAAAAATAAGAATGGTCAACAAGCTATAGATGGGGGCCTAGCCTAGTGGTAAAAGATACCACGTAAGACTACATCAAACCAGGGTTCAATACATGGGTGCCCCATATTTGGTAATTTATTGGGATGTAGTGGGGGTTGTGGGAAGCCGGGGCAGCGCCCAGTGGGTGTCTTGATTGGGTGAAGGCATGGGTGATAGGGTGTGAGTTGATCGGTACGTGAGGAAGGGGGTGTGAGTTTCCTGTTCTGATTTGGGGGTGTCCCGCTGGATGATGTTTGAAACCAATCGTATTGTAAGCATCGACGACTACAGTGAGTGGTGGGCCCTCCAAAAGTTTTTGTTGATAGAGTGTGGAGATTGCAGAAAATTTATGGTAGGGATGGTGGTGGTGGTGGTGCGAGGGTTGCTGGGGTTGGTTAGAAATTTTGAGGAAGGAGACCTGCAATGGGATGTGTGGGTGGTGGAGGAGATAGAAATGGCATAGAGGAAGTGGGGCGTGATCTCATGATAGCATGACGCGTGGTGGGGTAAGTCCGGAGCAGTGCCATTAAATTTTCAGGGGAATCTGGGGGTGATCAATTTAGGGTTTCGCTCTGTTTGGGACCCCTGGGAGGATACATAGTTATGAGAACAACCTGTAAAAAAATACTTGCCCAGTTATTCATTCAACCAGTGTGGAACATGTTTTTTTTAATAATTATTATTTTGATTCCAGATTTTAATTTTAACAAATACACATAAAAAATAATTTTATTTTAAATGTCACTTTAACAACATTTAATAAGATCTAATATGTTATCTGGAATTGATGTGAGACAATACCTGAAACTATATAATATTGTCAGTAAATTAATTTTTCACTTTAGAGGAAAATATATTTTTGTTTTTCTACTCACAATAAACAATGCTTTTATATATAATGTTCTGGTGTGTATAATTTTACTATTTATTTCCAAGTATTTATTTACATCCAAATTATTCATATAAATGTGGAGACCATTTTCTTAATGGTTTTTCTAGAACATTTTATATATGGTATCTGATGCTCTATATTTATTTTAACCATCATTCCTATCATATGATATATACTCTCCAACAAATAATAATACACATAACCATTTAATAGATGCATCTCCAATATAATTTTTAAATGGTGTCACATTGCATGTGGGTGCACCGATATTAATATTTCATAATTACTACTTTATATAAATGTCTGAAATTCATTTCTAATATATCTATCGGAGATATAAATGATTTATCCAAAAAATAGGTAATTCATAGTTAATCAGCATATAGAGGCATTCATAATAACATAATGAGAATGGATAATTATCTTATAAGTGATATTTTAGTAAACATAGATCCATTAAATAAACCCTTCAATATCCCCATGATGGATTCCTATTATTTAATCTATAAATAGATTCTCATGTATGTGTATTTAATGTGTTAGGATCAGTAATCTTCTGGTTTACCATAATTGATTCAATTGCACATAAAAAATTCTATAGAATAATTTTTTATCAATTATGAATGCTTGTTATATATAGAGATATTTGCCACCTAATTTATCCAAAGTCTATATTATGTATGTTTTCAAGAATATAATTGTTTTTTAATATATCTCATTGAGATGTGAGAGAAAAAATCATTATTTATTAGAAATATTGTACCATCTCATAGAAATATATTCACTCTTTCAAAACCTTTCATTAATTTTCAAAATCGATAAATGTAAATACATGAGCATGTAGTCACTCTTCATCAGTTAGGATTAATAATAATCAAAAGATGATAACACATGATAGATCAAAATTTTCATTCATATTTCCTCTGTAAGAAAAAAATATAGATTAAATATATTTTACAACATAATTTCGAAAGATACTATTTTGATATGATACATTTCAAAAGAAATATTTCATAAATATTCATAAAATTCATTGAACTCTTTTAATATGTATCAACATAAAACCACTTCTTGTATTTTTATTGTTATAATTTTCTTAAAAAAAAATTGGCACATTGATTATTTGAAAAATATCATATTCACCCCTTCAATATTTAGAACAAAATAATGTATATTTGCATTCACTTATAATAATGAAATAAAATTATTTGATCATATTTTATGATGTTTAAAAAAAATATGAATATTAAATTCAAAATTTTCATTCATGTTGAGAAATGAATATCAATAAAATGCAGTAAATAGGTTATATATATAAGAAATAAAATAAAAGGGAAAAAATACAATTTTTATTTAAAAATTGAAAAAATAAATATCAACTCTGTCATGAGAATTTATACGTCATAATAAATATTTAAACAATGAAGTTTTACAAGTAAGATATGTCAAATTTTATTATGTCATCTTGGCATGATCACTGAAGTCCTCTTTGGTGAACTACATGTATGTTATGTTCATCATTCGATCACATTGGGTGGTGACGATTCAAATTTCATTGGACGAATGATGTTTGTTACAACATAGCACACAATGATTATAAAACTATATTAATAATAATCAATCAAATTCACTTCACAGAATATGAAAATAATATATGATATTGGAAATAAGGCCCAATTTTTTCATCTAAATAATTATCTTACACCAATGATAGTGATAAATGCAACATCATCACGACACACAATTCAGATACGAAAATCGTGCTGATAAAGTGTTATCAAAATGATAAATGTTGATTGAAACTATAAGAAATTTTGAAATAAAAAACAAGTGGTCTATCATAGGTAAATTGTATGATTTAAAAAACATGCACCAAATAATTTGTATTGTGATGGGAAATAAAAACGGTAAATTAAAATAAGTAGACAAGAAGTAGTGAGAAATTTTTCAGGGTAAAAAGTTCTACAATCCACTAACATAATATATATATATATATATGACACATAGAGGTTGTAATCCATGGTCTAGATTAATCCTTATTATCTATGAATGATCAATGAACTACGATAAATGCCATACGATAGAGTTTGGGAGGTGAATGGGCATGGTAATAATTTCCCACGGGAAAAGAGCCCATAGGAATCACCATCCATGGAAATTAATATAATCTATATTTATTTCCTATAAACATATAAATTATATATTTATTAACTAAGGTTCATACCTCTATGGAACCAAATTGTTGAGGGCGGGGTCCAAAACCCCTATCATATGTTTTGGGGGGTTTCCTATATAAAATCAGGCTAGTTTAGTTTAATTGAGTTGGTTCAACTTGTCTTTTCAGCGTCATATAACTATGGAAGAAGAATGTAGTGTCAAATCAAATAATGGGAAATGTCAACATAAGTATAAAAACTATACATTTTTTTAATAGAAGAAATGTCATCATCGGGGGTCATAATATGTCACTATTGTCGTAAATAGTAAATCACTTCTAACATTAAAATCGGGTTACATAACCAAATATGACTCATTAACTCAAATCGGACCTACTTTAAAATATTTAATAAACCTTGAATAATGAATATTTGTTTGTAAAATATTCATCTTGTATTTCACTTAATAACTTATGAATTAAATGAGTTAATAAATTCAATTGTTATTATTCTAAAATGGAATTACATTAAATTTATTTAATTGATTGTGCCTTTTCACACTCGGAAATTACATGACCATCATTATAGTTTCCACCATTTCCTCAACCCGAATTCATCATAATTAGACAATCCTTTGAATACAATTAGCATTTGACCCATTTTGTCCTTACCACAATGGATGTGAGTTCTACACATACACTAGAATGGGTGTCTAGTTACACATCTAAAACTCTAAATATATAAGTTCATGTCGTAATAATAAAAACCTATTCTATGAATTTTCATTGTATAATATAATATTTTTTTACATGTTATTTTATAAAGAAGTATGTATATGTTTTTCCAACCAACCTTCCATTTATTTATTATCTATTTATCCATACAAGATAGACTTACCTTCTTCTACAATGGATATATGTTTAATGAATTCACTACCAACATCATCAACATGGCTCATGATATCTCTTCCTATACCCAAAAGAAATAAATCATGTCTTGGTAATTCAATCAATGTGAAATCGTCATGTCAAATATGATTCCATATTCCTTCCACAAAAAAACAATTTCATGGTTTCCATCAAGTAAATAAAAGTTTTCTATCAATGAAATACATTAATAATATGTTAGGAGACCAATAAAAATGTTCATAAATAGAAATAACTAATAACACACAAAGAATATAGTGTTACTATTTGCGGGTCAGTCCTTTTGATCTCATATACTTGAGGTCGACAACTGAAAACATTATGAGAAGAAGTCTCAATGCTTTTGAGATCCTAACACCTAGTATTAAAGCCCCATCTCTGTCCATTTAGAATAATATATCTAGACCACATGAAACAAGTTTCTGAAAACTATCATAATACCTTTTGGTTTTCATTATAACTGAAAACTGCTAAAAACATTCAACAAGACATGTAATCTATGAATACAACCATATATATATTACCTGAGAAATTAATATGACTATCAAATTAAATGAAACACATCATATATCCACTTGTACACATGTTATTGCAATCAAAGTACACATTAAAGGTGGATCTAGTGAACCCACTCTCACAACAAATATGATAATTAAGGGATAAAACAATTTTGGAAAAATTGGACATAAACACTTCAAGGTAGTCTTTGTACATATTTTTATCAGAAAATAAATTCTCTCAATCATGAATCTTAGAATTAAATATTCTATGAAATTATTTTCATCTAATTTATAATTAAAATAATTTTCACATAAGTAAATTTAATTTTAATATTTTAAAGCATTCAGGTTATTTATTTTTAATATTTAAATTAATTTTTTTATTTTTTAATTCAAATTATAATATTTAAAATATTTAGAGAATTTAATTTAATTTATTTCCATGTTATTTATTTTAATCTTATCCATATTTTTTAATAACATATTTAGTCAAATATCATAGAATAATTTTTATTTATGATGATCAAAATTGAGTAATTTTTAAAACTAAAAATATTTTTTATATATTAAATAAAATAATTTTTTTTGGTGGATTATTTACTAAAATAAAATGTTTATGGAATTAGTGTGGAAGAAATGGAAATTATTATTTTTAGGATAGTGCCTTAATATATATATTTTTCACAGTCATTAAGATCTCAAACCTATAGTTATGATGTAAGTAAATTTACTTCAAATATTTTATATATTTATTTTATTAATTAAATTAAATTTATTTATTTTATAACAATCAAATTACATATTTTAATTTATATTCGAGTTATATTTTAAAATTAGTTAGTCAAATAAATTATAAAATTATTTAATTAATATTGCGATACATTAATTTCAATTTTTTATTCAATTTATTTATTTTATGACATACATCTTATTAATTTTAATTTATTTCATCTGTTATTGAATTTATATATTTTAGATGTTAAAATTATATATTTCTAATTTATTCACGTTATTTTTTTGTTTTAAAAAAAATAAAAATATCAAAATTATTTTTCATTCAAACTTTTTATTTAAAATATTTTATTCAAATTTTTTATATTTCATATGTTATGTAACACCCTGACCCATTTCACTCATCAATAATCATACATGAGTGCTACATGACCTCATGAACGCCTACCTATAAACTAGAGGCTCTCGGCTAATAGTGTGGGTCTAAGGTAATACCATAGAGTGACTATACCCTCATATGAGTGTTAAATAACAACCAAAAATGACAAAACAATGTCAAGAATAATAATCTATCTGAATACATGGAAGAAAAAAACCATTCCATAAAAATTGAAAAATGATATTATAAAATTATATAGATACATATGGTTTCCCATTTGGCTGATCCCATATAAAAAATAAAATGATAAAATTAAATACTTCATATGATATAATACCATCCTCGAGCCACACATCAATTCTAGTCTATAAATCCCACTGAGTTGCTCCATCCAGATCAAACAACATTGGGCCTCTATCCTAAGTGAACCTGCAAACAATTAGGTCTACTCGGGTTCCAATGTGTCATAGAGGCCCAATCATAGTGTGAGTATAACTTAGTAGGACACCACCAACGATCTCCCTAACATAGAAAATATATACCATGTATGCACGTGTGATATGCTTAGGTTAAATAAACAGCTACCAAACACAACTAAATTAACCACTATTAATCATATTGTTCTAAAGTGACACTATGATCTATTATACCTGCTCCATCTTGTTTTGGAGTGTCTCTAAGCACAAGTAACCACCTGGGGGAAACATAACCATACCTAGAAATGATAATACAACGAGGGGAAATATACACATCCTTATAATTTAAAAAATTGATCTATAGGGTGGGGGGTTCATCCCTGATCCAGAACCATATATCCTTTTCTCAAGGGATTGTATCCCCTACCTAGAACCCCATATCCTCCCACTCGGGGGGGGGGGTCGTATCCCCTACCCAAAACCACATATCCATTAAGTGGCATAAAATATCCCCAATACCATTATAAATTTGACCTAGTGGAATCCACCGTCTACATAACCATATCCTACACATGTTGGCCTTAACCCTCCCTAGAACTATATCAACCTACACATAGGGGTATCCACCATCCTCATAACCATATGAAACATATACACATGGGGTCCTTAACCCTTCCCCAAACCATAATATATTTAATGAGAGAATAAATCATACACCTGGGAGAATTCATTATCCCCAAAAAATGTAAAAGATAAACATTTCACCCTTATCACTCTCCATCCGCACATCCATATTTCTAATATTTAATTTGACAATTTTTTTTAAATTACATTTTATAAGTTTAAATATTTCATTCCTTATTCCATTTTCCTTTCATCATATATTCTCGCTATCATAAGGATCAAGCTAAAATCTCTCTAGTTCAAAGGTGACAGCCAGACTGATAATCCAACTCCACCACATTACCCCTCTCCAAGGTCAAAATCAAACTTGGGAACCCAATATGATTCCCAAAGATATATTTCACACCAGGAAACCAATCTAGGGTCCTCTATCCAATTCCTATACCTTATTCCAAACCCCCACTAAGAGGGTAAAAAGTCCCTTGGCGAGTCCCTAATCGAATCATGTTACCAACAACCTCATAGTAAAATATTTGGGTATTATGGTGACACCCACTACAACAAAATAGATATATGGTTTTGGTTTAAACATATTCCATATAATTATATGACGGTTTCAAAAACCACCACTGAATTTGGTTTCAGCATTTAACTCACATAAGCTCTATCCATTTAGTGGTGGTTTTTGGGAAGCACCGGTGAAATTTTGTTTTGCGGTGGTTATTGTTGTGGTGGTTCAAACCACCACCATCTCACAGTAATTTTTTGGAACATGAAGTCATTGATAAAACCAAAAAACTACCACTACACAAATATTTAACTTAAATATAGGTTGTTGAAACTTACACTAAACAATAAATTTTCTAATATGGAAGTGGATTAAAATACATTGATATATCTATTTTAAAAATATTATAGCTGCAAAATCTACAACACCAAAATAGGGAAACAAATCTAGATATCAAACTATAACACATAATGATATTAATAATCACTACATATATCCTCCAATATCTAATTTGACTAAAATACACCAACTCGATAAGTTTTTGAGGTACTACAATGATAAAATTAAGTATCTAAATCATTTTGGACAATCTGGTGAAGTAACCCCTAAAAAATCACTCCCACAACTGAAAATGTATATGAAATAGTCAAAACTTACATTGATTTATGTTAAAAATTCATTAATACATGTAACTACCCAATGAACTCTCCTTGAAACCCTCACTACCTCCATCATAACTTTTTACTGCCAGCACCTATATAAAAATTATGTTTAAAATTAAACAGTGTTTTACATTTAAATTAAAACATAAAACAAATAAAATTTTGTGTACTGAATGATTTTGAAGTTGTGTGATATACCTACTTACTACCATCCATTCATGAAATATCATAGGGGACAGATCCTGTCATCTTCTCACATAATTCAATCAACAAATATTTTTAGAGAGACAACCATTTTATCTCACATCTTTATATAAGACCCATGTTCCTGAATTGTACAAAAGGATTCATTTTTTAAATAATATAATTTATAACATAATGAAATTAAATTAAACCATAATGTATTAAAATTACCTTTATTTATGAATCAAATACTTAATGTTTCCATGATTGGGAACATCCCTTTAATCAGCATAGGTAATCAGAAGGGTAACTGGATCTGCCACTAACTGGCCTAGAATGTGACCAAATAATCATACATAATCATCCTTAAGGACCCCTTAATAGAAAAATTGGACAAATATCTTATATTTGTTCATATTCTAGACATATGAAATATTCATATTCCACACTATTGTAACATTGTATGCATCGTTTTTGCAAAAAATAGTTATTAGTATAACAAATTGAAATAAATTTTTTCACATTAAAATTTGTACCTATAACTATCACCCTCAAATATCCTTGTGAAAAAATGGGAGTGTTGACATGCTCTCTCACTGCTAGATGGGGAGGCACGCTTTTAGAATATGAGAGTCAACTGGGATAAGTGAAACACTTCCTCTTTGATATTCCTCTCATCTAATCCAAAAAAATTAACTTCATAACCAAAATTTCAAAAAATTCATATAGAAAAAATAGAAATGATAATATATTCACGGTAATAAAAATAAAAATATACATATATTTTATAATGAATGAATGCACATATAACATAAGTGGTTGATAAATTAATGGATGAATACACATATAATAATTTATTCTATCAATCATGTTGTTTTCCTACTCCATCATTACTTCATATACTTCATCTTCTCTTTCCAGACAAATATTTTTAATATGAATATGGACAAATAAGTTTATTTATTTCTATTTATGGGATAAAATGCTAGAGGTAAAATCTTCCACTTTATCACCCATATCATTCAATTCACTTTTTACATGAATGATAACACTTCAACCATCATCCATGACATAATCCACATAATATACCTTTTCTTTTTTTCTAATGATAATATATAAGGATCATGTAATTCAGGGTCATTGATATCCATCAATCAAGAGATGTTTGAAGAAGTAAATTTCAAGGAATATCTATTAATACCCCTGGTAATATCGACTCACATGTATTTGAATAAAACAACTAAATAATACATGTGGTGGTAAAATTCGATAATATCAGTCAACATTCTATAGTAACCCAAATTAGAAATCATAAATATACTACTATTCAATGTTTTTGAACCCTCTTCATGATCGACTGTATGAAATTTAAATCCACTCCAAATTTAAGCGTTATACTTTCTATCCTTTTTCAGAGGACCTCGACACGAAAAATTATAATCTTATGACAACTCATCCTGAGTATCTGTACTCATTATCTAAAAAAAGTAATATAAATTATTAGATTTACAAAATATACTTGTCAAACTAATATCTGTATTCATTTCAATATTTATGAACTTACACTAAATGAAAACCATTCTACAAGATCGTTATTAAAATATTTTTCTATACCTCTCTCATTTCAACCCCGAACTCCCATTAATCCCCTTTTTTGTATCCTAATATCTTCAATAAATGGATCTTAACTTTCACTATTTAGAATAACATATCTATGTACATGTTATAGTTCCATTTCTATCAGTGTAACTCCTCCCAACTAATCACCAATTGGAGAAAATATTTTTGATTTCCCATTTAGTTGATATTCAATTGATGTGTCATCAAAACATCCAACTCAATTGAATCTTGTATAAATATAATCTGTGTATTTATAACATAAGGTAAGTCACTCCTCTTCCAAATATCCTTTAGAAAAGATCCTTCTGGTTGAGCTTTGTTTTCACTGTTATTTCAAATGATCTAGATATCTGTGAAATAAAATAAATGAAACATAGTCATGTATTTAATGAATTTTCAAAAATTGATTACTTATGATTAAAAATATATAAATAAAGTCACCCTCAATAAGATATACCCCTTAATAATGTATTATGCCTCCTAATTCAGTTTCCTCGGAGAAATGCAGCGTTCAATGCATCATGACATTAAAAAATGACAGAGTAAAGATCACATCCATTGAAAAATGGGTCAATACAAATCTCTCATGAAAGTTGTCATGCTTGGATGGTTTAAAAGTTTTATCAAATAGATTTCGGAATAATGTGAAAAATTGGAGTACAAATACAGTAAACTTTTCTATTAATAATGCAGGAAATTCTAGTGGTAGTAAATTCTGTAAAAAATAATGTGAATCACTACATTTCAATCCATTTAACCAACGATGATTTAAGAAAACACACCATGATATATAACTTTTATACCAATCATATACCTTCACATTATTTTACTTTCAAAGGAAGGTATATTTATCCAGATTTTTCATTGCAAACATTGCAAGGGAAATCATTCTATTCTCATTTGTCAAGGGATCACACTTTATGTTCATTGTTTGTAATTCCATCTAAGAATTGATATGGTCCTTTTATTTTAAAAGATCATTAACCAATTTTAAGATAAAAATGTCACAAACATTCTTCTTAATATGAAAAACATAAAGAATATAACACAGAAAAAATTCCCAATATACAAGTTTTAAGAATATATGTTTTTTCTTCCATTATTGTGTTCCAATTTCACTAGAAGATGCAAGTGGAACATGTTTCCCGCTATCATTAAAATTTCACTCCTAACCAAATTTTATTTCAACATTTCCAAGTTGTACAAGTATTTTAGAACTTGTGAATAACATTAGAGGTGGTCTCCAATAAATAGAACCATTGAATTTTGACTTGTTCAACTAAAATATATGAGATACATAGAGATGTATTTGATGACACATGAAACACCATTTTTATTGTAAGGTAGTTGTCTAGGCTCAAAATAAATGATGAAAATAAGACAATCAAAACTCATGTATGTTTTCTAACCTGATAAGTTGCCATGTCTAACAAATCTACCAATGGTCCACATTACATAATCATGCATTTTGAACGTTGTTATAGAAGATGAATCATATGTATCAAAATCATTGGTCTATAAATCAGGTAATTCATTAATTACAGGCTTCAAGTATACATCAAAAACATTTCAAGGCATTTTTTTCTAGGAACAATAATTGAAATAATGAAAGATATTTTTTGCATACGCATCCATGGAGATAGTTTTTAAGGGATCAAAATAAATATCCAAATGTTGTAACTAATGCTCAAAGTCCCAAATGCATTGAATCCATCAATAGTCAATTCCAATTTCATATTCGTTGGATCAGATGATAAATATAGATGTAATTAATCTAATGTATTCTATGATTTTTAATCTCTTATATGTCACATTAACCGATCATTATTATTATCTATAAAATTCCACTTCATGAGATCTATGGTTTTGGATAACATGAATAATCATTTCAATCAAGGAATTAAAGGGAAGTAAGGAAAAACATATGTAGGTATGTAAATTTTCTTTTTATCCATAGTAGTATGCTTATTTAGAATTCAAACATCACCCATTTAATTCCATATAGAAGAATAACATTATTTCAATCTTATCTACATGAACACTCTCCCTAAAAATCATGCAATCATTGGACAAACATGTATTTTGGTATAATTTAGACCAATCTTGTTAATTTTTTTTCATAACTAAAAAAGGATTAGGGATCTTAGTATCATGAAATGAATCATGAAACAATTCCAATATCATGGACATCACCTAATTTTTAATTCTTTGTTGGCATTTTATTTTATACAACATCAGTATAAATGAAATTTTGTAAAATTTCAAATATCCACCATACAGATCATGAATTCCATCATCAAATAAATCATGATACATACTTTTCTACTTAGTGAATTTCATTATTACATTAGTATCCACAAAATAAATAGGGATATCCAATGATGTGTCATAATCTTGATCTTGTTGACCTTTAGTCCCAAAAAAATCACTTGTCAATTTACTATTTATATCACCATCAACATGTTTTCCTGATATGTTTTTATGTGGATGTTGTTGTCTTACAATTATGAAAGCACGGTTTATAAGGTTTTTTATTTGATTTTCAATTGTTGATGATGTCAGGATCTTATTCTGTTGATTGGAATTGGTTATCATACATTATATAACATTTGATTCTCCATTGAAAATAAAAAACAAATATTGTGTAAGGAATTTCTCAATATCAAGTGTTCATAAACATGATTCCTCTTAAACCATCTTCTAAATTAACATTTAAGACATAGAAATATTAATTTCCCCAAAAAAGATCAGTTGTAAATAGAAAAATTTAAAAACTCTTCCAAACCCTTAGTATAGTGAGGTGTGTTCATCGGTAATGTGATCCAACTTTTATCTATATATATATATATCACAATGTGACTACACTTTACAAGGTGAAAAAAAATTATCATAGAATAAAAAATATTACCTTTAAAAATCATTAGATAATATATCAATACAAATAAATTAGATTAGATCAACACTTGATATATCAAAACCAATAGATCCATTATTTATCAAAAAAAATTATGCATGTCACTCACTAACCCTTCCATTAAAAAATATTTATTTCAAGGAATTATATTCACATTAACCATAAATATATTACTAAATTAAAATATAATCAATATTTACTATATGATCAACACAAGAAAATTAAAAGGACAATAGAAATATTAATACATTTATAAATATTTAAAAAATTAAGAATTATAATAGGTAAAAAATATAACCATTTCACTTACCTATTATCCAGACACATATCCCATGATATGGATTGCTAATGTAAGGAAGATTACCCCTCATAACTTGTCCATAGTTAAGGTAAATTAATAAAAAAATAAATTTAAAATTTAAAAATAAATTTTTGTTAACTTATTGGAATCATTATTGATACTAAACAGGAAAAACCATTGATAATTCACTAAAAGGACTATTATCAATTACCAAAAAAATATACATAATGAATCACCCATTTTCATTAAATGGTCTAATTTTAGAACACCCAGGAGTATTCACTTCCTCCATAAATCCTTCAACATCATCTCATTATCATCATTTCATCATCTATATCATCTTTCCATTCGTTTCACTACATTTTTTCACAACACCATTGTGTACTATAACTCTCCATAATATTAAAAATTTATTACCAACACATTTATCACATATAATCATAATAAAACATCATTAATCATATATTAAGGATCATATAATATAGATTATCTCTCATAAAAATATATTACAATCAATTCCTTTTTATAATTAGGGACTACCCCATATAAAAAGTGACAAAGGTGAAGAGAGTTAAAATTTTGGCACATCATCATGTTGATTTTGAGTGAACCTAAGTAAATTTAGCACTACACTATGTCAGATCCAATTTAAGTCTTGATAATGTTCTAGAAAAATTTAACTGAGTGTGGCACATAGTGAGTGATTTTTTTGCACATCATCATATTATTTTAGCACACTTTCATGAACCCAAACAATTTATCTATATAAAATTATTTGAAAATATAAAATATATATGTATACAGAATAAATTTTTTTACAACATTACTAATAAAATTTGTTTATAAGATTATTCAACATGAATTTTCAAATTTAATTGGAATCATTAACCATGTTATTTAATAAATTTACACTATATTAAATCTATTCAATAAAAATAATAAATCTAAAAAATTTAGAATTTATTAATCCTTTATATTTTATTAATAATTGGTTCCCTATAAAGAATTTGTTTTAATTTTTATATCATATAAATTTATTTACATAATATGTCATGAAAAGCCAAAATATCCTTAATTACCTCACTTATATGAAATAAATTAATTAGATACAACAATAAACTACATGATGAATATATTCATGACATTGTAAAATTACTGAAATGATTATATAAAATTTAGATTATAAAACCTTCAAGAATTTCCATTGAATAGGAGTCAAAATTGAAATTAAGTTACTGGAAAAAAATTTAGAAAAAACATGTGGACATCACCAAGACCTCATGATCTACAGCAAAAATATCCACCCATAACATCATCTTGTATTAATAGTAAAAATGTATAGTTGAAAAAATAGAAACAATTACACTAGAAAGAGAAAAATTACATGCAGATGGAAAGGGGGATGTCGATGGTGTGGGTGTTAGAGGAATCCATATATCTCGGTGTGGGTGGGGCTGAGGAATTGTTGAGGGGGAGGGTTCAGGGGGCTTAAGCACTATATAGGGCATGATTCTTGAGAAGTTTTTAGGGCGTGGGTCTCAATCACTGGTGGGGGTGAGGGCCAGCAGGTTTTGAGTGGGGTGGGGATGGTGGTTTGGGGAAAGTGGAGCACTAGGGGGGACAATGGACATTAGGTGAGGTGGTGGTTGCTAGGGTTCAGGTTGGGGTGCTCCATCGATATAGGATGGGGGTGCTCAGGGGAGAAGCAGGGGGGTTTGGAGAAAGAGTATTTTTTTAATAAATTCATAATACATAGAAGTACTTTAATAATATGTCGTTAAATTCACACAATTATTTTTTTACTGTGGTTTAACAAACCTCCGTTAAACTATGAATTTGGTGTAGTGATCCGAGTCTAACCATTCATAGTCCATCATTACTCGTAACATTGGGAAACTTTGGGAACCTACATCAATGTACTATATATATCACTCATCCAATTTCATTTAAATCCCACACCATTAGAGTGAATCTAACTCACAACTTTAATTTATGAATGTAATCCACAAACCATAAATTTCTGAGGAATCATTTAATGCATCAGAGTTCATTGGCCCTTAACACTCATGATCTACCCACGAAATGTGTGAAGAAAAAATCATTTAAAATTAAAGTTAAATCACCATGGTGGTGAAACCACATATCACATAATATATCAAACAAATATACTATAGAGTGGTGTTCAAATACCACTGACCTCATATGAATCAATTCCATTTAATAACTGCCTAAACATTACTACCTAATCTCATCCAATCTACATCTAGCATGTATCAACCCCCAGGACCCAATCTCAAACCATAAAACACCAACAGTTCATTATAAACATTTCAAATGAATTTACCTACTAAATTTAAATTGGCATAAATTCCTATAAATTTATGGAGTGACATATTCTCACTGAAACCTCATACAGTGAGGTGTGGTAAACTTCTGACACATCCCCAAACCTATTACATGAAAAATCCATAACTAACCAACTAAAATCGATGTCTAAAAATATATAATATCTTCAAAAAACCTAAATAAATTTGTAGCATAACATACCTCAAGATAAATGATGAATGGTGGCTTGAATACATCATATCAAGATCAACTATACAAGATGCACATGAAAACCCCATCATTCTCACCAAATTACACCATTAATTAGTGGAATCAGTGCAAAAACCTAACCTGAAGCAACCAGAATAAAAGACTTGGAAGAAATGAGAATAAGGAAGAGAAGATGAGGATATCACATCTCCAAATACAGAATGAATTGATAGAAAAATCCCCCAAACTAAAAAGAAATCAATAGACATGAGAGGGTGAGGACTACCATTTCATTCTGGGAGAACTGAGGGGGAGACGGTAAGAAACCCATAAGAGATGAATGTGAAATACCACATTTTAATGATAAATCAGAAACTCGCATTTTTTTTTGACACGATTTGTTAAACTGTGTTCTAACAAGGAGATTGACAGTGTCTAAGAAAACAAAACCAGCACAGTTTGGCCATACATTTTACCAAACTGTGTTATAACTATGATAGATTCATATTCCCCAAAATTATAGGTTTTCATTGGTTGTGTACAACCACCCAACAATCATGCACATACTCCAAAGACAACAAAATTTACCCTAACCATGTAATAAATAGGTAAAAGGGTAAAATCTGTTCCTTAAACCCAAACATTCACATGAATCTCTTGATACTCACACGAGACACCTCTGTATCCTCAATTCACTCCAAAAACACCACCTTAAGATGTTACAACTCTTATAATTTTAATTCGAATCAAAATTTCCAAAACACCCACAGCTTTAGAAACAAATAATTCAAATTTCCCATAAAACTAATAACATGTAACAACACGATTCATTACAACCACCCCACTATAACACTCTTCATCCCTAAAAATGCTTGATAGTCATATAAATACAGATATAAACCTACCTAGGCTTTCAATTCTCCATTAACCAACCATGTTCCATATTAGAATACTAAAAATTCTTCTACTATGAAACTCGAAAACCAAGTCACACAACTCACTAAAATCTATGTCTCCCACTCCTCAACTGATGGTTCTGAGCGCATAAGAAGCATTGTAGTGGAGGGTGATCAATTAAATTTTATTTTAAAAATTATTTACCAAAACCATATGCAATGATATTTGATATAAAATTTATAATTTATTTATTTAATATCTGAATAAATACATACCTGGGATTATGAACATTCTTCATTGACAATTGTTTCAAAAAGGCCCTTCTGTATTGCCTTCATTGCGCTTGTGAGGATTCAAGGGTCAAATGTCTCTAGCAGTGATCCACACGTTCGTTAAAGGTCTTCAAGAAATTCCACTCTTTCTCTAGGTGCTAGAGTGGAAAATCAAATGCCTTGCATTAATCGTTCATGATTCCTTGTTCTACAGTCTTGAAGAAAGTCTATCTTGGGTTTCTCGTTATTAAGAGGGAGAGAGAAGGAGGAGTCAAGAGAGAATTTTTTGTGTGCAACAATTCTCTATTCCCAAACATGGAATTGGTTTTCAATGAATTTCACAATATACATAGTCTTATACTTATAGATCTTGCATTTTGGTTACAACATTTAATTGAATAATAGGCATTTAATATAATTATAACCAATATTTAAATACTATGACACATAATAATAAAAATTGTATTTTTATTTTGTGGTTTTTTATCTTGCGCAAAATGAATAAATAATATTTACCAACTCATCAATAATTATTTTATCACTAAACACGGTCTTGGTCCGTTCAAACTCCTCTTCCATTTAATGAACACCCAAATAAATATTTTATTCAATTAAATAAATATTTTTTCTCATAAAAAAATATTTTATTCACAATCTAGTAAATAAATATTTATTAATCATTTTTAGTTCATCAGCAATATCAATATTTATAAAATATTCCATTGCTATTAATTATTATTTCTAAACATTTATTTTAAAATTATTTTATCTGAAATAGTTTAATAAAAAAGTATATTACAAATATAAAAAATAGAACGATATTGGAATTAGTCATTTAATGAAAGGAAAATTAATGATTAAAAACATATTCCCTCACTAATGTTTAGAGCCCCCCCCCCCCCACCCCACACAATGGGATCCCGATATTCGTCCCTCGCCACCCACATAGTAGTGATCCCCACTTATGCTAACACTCCCAGATCATCACATCTCATAACCACAAAATCAATTATCTACAACTAATAACACCATAATCCACTTAGGTTTTATTGTTTTTTATTCTTTCAACTATAGAGATGAGGTGTATAGAGGGGCATGGAAATAACCCATTTCTCTGTCAATATATCCATGTTTGGCCCTTTTATTAGGTATATACTTCCTCACATGAAGTTTTCCACACATAGAATCGTGGGTATATATTATTCGAATTATAGGGACCCGAAGCTTAATGTAAATGTACATTGCATTACTTTTCTGGAATAATTAATACATAAAAAACAAACACTCAAGGACCGTAATATTTTAGTGTCTTTGGAAACTTGGAATATAAACTTCTAATCATGTTGAAATATCTTCACCATCTCCCATAACGATCTTCAACTTTTTGTTTCCTTACCAAAAACCTTTATTTTAATCCTGTGGGAAAAGAAAACATAAAAAGGTTGAGATCAAATGCTCAGTAAGGGTAATAATGGATAAAATAAAACATTCCGTATACATTTGAACTTAAAAACATGAACATAATGTTTAAACATCAAAATCTTGAGCAACAACATAAAACATGGAAGTACATAAGGCATAGATCATAATGCTACATAAATCATGATAAAATAGCATGGGAATAAAACATGTATTTTTTTCAAACCATTAATAACATGATATGATTTCCGTAGTAGCCATGGAATTGCTGCCAAGACCATCTTATTGGACAAAGTCCCTTTCTAAATCGAGTTCACTCCTCGTTCCAGTCCTGTAATATTGAACCAGATTAACTTACCATTCTATCCATGTCTATCTCATGATATATAAACCATTACCCAATGAATTGGAGGGAGATATAGGTCCCACCCATCTCATAATGAAATCATTCTTACTTGTGCCACAAAATAAACATAAAATATTCATCATAACCCAATGAATAAAATGGGTTTCATAAACATCATCCGATCATCTCATAATCCATATAAAACAAAGGGACATTTCATCCTAAGAAAATTGAAACCATGTAAATCATAGAGAAATTAAACTTGAAACATACACATATAAAATAATTTCATCTTAGCTGGAAAATGGTTTTGATAAAACATTTGAAATGAATTCTTGAGGAAAATATCCTTTCTTCTTCAAAATAATTTTCTTTTCACAAAATTCCATGCACTTTTAAAATAAAAGTATTTTGTTTAAAATATTCATAAAATATTTTAGAGTATGATTCATGAAAATGAGTAGTTATGAAACCATAAAAATCTGTTCATGCGGTATAAGTTAAAAATATCATTCTTCTCGTACTTTTGTGGGAAAAGTCAAAAAGTACCACGTATGGTACACAAAAAAGAGATTCCATACATAACATGTAGTAAAAGTCAAAAATGGTTCAAAAGAACTTTAAAAATACATGAAATTTTTTAGAAAACATGGTCATGGATGATAATAATCACCCCAATAAATACTTACGAATAAACATTCTCAGATAAGAACGAGATTGGAATAGTTATCTCTTACCTTATGTCTGATACGATTCGTACGTATCTGAACCTCATGTATAATGATTTAAATAATGTCATTGACTTATTAAAAAATCATATTCACTATTATGATATCATATATGGTTCACTTATGACTTTATATTACCCATTCATTTGTAAGTTCCATGTTAAAGTAGCGTTTTGGGTAAAATCATTTTATTTATCGTACACGATTGGACTTGTTGTTCCTAATATTATTACTTATATCCTGATTTACTTAATTCTAGAATGTAAAACAATATTTATATGTAATATATATTCAGCATATACATATATATATATATGATAGATCGATAAATGGAATGAAATACACCGTTCATGGAGACGGTAGGTCGTACGTACGCATGAACGCTGTTTTCGTTTCCTTATTGAATTGAATGGAATTAAGTAGATGACATTCATATATATATATATATATATATCCAATAACATTTTTATGGAATATATTTCATGATTAATTATTATATATACTTTATAAACATTCATGAATGGTTATCATGAAGAATGAATCTCATCGCGTCGTGGAGACGGTAGTCCATACGTACGCACGAGCGATGATATCATTCCCATGATCATGGATTTGTATTGAAGTGTATTTATAATATTTCAGAATCAATATCACTTTACAATAATCATATATAGTTATTTATTTACACCATTATATCCATCTAAGTAAGGTTGTGGTCGAAAACAGATTACACCACGGCGTGGAGACGGTATTCCGTACGTACGCACGCGCGGTGATTTCGTTTTCCGTAGGATGGATAGATAGAGAAATAGTGTTTTTAATACATATAATAACATATCATTATATTATTGATACTGATGTTATTAATTAATAATGAAACAACTAAAGAAGAAGAAGTAGTAGAAGAAATATAGTTGAAAGAATCGGTAACAGACATTACCTCTTCTTTGAAGCGCCTCTTCTTAACCTCCTCTTAGGGCACTAAAGATGGTCTTTGAAGAATACCAGTACCTATAAGATATTTCTAGTGAAGTGGAGAAGAGAAATTGGCAGGGGTAGGTTGATAATGAAGGCTCAAAGTGCTGTGAGGAAGAGAGGGAGGAGGTGCCCTTTTATAAGAGAGGATAGGGGCACCTTAGGAAAACATAAAATATTATTTTATTGTAAAGTAATATTCGGTTTTTAATAGCTTCAAATTGATTTATTTAGAATCTAAGGTGGGGATGGGTCAAATTCCTCTCATCCAAAATAATTTAGACAAGTTTAGGTTTCTATTTTAACCTTATCATTTAGATTTAACTTTAAGATAAATAATTTTACTTTTACCATGTCTTCTTGTTTTCTTACACTATAAGGTTAATAAACATACTATAACAAGCCAAAAGAACCCCAATTTGTATATTATTAATATATATAACCCTATATAAGACATATGGCTGAACCTTATATTTTTATGAATAAAATAACAATTAATAATATAATAGTTTCTTTAAAAACTATTTTCTGTCAATTTTGACACTATTTGGTAATTGAATTTTGTGAAACTCATAACATAATTATTAGTTCTAAAAAAGTTTATTAAATCAATACAAACATGTCATATTAACATATAAAATTAGTGTAATTCATAAAAAGTATCAAATTTAATTTATTTGGGTATTTATAACATCAATTATGTCAATATTTTATTAATGAGATAATTACTCCATCATCATTGTGTCATAAATAAATTAAATTATATAATGCCTAAAAAATATCAATAAAATACAATTATGTAGGAACTATTTTTAGATTTTTAATGAATATTTATAGTCTAATTTATATTATGTATAACCCTATATTAAAAATGTTTTAGTTATTAAACATTGATTTTAACTATTTTATCTATTCTTTAAATAAAATAATATTAAATGTCCTAATCTAATCCAAGTGGGACTAAATGGTCATATTTTATTCCAAAGGTTGTTTTTGGTCGATTTAAACTTATCCAATATAATTAGGACATGTGTTAGGGTAATAATAATATCATTTTTACCATTAATTACCATATTTACTTTTAACCGTGGTAAAAAAGTAAAAAGTTAGTATTCACCAAAAATTATTTTCATCTCATTGAACCACATTTTAGTCCTTTATATTAACCGTGTCTCTCGGATTTTTGAAATTAAATTCACGAAAGTGGTAAAATTTTATTTAAATGAAAAAGACAGTTTTTTTAACTACCACTAAGTGGTTTCACTATTCATCAAAAATTGATGTTTTTCAGAAAAATACCAAAAATTCAGCCTAAGATTATTTGATATTACGAATTAAAAATTGATGTATATTTTTCCAAAATTCAAAACATAGAAGTGTCATTAATTAATTTTAAAATTAATTCTTGTTATCAAATCAAATAGTGTGTTTCTAAGAAACAAAAACTATTAAAAGATTGATATTTGTTTATATCCAATTTCAATGTGAAATTAATTCCGATGAACAACATTGGATTAAATGGTGAAAATATATAATAATTACACATTAAAACCAATTATAAAGATAATCTAACCATATAAATTATTTTTATGAAAAAAAAAATTTATTTAAAATATAGCGTGTTTTTACAATTCATTAAATTACGAAAGTTATCAGAATAATATAAAAATATTATCCAAAGTAAATTTTTATATCCTGATTCCAGATAAGAATTTTATTTTGTCAAATTCAGGTTATATAAATGTCAAAAACAAGATTTAAGGTGGGTTCCCCATCAAAAGGCGGGAAAAATGCAATTTTTTAAAAATACATATTTTACATGAAAAATTTATTTTGTTCTCATAAAATATTCTAGAAAATGTGTAAAATGAATCATGATTTTATAAAATTCAAAATTTAGTTAATACTATTCATAATGGATAGTCCATAATAGTATTATAACAATATATCGTTGTTTAGTGAAACCCGGTATTGCGTACTACACACACTATCGAGGTAGGTCGCGATTGCGTGTAATGAAAGCCAAGAATAGTGTTCTATACACTGCAATCTAATGAGGTGATTCATATAGGACAATCTAATCTTGGTGTAGTATATAATATAAGATCAATGAAATTAAAAATAATATATCTCATAAAATCTCTAGGTGTTGCATTCTACCCCCCTTAAAATGAATTTCCTTCTTGAAATTCGTCGGGGATATAAATCATTTATTATTCATAGAAACCCAAATCGTAAAAAAGAATACTAAAAATTAATTTTAAAAAATAAACTATGAAATGTAATGATTACCCAAAGTAACTCATCAATGGGTTTCCATATAGGATAACATAGGTGAAAATATGGATATGGAAGACAAATCTAACCATCAATATCTGATGGAGAGTGGTAGAGAACATGGCTATGAAAAATCCAACAATAACAAAGCCATAGATTTGTGATGATCTAAGGTACCATCTGATTCATCAGATATAAGGGCACTAGGAAAAAAAATTTTGGTTTTCAAGATCATTTCCCTAAAGATGAATAAATTGGAATTAAAAGAAATACGTTCAAGATTTCGGTAGACTCTCACCGTTGGTTGTTCCTTGGACAATTTCCACTTCATCTCTTAATGAAATGAAGTTGAATTTGTCATTCGTGAAGTGTTAGTAGATCATATGATAGAATGATGGGACATTCCATTTATGGTGAGTTTAATCATATACTATTCCAAAAATGAACATATACTTCATCTATCATACCGCTTAATAAAATAAAACTAGTTTCTACAAACCAGGGACTTCTTGTAGGCTAGTGGTATGTGATAAAGGCTAGTCGCACTTCGGTTTTGGGTTTGAATCCCATACCCTTTTCCGATGTGATGGGTTTTCACCCATCCTGGAGGTTGTCCTTTTTCTAAAATTATATCATTATGACATTCCATCGATAATATCGAAAACAGTTCTTGCCTTAAACTAACTTATGTTCAACATAATCCATTTCAAATCTTTAGGCTTATCCGAAATACTTTTTTCCATGCTTATAGTATAAAGAAAACAATTACTAGAAATGTCATCTAACAAGCATGTGAATACCATCATTTCTCCCCGATATATCTTATTGGTAACATTCCAATCATTTGAATACCTTAATCATGTATTCTCTTGAAAAATGGATTCCCATTTAAGCTTTGTGAAAACATGAATGCTGTTAAAAGTTAAATCTTTCCAAATACCAAAATCCCAAAATTTCTATATACTCAAACCATGATATAACTTTGTCCTTATATCATTCATGATCTCATGAACACTGTCAAACATTTCATTTTCTCCTTATGCCTTCATTATACGCATATCATCTACTTTCCAAAATATTTGAATCACTTTTCATAGTTACCAGTACCTTAAAATTATTGAAAACCACAATAGACTAATTCAAAAATATTCCAATACACAATAAAAGTACCTTGCCAAAATTATGCTTTAATACCAATACATAAACACATCAATCCATCCTCTTCAATTATTGTCAAGGAATAAGTCCTTCCTTGATTTAGAAGTAACCTCTTATGTCAGGGCAATTAGTTGGGTAATGCCCATGTTCTCCACAAATAAGAAACTGAACTCTATAACAGTTTGTCACTCTATGACCCTTTTCTCCACATAGATAACATCTTCCCCTCCATTTCAGGTATTCTTCCAGGTTCTTCTTCCCTTATTTAGAAATCTCAGTCATCCTTTCTCTATACTCCTCACCATGCGAACATGCATAAAATTACATCTTCCTCTTATTTGATGATTTAGGAATACCACCAAAGTTCACCTTGTTAATCATATATTGTGATGATGGATTCAGAATAATCACAATATCTTTCTCTCTAGGCATTACATTATTTTGTTGATCACATTCACCAATTTTTCCATTGGAATTAACGTTAACTAAATTCTTTATCGTTCCCTCCATTGACTAAAACTAGAAAGCAGAGTGTAATAAATAGTTAAAATAAGGAGGAACCACATAATCATTAAAAGTCACAAATGGGATGTCTATCTTATCACACATTCTTTAATCCATGACACCTTAGGTTCACCCAAGGTTATTCATGATCGTCAACATAATTCTAGTACTGTAACCTATAGTTATACTAATCCATAGGGACATCTCTAGACATACCTTAGAAATATCTCTAGGGATCTCACTAAAGTTTTCGCATCCTAGTTTCCAAAGGTTAACTAAAGATTTCCTTTGATACCAACTATAGAGACCCGAATCATGACATACACGGACATTACATTACTTTTGTGGAATACTTAATACATTAAAAAAACCAACACTCAAGGACAGTAATATTTTAGTGTCTTTGGAAACTTAGAATAAAAACTTCTAATCATGTTGAAAGATCTTCAATATCTCCCATAATGTAACACCAGAGACTTTTATGAGAAATATTTTGTTTTCATGTTATATAATTCATCAAAGGAATCTTTCACTACACACAACACTAGCTTGGTTTGCTTTACATGCAACCACGGCCTTCCTCGATAGCTTGTGTTGTACGCAATACCGAGTTTCACTAACCAACGATATGCTATTAAAATATTATTAAAACTAGCCGTTATGAATAGTAATAACCACTTTTTGAAATTTTTTAAATTTTATTTTTCAAAATGGATTTCATTTTTGGATTCGGAAAATATAAATTAGCTTACGATGAAATTTTGGTACTTTTCGGATAACTTTCATATTCTGATGAACAGTGAATATTACTAAATTTTAAATAAAAACAACTTTTTTAATCGAAATTATTAATAGTGATAAATTATTAATTTCAGTGGTTTTAAAGTATATTTAGAATATATTTTTACAATTTAATACAATTTTGTTCATTGGATGTAATTTCACATTTAAACCAGACATAAACAAGTGTCAATCTTTTGATAGTTATTATCTCTTAAAAAAACGCTATATTTTAATTAAAAACTACTTTTTTTCATCACAATACTTTATATGGTTAAATTATAATATTTATTGTTTTTCAAGTATAAATAGAATATATTTTTACCATTTAATATAATGTATGTCATTAGCATTAATTTTAAATTGAATTCATAGGTAAAAACATTTCAATCTTGGGCAATGTTTTAAATTTTAAAACCCGTTTTCTTAACAACGGGATTAATTTTAATTAATTACTGCAACTTCTACGTTTTAAATTTTGTAAAATGGATTCCATATTTGAAATAAGTGGGTTCAAATTATGTTAATAGGTTACTTTTATTTATTTGATATTATGAATAGTAACTACGGTAATTTTTTTTTACTATGGTTAAAGGTAAATAAGGTAATTCAAGGTTAAAAGAATACTATAATAATTCAAAAATACCTTGACACTTGTCCTAACCTTATTGGAGATGTATTGGCCGACCATGGGAATCTTTGAGTCGATTTTGGGACCCCATTGAGCCACTTGGTAGTGACAAAGACAATTTGGATTAATTAATTTAATGTACAGACAAATTTGACATTAACAAAAATCTTTTAGTAATTAATTTTTATAAGGGGTTATAAATATTATATTTTCGACTATAAATATTCATTTGATATATAAAAATATTTCCTACATAATGATATTTTTTTATAATTTTTAGACACCAAATAAATTAAATTATTTATGACACAATAATGATGAAATATTTACCGCATTAATAAATGATTTAAATAAATAAGATTATAATGATTAAAATATTTTCCAAAACATGTCCAATTATGATTGGATGATTTTATTTCGACCATGAGTCATCTTATCTTTATCTTTAATAATTTTTGGACCTTTTGAAACCGAAGAAAAGTTTATAATAAAATAATATTTCCACACATTCCAAAGGTGCCCCTCTCCTCCATTATAAAAGGGCACCTCCTTCCTCTCTTCCTCACACCAATTTTAGCCTTCAATATCGGCCAACCCCTGCCCATTTCACTTCCCCACTTCCTTAGAAACCTACTAGAGGTACTGGTCTTATCAAAAGACCAACTCTAGTGCCTTAAGAGAATGATTAAAGGAGGCACTTCGAGAAAGAGGTAATACCTTCTACCGTTTTCTTCAAGTTCCATTCTTCTTTTACTCCATCTTCTTTAGTTGTTTCATTATTAGGTAATAACATCAGTATCACTAATATTCTGAAATTTTTTTATAAATATGATACAACCCTAATTCACCACTTATCCATCCTACGGAAAACGAAATCACCGTGCGTGCGTACGTACGGAATACCGTCTCCACGCCGTGGTGTAATCTATTTTCCACCACCACCATACTTGGATGGGTATAAGGGTGAAATTAATGAATATATATTATTATTGTAAAGTTTTATTGATTCTGAAATAGTATAAATACACTTCAATACAATTCCACGATCATGGGAACGATATCATCACTCGTGCATACGTACGGAATACCGTCTCCATGATGTGATGTGATTCGTTCTACATGATCTTCATTGAATAATGATTATATAAATGAATTTAATGAATTAATATGCTATATATTACACTAATTTCATTCTGTAAATGAGGTATCTATAACCTATAGATAAGAATATGAATTTATTCGACAAAACACGCATAAGAACAAAAAGTAATAAACAATAGAACAACAAGTAGTAATGAAATATTACTAATAAGAAGCTAATAATATGACCATATATGATATAATAACAATAATTATGATTCTATAATAAGTCAATAACATTATTTAAATCATTATACAGGAGTTTCGGACACCTATGAAGCAAATCGGACCTAAGGTAAGGGAAATATCACAATCTCATTTTTATCCGAGATTATTTATACTTTGAAATTTACTGGGGTGTATTTTATCATCCACATCCATGTTTCCCCAATATGTAATATTATTTCCATCCACCTAAAATTGTTTAAATCCAATTTTACCCTTCGGTGAGTTTTTAGTAAAATATATGAAAGGAATCTTTTGTCATTTTTCGTACGAGGTAATTTTTGACTTTTCTGACAAAAGTACGAGAAGAATGTTTTTTTAACATATACGGCATGAATGGATTTTTAAAACATTATTTCCAAGAAGATTCCTTTAAAAAATTTCAAGTTTATTTTTAATCAACTTCTTTTAGTTTATAATTTTATGACATGTTAAGAAAGGAAAAGTGTTTTTGAAGTAGAAAGGATATTTTCTGCAAGAATGGAGTTCAAGTGTTTTATCAAAATTATTTTACATCTAAGATAATAAAGGGTTATGTTTCTATCCCTATTATTACATTGACTTGATTATGTTGTGAGGGAATTGTTTTTATGAATTCCTTAATCTTATATGAATTGTTTTATGATGTCACGATGTTTAAGATTCCCCTTTTTATTTCATGGGTTATGCAATGATGTATGATTTATGATTTTGTGGAAGACATAAGAATGGTCTCATTATGAGATGGGTGGGACCTATATCTCCCTCCAATGAATTGGGTAAAGATTTTATATCTCATGATATAGACATGGCTAGAACGGCAGGTTAAACCGGTTCAGTGAAACAGGACTGAAATGAGGAGGGAACTCGGTTCAGAAATGGACTTTGTCCACTAAGATAGTCTTGGAAATGAGTCTTAAATAATATGAAATGATTCTATATGATTATGTGTGTATGCCACAATGTTTCATGTTTTAAGTTATGATTATTGGGATTTCATTTCAGTACTATGATTTATCCCATGTTATGAAATTATTCACACTTTTGCAGGTTAAGATTTCCAAAATGTTATGTTCTTATGAATATGATGTGATTGATATTTATTTTGTTTACCCTTACTGAGAATTTGACCTCACCCTTTTGTATGTATTCTTTCCCTAGGTCAGGAAGAAGGTTATTAAGTAATATATGCCAAAAGGGACTATAGATATGATGAAATAAATGGGAGACAGTGTAGACGCTTTATGAACCAGTTGTTTATGTTTCCCAGTTTCTAAAGACACTATACCTATACGATCCTTTCATGGTTTTGTTATATGTTGTAATAAGTATGCTTTAATTTTGAAGTAATAACAATGTATGTTAAGTCCGGGTCTTTATAGTTGGTATCAGAGAAAGGTATAGTCAACCTTTGGAAACTAGGATTTGAAATCCATAGTAAGAATCCTAAGGATATGTCTAAGCATAGAACACAATCTTAGTGTTTTAGAAACGACCATTAATAACCTAGGATAAGACCTTATGTGTGAAATTTTATTCTTGATTATTTGGATTTCCTATTATAATTAGTGTTTCTCACACTATTCTTCTTGGTTTTAGTCAACGGCTGGAACCCGAAGGAACCGTGTTAATGCGGAATGCGACGGGAAATGAAATGATTGTCCCCCCGAGCAACCAAATGTTATGGGAGCTGGAATGAAAAATCTTATAGCCATGCTCACACAACTTTCTCAAGCTTTGAATCGTGCAGGACATCCAAACGAGCAAAGGAAGGAGCAACATTCTGTTAAATCCTCCATGAGGCAGCGTCCACCTTCATTAAGTGGGTCTACTGATCCATTAGTTGCTGAACAATGGATTAGTACTACTGAAAAGATATTTTCAGTTCATCAATGTTCTGAACATGATAAAGTCATCCTAGTAGTGTATCGTTTGGAAGGAGATGCTGATCAATGGTGTAATCTTATTAAGAATACGAGGCAAAGGGATGAAATTGAGTCCATGGAATGGGACGAGTTCAAGAACTTATTTTTCAATAAGTACTTCCTTCGTATTCTCCGAACAAAGACGGAGAAAGAGTTTCTTGAACTGAAGCAAAAGGATGATGAATCTTTTGGTACCTATGAAGAATATTTTACAAGACTTTCATGTTACACTTCTGGTATTATTATCCAACCTGAGATTAAGAATGATATATTCTTTATTGGCTTAAAACCAAGTCTTCGAAGGGACTTAGCCATAAGGGACTTCAATAGCTATGAGGAAATCATTCGATGTGCTCTCAAAGTTGATATGGAGATTGGATTAACCCATCAGTCATATGGGTTTGATAAGAAGCGGAAAATGGAATTGAAAGGAAAATCTAAAGAGCACACTGAAAAGAAGATGAGCTTTCCCTTATGCTCAATGTGTGGAAAGAAACATGGAGGTAGTTGTCTTAAAGGGACAAGTAAATGTTTCAAATGTGGAAAGGAAGGTCATTGGGAATTTGAATGCTGCAATGACGGGAAGAAGATGTCTAATGATGCAAACAAAGGAAGGGATGCACAGAATGAACCTACTACACTTCAATGTTTCAATTGAAAGGATATGGGGCATTATGCCAATCAATTCCCAAATCCAAGGGTTGATGATGATGGTCGACGTCAATAAACTCTTAAGGCTAAAGACAAAGGAAAGTCACATGCAATTTCTATCAGCGATGTGGAGCATCATAACGATGTGGTGAAAGGTACACTTACCATCCACTCTAAATTATAAAATGTTTTATTTGATTCTGGATCCACCCACTCTTTTATTACTGATGAATTTTCTAAGGGTATCACCATATTACCTCAAAAATTAGATGTTGTGTTGGATGTGACAACTCCTAATGGAACAACAGTCGCATCAAAAGTTTATAATTCTTCCCCAATTGAAGTTTGTAGGAAAGTGCTTCCTGAAAATCTTGTGATCCTTCCTATAGTGGAATTTTATGTGATTCTTGGCATGGATTGGCTTTATTAATATGGATCTCATATCAATTTCCAAAGTAGGGAAGTCACATTTCATATTCCAGATCAATCTATGATCATCCATCGATGCGAGGATGAACATAACCTTCCAGTGGAAATTTCTTCCATCTTATGGGTCTTGATTCCACTAAATGAAGGTTATTTATCTCAAATGGTTGGTGAGAAACTCATGATTAAGAATATTCCCATTGTATGGGATTTTGATGATGTCTTTCCAGAGGAATTTCCAGGTCTTCCACCAAATCGTGATGTTGATTTTTCAATAGAACTCGTACCAGGTGCTTTGCCTATTTCAAAGACACCTTATAAAATGGCCCCAATTGAGTTGCAGGAATTGAAGAAGCAACTCCAAGAGAATCTTGATAAGGGATTCATACACACTAGAGCGTCACCTTGGGGATCACCTGTTCTATTTGTTAATAGGAAAGATGGATCAATGAGACTCTGTATTGATTATCGAGAACTTAACAAGATCACTATCAAGAACAAATATCCTCTCCCAGGCATTGATGACTTATTTGATCAACTACGTGGAGCTAAATACAATTCCAACATTGATCTTCATTCAGGGTATCATCAATTAAGGGTCAAAAGGGAGGATATACCAAATATGGCTTTCCATACAAGGTATGGACACTATAAATTTATAGTGATGCCATTTGGTCTTACTAATGCTCCTACTATCTTCATGGATCTGATGAATAGAGTCTTTAGAGACTATCTTGATCAATTTGTGGTAGTCTTTATAGACGATATTCTTGTCCATTCAAAGAGCAAGGAATAACATGAAGATCACTTGAGAATTATATTGAATACCCTGAGAAAGGAGAAGCTTTATGCCAAATTTACCAAGTGTGAATTTTGGATTCAAAAGGTTGCATTTTTGGGTCACATAATCTCAAAATTGGGGATATATGTGGATCCAGAAAAATGGATGTTATCGAAAGATGGTCTAGACCAACAACAGTAACTGAGATCCGAAGTTTTTATGGTTTGGCTGGATATTATCGACGTTTCGTGAAAGATTTTTCGCGATTATCTAATCCACTCACCAGGTTGACTCAGAAAGGAGTTAAGTTTGTTTGGACGGATGAATGTGAAGAGAATTTCAAGGAGTTGAAAAGAAGTTTATCCAGTGCACCTGTGCTCACACTACCTTGTAGTGGAGAAAGGTTTGTGATCTATAGAGATGCATCCAAGAAGGGTATGGGGTGTGTTCTTATGAAAAATGATATGGTGATAGCTTATGCCTCACGACAGTTGAAAATCCATGAGCAAAATTACCCAACACATTATTTGGAGTTAGTTGTGGTAATCTTTGCATTAAAGATTTGGAGGAATTATCTTTATGGAGAATGGTGTGTCATTTATACTAATCATAAAAGTTTAAAGTATATTTTCACACAAAAGGAACGGAATATCCGCCAAAGAAGATGGTTAGAGCTGATTAAGGATTATGATTTCTCAATTCATTACCACCCTGGGAAAGAAAACAAGGTGGTAGATGCATTAAGTCGACAAGACCATGCCAGTTTATCCATGATGAGGATAAAAAAAGATCCAATATTTATGGATTCACAAAGTATGGATCTTGGAATTATAATGGAAGGGGGAAAATCGTATCTTTATCAAATGAATATTAAACCATATATACATGTGAAGATTAAAGAGGCGCAGAAATAAGATGTAGAGTTACAAAAGAAGGTGAGAAATATTCCTGAATTCAACCTTGATTGTGATGGGATAATAAAGACCAGGAATCGGGTTTGTGTTCCTCCCATCCCCGAATTGAAGAAGGAGCTGCTGGATGAGGCTCATAGTTCTTCATTCTCTATTCATCCTGGAAGCACAATGATGTATAGGGACCTAAAAGAGTACATCTGGTGGTATGGCATGAAAAGAGATGTTGCTGAATATGTCTCTCGATGCTTGGTTTGTCAGCAAGTTAAAGCTGAGAGATAGAAGTCTAAGGGGATGTTACAACCATTACCCATACCCGAATGAAAATGTGAAAACATCACTATGGACTTTGTCACAGGACTTCCTAAAACATCCAAAGGCAATAATGTAATCTGGGTCATAGGTGATCGTCTTACAAAGTCTGCACACTTCATTGCTATTAGAGAGGATTTCCCTCTGGATCAGCGTGCCAGGATATATGTAAAGGAAGTGGTAAGATTTCATGGAGTACCACTTTCTATTATATCTGATCGGGATCCGAGATTTACCTCGATGTTCTGGCGAAGTCTTCAGCATGCTCTGGATATAGAGTTGAGTTTCAGCACTGCTTATCATCCTCAGATAGACGGTCAGTCTGAGAGAACAATTCAAACTCTAGAAGATATGTTGAGAGGTTTCTCTATGGATTTCAAAGGTGGTTGGGATTAACACCAACCTTTGGTGTAATTTTCTTATAATAATATCTTTCACTCGAGTATTCAGATGGCTCCTTGTGAAGCTCTCTATGGAAATAAATGCATGACTCCAACTTACTGAGATGAAGTTGGGGAAAGAAAGCTATTAGGACTTGATCTTGTTGATGAGATGGCAGAAAAGGTCCGATCTATTCAACAACACATAAGATTAGCTCAGAGTCAACAGAAACGTTATGCCAATAACCAAAGAAAAGACTTAGAGTTTTAAGTGGGTGATAAAGTGTTCTTACAAAAATCCCCCTGGAAGAGGTTCATGAGATTTGGAATGAAGGGAAAGCTGAGCTCTAGGTATATCAGTCCATTCGAAATACTGGATCGTGTTGGGAAGGTAGCTTATCGACTGGCGCTTCCACCGAATATCTCTCATGTTCACGATGTGTTCCATGTATCTCTCCTGAGAAAATACATACCTGATCCTTCACATGTACTCAGCTCAGAAGTTATACCACTGTAGCAAGATCTTTCTTATGAAGAACAACCGATATAGATTCTGGATCGTAGCGAAAATGTCCTACGGAACAAGACCACTCGCTTGGAGAAAGTTTTATAGAGGAACCACCAATTAGAAGAAGTTGTGTGGGAGATTGAGGATATGATGAGGGAGAGATATCCTCATCGTTTTGTTACAAAGTGACGAATTTCAAGGGTGAAATTCATTTTAAGGGGGGTAGAATGTAACACCCGAGACTTTTATGAGAACTATTTTGTTTTTATGTTATATAAATCATCAAAGGAATCTTTCACTACACACAACACTAAATTGGTTTTCTTTCCACGCAACCTCAGCCTTCCTCGATAGCTTGCATCGTACGCAATACCGAGTTTCACTAAACAACGATATGCTATTAAAATATTATTAAAACTAGCAGTTATGAATAGTAATAACCACCTTCTGAAACTTTGTAAATTTTATTTTTGAAAATTTATTTCATTTTTGGATTTGTAATAACGAAATTAGCTTAAGATGAAATTTTGGTACTTTTCGGATAACTTTCATATTTTGATGAATAGTGAAAATTACGAAATTTTAATTAAAATCAATTTTTTTAATCGAAATAATTAATAGTGATAAATTATTAATTTGAGTGGTGTTAAAGTATATTTAGAATATATTTTTACAATTTAATACAATTTTGTTCATTGGATGTAATTTCACATTTAAACCAGACATAAACAACTGTCAATCTTTTGATAGTTATTATCTCTTAAAAACACGCTATATTTTAATTAAAAACAACTTTTTTTCATCGCAATACTTTATATGGTTAAATTATAATATTGATTGTTTATAAAGTATAAATAGAATATATTTTTACCATTTAATATTATGTATGTCATTAGCATTAATTTTAAATTGAATTCATAGGTAAAAACATTTCAATCTTTGGCAATGTTTTAAATTTTAAAACCCGTTTTCTTAACAACAGGATTAATTTTATATTAATTACTGCAACGTCTTTGTATTGAATTTTGAAAAATGGATTCCATATTTGGAATTATTGGGTCCAAATTATGTTAATAGGTTACTTTTATTTTGTGATATTATGAATAGTAACTACGGTAATTTTTTTTACTACGGTTAAAGGTAAATAGGGTAATTCAAGGTCAAAAGAATATTATAATAATTCAAAATTGCCTTGAAACTTTTCCTAACCTTATTGGATGAGTATTGGCCGACTAGGGGCATCCTTGGGTCGATTTTTGGACCCCATTGAGCCCCTTGGTTGTGACAATGACAATTTGGATTAATTAATTTAATGTAAAGACAAAATTGACACTAATAAAAATCTTTTAGTAATTAATTTTTATAAGGGGTTATATAAATTATATTTTCTACTATAAATATTCATTAGAAATCTAAAGATATTTACTACATAATTATATTTTTTTCATAATTTTTAGACACCAAATAAATTAAATTATTTATGACACAATAATGATGAAATATTTACCTCATTAATAAATGATTTAAATAAATATGATTATAGTGATTAAATTTTTTCCAAACATGTCCAATTCTGATTGGATGAATTTATTTCGACCATGATTCATCTTATCTTCGTCTTTATTTATTTTTGGACCTTTTGAAACCGAAGATAAGTTTATAATAAAATAATATTTCCACACTTTCCAAAGGTGCCCCTGTCCTCCCTTATAAAAGGGCACCACCTCCCTCTCTTCCTCACACCAATTTGAGCATTCAAGCTCGGCCAACCCCTACCCATTTAGCTTCCCCACTTCCTAAGAAACCTACTAGAGGTACTAGTCTTATCAAAAGACCAACTCTGGTGCCTTAAGAGAATGTTTAAAG
Organism: Viscum album; assembly: GCA_963277665.1. Classification (NCBI taxonomy): domain Eukaryota; kingdom Viridiplantae; phylum Streptophyta; class Magnoliopsida; order Santalales; family Viscaceae; genus Viscum; species Viscum album. The sequence goes on along the minus strand of OY728137.1, from coordinate 440,293,551 downwards.
GAGGCACTTCGAGAAAGAGGTAATACCTTCTACCATTTTCTTCAAGTTCCATTCTTCTTCTACTCCCTCTTCTTTAGTAGTTTCATTATGAGGTAATAACATCAGTATCACTCATATACTAATATGTCATTATAAATATGAAACAACCCTAATTCACCTCTTATCCATCCTACAGAAAACAAAATCATCGTGTGTGCGTACGTACGGAATACTGTCTCCACTCCGTGGTGTAATCTATTTTCCACCACCACCTTACTTGGATGGGTATAAGGGTGAAAGTAATTAATATATATGATATTTTTACAATGTTATTGATTCTGAAATAGTATACATACACTCAAATAAAATTCCACGATCATGGGAATGATATCATCACTCGTGCGTACGTACGAAATATCGTCTCCACAATGTGATGTGATTCGTTCTATATGATCTTCATTTCATAATGATTATATAAATTAATTTAATGAATGAATATGATATATATTACACTAATAAAATTCTGGAAATGAGGTATCTATAAACTATAGAGAAGAATAAGAATTTATTCGACAAAACACGCATAAGAACAAAAAGTAATAAACACCTGAATAACAAGTAGTAATGAAATATTACTAATAAGAAGCTATGAATATGACCATATATTATATCATAACAATATTTATGATTCTGGAACAATTCAATAACATTATTTAAATCATTATACAGGTGTTTAGGACACTTACAAAGGAAATCATAACTATGGTAAGGGAAATATCACAATCTCATTTTTATCCGAGATTGTTTATACTTTGAAATTTACTGGGGTGTATTTTATCTTCCACATCCATGTTTCCTCAATATGTAATATTATTTCCATCCACCTACAATTGTTTAAATCCAATTTTACCCTTCGGTGAGTTTTTAGTAAAATATATGAAAGGAATATTTTGTCGTTTTTGGTACGAGGTACTTTTTGACTTTTCCGACAAAAGTACGAGAGGAATGTGTTTTTTAACTTATACAGCATGAATGGATTTTTAAAACATTATTTCCAAGAAGTATCCTTTAAAAGTTTTCAAGTTTATTTTTAATCAACTTCTTTTAGTGTAGAATTTTATGACATGTTAAGAAAGGAAAAGTGTTTTTGAAGTAGAAAGGATATTTTCCTCAAGAATTGAGTTCAAGTGTTTTATCAAAATTATTTTCCATCTAGGATAATAAAGGGTTCTGTTTCTATCCCTATTATTACATTGATTTGATTATGTTGTGATGGAATTATTTTTATGAATTCGTTTATCTTATATGAATTGTTTTATGATGTCACGATGTTTAAGATTCCAATTTTTTATTTCATGGGTTATGCAATGATGTATGATATATGATTTTGTGGCACACATAAGAATGGTATCATTATGAGATGGGTGGGACCTATATCTCCCTCCAATGCATTGGGTAATTATTTTATATCTCATGAGATAGACATGGATGGAACGGCAGGTTAAACCGGTTCAGTGAAACCAGACTGAAACGAGGAGTGAACTCAGTTCAGAAATGGACTTTGTCCACTAAGATAGTCTTGGCAATGAGTCTTGACTAATAAGAAATGATTCTCTATGATTATGTGTTTATGCCAAAAAGTTTCATGTTTTAAGTTATGATTATTAGTATTTAATTTCACTACTATGATTTATCCCATGTTATGAAATTATTCTCACTTTTGCAGGTTAAGATTTCGAAAATGTTATGTTCTCATGAATATGATGTTATTGATATTTATTTTGTTTACCCTTACTGAGAATTTGAGGCCACCCTTTTGTATGTATTATTTCCCTAGGTCAGGAAGAAGGTTATCAAGTAAGATATGCCAAAAGGGACTATAGATATGATGAAATAAATGGGAGACAGTGTAGACGCTTTATGGACTAGTTGTTTATGCTTCCTAGTTTCAAAAGACATTATACCTATACGGTCCTTTCATGGTTTTGTTATATGTTGTAATAAGTATGCTTCAATTTTGAAGTAATAACAATGTATGTAAATTATGGGTCGTTATACATAATGATATTCCACTTTTTGTTTCCTTACCTAAAACCTTTATTTTATTCCTTGGGGAAAAGAGAACATAAAAAGGGTGAGCTCAAATGCTCAGTAAGGGTAATCATGGATAAAATAAAACATACTATATACATTTGAACTTATAAACATGAGAATAATGTTTAAACATCAAACTTTTGAGAAACTACATAAAACATGGATGTACAGAAGGCATAGATCATAATAGAACATAAATCATTATAAAATAGCATGATAATAAAACATGTATTAGTGGAAAAACATAAAACACATGATATTATTTCTATAGTAGCCAAGGCATTATCGCCAAGACCATATTAGTGGACAAAGTCCTTTTCTGAACCAAGTTCACTCCTCATTCTAGTCCTGTAATACTAAACCAGATTAACTTACCGTTCTAGCCATGTCTATCTCATGAGATATAAATCATTAACCAATGCATTGGAGGGAGATATAGGTCCCACCCATCTTATAATTAAATCATTCTTACTTATTCCACAAAATAAACATAAAACAATTATCATAAACCAACGAATAAAATGGGTTTCATAAACATCATTCCATATTCTCATAATCCATATAAAACAAATGGACATTTCATCATAAGAATAGTGAAACCATTTAAATCATAGAGACATTAAACTTGAAACATACACATATGAAATAATGTCATCTTAGCTGGAAAATGATTTTGATAAAACATTTGAAAAGAATTCTTGAGGAAAATATCATTTCTTCTGTAAAATAATTTTCATTCCACAAAATTTTGTGCACGTTTAAAATAAAATTATTTTGTTTAAAATAGTCATAAAATATTGTAGAGTAATCATCCTGAAAATGAGGCGTTATGAAACCGTAAAAATCCATTCACGGGGTATAAGTTAAAAATAACATTTTTCTCATACTTTTGTCGGAAAAGTCAGAAAGTACCTCATATGGTAAATCAAAAAAAAATTCCTTACATACCATGTAGTAAAAGTAAAAAATGGTTAAAAAGGAATTTAAACATACATGAATCCATTTTTAGGAAACATGGACATGGATGATCACAATAACCCCAGTAAATACTTACTAATAAACAATCTCAGATAAGAACGAGATTGGAATAGTTATCCCTTACCTTAGGTTCGATATGCTTCGTACATATCCAAAACTCTTGTATAATGATGTAAATAATGTCATTGAATTATTAAAAAATCCTATTCACTGTTATGATATCATATATGGTCCACTTATGACTTTATATTACCCGTTCTTTTGTAAGTTTCATGTTAAAGCATCGTTTTGGGTAAAATTGTTTTATTTATCGTACATGTTTGGACTTGTTTTTTTATATTATTACTTATATCTTGATTTAATTAATTCCAGAATGTAAAAAATGATTTATATGTACTATATATTCAGCATATACATATATATATATATATATGATAGATTGATAAATGGAATGAAATACACCATTCATGGATACGGTAGGCCGTACGTACGTATGAACCCGGTTTTCGTTTTCTTATTGAATTGAATGGAATTAAGTAGATGAAATACATATATATATAAATAAATCCATTATCATTATTATTTAATATATTTCATGATTACTTATTATATATACTTTATAGTCATTCATGAATAGTTATCATGGAGAATGAATCTCATCGCGTCGTGGAGATGGTAGTCCATACGTATGCACGAGCGATTATATCATTCCCATGCTCATGGAATTGTATTGAAGTGTATGTATAATATTTCATAATCAATATCACTTTAAAATAATCATATATACTTATTTATTTACACCATTATCCCCATCCAAGTAATGTGGTGGTCGAAAACAGAATACACCACGGCGTGGAGACAGTATTTCGTATGTACACACACGCGGTCATTTTTTTCGTAGGATTGATAGATGGTGAAATAGGGTTTTTTCATACATATAATAACATATCAGTATATGAGTGATACTGATGTTATTAGTTCATTATTATACAACTAAAAAAGAAAGTGTATAATAAGAAATAAAGTTGAAAGAATCGGTAAAAGACATTACCTCTTCTATGAAGCGCCTCTTCTTAACCTCATCTTATGGAAATAAAGATGGTCATTGAAGAAGAAAAGGACCTATAAAATGTTTCTACGGAAGTGGAGAGGAGAAATTGGAAGGGGTTGGACGAGCTTTAAGGCTCAATGTGGTCTGAAGAAGAGAGGGAGGAGGTTCCCTTTTATAAGGGAGGAGAGGGGCACCTTAGGAAAACTTAAAATATTATTTGATTATAAAGTTATATTCGGTTTTTAATAGCTCCAAATTGATTTATTTCGAAGCTAAGGTAGGTATGGGTCGCAATCCTATCATATAACATAATTTATTCAATTTTAGGTTTCTAGTTTAACCTTATCATTTAGATTTAACATTAAGTTAAATAATTTTACTTTTACCGTGTCTTCTTTTTTTCTTACACTATAATGTTAATAAACGTACTATAACAAGACAAACGAACCCCAAGCTGTTTATTATTAATATATATAACCTTATATAAGTAATTTGGCCTATCCATAGATTTTTAGGAATATAATTCAATTAATAATATAACATATGTTTTAAAAACTATTTTATGTCAATTTTGACACTATTTGGTAATTGATTTTTCTGAAAATCATAACAGAATTATTAGTTCCAAAAAAGTTAATAAAATCTATAATAACATGTAATATTAACAGAGAATATTATTTTAATTCATAAAAAGTCTACAATTACATTTATTTGGGTATTTATAACATCAATTATGTCAATATTTCATTAATGAGATAATTACTACATCACCATTATGTCATAAATAAATTAACTTATTTATGTCTAAAAATTATAAATAAATTACCATTATGTATGAAATCTATTTGGATTTCTAATTAATATTTATAGTCGAATTTGTTTTATGTATAACCTTATATTACATATGTTTTAGTTATTATATATTGATTTTAACTATTTTTACTATTCTTTAAATAAAATAATATTAAATGTCCTAATCTAATCCAAGTGGGCCCAAATGGTCATATTTTATTCATGAGGTTGTTTTTGGTCGAATTACACTTATCCAATATAATTAGGACATGTGTTAGTGTAATAATAATATCATTTTTATCCTTAATTACCCTATTTACATTTAACTGTGGAAAAAAAAGTAAAAAGTTACTATTCACCAAAAATTATTTTCATCTCATTGAACCAAATTTTAGTCCTTGATATTAACCGTGTTTCTCAGAATTTTAAAATTCAATTCACATAAGTTGTAAAATTTCATTTAAATGAAAAAGTCAGTTTTTTTAACTGCCACTAAGTGGTTTCACTATTCATCAAAAATTGAAGTTTTTCCAAAAAATACCAAAAATTCAGCCTAAGAATTATTTGATATTATGAATTCAAAATTGATGTAAATTTTTCCAAATTCAATACATAGAAGTGGAATTAATTAATTTTACAATTATTTCCTGTTATCAAAACAAATAGCGTGTTTTTAAGAAACAAAAACTATCAAAAGATTGATACTTGATTATATCCAATTTCAAAGTGAAATTAATTCCAATTCACAAAATTTGATTAAATGGTAAAAATATATTCTAATTACACTTTAAAACCAATTAAAAAGATAATCTAACCATATAAATTATTGCGATGAAAAAAATTGTTTTTCATTAAAATATAGCGTGTTTTTACTATTCATTAAAATATGAAAGTTATCAGAATAATATGAAAAATTTATCCAAAGTAAATTTTTATGTCCATATTCCACATTAGACCTTCATTTTTTCAAATTGAACTTATAGAAATGTCAAAACAAGATTTAAGGTGGGTGCGCGATTAAAAGGCGGGAAAACAACAATTTTGGAAAAATACATATTTTACATGAACAATTTATTTTGTTATCATACCATATTCTAGAAAATGTGTAAGATGAATAATAATGTTATAAAATTCAAAATGTAGTTAAAACTATTCATAACGGCTAGTCTATAATAATATTATAGCAATATATTGTTGTTTAGTGAAACCCGGTATTGCGTACTACACACGCTATCGAGGTAGGTCGCGATTTCATGTAATGCAAGCCAAGAATAGTGTTGCATATACTATAAGCTAATGAGGTGTTGCATATTGTACAAGATAATCTCGGTGTAGTGTATAATAGAAAATCAAAGAAATTAAAATTAATATATCTCATAAAATCTCGGGGTGTTACGTGAATTGAATTGAATTTCAGTTAGGGTTTCATTAAAATTCAAATTAAAAAAGATTTATTATTCTTGTTTTATTGGGTGACTTTGGGATGCCAATCCAAAGAAAAGAATGTGAAAACAGACTAAGGGATTCAGGTATTGTTTATCATTTACCTTTCCTTGGGGGGTTTTATTGACAGAGGATTTATCTCCATAATCTTCTCACATCCCTTTGTTATTTGTTCTTTTAATCATTTTCAAACCATTTTTTTCTAAAATATAAGCAACGATAAAGAATCTATTATACTATAGGGGCCTCATTCAAGACCTATTTAGATATCTATACATTTCCTTATGAAGGGTCATTCCTCTTCCTTCTATTCTTACTCATGATATCCAACCAACCCTATTGAGGGTGACCACAATTCTTAAGGTTAGAAGGTAAAAAAATTCAAATGCCCAAAAGGCATGCTACCCTAACACTATTGAGCGTGTGATTTCTGACCCAGTGACCCTGAGACATTAGTAGAGGTTCGTTGTAATGAAGTATACTAGATGGTACTCCCAATATTGGTTCACAACAATTTTGATAGGGATATCCTTTTTCTCCCTTATTTGGTTCATCAAGGAATCCAATCCTCTCATCTCGGAGGATGAAGAAACACCGTCATCCTCATCACCTGATGTGTGTGAAAGCCGATGACCGGTTCTTCATGGTAAAGTGAGTTCTCAAATTTCATGATGAATTTAATTGTGGATATATGTTTTGAGGTTTCTAATATTTGATTTGGATATTGGGTATTTTCGGATTTTTAGTGTTTGGTTGAGGGTTTGGTGTTGTAAATCTTGGTTTAGGAGTTAGTTAACATATTTTTTTCCTTATGGTTGAAAAAATATCAAGTAATTTTTTTTTACTTTGAGATTCTTATTAAATACATTTTTGGATCAACTCTAGATGAAATTTACCAAAAACGCTCAATCATAGGATAGCCCCAGAACATTTATTAAAATAAATGAAAATGATAGTAAACAAGTACCACAAGCCAAAAGAGACAACTACATATCATAAAAACCATACTCATCACCACATCCCTGGAAAAAAGCATCCTCTACAGTAATTGATTCACATTCTAAGCTTTTGTAATGCTTCAAAACCATATAATACTTCTTTCTTATTTTCATCTACTCCAAGGAAAGAAACTTGGTGTTTTCAATATAAGACCTAGTGGACACCGACTTTGGATGATAGGATTAGTCCTTCCTCGACCTTCTTTGTCATACAGTAGTCATAACTTCCTGATTCCAGATCACCGTCATCCTCCCGCCCTGAATATTGTCACTATATGAAGGCCTGAGCAAGCCACCATCCCTATCCTTATCACTATCATAGTAATTCCCCCATTTCCCAGGGATACGAACCTCATTATTCCCTTCTTTCACTTCTCTTCCCTTCGGAAATTGACGATTAGTGTCAATTATTGCTAGACACTTTAGTCATTCCAAAAAATCATAACCATCCAGAATCCCATGCTAGAGAACTCCTTTTCTGGTTCCATATACCATAGAAGGAAACCCATTCTACATACTGACTCCTTTATTCATTGGAGTACCCTCCTCCGCATTCTCCTTCAATAATTCATGAAAAATATTTCCAGTATAAATTGTAATCACCACACCTCCATCACTCACGGACCACCCTTGTATCCCATCAGCAGCTTCCAAAACCCCTAAGGGAAAACAATCACAACATACCGCATCAAAAGTCTCCTCAAACATAGGCTCCGACCCCTTGCGCTCACCCTAAACCTTCCAACTAGTAGCCAACAACACAAAAAACCTCTTTCTAGTTGTCCTTAGTAACCATGTTGACTCCTAATGGTCCTCCCATGTCCCCAATACCATAGTCATACTTGGAAGCATACTGCTTCACCCCATCCCCCGAATTCTGATTATACTTTAGTTGACTAACAACTACAAAAATCGTCAGAGTAGGGGGTGCATCTTCATAATACGTCAAAGTTGAAGCAACTTGGTTCACCAAACCAATAAGCACCCACAGCAGACAACGTCCTCTGACCAAAGGACCTACCTAGCCTCTCACTCAGAATAGACGTCCTCCTATTCATATCTTTACATTTACATTTATAGGCCAAAATCCCCAATCAACAGTAGGTCATGAAATAGTCAACCCAAGATTCAATAATGGTGGCCTGCTTCCATCGGAATTCTTCACCAATTGTAATCTAGATCCAATCGACAGAAGGCCTTGAAACATCCACCTCAACATAGAGGCGTGGGTTGATAGGATGATTCAAAGTGGATGTTCGAACATCATAACATAGAATTCAACCCACCATTTTACCAACCATATAGATAATTGTATGATTTTGAAAAGGTAGAGGGATCTGAGGGATACTTACTCATGTCGCAATGGTGGATGGATCACAATTTGTAAGTAGATCAAAAGACCATCAAAGAAGGAATAATTCACAGTCATTGCATCCTTGGGGGGAATTGGACCAAGCCCAGACCAAATCATCTTCCAAAGAAATCTAGATCATGAAGTGGCATTTGTTAAGAAGACCGACAACCATGTGGTCTTCAAAATCCCATTTACCAAAGTTGAAACGGTCGAAATCATCAACTTAGGGCTTTTGATGGATGAAATGAGAAACTAACGTAAAATCAAGATGACTTGATACTTTGTAGTACTCCGACAATGAGATCGATAACTGAGGGTCAGCTAAGTGATGATTAGAAACCTTCAGGCTTAACAAAATCACCAGGAACTCTAGGAGAAAGCTAGGGTTTGAGAAGGGGATAAAGGGAATCCTAAATATTAGAGGTGGAAAGATAAGTTCCTCCTCCCCCTCCCACCACCAGGAAGGGGTGGGGGAATCTCCCTCGATCATCTCCTAGGGTTCTATTTATGAGGGTCGTCTTCCCTGAGCTCCTCCCCACCAATGCATCCAATAACGTACTCTAGATTAAATATAATTTCTTCTTTTATTGCATTGTATAGAAAATTGTTTAATCCCAACTTTCAATTATGTTCTCTTAGATAGGATTCTTTCAACTTCCAACACCAATATGGGAATTATGATCCCCAAGAAATCACATATGTTTAATCATGAAAGAGTTGTTTTTGATAATTCTAGAAATCTTGGAAGTGATGGAAATTTGATCTATGTTGGTTTAAATGAAGGGAAATTTTTATGTTTCTTGATTATAGAGAAACAAAATCTAATATGGACCACATACCTTGAACTCTTCAATATTTATTAGAGAAGTAGTAGAAATGGTATATCTTTTGGTGAATATATTTTCATATATTTCAAATATAGTAGCACCAACACCATCTTATATTTCTCATTACAATGTCTTTTTAAGAAAATGATCATTTTAATCTTGTATTGTGAGGTTTTTTATGTATGAATCTTATAACATATCATATATAATTATTAACATTTGGTCAATGATTTCATAAAACATATGATTCTTGTTGGTTATAAATCTAATTAATAAGATCTACTCAGTTAGCACACCATGAATAGGTTTGTTTTCTACATGTATTTAATTATTTAAATTTATTTAATTCATCTTGAATATACATATAATTTTAATTTGACATCTTTTTTTATCTTGTTAAATTTTTTTCATAAATATTTCTGCATTAATAACTGATGTTCAATCCTAATATTTGAATTGTGGAAGCATTCAAATCCTGATGATCTATTATGTGAAAACTAATTGTATACATTATGTTTAACCGATGAACATATAAATAGATCTAGATATACTATATAAACTATTGTATAAACTATTTTTAGTAATTAATTATATATTTTTTTATTTAGTGTTTTCCAATTTCGGTCAACACCTTAGTCATCTTCACAACTTATTAGTATGACATCAACATCAATTGTAACTACATATTCAACTCTACAAATATTTCATTACAAAAAACCCTATTTGATATTAGTGGATGTTTTTTATATCTACTAACTTTATGAAATCTTATATTCTTATAGACAATTAACGATCTTTTATTATTTATCTTTCCATTTTTTACGGATATTGAATTTTTATAACATATTCTTAATAATTTATCAGAACAAGTCTCCGCTATAATAATTTGTGGTTATGTCATGTGATACTGATTTTCTTCATGACTAAAAAAATATCTATCTACCATTATTTCCTACTGTTTTTTGATATATTGGCTTTCATACAATTATAGTAGATTTAATCCCCATTATAATTGAAATTTTTATAGGATAAATATAACAAACACCATTAGTTTTCTTCTTCTTTTCAATATGGCTACCAATGTATGGAACTATGGTTTCAAGAGTTCCAAACAGAAACAAAAAATATTTTGTTATGGATTTTTTAATGTTTTTTAGACCAAAATGGATCCCTCACATTATACTAATAATTTTTTATTCTTAATAATGCTTTTTTGTTTTATATATGTTCTACAAAAAATAGGCTTAATATAATGTTGTTAAACATAGTTATTAATTATTTTTGTTCTTTAAAGGTTACTTGGTAATATTTGGGGATTATAAAGGGTGAGATATGTGTATAATTTGTATGTTCATTATAAGATATTAGTACAAAAAATGGAATATAGATAAAGAAACTTCATCTTATACCAATCATTTAAATATTTCTAAAAACACTATATAGGTTTGAAAGATCCATTACCATTCATGTGGAATATTTCAAAGTAATATTCTGTGGATTTAAACATCTCCAATGAAAAATCCTTGAATCCATTATGAAAACATAATAATTAAAAGTATTTTTCATTATTTTTATACTTATCTCCAATTTAAAATAAACAAACAATTTTTTCATAATGTATTTTTATCTAATATATTTCTCATTCCATTGAACATAAAAATGACTTATCTACTGATAATTTACATTAAATTAGATTTCTATTATAATTATGCAATTTTTATTAGTCAAATTCTAGACTTGTTTTTTATTTCTAAAATAATATGACCATGTATACACAAATTAGACTAATGTCGATTACCCTAAGCTTCCACAACATCACAACTAACATAAATTATCTTGTTTAATAAATTAATTGATTGAGAACATCTGATCCCTTACATAATATAGGTAGAAATTATTTACCAACAAAATTATACACTTCACTTTTAAAAATAAATTTTGATGTAAAAATTATTTTTAGAAATCCGTATAATTTCTGAATTAGTTTTTGTTTTTTGATTTGGTGGTTTGGATTGGATGAATGAAATATACCTTTCGTTGGTGCTCTAGATTATTGCATTTCGTAATCTTCTGTTTCATGTTGAAATCGAATTGTTGTTTCCAGATTTCCCCGAAAGATGACGAATGTTTTATTTGATAATTTATAAAACAATTTTTGATAGTCTAGTAGAATCTAAATGTGGAAATTTAGCATTATTTGTGTTTTCAATGAAAATAAATGATTTTCCTATTAAAAGCCCTTTATTTTTTTTATTCCAGTCTGATGTAGTTTTAATATTTTTATCTTTAGAAATATTTATTTTATTTTTGAGGTAATTTTATGGAGTTGTGGTTAAAACCCATTTTGAAAATATGAAAGAATCTTATGTATTAATAATATTGAACCCTAATGGTGCATAACTGATCATATTTGTTATATTTCAATAACGGTGATAAATAAAAATTCCCCATTCTATAATATAATTTTTTTTAAATTTTAATTTATTTATTTTTTGGTTTCAATTAATGTAGATATTATTCACTAATTTGTGGGTATGCACTTTGCTTTTGTTTGGGAGTAGTTCATGGTGTTAAAGGGTGTGGCACAATAGCGACATGACGTTCCTCACTGGTACTGGAGATGAATTTATTTTTTAGATGTCAATAGTGATAATTAATGAAAAATGATCATTCAATGTGTATTTTTATTTAAAAATTAATTTTGTGGGGGTTTTCAATTCATGTAGGTATTTTGAACTAATTTTTGGGTATGATTTTTTGTGTGTGTTGTAGATCTTGGAGCTGAAGGGTGTGGCATAACAACGATTTGTGGTTCCTCACTGGTACTGAAGTTGAATTTGTTTGTTTCTTCTTATGGCCTACTTGGGTGGTGATGAAATATATTTGGAGGAACTATTATTCTATAATGATTGGTGTTGGAGGATTGTAGTCAAGAGATGATATTCTCTTTTTTATTTAGATGGATAATGGATTTTTTCATTTTTTATGATCTTTTTAGGTATCAATCAACTTAAACTATGTATTGATTCAATTCTTCTATTAAATTACATTATTAATATAATTAATATTTTTCTAATTTTGAAAATGTGTGTAAATATTCTTTGGTTTGAAAATTAAAACAGGTGTAATATATATTATAAATTAATAAACATAATATTAAATTTCGCTACCAATAAAAAATTATAATTTATATTTAAATCTAATTTATAATCATATATTATATGTTTTTAATATTATTACCAATAGATATATTTGTCATATGAATATGTTTCTAAACACTTTGAACAACATATATATTAGCATTTGGTATTATTACAATAGTAACATAACTATTCATCGTTTGTAAAAACACATTTTGGGAAAAAGGTTTTTTCCGATAATTTAGTGAAAAGACAATTTTTGTTGGTAAAATTTTTTACCAGTAGAAAATAAAAATTTACCAATATATATATCCATTTTGGAAAAAGTTAATTATTTTTTAGTGGTATAAATAACATAGTTGTATTTTTTCAAATGTTCTCCTAACTATTTTGTGCATGTTCATATTGATGAGTTTTATAATTTCCTTCTAGATATAGCTGATATAGATAATGAAGTTAAGGATTATAATCAGGATTCAACTCTTTTAACCTCCCTTTAATATTCATTAAATTCATTAAATGATTAAATGATGAATGGTATAGATTTATTCACTTTATAAGAAGTGAGTTTTATTGTTTTGTCTCACAATCTTCAATCATATAGTTTGAAGTAATAACTTAATGGTGTTAAGAGTGAACCACAATTTTTTAATATTAGGAGTCAGAAGAAAAATAATGATATGAAAGAAAATAACCAGTTTAAGGACATCCAATTCTTTGAGTGTGGAAAGACAATCCATATAAAAAGATATTATCATGACTTTGAAATTAATGATAGTATGGCCCAATCTCATGTAGTATTCCCTAGGTTAACCACTATAATTTTTAATTATTTTTTTAGAAGCCCATTTTTTGTTAGAATTAGGAATAGATTATTTATAGTCTCTCTTTTACATTCCTAGGAATAGACCTAAATTTTTTAAGGGGAACCTAGTTAGGGTAGAGGGATTGGGATGGTTTTATAAGCTGTTCAGGCTTAGGTGGTGTTTTTTCTCAAATCGGATTCCAGTTTTTTCATGTGTGTTTCTAGTTATTTTAATATTTCATTGATTTGAGCTTTTATTAGTTTTTTATTTTCACTATCTTATGATCAATGATAAATGTCTTTTTTAGTATTTTTCAGATTATTTTTATGCTCGAAAGTGTGTCAGGAATTCTATGGAGAATCGGGTGTTGGTGGTAAGATCTTATTTTAATGTTCATGTTTCATCTTATGATTACAGATCATGTTATGATTTTTGGAGGAGTTGATGGTAGTATGGGTAGAACATATTCCACTACTGACACATGATATGTGTTATTCATATTGGGTGAGTACTCCATAGGCTTATGTTTTTTTGTTTATGATAATCTTCCCGTACTATTGATAGGTTAGGGGTAGATAGGTTGCAAGAAGACCATATATTTCTTTTTCATTTTAGTTTGAATATTTGGAGATTTGTTAAAAAAATTTCCAAAATTATATTCATATTTAATGTTTCCATGAAAATTTATGATATTTTGATTATTATTAAACAATTTATTATATTTGTGCTTTTCAATTCTAGACTTCTTAGTGTAGGCTTGCTTCTAGATGGAACACTAATTGGGCCTTCAAAACTACTGGGCTTCTTTATTCATGATGGTTTTGTTTTCTGGGCTATTCCCTCAACCAAATTATTTGATCCGCACGCATTGCCTTGCATTCCACCTTGGAGATATGGGTTGATGTGCTCTACTGGTCATTCATAAATCTTCATATGATAGGTCATATATGTGCTGTTTATTTTTCTCGGTGATAATTATCCACTTCCACCTACCTAATTCATATCGGCCATGTGTCCTAGGTTATCAGCATTTTTTCTCCCACCTGGTGTTCTCGAATCATCTTCTCACCCACAGTCTGATAGTCATCCACCTGGACTTCTACCCCTATCAACTAGTCACATTGGCTCAAAGGTTAATTTATTACTCATTGTGACTCTTCCTTTTTGATGTGTATTTATTCGTCTTTATTATTCATCATCCAGAGAGATACTTAGAGAAAATTAGAGGAGATCTAGTGCTTTTAGACTATGGACTTGCACACCCATTGTTCTGGTGATCCCTTCCTATGGATGCCTCTCCTCTCATGAGTCTTGTCGACCGACAAATATTTAAGAAGTTTCATCCACATTAGTTTAGTTATTCATCTTCCTCTTCTCAGGTTCTTTTTATAGGCCTGAGATTAGAAGGGTGTTTTTGTTTTTCATTTGGATTCTATATTTTATCTTCATCCTTATTCTTGATTTGGATTGGTGTTAGCGTGTGTGAGTCCATCCTGCATGGGGGTGTATATTACCATCCTCTATCTCAGCATCATCACGAGTCCCTTGAGTGAGAAGGACCTCATGCACATATAGTTTCTCTAGTCCATGTATGATTCTATATATTTTACTTTCATTGTTGTATGATTTTTTTTTCATTATAATAATAATCATTGGAGTGGTGTTCTTGTCATGGAGTAGGACCAAAATGGTCCAAACCACATAAATATTTTATTCAATATTTACATTCATAAATTTTATTTTCTATTTTGTTCTTTCTTTCTTCTCGATTGAATCTATTTTAATTTTTATTTTTTTATTTCTTTTAGCATTGTCAAATTAAATATTCATTTCCCTTAAGTATGTTTCGGGAAACCTTCAATAAATATGTTCAGAACATCATGATTGATATTATTGGAAATTCAAACAAATATTTTTGAACCAATAAGAAACATTAATATTAAAAATTATATTGGTAATAATAATGTAGCTAGGATGGTTCATGAGTGGTAAACCTAATAATATTGAACCCAAATGACCCATGTTCAAAACCGGTTAGGGGTGACTTCACGAGTTGTTGTATCAACATTGTAAGAGCAGCAGAACTATAGTAGTGATGGCACTATAGTTTCCTTGTTTACTGCAGCATGTACCGCTACAGTGAAATTAGTGTAGAAGCTTGAGTACTTTAGTAACACTCTTCACATGTGGCGCTTTTGAGACAATAATTGGCCTTTCCGGCCAAGAATTAGGGCATTCATGGCTAGGATCTTTGTGTCATGTGTATGGGCGGTTTTCCCTTGGGCCTATAGGCTAGGTAATGGGTATACCACTACCCAAATAGAAATAGGTCTTAGTTTTCATAATATTTGTTAAATTTTATTTATTAGGTTTTTACAATTAAATTATATTCGAAATTTATATAATTACCCAATTTAAATGAATTTTAATAATTTTGAAATTTAAATGCTTAAATATAAAATTATAAATATATATATAGTTTTTAAAAAAAACTTTTTGAAATTATAAATAAGTAAATATGACAGGAATGTGTATGTACCAATCGTGTTCATCCCTAATGTTATTTAAAATATCATCAGAGTACAACATAGACAAAGAATGTGATGCATAAAAGTAACAAAAATATTAAAGTGGACAAAACACCGCCCTAAAAAATGAAGGATAAATCCATAGAAACAAAAAAACACGTAAATTACCACATGATAATGTGAAAAGTCCCTAAGCTATGGAATTAGCTACTGGGTCTAAAATACCAATGATCTTGTGCACCCGACCGCATCGATGAAGCTGACTGAAAACACACCGCCCAAATTCACCATCGTGGATGTTGACTCATTTTACAGAGGATGTTTCTATGGCCTTAAGTATCACCACCCACACAATCTATGGCATCAAAAATTCCCACTGCTTAAGGTGTTGGAGTTATAATGTCATTAGACATCCCATACCACTGATGGCTCATGGTACCCAAGATCATCGCCCCCGACAGTGTCCCATACCACAAAGGGTCATCTCACAGCCACCTGCGTGAGAAAGAATCAAAGACCCATGAGATAAACCAATAAAAGGCCCAATATACCCCTATGATATCCTTCAAATATTTTATAAAAAAACAAAACACAATAAGATTATGTCTCTAGGTTGTCCCCAATGCCACACCTGATGTTCCCACCTCGCATTGAGTCAACCCTCACACACAACCTGAGTTCTTATCCTCACCTACATCCAATAGAAACAATCCATTATTCTTATGATCATTATAGTGAACATCCCAAACTGAAATAGACTCCATATAGATCCCACTACCGCCAAACATGTCTCCAGTGAAATTTCTACCACACGCCCATCTCCTATGCTCCATCTGGTAGAGCCGCCAACGTCGTCGCTATAATTTTACCGAAAATTTTTGGGTTCAAGAAACATAGTATTAAATTGAATTAGAAAGAAACAGACACCAAGAAATATGGATAGAGACAAAAATGGGAAGCCCACATACCTGAGGAAAAAATTGAAACTCAAGAATCACCATAATCTAGATCAAATTTATGACCAGAATCATCAGCATCATCAGCAGACTCCCACTCTAACTGTGGGTTTCACTAATTAAAGAGAGAAATATATTATTCCTTAATGTTATCCAACTCTGTATTTAACATAGACAATCTATAATACATACTTCATCCATTCCCTTGATTTGAATCACCAAGACCACCCAATCCTTTGCTTTTTGGATATCAACCCCGCCTTCAAGTGTTCGGATGCATCATTATCTCAAGAACACTCATTTTATCGAGCATTTCATTAGAAAAAATGACAAATATCATCATTAATAGAATCAATTTCCTCAAAAATATTCCCCTTGGGGAAGGTTTTTGACTTATCAGATTTCAGATTAGAAACTGTAAGTGACTTAGGACGAAAGCGAGTTTTCCTTATAACCGTTTGGAAACATTCATTATCTACATTCTGCATTCCCAATAACATCCCCTCATCAATATAATTATATATTAATAAGTATACATATTTATATAAATATATCTATACTGTTATATAAATACTTTTTTAATTATATTTATTTAAATCTATAATTATACATAAATAAATAAATATTTAAATAATTATAAAATTTTGTTAAATATATTTAAAAAATAATTATGTTTATTATAGTTATAATTATTCATTACCCAAACAGTGAAAACCATGGTTAAGGCCCATGGTTAAAAAATTTATTAAAAATAAAAGCCATAAAGTACATGAGAGGAAGGGGAGTGCAAGAATGTTTAAATCCACATTAGAACAAACAAATATTCCCATATGGGAATGACCACCACCCTTAACTCTCAGGTGGGGATCTATCATCAATGTTTTGGGTTTCTACTAGTTCTCATCATCATTTGATGGGGATGGGTATTCCAACTGACCTGAGCCCTCTAAACATGACTTTTCATCTTCTTGTCCTTTATTTGCAAATACACCATGGGCATTTCCAAATTCATCTAAGAAGGCATCCTTACAATTATTCATGTTTGAGATTATAATCAAACTCATGTTCTTTTACTTGATTCTGTTGAATCCATTGTACAAATAGTAACCTTGACATTTGAGGTGTCTTACAAAACATCAAACAATGCATTGGTACCCCTTCCCTACTCATCTGTGATATCATTAGTAGCAACTCAAGCTACATTCTTGTCCTCAACTGAATGAGTAGCATGAGAGAGGGAAAAGGTGAATTCACATTTCTCAAAGAACCTTTATTTGATTTAGCTTTCATATAAAAGTCACCTATAATCTTACTATTTCTTTTTCCATCTAAATAAGTAATTAAAGGGTCATCATGACTCAATTTTAAATTAACTACAACATGAACAAAATAATCTTTATCAAAATCATAATCAACAGCATGTCTATGGGGCATCTGCTGAACAGGAGTGGTGGTTTTCCCTTGCACCTACCCTTCACAACTAAGAACATCCATAAAGGATTTAATACAATTCTTTACAATAGCATAACCAGAAGGGGGGTTCGTGGTCATAGGTCTCAGGGTGTTTTTGACTTTCTTTAGAACAATAGAAAATAGTAGCATCTATGTAAGAAAATTTCATAGCAGCCTGGCCATCCTTCGTTGATGGGTAATTTTACACATCATGGGAAGCATGTTCCCAAGAATTGATAACTCCCATATCATTTTAGGGACTTAAGTCCTTCAAATTAACACTTGAAGAGGACACCATTCCAAAAATAGTTCATTTATCATCTGCGGATTGGAGATTCCACACCTTCCTATAGTTGGAAATCTCATGCCCAACTAGATTACAAAAACTATAAAAATTGGGTAATAATTCATATTCAACCTCAACATCAATTTTTCACCATTACAAATGAGTGTTAAACTATATGGTCGAGGATTTAGGAATTTTAATATCAATCAAGACCCTGGAATAGTATCTGAATCTTCCTTGGATGTTGTTGTCTCCAAGTTTGAGTGGGAAACCAGTGCAAGAGGTAATGTCCTTCAAAATTTTTGGATTCCTGAATACTCAGTTGAAGTGATGAAACCTGACCCATATGTGAGCATTATATTAATTTTGGTGAAGGGGGATAAAATTGAAATTTCATTACGATAATCTCATAATTCCTTGGATCAAATGGAAGATGTTATACTCTCACAGTGTGGACTTCATTGGTTTAGATTAAAAAATAAGATAAAATAAACCCCTTCCTATGGGTATCATCCTCCTTACATTGAATCCCTAAATTCATTCCCACATAGACATAAAATAATCTATAGAAGGGGGTTTCTCCATTTTGGTATGAATTGGTATTATAATTAAGAATACTAATAGTATTGGAATCATTCTTTGAAAGCCTCCTGATTCAAAAAAATAGAAACCTAATGATAGACACATGGAAATTATTAATTCCAATCGGGATACCTAATTTAAAACAATTGTAAACAATAATCAAACACACCACTAAAATATAGGGTAGTATAGAATATGCAAGCTCTATGTTGAACCCATAGAAAAAGGGTTGGAGAAAATATTATTCAAATGAAATAAACCTATAGTAATTATGATTTAAATAAATTGAATGTGATCTATCAATCCTAGGATGGGTGAAGAATGTGGGAGAAGAAAATATAAAACCAGTGATGGGATGCTATTATTATAGGTTCATGAGATGACTAGATAATAAATAATTAAATAACTATATTGAAATTGTCAGTATCAGGTATTAGTGAGTCCAATGGTTATGATAAACACACTTTATCCTAAGATTTTATTTTCTCATGTTCTGGTACATTGGATTACAAAGGATGGGTAACCCAAAAACTAATTTAAACATAGATCAGAGACATACCCATTAGTCATGGTGCATGTATAAACCCTAGAACCCACATTCAAATTCCCTTCAATCAACTTCGGCAATGGTCATTCTCATGGAATGAAACAAATTAAACTCATTCCCTAACCCCGCTCATGATGATCATGTAATAGGAAATTAGGAAAGATATATAAATTAATAATTTATGTGAAATACAATCATAAATTGCAATCAAATATAAAATACCTCATAAATTCAATCCATGTTCATCATGAATTCCCTGACACAAATAAATCACCCACTCATGCTAACCATGATCGAGTGAATAAAAATAATAAATAGAAACCCTACAAAAATATAGCAGTAGTATGTGGATGTGTCTCTATGGGTATCTGACCTTGAGGCTCTATCCAAAGTGCTCCAATGGTGTGGCCAAGGGTGTTATTTATAGGAATTTTGTTCCAACCTCGTATATGAAACGGATCTCTACGTATCTCTATTTTTTATATTCTTCCTAATGTTGACATGATGTATTACAGGGTTACATGATGTTTAATTTTGATTTTAGTTTGCCTCTGCATGAATGAATCCCACTCATATCTCATATATAGATTTGAAACTTTGACTCATTTTATGACGTGTAATTGAGACTCATGACATAAAATTACATTTCACAGTGTGTAACAGCTACACAACATGTCCTGGCAGCGACCTTCCACTCTAAAATCACACGTCGCGTAATCAAGATACATGATTTATAATCATTCTTTGTCCAGTTATCTATATTTATCTATCTTCGAAAAATATGGTGTCACGTCATGCTCCATTTTCCACCTCTTTAATTCATTTTACATAAATCTGTTGTTTTCTATAAAAAATCATAACATAAGTCAACTAACTGCCAAATTGGAAAGATTATTCAATTGAATACTAAAATCATTATACAAAAACATCCTAAAATGAATGCATGAAATACACATATCACTATACCATCCTCGGATCTCAGGACAGAAGGTCCAATTGCTTCTGACACATCTAGATCCCATTCTGTATGGATCTTTTTTTTTTCAGAACCTCAGCAAAGTAGATGCCTCTCCTAACAGAATCCAACTTAACCTATACATCCACGAGCACCTTGGATGAATGAGTCACCATGTTCGAAGATACCCCACCTATCCTCTATGTTTCACCTATCAACATATCTATAATTATATATAAATATTTTTAAATGTACTTGTTTATAATTACAATTTGAAATAAATAAACATATATTTAAATAACTATAAAATTTCAATAAATATATTAAAATAATAAATATATGTATAATTATATATGTGTGTGTGTGTGTGTGTCAATATATATCAGTGATTTGGGTACAATGGAATTCAACGACACACAACACGCCTCAAGAGGAAGCTTTCCCATAGCCCCCCCAAGGTGACTGTTCCAAGCATTATTGCTACACCATGCTTAATAGGTGACTGATGGTTCATAAAATCTAAGAAAATAGATGTTCTAGGACCCCCTAGGTTTTGGTTAGTTTATGAAATAATGATAAACCAATCCATATAAAATGGCTCAAGATCATATTAATTATTTAATCATAACCAATTTATAAAAATGAAAAAATTAATGATGTAGTATATAATATAATATTAATTATTTTTTCTAGGTAATCATGTTTGTGAAAATATATTTAAATGGTGAGGTAATTTATACCATGAAAGGTTTTAGTAATTGTTTTCAACCAGTAACAGTGAAAATACATCATGATTATATAACATTGGATGAAGTTTTCAAGAATATTCACATTAGTTTAAAACTAAGATCCGATCAATTTACATCAATTAAATATCAATATCTTCAATGTCTTTAATATATTTGGCACAAAGAGTATCCTACGGTAGAAAATGAGGATTGGATGGATGCATCATTTTTATTTAGACAACAGTGTAGTAATTGTCTAATCGAATTATATGTGATGATTCCTGATATTGATGTGGTGTAACCTACCACTACATAACCATGTTTTGAGATCTTTGTAGAATTTGGTTCTTTACAACAATTTCATTAATTGCCTTCTCAGATTACACATATTATTGAAATAAATTATAAAGAAGATGATAAACATTTCGAAGGAAATATAGGGGACATCCCTGTGTGTACTCCTAATTTACAGAATTGTAGTATATCTGATTAGGAAGAATCTGGTGAGGCTTCAGGTG
This sequence comes from Viscum album, assembly GCA_963277665.1. Classification (NCBI taxonomy): domain Eukaryota; kingdom Viridiplantae; phylum Streptophyta; class Magnoliopsida; order Santalales; family Viscaceae; genus Viscum; species Viscum album. Next base: position 440,271,537 of record OY728137.1, on the reverse strand, counting down.
ATGATATTGAGGTGGGTTATGTGGGGAATAAACATTCTAAGTTTTCTCTGATAGATAGGCATCCACAAGTTAGTGGTATTCATTATACACTATTGCATTCTTTATTTGAAAGAATATCATGTGAACTATATTTTGATTGGGATTTCATTACACCGAATACTAAATTCCCTAAAATTATAAGGAATACATGTATATCAACTGATAACACCATAATTGTTAGGAAATATTTTGAATTTATTTTTCATTAAAAATGTGATACAATAATACCACATAGTGAGGAATTTGTCATTTGTGTTTGATGAATCGAAGAAGGGAAAATATCTCATTAAATGTGACAAATAATGGTAAAAATGGAAATTAAAATTATAAGGAAATATAGGATGATTTTTAAAAAAATTTATGATAAAAAAAATTTGAAGTGCCACACACTTGTGTACATATAATCTTATCACATGGTCACTCTTCACTTGATTCATATTTTATATCAACTATTATTAGAGAGATGATTTGATTGGGTCAGGACGTTCTAGTGTCCCTTGTTTATGAATTAATACAAAATATTTTTTACTATAAGATATCTTATTTCAAAACATGTAATGAAAAAAAGGAAACTGTGGAAGTGTATGGTGATTGGGATGAATCATATGCAATGTTTCCACAATTTACGGGATTTTTTTCTCTCATTAATCATATTATTTTTCATTTGGACATTGTTGAGTATGTCACCCCTGATCATCAAGTTGATTAATAAAATGATAAGTTCAATAGTATTTTATGGGAATTCAGGCCATATATCACTACCTTCCCATATTGTAAAAAACATATTCAAGTAGATGGCACTTTTAATTATGGAATTTCTACATGTGGTATACTTTTTACTACCGCATAAAATGGTAATCTTGATCCTCTACCACATGCATGCACTATTTTTCAAAATAATAATTTTTTACTCCTGGTGTTGGTTTAGGGAATATATATGCATTCAATTCACACAAAACTGGGGAGTGTGTCTCATATATGATCACCATCAAGTGATTATAGAAACCGTTAACAGTGATGAGGTTTCATGGAGAGAACCAAATGATTATCATCGATATTTCATTAGACATATTGTATGTAATTTTCATAATCATTTCATATTTATGGAAATAAATAATGAGATAATCAATTTGGGTATGCTTTTTCAGACTTATTTTTTTTGAAATAATATTTAATATCCTTTTATGTACATTATTCTCTTATGGTTTCAGCATATGATCCCCAAAAAGAATGGTTTAATCAATATCAATATGAAATTTTAAGGGATAATCAGGATTTGTATGATTATTTGATTCCAATTTCAAAGGAAAAATGTTCATTTTCATATTATGGTGGAAGGAGATATGGCCATATGTCCACTAATATAGTGGAGTACATAAATGGGGTCTTCAAGGGTGGGTGAAAATGTAGATCATAGGGTTAATACAAGAGACAGTTTATAGATGTGTGATGTACTTTTTTGAATGGTCTCAACATTACTATTAGAGGATGAAAAGTGGAATGTGTTTTTCTCCTAATATCCAAAGTGGAATTTATTTGATATTACAAGACACACCAGCATTTTATGATCTATCCATTGACTAGTTACAATGTTTCTTTCCAGTAAGAGAGTTCCATGATTAGTTTATAAGAAATAAGGGTCAATCTTTGGTTGTCATGTTGGATAATAGCTACTGTGATTGCGGAAACATAAATGCATTGAGATATCCCTGTGCACATGTTGATGCATATTGTTCATCGACGAACATATCATGAGAGCACAATGTTGTCCCTGTGTATCATGTGATCACTATAGTCAACTGTTATAGTTCACATTGGATGCGTGTTAGTGAATTTCATTTTATTACCTTTCCTATTGATTAGCCAACTGACATCCCTGATATTTCTATGTTTCATATTTTGTATTTTTCATATATGATTTTTTTGTTTGAATTGGTTTTCACATATTTCCTTGATCTTAATAGGTTGTTCCCCTGGGGATGACCAAAGTCTACTCATATTAAAAATATTATATACCGGCCTCGACAATGGACAGTGGGACTACAATGTAGTATTTGTCACACAAAAGTGAATAATAATAATAGTTGTCCCGAAGTGCAGGACAAAACTCCAATTCCCATCATCCCTGGTCGATTCTTTGTATTTTATCATGAATGTATACATTTTTTCTAGTATGAGGATGTTTCATAATGGATACTCTTATTTTAATTTTCTCCATTAATATAGTGTCTCATATCTAGTCTGTTTCATTTGTGTATTCAATTAGAATTTTTTTGTGATACATTAATGATTAAAAAATTAACCGAAAATGAAAATGAATAACAATTGGTTCATCCACTAAATGAATTATCTTTAAATATGTCCTACAAATCACATGGTCGATTGTATATATCATGAAGCCAAATGTTTAATGTTGTGTTTTAATCATAAATGATTTTCATAAAAATATTTATAAATAAATTGCACATTATTAGTGATCATTAAAACAAGAAATTGATAGACTAAGCAAACAAAATTAGTCACATATATTTTTTACCTCTTCTTTCATCATAATGTTGATTAATGCATGATAATTGTCTACCTCATTTTTCATATTGTAATTTTTTTTAAATATTTTCAAAAAATTATTGTAAAAATTATAAAAAATAATGATGATATCAAATGTATAGATAATGGGTCCTCTATTTCTCACATTCCAGGATATTTATATTTCATTGTTGGTTTTAGAAGTTTGTCTGGTGCCTGATTTGAGTGTATGGAAATCTCATCATTTCCATCATGTTTCACATCCTCCAGCTATCATCCCTTATCCTCACCGTGTTGGATTCTATGGAATAACAATGTGTACCTTCAAATTTTTCGATCACTATCTCATTAATGCATTTGTAGAGATGTGGAATTGAAATAAGCATACATTTAATTTTAGAGAGGTTGGATAGCTATTTCACTATATGATGTTTCCATTGTTTTGGGGCTATCCATCAATGGTATGACTATGATGGGATGAGTCAATGTTGATTTCTTTGAAATGGATCACATATTATTGGGAATTGAGGTCTTTGATGGTGGGAGATCCATCTTCTGCATTTTATTATGCATGTCATGGATATACCAACACTTTTATAATATATTCGGTGATGCTGATGAGATCACCATGCTCTGATTTTCACAATCATACATTTTGAGGATGATCAGTGGCACAAAATTTCTTGATCATTCGACTAAATTTGTACATTTTATGCATTCGACTTTATTGGAGGACATAGACTAAGGAGAGTGGATTGGATGGGGGTATCCATGTATCACATAAACATATAGGGTGCTATGCAGTACATATCACATTGATAAGATCCATATCACAGAATGTGTTGTTCTTATATAGATGTGGATATGGGAGAACATACCTCACTTAGAAAAAAATGAATGATAGCTATTGTCTGCTGTTATTGTAACCGAGTCTCCATATGGATTATGGATTGTTATTCCTCCCTTACAATGTCAAAATAAAATGTAAAACTTTATATTATGAAATATAACTATAAATATGTTATCTATAGGTGGATTCAGGAATATCGACATTCAAAAACATCTAAACACAATGTCCAGACTTACATATTTATGTTTTACAGTCCTCAACTAGTTGAAATATGTGGTTATTAATTATATAGATAGATAATTATTCTATATTTTACAAGTCTTAATTTATTAATTGATTAGTTATTTTTTCTTATTTTTGGTTCCTGGTGTATCGGTAGCGTTCGGTGAAGGGTGAGATGGTAAAGTTTCATTTAATAATCGTTTCCCCAAACCAAGAGTGAGGATCTTGCATGTCAATTATATAATCAATTTATTTAATATCTAAAGATATAAATACATGGGCTTAGGAAAATTATTCATTGATGATTTTAGATCATCCACAATTCCCATTTTGGAATTCCTTTATAGTTCTTGCGAGGATCCAAGGGTAAAATCCATCTAGTAGTGATCCACATGTGCTTCAATGGTCTCTAATAATGGACACTCATTCTCTAGGTTCTATCATGGTGAACTGAATGTGTTGTGTTGTTCATTATTGACTTCTCATTATTTGGTCATGAAAAAAATATCTCCTGGGTTTCTTGTTCATGAGGGGGAGAGAGGAGAAGGTGTTGAGATAGAATTTGTTGTACGCAACAATTCTATATTCCCAACTTCGAATTGGTTTCGAGTGAGTTACACAATAAACATATTCGTCTATTTATAAAGATGCAATTTCAGTTAAAAAATTTAATTGAATAACAACCACAAAATATAATTATAACCATTAATGAAATCACATGCCACATAATAATGATAACATTATTATTATTTTTTGGTGCACCAACTTAAGCAAAATGGATAAATAATACTTATGGACTTCTAAATAATTATTTTATCACCGAACACAGTCTTGGTCCATTCTAAATCCTATTGTATTTATTGAACACACGAATAAATATTTTATTCTCTTAAATAAATATTTTATTCCCAAACTATTAAACAAATATTTATTAGATATTAAATATAATAAATAAATAAATTTTATTCCCAATCTGGTGAATAAATATTTATTTATATTATTCGACCAATATTAATTAAATAAAAGTTTCCCAGTAATGAGAATAATTGTTAATCCACTAATTAAATTCTAATAGAATTTAATTGATACCACAAGAAACTCATAGTGTGTTACCCTGTATGATTTTTTCTCATTTGATTTAGGAGTGCTTTTCTATATTCCATGATTACTATCTATAAACAGGTTAACATGCCCATGAAAAAGATATGTATGTTTCGATGAAAACAACAACATACAAATACTCATTGTGTAATATAATCCCTTTAGAACATAATCTCATTAAGAAGGTTTCACGATAGGGTCATCAACCTATATTCTTGAAACATAATTCTTTGACTATCTGAAATAAACTCATCCTTATACCATGGCCATGGAATTGAAGGCCACAGTTCTATTTCAATCAAAGGGATGACATATAAACATCCATAAATATAGAATGGAAAAAACCTTTCTTAACTTATCTATTAATAACATGTCATTCGTGATGCAACCAACATACCCTACTTCCCACCAATATATGGAATAATGTTTTTTAGAAAATCTAAGTGAGAGAGTCGGGACATGAATTATTGATAATCTTAAAGTCTAAGAAACATTACACATGCTAATAGATAGGAATATCTGATGAAACCAAAACATGTGGAATTCTTACTGGCAGGTCTGCTCTCATATCCTCCCATCTTGGAGATTACCATGTGTGAACTTCATGAGAATAAGTATCGTCTGCTTATGATTACTGGCACCTAACGGTCTATGTGATATTTGTCCCATCATATAATTCCATAAAAACATAGAACTATATTAATAATATAGTCATACCACTTCAAGGCTCTCATCATAGTGGAGAACTATTGTAACCTTATCAATGTGACAAATACATTAGAAAATTATATCATTATGGTCATACAGAACAATGAACATTATTTAATAAGATTTTTTATTTAATATTTAATACATAAAATATTCATGTAATAAAAGAACAAATATTTGGTTCTAGGACAGAAATGGTATCAAACTCCCACATAAAATTGATCGAACTGCCTATGAATTTCGGCCTGTGAGACCTCACATGATAGTATTTTTTATTCTAAGTCAATTAATTTGTCAAGGGGTCCACCATGTTTTCTTTCTTGGAAATACTTCTCACTGAAACTTCACCACTATTATAAAAATCTCTCAAGAGATGATACTTCTGAGGTTTGATGTTCGTCTCCTAATTCGACCTTGAATATTTTCCAAGAGCCACCACTATAGTATTATCACAATAGAGTGTGATGGGATATTTACTACTAGGTAATAAATTACGATATTGGATGAAATTTGGAATCCAAACAACTTATTTAGATATCTTAGAAGCTACAGTATACTTAGACTCTACTAGAGATTCTATGACAAAAACTTCTTTGAGCTTTTCTAGCTCACAAAACCTTCATTCAAAGTGAAGATGTATCCCATTTGTGAAATCATGAAATATTGATCAGTTAGGAAACTAGAATATGCATATCCTCTAATGAATATTTCCACATCTCTTCCAAAAACCAGAAACATATCCTTATTATTCTTAAGATACATAAGGATAATCTTGACTTCCATCCAATGGGGGTCACCTGGATCAGCTTAATATCTTCTTACTACACTCAATGCATTGGATATATCTAGCCCAGTACATAGTATAGAATAAATGAATGTCCCAATCCCTGATGTGTATGGAATCCTTACTATTCTATTTGTCTCCTCATCGTTCTAAGGACAAATTTTCTGGTAAATATGAATGCCATGTGACACTAGAAATATTCCCCTCTTGCATGGTTCTATACTGAATCTTTTTCAGTATATTTTCAATGTATGTACTTTGACATTGGTCCAGAAACCTCTTAGACCTATCACGAGGGCTCTTGATCCAAAGAATATATGTTGTCTCATCTAAGTCTTTCAAGGAAAATGATTTATTCAACAATTCATTAACAGACTCTATGTCTAGTATTTCATTTCAAATAAAGAATATGTCATAAACATATACTATTAAGAAAATGACTGCACTCCCACTAAACTATTTGTAGACACAAGGCCCACATCCGTTATTTATAATACCGAATTCCATTATGGATTCATCAAAACAAATGTTCCATGAAATTTATTCATTCTTTAATCTATAAATTGATTTTTCAACTTTTATATCTTTTAGGCATCCTTTAGAGTCACGAACTCTTCAGGTTGTGTCATGTAGACATCTTCCTAAAGGTCCCAGTTAAGGAAGTCCATTTTGACATCCATTTTCCAAAACTCATATTCAATGTAAGCTGCAATGGAAAATAGAATTCTGATGTATTTCACAACTACAATTGGTGAAAAAATTTCATCATAGTCAATACAGTCATGCAGTTTAAAAATTTTTGCAACTAGTCGCACCTTATATGTAATAACTTTTCATTACACTACTAGTTTCTTATTAAATAGCCATTTTCAATCAATAGGATTTACATCCACAAGGAGATCTACCAAAATAAATACTTAGTTTTTGTGCATGGAATCCATTTTAGATATCATGGATTCTTTCCACTTGGAAAAATATGTGCCACTTAATTATTTATTGTAGGTCATAGGATCATTATTATCAACTAATAATGAGTCACCATCCTCCTTAACTATAAAACCATACCATTATGGTTCTCTAAAATCTTTTGTACACTTCTGAAGTTCTTGTGTCTCTTAGATAGTTTCTTCTTCTACCACACTTTTTTGAATCTGATCCAATACCAACTATTGTGTTCCAAGAGCCTCATCATCATCAACTTTTTTATCTCACCACTAACTCTTTGGATGATTTTCTCCCTCTTAAGGAATAATAAATGTCTTGAAAATATAAATATTTTATCTAAGGGGTTATATAGGTAACATCCCATTGTTTCTTTAGGGTATACTATAAAGGTACACTTTGTGCCTCCGAGTGGAATTTTGTTAGTTGAAGGGGCCTTAACAAACGTTTCACTTCCCCACTAATGTAAATTCTCTAACATGGGTTTTCTTCCACTTAAAAATTCTTATGGAATATAATTTATCTATTTATTTGGTACTTGGTTTAATATGCATGTCTATACATGTAGCACATATCTCCAAAAAAATAAAGTAAGACTTGCATGACTCATCATTGATCTCACCATTCCCAAAAAGGTGTGCTTCCACCTTTCTCTTACACCATTCCGCTGAGGTGTGTAAGGTGGTGTGGGTTGGGATAGGATCCCAAAATCGTGTATGTAATCAATGAAGTGTTTTTTGAGATATTCTCCACATCATTCTGAAATGTGTTTCTTAATCTTCCTACCAAGATAGTTCTCAATGTCAATCTTTTATTCCTTGAATTTATCAAAAGAATATTACTTATACCTCATTAAGTAAATATATTAATATCTATTAGAGTCATCAGTAAATGTTATGAATTATGAGTACCCACCCATTGATTTAATAGGAAATGGTCCACACACATCAGTATGAACTAATTCAAGAATCTCTTTAGTCATTTTACTTTTCCCAATTGATGGGTCTTTGGTCATTTTTCCTTGTAAACATGTGTGACAAACACCAAGAGGATTTCATTCAAATTAATCCAAATATCCATATTCATGTAATTTTTTCAATAATAATTTATTTACATGACTTATTCGGTGATTTTAAAATTGGGTGTGGTATTAGTCATGTGAAGTAACCTCATTATAGATTGGAATTTATAGGTTCATGTAATCTAACATGTAATGATCATTATGTAAATGTTATGTACCATAAAAAATTATATATTTATAATGAAGAAACATTTATTTACAAATTTTAAAATTAATCCATGTATTTCTAGTCTGGATAATGAAATAATGTTTTTGGTAACAAAAGTCACATAATAACAACCCCTTAAAACCAAGATCATTCTTGTCAGCAATGTGAGGTAGAAGTCCCCAATAATTTAAACATCAAGTTTATATATATTGGATGCTCATATATCTACCTACCCTTGGTCATTTTTTATGAATATACATGGTTCATATATTTTAATACAGATGTGAGAAAAACAAGCTATATCTGTTATCCAATTTTTAGAAATAGATTAATTTCACTTGATAAAAAATACATCTGAATTTTCCCATTGCTTCTTTAGATGGGTGTAGTTTTTCATCCAGAGGCCCTTCTTACCACATGATAAATAGACTACATCATGTTCTCTTTCCTCGCCATTGATCATATTTTTCATGGAAGGGTGTGAAGAATATTTCGGATTAAAGATCTTCATTTCACTTTCCATTTTTCACCATAATGACATAATGATTTTCATGATTCATATCTTTATCTACTTGGTGAAAAAGGATATGAAGAAATGGAAAAGGCTTCTCAATGTTGTTCATATTAAAATTCACAAAAAAAAAGAGATGCTCTGAGGGAGTGATTCCAGAATGAGATCAGTACACAATTCATCAGGGAGTTTAAGCCCTAGAACCTCTAAGTGCTCAATGTAGTCAATGAGATTGACTATGTGAGGCTATGTTGGGTAACCCTATCCAGGAATAATATGAAATAGCACCATGGGAATCTCAAACCATTCTTGTCTATCTCGCTCATATTAATGACCATGTAGGTGTCCAAGCATGTTATACACATCCATGTTTTCATTCGACATCATGAGTTCAATAGACATAGATGAAAGCATCAAACATTGAATATAAACCGTGTCATTCTTATATTTTTCATAGACTAGGAACTCTTCATCACTCGCCTCTTGAGTCAGCAGATTAGGAATTTAGCATTCTTGCACATATGATTTCTGTTCATGGTGTAGAACAACCAGAAGGCATCTCATCCATTTCTAGAAGTTACTATTTTTGATGATATTGTCATCATCCAATACTGATTGTAGGAATAGTGTGATTTTCATTTTATTATACAATTAAAAGAGAAAATTATTTTTAATTTTCTTGATTATATATTTTTAGAGAAATAATTAGTTGATTTTATTAAATCTACCACTATTCTATCAAGTCGAAATATCCCTCACCATTAAACATGGAATTTTTAGTTTCTAGGACATTCTAGTGTAAAGGATCCATATTACCCTTCACATAACCCCAATAAGGGTTGGTCAAGCTATTTTGAAGGTATTTAGGTCGGCAAGTCTTTTCTAAATGCGGCCTTATAGATCTTTCATCTATTAATTGGACTCCCATATCTAGAAACACTGACTTGGATTTTCCGAACACTTACCTCAAATTTACACCATGTCTAGAAAGGTATGCTCCACTTGATGTAAAATGATTAATTTGACCTAAAACATTCATAAGAACTCCCCTTATAAAAGTAAGTGTCTTAAAAGTTGTTGGTTGAACACATAGTATTTATGGGTTTTTTCCAAATCATGTCATAGAATCCTTAGTCTGACTTAATATTAGAATGATGGATTTTATTTTATTGTGTATAAATTTGTAATCCTGTTTTATCCTTTACATGTATTATTAACATTTAAGTGTATGTTTTCTTAATTAATTAATCATGTTTGGAGAAAAAATTTATGCACAATCCATTTTATTTAAAATCTGTCATTTTCAAATTAATTTATTCATTTATGTGATTGTGACCTTACTTCAATAAATATAATTTTATGCATTAGATAGAAAATAAATAAATAAATAAATGACCCAATCATGATCTTATCTAATGGTTTATTTAATGAGCAAACATTAAATCAACCAATAACCCTGGAAAAATAACTCTTTTTTACAGACATGGAATGAGCTACAACATTCTAGGTTCCCACCTATGTATCACCCATTTGGAATCATTATGGTTTCATCATGAATCGTCCCATGTGCCTTGGGATGCTCCATCAATTAAAAATATTTTTTCCGACATGCAGGTGTAGGGAACCAAAGGATTCGTTAAAGGTAGTTACATAAAATTCATTATACACACATGTTCTACATAATAATGGAGGGAGGGATGACTCACATACCATCTTTTAATTTAATATGAAATAATTTCAAAACCATAATATAATTTTAATTAAATAAATTACAACAAATACATTGGTCTTGATTAACCTCATGAATGGTCACACATACAACGAATGGGAAAAAATAAAAGGAATGTATTCATTTATTTGTTCTTTTATTATTTAAGATAAACACACTCTGATTAATTATTTATTTATTTATTTAATTAATGACCTTTTATCTTAATGAGAATATGTTCTTATTTAGAGATACCCGTCATTTATGGAATTCATGGAAAATAAATGTTCAAACAAATAATGTCATATTAATTATAAAAAATTAATTGTGCATTTTAAAATTTGTTAAAACCATTATTTAATAGTCAAACTCATAACAATGAAAGAATAAATAAAATAAGGTTTTAATGCTAAAATTTCAAATTAAATGAAATTTAAATTTTATACATTAATGGGAGACTACACTGTGTGTACATGTAGATACACATATTGTACCCCTATTTCCATATATTTATGTCACACTCTTGGGGCTATAGTGTGTTGACTCAGCCAGACTACATTGTGTGTAGATGCCAATTACACACTGTTTATCCACATTCTGTGTGCTGAGTTGGCCCAGTCAACACATTGTGTGCAATGAAAACACCACATGTAATTAATTAATTAGCTCATCTAGATACATTGTGCATGGGTATACAACATGTTCTCCGGCCGCACGTCATATAACTCAGTTTTACCTGAAAATGATTTGGAACTTCATGATGGAATATTCGGCCATTCTTCAATAATTCTTCATCATTTAATAAAATAAAACACTAAACCAACATGATTAATATGTCAATAACGTGTTAATTTAAAATGGATTAAATAATTATTAACATGAAAAAAATCTCACCAAAATTGTGTCGAGAACAATAATCTAATAAAAAATCATAAATTTAAATGATACTACACTGATACTAGTTATTGGTTCCTGTCATTGTGTAAGAATTCATTAAAACATGTTATATTAAAAAAAATTAACATTCATTTCTCAAACCCAATAGTGAGGATCTTGCATGTCGAATTTAAAATTTAATTATTTTATATCTGAAGAAATCAATACTTGAGCTTAGGAACATTCTTCATTGATGAATGTTGATCATCTGAAACACCCCTTTCAGATTGCCTTCGTTGCTCTAGAGAGGATCCAAGGGTAGAATCCATGTAGTAGTGATCCACACACGCTTCAATGATCTCTGAGCAACACCACTAATTCTATGGGCGATAGTGTAGTGAATTGAATATCTTTTTTTTCATTCTTGATTGCTTGTTCCTAGGTCTTGATGAAATTATCTCTTGGGTTTCTCATTCATGATATGGAAGGAGGAGAATGATTTGAGAGATAATTCATTGTACCCAACAATTCCCTATTCCAAAACATGGAATTGGTTTTGAATGAATTATATAATAGACATAACCATCTATTTATAGAGATGAGATTTTGTTTAAAAAATTTAATTGCATAAAAACCATTAAATATAATTATAACCATTAATAAATTCCCATTACACTTAATTATAATAATAATATTATTATTATTTGGTTCACCAACATGCACAAAATGGATAAATAATATTTACCGGCACGTAAATAATTATTTTATCACAAGGCACGGTCTTGTTCCATTTTAACTCCTATTGTATTTATTGAACACCCAAATAAATATTTTATTCTCTTAAATAAATATTTTATTCAAAAAATAAAAAACATATTTATTAAATGTTCAATAAAATAAATAAATATATTTTATTTAAAATCCTGGGAATAAATTTTTATTTAATTTATGTGATCAACATAACATAAATAAAATTATTCCTATATCTTAATAATATAATTTATTCCATAAATTAAATTCAAATAGAATTTAATCAAGACCACCAGAAACACTTAGTGTGTGACCATTTTGGATTTTTTTCTCAATACCATTTGGTGGGATTTCCTAAAGTCCAAGATTATTGTAATCCCCCAACCCCAGTTACCCAGAGTCGGTGCATTATTACATAACATTGGCATGATCACAAGAAAGATCAAGTCTCGGAAGACCGATTAGTTTAGTAGCCTTGAAAACACTAGATATATTCATAAATTTTTACATTACAAAATAAAAATGAAAACTACAACAACATAGTGTCCATATTCCACACTCTTATCCCATCATACTATCCTTGCATGTCATTCATAAATTACTTCTTCACATCCTGGGAAAAATAAAACATAGAAAAGGGGTGAGCTCAAATGGATAGTATGAATAACAATATAGCGGAAACATTCATAAATAAGAATAAAAATTTAAGGCAATGTATATCTAAAACAAAATCCTTTTAAACATGAACATAAACATAGTATGGAAAAAATAAAATGAAATAATTCCATTTACTTATTCACATGGATATTCTACTAATCGAATAATCACATGCAATATCAGTAACCACTTTCATAATGATGGAATGCATAATGCCAGACTATCATAACCACATAGCCAAGGCCTCGTTCCAAGACTACAAATAATATTTTTCCAAGGCCTTGTGCCAAGACACTAGTTTGTCTCATGAGACCTACCGATGCATCGAGGAGCTATAGCGGGCTCCACCCATCACATATTAAGTCCAATGCATTCCCATATGAAAAGGTTTAAACATAACATAAACATTCGTATTAAAACTAGTATACTAAATGTGAATACTTCATCCATAAACCATGAATGGTATAAAAATAACACATCCACAGTCAAACATATCACAAAACCTTCTATACAATATAGAAGCTTTTTATCATAGTAAATCAACTTCAAATAAGCGTAAAATCCATCGAAGGATGTCGACATAGATGAAATCAAAACTCTTTTTAGAGAAATATCTCTTTCTAATTTAAAATCATTTAAGAGTCATATATATAAATATAAAATAAAACAATTTCTTAGAAAATATTATTATAAGCTTGTAAGGGAAGCTTCTTAGATATTATAACGGTGGAAAATAGTTGCACCCTCCGTATAAGTTAAAAAAACATTCTTACCTTAATTTTTTCGAAAAGGATAAAAAGCACCTTGTTTGGAAAACGACGGAAATATTTCTTTATAAACCTCTTATAAAAAGTAAAACAAGGGTATAAATGACTTTAACCCATATTCTTGTAAATATTAAAAATGTTTTGAAATACATTTTTAAGAAACATGGATGTGGATGATAAAGAGATCCCAATAGATTATTACGTATAAACAACATCGAATAATGAAGAGATTGAAAAATAAACCCTTACCTTGTACTTTTCCTTGGTTGAGGGTAGGTTAACCTCATGTATAATGGTGATATAATTGTTATTAAATTATACAATAATCATATATATTAATATGATATCATATATGATCTTTTAACATTGATTTGTTAATAATATCTTAGTATTATCGTTGTTTCGGGTGTTAACTTCCTCGTTTTCCTTTGTATGTTTTGTTACTTAAGCCATGTTTTTCATGTATAGGTTGTATCTTATTCATATCCAGGATGATATGAATTCCTTAAACATTATTTTTCTATCATAAAATGATAATTATACTTGAATGGATACGATGGAGAATGAATCTCATCGCGTTCGTGGAGACGGTAGTCCGTACGTACGCACAAGCGACAATATCATTCTTTTGATATTAAAATAATATATAATTGGATGGTAAATCACATATACAGAATCATTATCATGTTATATTTATTATTTTCATGAATTACAAATCATTATTATACCCATCCAAATAATAATATATTGAATAACAATTACACCACGACGTGGAGACGGTAAGCCGTACGTACGCACGTATGGTGATAAGTCATTCAAAGATGGATAGAATACTGAATATGTTTGTACCATATTTATAATAATATTACAGTATATAGGAGATACTTGATTAATTATTTTAGAATGGGAATAACAAATAAATAAGAAGTTGAAGAAGAAATGAATTTGAAAAAGGGTGGTGAAAACATTACCTCTTCTTCGGGTTCTTCATTTTGATTTGATCAAAAGGGATCCGTAGGTTGGCTTTATGATAAAACTAAGGCCTCTAGGTTGTATTTAGGGATGTTTAGAGAGTATTTGGGAAGGGGTTGGCCGAACCAAAAGGCTTTTATTGTGTGAATTAGTGATAAGGGGGAGTTCCCTTTTATAAGAGGGGTGAGGGGCACCTTTGGAAAAGCTAGAAATATTATCTTATAATAAATTCATATTCGGTTTCAAAAGGATAAATAGTGGATTATTTAAAGTTTTAGGTAGGGATGGGTCTAAAACCACTCAACAAATAGAATTTAGATAGTTTTGGGTTACTATATTAACCTTATCATTAAGTATTAACTCTTAGTTAATTAGTTTCACTTTTACAATGTCTCTTTATATTTTTATATTATATGGGTAATAAACTTAATATATACATCCAAAAGACCCCCAAGTGGTCCATTAATGATTTCCCTATCATGATATAAGTCTCTTGGCCGAACCTTATATTTTTAGGAATTTAATATCATTTAATAATATAATATGTTTTTTAAAAACTCTTTTATGTCAATTTTGACACTATTCAATAATTGATTTTTGTAAAAATAATAAAAGAATGATTACTTCTAACAAAGTTAATTATGTCAATACTAACATGTCATATTAACCTATAAAATTATTTTAATTCATAAAAAGTCTCAAATTATATTTATTTGGGTATTTATAATATCAATTAATTTAATTTGTTTACAATTATTGTAATTATTGTATCATCATTGTGTCATAAATAAATTAAATTATTTAATGTCTAAAAATTATAAATAAAATATCATTATGTAGGAAATAATTTCAGATTTCTGATGAATATTTACAATTGAATTTATCTTATGTATAACCATCTATTAAAAATGTTTTCGTAAATAAACATTGATTTGAACTCTTTTAACTCTTCTTTTAATTAAATAATAATAAATGTCCTAATCTAATCCAAGTGGACCTAAATGATAATATTTAATTCCTAAGGTTGTTTTTGGTCGATATACACTTTTATAATAGAATCAGGACATGTGTTAGGGTAATATTAATATCATTTTTACCCTTAATTAACCTATTTACTTTTAACTGTGGTAAATAAAAGTAAAATGTTTTTATTCGCCAAAAATTATTTTCATCTCATTGAACCACATTTTACTACTTGATATTAATCATGTCTCTCGGATTTTCGAAATTCCATTTACAGAATCGGTTAAAATAAGTTTTATGAAAAATTCATTTTTTTTAACTACCACTTAGTGGTTTCACTATTCATCAAAATTTGAAGTTTTTCAAAACAATGCCAAAATTTTACCCTAAGCTATAATTGAATATTATGACTTCAAAAATGATGTCTATTTTAAAAAATTCCATACATATAAGTTTCATTAATTAATTTTATAATTAATTCTCACTGTCACAACAAATAGCATGTTTTTAAGAAACAATATATATCAAAAGATTGAGAATTGTTTATGTCCAATTTCAAAGCGAAATTAATTATAATGAACACCATTGGATAAAATGGTAAAAATATATTCTAAGTAAACTATAAAACCACTCAATAATATAATTTATCACTATAAATTATTTTGATTAAAAAAGTTGTTTTTAAGTATTTTTCACTATTCATAAAAATTGGATGTTCTCGGAAAAATAGAAAAAAATCAACTTAGGATAAATTCGATATTTTGAATCAAAAAATGAAGTCCATTTTGAAATATAAATTATATATAATTTCAAATGTACGTATTACTATTCATAATGGCTAGTTTTATTGGTTGTGGTGGGTTGGAACTCGATGTTGCATACAGCACACGCTATCACATTATTCAAAGAGAATCATACCATTGAAGATTGGGGTGTTACATTCTCCCCTCCTTCAAATAATTTCTTTCTCTAAATTTCTAGAATACTACAGTATGAAAAGACTCGGGTGGTTCTTCATCATAAGTTCCTTAGGTTCCCACGTTGCCTCTTCCTTCTTATGGTTTCTCCACAAAACTTTTACTAGACACGTCGTCCGGTTTCTCAGTACTTGTTCTCTCGTATCAAGAATCCTGACGGGCTCTTCGCAATAAGACAAATCGGGTTCCAATTCTAATTCCTCATAGGTGAGTACATGCGTTGGGTGGGGCATGTATTTCCTCAACAGAGATACATGGAATACATCGTGAACTTTAGAGATACATGAAGGCATTACCAATCAGTAAGCTAGAGCCCCAATTCGTTCTAAAATTTCAAAAGGTCCGATGTACCTGGGACTCAATTTACCTTTCTTACCAAAACATATGACTCCCTTCCATGGAGATGCCTTCATGAAAACATGATCACCAACTTGAAATTCCAAATCCTCCCTTCAATTATCGGCATAGCTCTTCTGCCTACTTTGAGATGCTTTGATATAGTTTTGGATTAACTTAACCATTTCCATCATTTCCTCCACCAGTTCTGGGCCTACAAATTTTCTTTCACTACTGTCATCCCAAAAGGTTGGTGTGCGACATCTCTTTTCGTATAACGCTTCATATGGTTCCATATTAATACTCGAATGGAAGCTATTGTTATAAGAAAATTCTACCAAAGGTAAATATTGATCCCACATACCCTCAAAGTCATGTGAGCAAGATCTCAACATGTCTTCTAATGTTTGAATAGTCTATTCTGATTGTCCGTCTGTCTGAGGGTGGTAGGCAGTTCTCAAATGAAGTTCCATATCTAGGGATTTCTGAAGACTCTTCCAGAATCATGATGTAAAACGGGGATCACGAGCAGAAACAATCGATAGGGGTACTCCATGAAGTCTCACAACGTCATTAATATATAGTCTTTCTAGACGTTCCAATGGTAGATCTTCTCTTATAGAATGAAAATGTGCTAACTTGGTAAGACGATCAACAATAACCCATATTTCATCATTCCTCCTAGGAGTCATTGGTAGCCCCATGACAAAGTCCATCATAATATTGTCCCATTTCCGCTCCGGTATAGGAAGTGGTTGCATGACTCCTCCAGGTTGTTGCCTTCCAGCTTTCACTTGTTGACAAACCATACATCTTGACACAAAATCAGCAATCTCCCTCTTCATGTTTTCCCACCAAAAATGTTCCTTCAAATCTATATACATTTTGGTGCTCCCATGGTGTATAGAGAAATTCGAACTATGAGCATCATCCAGCAATTCCCTTTTTAGATTAGGTATATCGGGAACACAAAGTCTCTTCTCGAATTTCAAATTTCCATCTTCATAGACAAAGTCTCTCAATCTCCCATCATTCACAGCTTTAATCTTCTTTTGAAATTCTTCATCATCGGTCTGAGAACTCTTAATTTTTTCTAGTAAAGATGGTTTGGCAACAATTTGAAAAATAATTGACGTTTCACCTTCCATGGTTATTCCCATGTCCATCTTTACTAGATCCATGAAAATTGGATCCCTTTCAATTCTCATATTGTTCCAAACTCCCTGGTCTTTTCTTCTCAAAGCATCTTCCACCTTGTTTGCTTTCCCCGGGTGGTAGTGTATCGTACAATCATAATCCTTGAGTAATTCAAGCCATCTCCTTTGCCTCATGTTGAGTTCTTTTTGTGAGAAAATATACTTTAAACTCTTGTGATCAGTATAAATCTCACATGTTATACTATAGAGGTAGTGCCTCCATATCTTCAAAGTAATGATCATAGTTGCTAACTCAAGATCATGAGTATGATAGTTTTGCTCATGAATTTTCAACTGTCGTGATGCATATGAAATAACCCTATCATTCTTCATAAGGACACAACCAAGTCCTTTCTTTGATGCATCACTATAAATAAAAAACCCATCCCTCCCCGATGGTAGAGTAAATATAAGGGAATTGACTAATATTATATTCATTTCTTTGAAACATTCTTCACACTCTTTTGTCCAAACAAATTTAACCCCTTTATGTGTGAGCTTCGTTAATGGGTTTTCCAATTGGGAAAAATTCTGGAAGAAATGTCGATAATAACCTGCTAAACCAATAAAACTATGTACCTCGGTTATACTCGTAGGTGATGGCCATTATTTGATTGCCTTGGTCTTAGAAGGATCAATAGAGATTCCATCTTTAGAGACAATATGGCCAAGAAAATAAATCTCCTGAAGCCAAAATTCACACTTTCTAAACTTCCCATATAATTCATGTCTTCTCAGAGTCTTCAGGATAATGCGCAAGTGATTTTCATGATCTTCGTAGCTTTTGGAGTATACCAAGAAATCATCAATAAATACCACCAAAAATTCATCGAGATATTCCTTGAAAACTCTATTCATTAGATCCATGAATACAAAGGGTTCATTAGTCAAGCCAAAAGGCATTACAGTAAACTCATAATGCCCGTACCTGGTTCGAAATGCTGTCTTCGGAATGTATTCCTTCTTCACAGACAACTGATGGTATCTAGATCGAAGTTCAATCTTTGAAAATTATAGAGCTCTATGTAGTTGGTCAAAAAAATCATCAATGCGAGGTAGGGGATACTTGTTCTTTATTGTTATAGCATTGATCTCCCTCTAGTCGATACATAACCTCATAGATCCATCTTTCTTTTTAACAATAAGAACATGGGATCCCCATAGATAATCACTAGGGAGAATAAATCCCTTATTACTCAATTCCTCTAGTTGTTTCTTTAGTTTGACTAATTCCAAAGTGGTCATTCTATAAGGGGTCTTCAATATAGGCCTTGATCCAAGAATTAAATCAATGGAAAACTCAACATCTCGTTCTAGAGGATGTCCAGGTAAATCTTCCAGAAATACATCTATATATTATTTCACAATAGGAACGTCCTCTATTTGAACATTCCTTTCCTCACCCATAGTGATTTCATTATCTTCCTCCCCAAAAATTGAATTTAGTTGAGCTACTGGGGGTGTATCTAGATAAGAATTAGGTGGTGATGATTCTACTCTAAAGATACGGTGTTCCTTATCATCATCATCAAAAATCATAACCTCCTTCTTCTTACAATAAATCTTTGCATCATAGTCCGAAAATCCAATCCATACCAAGGATTATATGAAACTCAATCATAGGTATGACGATGATATCAGAAGATAAAGAACATTTATGTTCTCTAATGGGGACTGATTCACAAAACATTGTTGCAATGATACTTCCCTTAGGAGTTTTAACTGACAACTACCTTGTTAATTTAAATTGGAAATATCTAATTTTCTTAGCAAAATGGGAAGATATGAAACAATGCGATGATCCAGAATCAAATAATGCATTTTCTAAACTTGAGGAAACCATTAAATTACCTTCCACCACGTCTTTCGGAGCTTCTACCTCAACAGTAGTGATAGCATAACCCTGGCCTTGATCCCTTGGCCTTTTCTGATGTAAGTTCCCCTGACGCTTAGGACATTCATTTGCATAATGTCCCATCTCCCTGCAATTGTATCATTGAACATTGGTAGCTTTCTTCTTCCCTTTGCAATCACGAGCTTGGTGGCCTTTTTCACCACACTTGTAACAGACACCCATTCCCTTCATGAAAGTACCAGGGTGTTTCTTCACAAATTTACCACAGGATGGATATTCAACCTTTCTCTTCTTCCCCTTATTTCAATTCCCAGATTGATCAGAAGATCTCTTCTTCTCTTGTATTGCTTTAAAGTCATAAGACTTAGAAAATTAATTTTCGGTCTTGATAGCACATGAGACAATGTCTTCGTACGACATGAAGGATTGTGAGACTAATGCTCGACAGGGAAATGGTTTTAACCCATCAAAGAAACGATCAATATTACTTCTTGGGTTACGTATATAATCTCCAGCATACCTTGCTAACCTTGTAAAGTTATCCTCATACTTTGTGACATTCTCATCCTCCATTTGTCTCAGACTCAGAAATTTACTTTCCATATCTGCTCGATGGTCACGAGGAAAGTATTTTTATAAAAACTGATCTTTGAACTCCATCCATTACATATTTGATACTTCATCATCTTCCTTCGTGTTTTGAATCAATGACCACCATTGATCAGCATCTTCAGTGAGGCGGTAAACTACAATGATATCTTTTTCCCTTTCACTACTCCCAAAGCCTGAAATATTTTCTCTAGGGAATTTATCCATTGCTCAACTACTAAGGTATTTGTACTCCCATTGAATGTTGGTAGTTGTTGCCTCATGAATTGATCTAACATTGATCCTCCACACTGCAGATTAGGGTGCTCCATACGGGTAAGGTTATTATTTATAACCTGAGTGAGTTGTCCCAGTATGGTGATTAGCTGATCGGTACCAGTTGCATCACCAGCTCCACTATAATTATCTTGAACAGGAGGGCAATCTGTACTTGTAGTGCGTGCATTGATATGGTTTCCATTTCTTCCACTAGGCGCCATTTCTAAACAATGGCATAAACTAGATCAGTTTATGATTCGAAATACATAATTCCATTCTTATAAAACACTTAACATAAATTGAACTATTTATGGATATAATCCATAATCATAAAAACGTTTTCTTTGAGAAGTATATACTCATAAACCATTCATAATTATTTTTAAATAAAATGAGAGTTACCCTAATCATATCCCCTGGGAGTGTCGTAACCAAGAGTGCAGCAAGGCACGTTGTCATGCACCAGTTCCCATTCGAGTCTATCTCAAAGCAGTTTTTTCGGGTTTTACCCCTAGGTACATCTGTGCCAGAGCCGCCACTACCTGCTCGTATCCAGACAGGGATGTATTTCTCGGAAAACTCACAAAATCTCTACAATACCAATATTCAAGGAATTTCTTCTATACTAATCCTCAAAGTCCATATTAGGTCTACGTTCTATAATCAGAGTTTATCTAAATCTACCTTCCAAGGATTGTACAAAACTTTCACTGATACCAACTGTAACGCCCCAACCCCAGTTACCTTGAGTCGGTGCATTATTACATAACATTGGCATGATCACAAGAAAGATCAAGTCTCGAAATACGGATTAGTTTAGTAGCCTTGGAAACACTAGATATATTCATAAAGTTTTACATTACATCATAAAAATGACAACTACAACAACATAGTGTCCATATTCCACACTCTTATCCCCTCACACTATCCCTGCAGGTCATTTATAATTTACTTCTTCACATCCTGGGAAAAATAAAACATAGAAAACAGGTGAGCTCAAAAGCACTGTAAGGATAACAATATAGCAGAAACTTTTATAAATAAGAATAAATATTTAAGGCAATGTATAACTAAAAAAAGCCTTTTAAACTTGAACTTCAACATAGTATGGAAAAAATAAAATGAAATAATGCCATTTACTTATTCACATGGATATTCTACTAATCGAATAAAGATATGCAATATCAGTAACCACTTTCATAATGATGGAATGCATAATGTCATACTATCATAACCACATATCCACGTCCTTGTTCCAAGACTAAAAATAATATTTTTCCAAGGCCTTGTGCCAAGACACTAGTTTGTCTCATGAGACCTACCCATGCATCGAGGAGCTATAGCGGGCTCCACCCATCACATATTAAGTCCAATGCATTCCCATATGAAAAGGTTTAAACATAACATAAAAATTCGTATTAAAACTAGCATACGAAATGTAAATACTTCATCTATAAACCATGAATGATATAAAAATAACACATCCACAGTCAAACATTTCACAAAACCTTCAATACAGTATAGAAGTTTTGTATCATAGTAAATCAACATCAAATAATCATAAAATCCCTCAAATCATGTTGACATAGATGAAATCAAAACTCTTTTTACAGAAATATCTCTTTCTATTTTGAAATCATTTAAGAGTCATATATTTATAAAATAAAACGTTTTCTTTGAAAATATTATTATAATATTTTAAGGGAAGCTTTGACGATTTTATAATGGCAGAAAATAGCTGCACCCGCCGTATAAGTTAAAAAAACATTTTTACCTTAATTCTGTCGAAAAGGTTAAAAAGCACCTTGTTTGGAAAATGACTGAAAGATTAATTTATAAACCTCTTATAAAATGTAAAACAAGGGTATAAGTGATTTTAACCCATATTCTTGTAAATAGTAAAAAGGTTTTGAAATAAATTTTTAAGAAACATGGATTTGGATGATAAAGATATCCGAGTAGATTATTATGTATAAACAACCTCGGATAATGAAGAGATTGAAAAATAAACCCATACCTTGTAATTTTCCTTGGTTGAGGGTAGGTTAAACTCCTGTATAATGGTGAAATAATTGTTATTAAATTATACAATAATCATATATATTAATATGATATCATATATGATCTTTTAACATTGATTTGTTAATAATATCTTAGTATTATCGTTGTTTCGGGTGTTAACTTACTCGTTTTCTTTTGTATGTTTTGTTACATAATCCATGTTTGTCATGGATAGGTTGTATCTGATTCATATCCAGGATGATATCAAGTCTTTAAACATTATTTTTAAATCATAAAATGATAATTATACTTGAATGGATACGATGGAAAATGAATCTCATCGCATTCGTGGAGACGGTAGTCCGTACGTATGCACGAGTGACAATATAATTCTTTTGATATTAAAATAATATATAATTGGACGGTATATCACATATACAGAAACATTATCATGTTATATTTATTATTTATAGGAATTACAAATCATTATTATACCCACCCAAATAATAATATATTGAATAACAATTACCCCACAACGTGGAGACGGTAAGCCGTACGTACGCACGTATGGTGACATGTCATTCAAAGGATGGATAGAATACTGAATATGGTTGTACCATATTTATAATAATATTACAGTATATAGTATATACTGGATTAATTATTTTATAATGGGAATATCAAATAAAGAAGAAGTTGAAGAAGAAATGAATTTGAAAAAGGGTGGTGAAAACATTACCTCTTCTTCGGGTTCTTCATTTTGATTTGATCAAAAGGACTCCTTAGGTTGGATTTATGATCAAAATAAGGCCTCTAGGTTGTATTGAGGGAAGGTTAGAGAGTATTTGGGCAGGGTTTGGCCGACCCAAAAGGCTTTGATTGTGTGAATTAGTGAGAAGGGGGAGTTCCCTTTTATAAGAGGGGTGAGGGGCACCTTTGGAAAAGCTAGAAATATTATTTTATAATAAATTCATATTCGGTTTCTAATGGCTCCAAAGTATATTATTTAAAGTTTAAGGTAGGGATGGTTCTAAAACCACTCAACCAATAGAATTTAGATAGGTTTGGGTTACTTTATTAACCGTATCATTAAGTATTAACTCTTACTTAATTAGTTTCACTTTTACAATGTTTCTTTGTATTTTTATATTATATGGGTAATAAACTTACTATATACATCCAAGAGACACCCAAGTGGTCCATTAATGATATCCCTATCATGATATAAGTCTCTTGGCCGAAGCTTAGATTTTTTGGAATTTAATATCAATTAATAATATAATATGTTTTTTAAAAACTCTTTTATGTCAATTTTTACACTATTCAATAATTGATTTTTTGTAAAAATCATAAAAAAATTATTACTTAGAAAAAGGTTAATTAAGTAAATAATAACATGTCATATTAACCTATAAAATTAGTTTAATTCATAAAAAGTCTCAAATTATATTTATTTGGGTATTTATAATATCAATTAATTTAATTTGTTCACTATTATTGTAATTATTGTATCATCATTGTGTCATAAATTAAAAAAATTATATAATGTCTAAAAATTATAACTAAAATATCATTATGTAGGAAATAATTTTACATTTTTGATGAATATTTACAATTGAATTTATCTTATGTATAACCATATATTAAAAATGTTTTCGTAAATAAACATTGATTTTAACTCTTTTAACTCTTCTTTGAATTAAATATTAATAAATGTCCAAATCTAATCCAAGTGGACCTAAATGATAATATTTTATTCCTAAGGTTGTTTTTGGTCGAGATACACTTGTCCAATAGAATCAGGACATGTGTTAGGGTAATATTAATATCATTTTTACCCTTAATTACAATTTTTACTTTTAACTGTGGTAAATAAAAGTAAAAAGTTACTATTCACCAAAAATTATTTTCATCTCATTGAACCACATTTTACTACTTAATATTAACAGTGTCTCTCAGATTTTTGAAATTAAATTCACAGAAGTGGTAATATTATGTTTTATGAAAAATTCAATTTTTTTAACTACCACATAGTGATTTCACTATTCATCAAAATTGATGTTTTTCAGAACAATGCCAAAATTTCACCCTAAGCGATAATTGATATTCTGAATTCAAAAATGATTTATATTTTACAAAATTCCAAACATATAAGTCGCATTAATTAATTTTATAATTAATTCCTTTTGTCACAACAAATTGCGTGTTTTTAAGAAACAATATATATCAAAAGATTGAGAATTGTTTATGTCCAATTTCAAAGTGAAATTAATTCTAATGAACACCATTGGATAAAATGGTAAAAATATATTCTAATTATACTTTAAAACCAATCAATAATAAAATTTATCACTATAAATTATTTTTATTAAAAATGTCATTTTTAAGTATTCTTTACTATTCATAAAAATTGGAAGTTCTCAGAAAAATTCCAAAAATTCAACTTAGGATAATTTTGATATTCTGAATCCTAAAATGAAGTCCATTTTGAAATATAAAATATATATAATTTCAAAAGTTAGGTATTACTATTCATAACGGCTAGTTTGATTGGTTGTGATGTGTTAGAACTTGATGTTGCGTACAGCACACGCTATCGCATTATTCAAAGAGAAACGTACCGTAGAAGCTTGGGGTGTTACAATTACTGTCTATAAATGGGTCAAGGAACCCAATAGATAGAACATAAAGTAACAACGAGGATAACCACATATAAACTTTCAATGTTTAATATAATATATTTCCAAATAATCTCATCATGTTGGTTTCATGATAGTGCCATCAACTTATATGCTTGATACATAATTCATTGAATATCGGAAATAAACTCATTGTCACACCATGGATATGGAATTTAGGGTGATGGTTATATTCCAATCAAAGGGATGAGATATAAAATTCTATAAATATTGAACGAAAAAATCATTTCATGACTTATCCATTAATAACATGTCATTCATGATGCACACAATATACCCTACTTCCCACCAACATATGGAGTGACGGTTTTTGTCAGAAAATATAAGCGCGCGATTCATGACATGCATTAATTATAATATTAAAGTCTAAGTACCATTACACACTATCCCAGATAGAAATATCTGATGACACCAAAACATGCGGAAGACATACTGGCAGGTTTGTTCTCATAACCATCCATATTGAAGATTACCATGTGTGAACATCATGGGAAGCAGTCTCATCTACTTATGAGTATTTGCAGCGGGTGATCTATATACTATCTATCCCATCATATTATGTTATCCAACGGCATAACTATATTAATATTATTGTCATAAAACCTTAAGGTTCTAATCATAGCGAGGACTATTTTGACCTTATCAATGTGACAAACGCTCTCGGACATTATGACATTATGTTCATGTATAACAATGAACAATATTTAATAAATTTTTTAATTTAATATTTAATACATCAAATATTTATGTAATAAAAGTAAAAATAGTTGGTTCTATGACACCGACTCTACCACATATTTTATGGATTCCATATACTGAATCTATAATCCATATTCTCCCACCATAATGAACGATGATGGTTGATACCGGCTCCTCCATTGTTCCTTTGATTCATTTTCTATTTTTTAGTGGCATCAAGCTAATAGGGTAATGAGGTAGTTCAGATTATATCATCCCATTCTTAAACCTCCTAGATAGTTACTTTCACTTTATTCCCTTAAAATGAAAGGGAATATATACATTTAATGGAGGAGATATCAAGAATTATATATTCAGTTGTGGGGTAAACGACATGCATCGCTATTATGAGGGGTGGACATATTATTCATCCATTTATTCAATCTATTGGATTATGCAACCTAGTACTGTATGTCCCAAGTGATATTTTTTACACGACACAGACAGGGCTATCATGACATGGTAATAATTCTTCCTTCCACTATTGAATAGTTTTTTGGTTAGCATTACATAACAACATAATTTGTTTTCACAAGATTCTCATATCACTCATATCCTTTACACATCTGATTCGGTAGAGGAGGCACATTTGACCAGGCATACTTTCATAGAGCTATGAAATAGTTTCTTCCTCCATTAGAGGAGATTTATCATGGTATTTTATTTGATTCTATAGGTAATTATGAGGATGATGAACCTTATATAGATATAGAAGGGGGTGATGACCCTACTATGGATAAATATGGGGCACATTAAGAGTGTTTTTATCATGATCATCCAAATGATTCTCAATCTCTTATTCCATATGATCCACACCCATACCTACATGAACATGCATGGTTAGTGTTTGTTAGCATGTCCGATTTTTTTGCAGAGATACCCACTTATTGGTTTTTTATTCATTCATCATTAGCCTCTAATATATAGATATGTGTATCACAAAAACCATATTCATCATATATTGGTGAGAGGTCCATCCAACTACCACTATCCTATTTGGTTTTTTGAATTTGAATATTGATTATAGAGAAAATTATTAATATAACAATTTATCTTAACATTAATATAGGGTTTATCCTAACATTAATGGAGAGTTAATTCTCAATATTAATTTATGGAAAATTTAATGATGTCTACATAAATTCAAGATATGGACTTGGTGTCTATATTAGGGGATTAAATAAAATATTTTTGGAGGCCTGCCACCTCGATGTAGAAAGAAAGAATTAACTCGGAAGGGGCTGCGGCATTTGTGACAACATTTTCGAAGTGATGATGAAGGTAATGAAGTAGATATGGTGATTATGTAAATAATCTCATGCTAATTGCAAGGATTGAAATTTCCATATATATCTTGTGATGAGAGATGATGAAATTTCCATGTATCTAAATTCCTCTTGGTTATGGAGATAGATCAGCATGTTTAAGGTAATAAAAGGCCTTCTGGTGACAAAAGGCCTTCGGGTGAATATTATTTTGTAATATGTTGTGCAAAAAATTCTGCTGAAACATTTATATCCACCACAAAAGTGGTATCAAATAGTTTCTTTTATGTTTTATGTTTTATAACATAATAGTATGAATCTAGTGGATCTATTTATCAAGAACTCGAATGAAATTATTGGAAGACAACAATGGTACCAGATGTGTTTCTGGAATATCAAAAGTCTGATTGCATAAAAGGATTCAGGAGGCATGTTTAATTATGGATGATAGTCACTGATTGGTGGAAGACGATAAGGATTCCTCAAGTGATGTGGTACATCAAGCATTTTAGATAATGTCATTGAAAGATGACGGTGATATGAGCTATCTAGCTGGAATATATAAAGTATTATTAGCCACATGTGTCATGCAGAATGTTCCATTAATTGGGTGACATTTGGGGCTTTGTTGGCTACTACTGAAATCTTAGAAGTTGATAGAACTAGATGGCCAAGAAAATAATCACTCAATGATTGTTTCATAAGTTTACATTACAATATATATGAATATGAAGTATTTATATTCTAAATAAAACTAGATATTGTGGTGATTTTTTTAAAAAAAAATTAATATTTAGGAGAGATAAAATTATTAATGGATAGATTTATCTCAACATTAATATAGGTTTCCCCCCCAACATTAATTTATAGTCAATTCTCAATATTAAGGGATAGAAAATGTAATGTTGAATGCATTAATTAATAATATTGACTTGGTGTCTATATAAGAGGATACAATAAAATATTTTGCGAGGGGTGGCAACACGATGTAGCCGACAAGAGAGAACTAGGATGGGGGTTCCACGTTTTCGGTAACTGGTGCGAAATGATGATAATAAGAATGAAGTGAAGACAGATATCACATCAAAGATGGTGTGTCAATTGTAATGATTAAAAGCATTAAAGATGGAATGTGATGAGAGATGATAGAGGCTCCATGTATCTAATGTCCTCTTGGTTATGGAGATCAAGAGACATGTATCAGTTGTGATTATCGATGGTACAACAAATTGGTATTGTAGAGACCCGTATCTTGACGTACATTGACATTACATTACTTTTGCGGAATACTTAGTACATTACAAAAACACACACACAAGGACCGTAATAGTTTAGTGTCTTTGGAAACTCGGACTATAATCTTCTAATCGTGGTGAAAGATCTTCAAAATCTCCCATAAAGATCTTCCTTTTTTTACCTAAAACCTTTCTTTATATCCTGGGGAAAAGAAAACATAAAAGGGTGAGCTCAAATGCTCAGTAAGGATAAACAAAATAAATATCAATCACATCATATTCATAAGAACATAACATTTTGGAAATCATAACCTGCAAAAGATAGCATAATTTCATAATCATGGGATAAATCATGGCAGTGAAAAAGTAATCCCAATAATCATAACATAAAACATGAAACTTTGTGGCATACACTCATAATCATAGAGAATCATTTCTTGTTAGTCAAGAATAATTTCCAAGACTATCTTAGTGGACAAAGTCCCTTTCTGAATCGAGTAACCCTCGTTTCAGTCCTGTTTCACTGAACCGGTATGACCTACCGTTCCAGCCCTATCTATCTCATGAGATATAAAATCTTTACCCAATGCATTGGAGGGAGATATAGGTCCCACCCATCTTATAATGAATCCTTTATTATGTGTGCCACATAATCATAAAACATACATCATCGCATGACACATGTAAAAAAAATGGGATTCTTGAAACATCATGACATCATAAATCAATTCATATAAGATAAAGGAATTCATAAAAATAATTCCATCACAACATGATCAAATCAATATAATAATATGGATAAAAACAGAACCCTTTATTATCTTAGATGGAAAATAATTTTGATAAAACACTTGAACTCCATTCTTGAGGAAAATATCCTTTCTTCTTCAAAAACATTTTTCCTTTCATAACATGTCATACAACTTTAAAATAAAAGAAGTTGATTAAAAATAAACTTGAAAACTTGTAAAGGAATCTTCTTGGAAATAATGTTTTAAAAATCCATTCAGGCCGTATAAGTTAAAAAAAACATTCTTCGTACTTTTTTCGGAAAAGTCAAAAAGTACCTCGTACGAAAAAAAACGACAAAAGATTCCTTTCATATTCTTTACTAAAAACTCACCGAAGGGTAAAATTGGATTTAAACTATTGTAATTTGATGGAAACAATATTTCATATTGATGAAACATGGATGTGGATGATAAAATACACCTCAGTAAATACTTACGAATAAACGATCTCGGATAAAAATGAGATTGTGATATTTCCCTTACCTTAGGTCCGATTTTCTTTGTACGTGTCCGAAGCTCCTGTATAATGGTTTAAATAATGTCATTGACTTATTACAGAATCATATTCATTGTTATGATATCATATATGGTTCACTTATGACATTATATTACCCGTTCTTTTGTAAATTCCATGTTAAAGAAGCGTTTTGGGTAAAATCGTTTCTTTTATCGTAGGTGTTTTGACTTGTTGTTCTTGACATTATTATTACTTATATCATGATTTAATTACTTCCAGAATATAAAATATGATTTATATATCATATATATTCAGTATATATATATATATATATATAATAGATAGATAAATGAAATGAAAAACATCGTTCATGGAGACGGTAGTCCGTACGTACGCATGAACGGTGTTTTCCTTTCCCTATTGTCTTGAATGGAAGTAAGTAGATGACATAAATATATATATATACATAAATCCAGTAGCTTTATAATGTCATATATTTCATTATTATTTCCTATATATACTTTATAATCATTTTTAAATGGTAACATGGAGAATGAATCTCATCGCGTCGTGGAGACGGTATTCCATACGTACGCACGCGCGTTGATTTCTTTTTCCGTAGGATAGATAGATGGTGAAATAGGGTTGTTTCATACTTATAATAACATATCAGTATATGAGTGATACTGATGTTATTACTTTATAATGAAGCAACCTAATAAGAAGAAGTGGAAGAAGAAATAAAGATGAAAGAATTGGTAACGGTAATTACCTCTTCTTTGAAGCGCCTCTTTGAGACCTCCTCTTAGGGCACTAAAATTTGTCTTTGAGGAAGACCAGAACCTCTAGGATGTTTCTAGGGAAGTGGAGAAGAGATTTTGGCAGGGTTTGGCCGAGCTTGAGTGCTCAAATCGGTGTGAGGAGGAGGGGGAGGAGGTGTCCTTTTATAAGCGAGGAGAGGGGCACCTTAGGAATATCTCAAAATATTATTTTATATTAATGTCAAAATCGGTTTATAATGGTTACAAAGGGTCTTATTTCGAAGCTAAAGTGGGGATGGGTCGAAATCCTATCAACCAATAGGATTTAGACAAGTTTAGGGTATTATTTTAACCTTATCAATTAGATTTAACTCTAAGTTAAATAATTTAACTTTTACCGTGTCTTTTTGTTTTCTTTCACTATATGGTTAATACACTTACTATAACATTCCAAACGAACCCCAAATTGTTTATTATTAATACATATAGCCTTATCTAAGTCATTTGGCCGAACCTTAGATTTTTAGGAATAAAATAAAAATTAATAATATAATATTTGATTTAAAAACTATTTTGTGTCAATTTTGACACTATTTGATATATGATTTTTGTGAAAGTCATAACAGAATTATATGTTAGAACCATGTTGATTAAATCAACATCAATATATCATAGTAACCTAGAAAATTAGTGTAATGCATAAAAAGTCTCAAATTACATTCATTTGAGCATTTATAACATCAATTATGTTAATATTTCCTTAAAAGGGTAATTACTGCATCATCGTTGTGTCAAAAATAAATTAATTTATTTAAAGTCTAAAAATTATAAATAAAATATAATTATGTAGGAAATCGTTTTAGCTTTCTAATGAATATTTATAGTCGAATTTATCTTATGTATAACCCCATATTAAAAATGATTTACTTATTAAACATTGATTTTAACTATTTTAAACCCTTCTTTAAATAAATTAATAATAAATGTCCTAATCTAATCCAAGTGGGACTAAATGGTCATATTTTATTCATAAGGTTGTTTTTGGTCAAATTACACTTATCCAATAGAATTAGGACATGTTTTAGGGTAATAATAATATCATATTTACCCTTAGTTACCCTATTTACTATTAACCGTGGTAAAAAAAAATAAAACTTTACTATTCACCAAAAATTGTTTTCATCTCATTGAACCACATTTTGTCCTTGATATTAACCGTGTCTCTCAGATTTTCAAAATTCCATTCACAGAAGCGGTAAAATTAAGTTTTATGAAAAATTCAGTTTTTTAACTACCACTTATTGATTTCACTATTCATCGAAAATTGAAAGTTTTCAGAAAAATACCAAAAATTAGGCCTAAGATATATTTGATATTATGAACTCAAAAATGATGTCTATTTTACCAAATTCAAAACATATCAGTTGCATTAACTAATTTAAAAATTAATTCTCGTCGTCAAAACAAATAGCGTGTTTTTAAGAGATAATAACTATCAAAAGTTTGACACAAGTTTATAACTGCTTTAAATGTGAAATTACATACAATGACCAACATTGTATTAAATTGTAAAAATATATTCTAAATATACTTTAAAACCACTCAAATTAATAATTTATCACTATTAATTATTTCGATTAAAAAAGTTGTTTTTAATTAAAATTTAGTAATTTTCACTATTCATCAGAATATGAAAGTTATCCGAAAAGTACCAAAATTTCACCCTAAGCTAATTTCGATATTACGAATCCAAAAATGAATTCCATTTTGAAAAATAAAATTTACAAAATTTCAAAAAGTGGTTATTACTATTCATAACGGCCAGTTTTAATAATATCTTAATAGCATATCGTTGTTTAGCGAAACTCGGTGTTTCGTACAACACACGCTATCGTAGAAGGTCGCGATTGTGTATAATTCAAGCTAGGTCAGAGATGTGTATTGTGAAAGCTCCTTTTGGTGTAGCGTATAACACAAGACATTAATAAAATTAAAAGGAATATTTTTTATAAAATCTTGGGCTGTTACATTCTACCCCCCTTAAAATGAATTTCGCCCTCGAAATTCGTCGGGGTTATAAATGGTTTACTATTTGAAAGTTTCTTTAATAGAAAACCACATCGTAAAAAGGAATATCAAAACCAATCTTTAAAAACAAAAGTATGAAACGTAACGGTTACCCAAATAAACTAATAACTGGGTTTCCACATAGGTGAAAATATGGATATGGAAAAGAAATCTAACCATCATGTTCTGATGGAGAGTGGTAGAGAACATGGATATGGAAAAGCTAGCAATCACAAATCCATAAATTTGTGACGATCTAAGGTACCATCTGATTAATCAGATATAAGGTCACAATGAAAACATTTTTTTTTGGTTTTCAAGATCATTTCCCTAAAGTTGAAGAATTTGAATTAGAATAAATACTTACTTTATTTTGGTACAATCTCACTGTTGTTCGTGCCTTGAACAATTTCCAATTCATCTCTTAAATAAATGAAGTTGAATTTGTTATTCATGAAGTGTTAGCAGATCATGGGATAGAATGACGGGTCATTCCATCTGTCTCAAACAAAAGGTTATCAAAAGTTATTAAATATACATAAGTCAGTCTATAGTGAGATTAATCATATATGGTTCCTAAAATGGACTTATACTTCATATATCATACTGCTTAATATAATAAAACTAGTTTCTACTAAACAGGGACTTCCTGTAGGCCAGTGGTAGGCGATAAAGGCCAGTCGCACTTCGGTTTTGGGTTTGATTCCCACATCCTTGTCCGACACGATGGGTTGTCGCCCGTCCTGCAGGTTGTCCTTTTTCTAAAACTATATTACTATAACATCCCATCAATAATATCGAGAAAAATTCTATCCTTAAACAATACTAACTTATGTCCAACATATTCCATTCCAATCTTTAGGCTTATCCATAATACTGCAGTCCACTCTCATAACATAGTGAAAACGATTACCAGAGATTTAACACCATGGTCAAACCCCATATATCATAAGATATGTTTTGTTGGTCACATTCCAAACATTCAAAGTCCTTAATCATGTATTCTATTGAATACCTTAGTGAAAACATGAATGCAGTTTAAACTTAACACTTTCCACATACAAAAATCCTCAAAATTCTATATACTCAAACCATGATATCACTTAGTCCTTATATCAATCATTAGCTCATGAATACTGTTAAACATTTCATTTTCTCGTTTTCCCTTCATTATGCGCATAATATCTCAATCACTTTGAATACCACATTAGACCAATACATAAATATTCCAATATTCCAAGATACAACATTATTTTGGAAATCCATTACATAAACACTTAATCATTCCACCACATCGTTGTCATATTCAACATTGCCAATAGTGATCGCATGTGACTTCCCTTTGTCCTTTGCCTTAAGCGTTTGCTTATGTCGATCATCACTAACCCTTGGATTAGGGCATTTATTGGCATAATGTCCCATCTCCTTGCACTTGAAGCATTGAAGTGTTGGTTGTGCGTTCTCTGCAGTGTTTTCTTTATTCACTTCATTAGAATCCCTTTTTCCATTACTTCGACACTCATCTGCTCGATGACCTTCTTTTCCACACTTAAAACATTTTCTAGTCCCTTTAAGACAATCTCCACCATGCTTCTTTCCACACTTTGTGCATAAGGAAACATTCATCTTCTTTTCACCATTATTCTGAGATTTCTCCTTGAACTCCATCTTTCGTTTCTTGTCAAAACCATGAGATGGATATGTAAAACCAACTTCCATTTCTACCTTGATAGCACAACGCACAATTTCTTCATAGCTACTGAAGTCTCTTATAGCTAATGCCCTTCGAAGACTTGGTTTTAAGCCACTGAAAAATCGATCAACTTTACTTTCAGGTTGGATGATAATGCCAGATGCATGCCTTGCATGTCTTGTAAAATTCGCTTCGTATATACCAACGATTCATCATCCTTTTTCTTTAGTTCAAGAAACTCCTTCTCCATCTTCGTTCAAAGAATACGAGGGAAGTACTTACTGAAAAACAAGTTCTTGAACTCGTCCCATTCCATGGAATCAATTTCATCTCTTTGCCTCGTATTCTTGATAAGATTCCACCATTGATCAGCTTCACCTTCCAAACGATATACTGCTAAGATGACTTTATCATGTTCAGAACATTGAAGAACTGAAAATATCTTTTCAGTAGTACTAATCCATTGTTCAGCAACTAATGGATCAGTAGACCCACTGAAAGAAGGCGGACGCTGCCTCATGAAGGATTCAACATAATGTTGCTCCTTCCTTTTCTCATTTGGAAGTCCTTCATGATTCATAGCTTGAGAAAGTTGTGTGAGCATGGCTACAAGATTTTTCATTCCGGCTCCCATATCGTTTGGTTGCTCAGGGATACAATCATTGCATTGCCCATCACATTCCGCATTAACACGGTTCCTTCGGGTTCCAGCCATCGTCTAAAACCCCAAAAGAATAGTATGAGAGGCAAAAATCATGCTAGGGAAAACAACATAATAAAGGGGTAGTACCCTCAATATCTAACATCTTAGGTTAAATTCGAAGATCGTTAGCGCAATTCTAGGACTATAACCTATACGTATACTTAACCTTAGAGACATCCCTAGACATACCTTAGAAATATCTCTAGGGATCTCACTAACGTTTTCGCATCCTAGTTTCCAAAGGTTGACTAAACCTTTGCTCTGATACCAACTGTAGAGACCCGTATCTTGACGTACATTGACATTACATTACTTTTGCGGAATACTTAGTACATTACAAAAACACACACACAAGGACCGTAATAGTTTAGTGTCTTTGGAAACTCGGACTATAATCTTCTAATCGTGGTGAAATATCTTCAAAATCTCCCATAAAGATCTTCCTTTTTTTTACCTAAAACCTTTCTTAATATCCTGGGGAAAAGAAAACATAAAAGGGTGAGCTCAAATGCTCAGTAAGGGTAAACAAAATAAATATCAGTCACATCATATTCATAAGAACATAACATTTTGGAAATCATAACCTTCAAAAGAGATCATAATTTCATAATCATGGGATAAATCATGGCAGTGAAAAAGTAATCCCAATAATCATAAACTAAAACATGAAACTTTGTGTCATACACACATAATCATAGAGAATCATTTCTTGTTAGTCACGAATAATTGCCAAGACTATCATAGTGGACAAAGTCCCTTTCTGAATCGAGTAACCCTCGTTTCAGTCCTGTTTCACTGAACCAGAATAACCTACCGTTCCAGCCCTGTCTATCTCATGAGATATAAAATCTTTACCCAATGCATTGGAGGGAGATATAGGTCCCACCCATCTTATAATGAATCATTTCTTATGTGTGCCACATAATCATAAAACATACATCATCGCATAACACATGTAAAAAAAATGGGATTCTTGAAACATCATGACATCATAAATCAATTCATATAATATAAAAGAATTCATAAAAATAATTCCATCACAACATGATCAAATCAATATAATAATAGGGATAAAAACAGAACCCTTTATTATCTTAGATGGAAAATAATTTTGATAAAACACTTGAACTCCATTCTTGAAGAAAATATCATTTCTTCTTCAAAAACATGTTTCCTTTCATAACATGTCATACAAATTTAAAATAAAAGAAGTTGATTAAAAATAAAATTGAAAACTTGTAAAGGAAGCTTCTTGGAAATAATGTTTTAAAAATCCATTCAGGCCGTATAAGTTAAAAAAAACATTCTTCGTACTTTTGTCGGAAAAGTCAAAAAGTACCTCGTACGAAAAAAAACGACAAAAGATTCCTTTCATATTCTTTACTAAAAACTCACCGAAGGGTAAAATAGGATTTAAACTATTGTAAGTGGATGGAAACAATATTTCATATTGATGAAACATGGATGTGGATGATAAAATACACCTCAGTAAATACTTACGAATAAACAATCTCGGATAAAAATGAGATTGTGATATTTCCCTTACCTTAGGTCCGATTTGCTTTGTACGTGTCCGAAGCTCCTGTATAATGGTTTAAATAATGTCATTGACTTATTACAGAATCATATTCATTGTTATTATATCATATATGGTTCACTTATGACATTATATTACCCGTTCTTTTGTAAATTCCATGTTAAAGAAGCGTTTTGGGTAAAATCGTTTCTTTTATCGTAGGTGTTTTGACTTGTTGTTCTTGACATTATTATTACTTATATCATGATTTACTTACTTACAGAATATAAAATATGATTTATATATCATATATATTCATTATATATATATATAATAGATAGATAAATGAAATGAAAAACACCGTTCATGGAGACGGTAGTCCGTACGTACGCATGAACGCTGTTTTCCGTTCCCTATTGTCTTGAATGGAAGTAAGTAGATGACATACATATATATATACATAAATCCAGTAGCTTTATAATGTCATATATTTCATTATTATTTCTTATATATACTTTATAATCATTTTTAAATGGTTAACATGGATAATGAATCTCATCGCGTCGTGGAGACGGTATTCCGTACGTACGCACGCGCGGTGATTTCTTTTTCCGTAGGATAGATAGATGGTGAAATAGGGTTGTTTCATACTTATAATAACATATCAGTATATGAGTGATACTGATGTTATTACTTAATAATGAAACAACCTAAGAAGAAGAAGTGGAAGAAGAAATAAAGATGAAAGAATTGGTAACGGTAATTACCTCTTCTTTGAAGCGCCTCTTTGAGACCTCCTCTTAGGGCACTAAAATTGGTCTTTGAGGAAGACCAGAACCTCTAGAATATTTCTAGGGAAGTGGAGAAGAGATTTTGGCAGGGTTTGTCTGGGCTTTAGTGCTCAAATTGGTGTGAGGAGGAGGGGGAGGAGGTGTCCTTTTATAAGGGAGGAGAGGGGCATCTTAGGAATATCTCAAAATATTATTTTATATTAATGTCAAAATCGGTTTATAATGGTTCCAAAGGGTCTTATTTCGAAGCTAAAGTGGGGATGGGTCGAAATACTATCAACCAATAGGATTTAGACAAGTTTAGGGTATTATTTTAACCCTATCAATTAGATTTAACTCTAAGTTAAATAATTTAACTTTTACCGTGTCTTTTTGTTTTCTTTCACTATATGGTTAATACACTTACTATAACATGCCAAACGAACCCCAAATTGTTTATTATTAATACATATATCTTTATCTAAGTCATTTGGCCGAACCTTAGATTTTTAGGAATAAAATAACAATTAATAATATAATATTTTATTTAAAAACTATTTTGTGTCAATTTTGACACTATTTGATATATGATTTTTGTGAAAGTCATAACAGAATTATATGTTCGAACCAAGTTGATTAAATCAACATCAATATATCATAGTAACCTAGAAAATTAGTGTAATTCATAAAAAGTCTCAAATTACATTCATTTGAGCATTTATAACATCAATTATGTTAATATTTCCTTAAAAGGGTAATTACTGCATCATCGTTGTGTCATAAATAAATTAATTTATTTAAAGTCTAAAAATTATAAATAAACTATCATTATGTAGGAAATCGTTTTAGCTTTCTAATGAATATTTATAGTCGAATTTATCTTATGTATAACCCCATATTAAAAATGATTTACTTATTAAACTTTGATTTTAACTATTTTTACCCTTCTTTAAATAAATTAATAATAAATGTCCTAATCTAATCCAAGTGGGCCTAAATGGTCATATTTTATTCATAAGGTTGTTTTTGGTCGAATTACACTTATCCAATAGAATTAGGACATGTGTTAGGGTAATAATAATATCATATTTACCCTTAGTTACCATATTTACTATTAACCGTGGTAAAAAATAAAAATAAAAAGTTACTATTCACCAAAAATTATTTTCATCTCATTGAACCACATTTTAGTCCTTGATATTAACCGTGTCTCTCGGATTTTCAAAATTCCATTCACAGAAGCGGTAAAATTAAGTTTTATGAAAAATTCAGTTTTTTAACTACCACTTAGTGATTTCACTATTCATCGAAAATTGAAAGTTTTCAGAAAAATACCAAAAATTAGGCCTAAGATATATTTGATATTATGAACTCAAAAATGATGTCTATTTTACCAAATTCAAAACATATCAGTTTCATTAACTAATTTAAAAATTAATTCTCGTCATCAAAACAAATAGCGTGTTTTTAAGAGATAATAACTATCAAAAGTTTGACACTAGTTTATAACTGGTTTAAATGTGAAATTACATCCAATGACCAATATTGTATTAAATTGTAAAAATATATTCTAAATATACTTTAAAACCACTCAAATTAATAATTTATCACTATTAATTATTTCTATTAAAAAAGTTGTTTTTAATTAAAATTTAGTAATTTTCACTATTCATCAGAATATGAAAGTTATCCGAAAAGTACCAAAATTTCACCCTAAGCTAATTTCGATATTACGAATCCAAAAATGAATTCCATTTTGAAAAATAAAATTTACAAAATTTCAAAAAGTGGTTATTACTATTCATAACGGCTAGTTTTAATAATATCTTAATAGCATATCGTTGTTTAGTGAAACTCGGTGTTGCGTACAACACACGCTATCGTGGAAGGTCGCCATTGCGTATAATTCAAGCCAGGTCAGAGATGTGTATTGTGAAAGCTCCTTTTGGTGTAGCGTATAACACAAGACATTAATAAAATTAAAAAGAATATTTTTTATAAAATCTTGGGCTGTTACAGGTATGTTCATTGGTGTGGTATGAAAAATGACTTTGGGTGTGAGGAGAGAAATATCCTCTGGGTGAGTTGTAAAAATCCTTCGGGTGATGTGTAAAATTACTTTGGCTGATAAAAGACCATTCGGCGATAAAAGCGCTTCAGGAGAATCTAGTGGTACGTTGAAGCAGCTGCAACTGTTGTGGCGTCGAGATCTGCCCCAACATATCCTTAGGGGTAGGACAGGGTATAGGTGGTGAGACTATACATCCACTGCCTTCCATACAGAATGATGTGGTGGTGGGTCCCATAGAAGATATACTGGGGCAATGAACACTAGAGTAGAGATATAGACAGACACAGCATGGACGCATTGTATATATACACCTAGTTGTGGCATATAGGAGCATCCAACACATAGATGTATTTTACATTGATACATGTTATATGTTTTTAAACCATTAATTATAAATTATTTATAACATACTAATATAACACATAATGATGCATACATTAATGAATTGATATAATTGGAAATTCATACATATATTTTTGAACAAATAATAAAATTAATATTAATGACTACATTGGTTATAATAATGCAGTTGAGGTGTTGTATGAGTGGTACACCTTGTAATCCCACATCCAAGACACCCTTGTTCAAAATTGGGCGTGGTCGATTTATTGATTATTGTAGTAGCACTGTAACTACAGTGGAACTGTAACAACGATGGCATTATAATGGTGGTAACTATTGTAGCATGTACTATAGCAGTGACAGTACCATATATCATCTCAAATACTATAGTAGTGTTATTCATAGGAAGGACTTTTGGGGTAAAATGGTCTTTTTGGCCTTGAATTATGGCTTTCATGTCACAGGGCCTTCAATCCATGTTCATGGGCCACTTGGAATTTGGCATACATGCTATGTAATGGGTCTCCCTCTACTGAGATAGAAATATGTCTTTGATTTCATAATAAAATGTTGGCTCATTGTAAACTTAAAAAAACTACATTGTTAAAAATAATAATTACTATTTTTTTATTTATATTAATTCTAATTAGAATTATTATCCATAATATATATTATAAATAATATTCTTAGTTTTTTTAAATGTTAAAAATATCATTATTTTCAATTCAATAAATTTTTTTAATATTTAATAACTAATTTAAGATCATTATTTATTATACATAATATATATTATAATACAAATTATTAAGATAATAAATAATCATCATGAATTAATTTTTAATTATTAAAAATAATTTTAATTTCAATTATATAAATATTAATAATATAAATGTTAAATATTATCTTATTTCTTATCTAAGTAATTGATTAATAATACAACAAAATATATTATGTATTTTATAATTATTAATTAGTAAATATTTTTCTAAATACAAATTATATTAATTACACTATTATATAATTAATATAACCAATAGTATTGTTAATTATATTAATACCATATTAATTTATTATAAATTAATAATGAATAATACAATTGGTAATTAATAATTAATTTATGTATTAAAAAATTTCTAAAAATTATATCAACAAAAAATTCAATAAAGGATTATAGTTAAAATCATAAAATAATAATTAATTATTAACTAATAAATATTTTTCTAAATTTAAATTATTATATATATATATATATTATTATACATGAAATATTAGCTATAATTATATTCATTATATTAATAACCTAATAATATATTAATAATTAATAAAAAATATTACAATTTATAATTAATAAAAAAATTCATATAAATATATTATTAATAATTATATCCCACTTTCGGAACTCCATGCCCAAGTATCATGGTCAACATATCCCCAATGCACGACCCTTGTTTTTCATCCTTTTCAAATTTTAAAACTCAAAATATGATATTGTATCATCAAGCATTTTAGGTCAGTTAATACCACTTTCAATGCCTCTAATATTTCTAAAATTTAAAATAGTTGATGCATCCTATAATTTTCATCTTCATATGATGTTCTACTGTAGTTGAGGATTCGGGTATGGAGGACAGTAACTGGGCATGCATACCATCTAAAATTATTTTTGAGATCCTCAGTTTGGGCACAATAGAAACCCTAAGGACATGCAAGATGGTGTGTAAGGAATTGAACCATGTGACCCATGGTGCCAACATTACCAACCAACACATGCTCTGATCTTGAATGATTTTAGGTTACCCTATTATACCACACACCCTCAAATGACATACCCCCCCCCCTTATTCGATTAGTGTAGGTGCAAGACGAAGGGGAAATTATCTTGTATTTTTTATCCCCCTTTATCATCATATTGGCATCTTCCAACCAAGGCCTTTTATTCTACTATAACCGCAGTTGGGAGGTAGTGCATCGATTGTGTATCTATAATCCTACCAACAAACAATTTCAATGCATCTAAATCCCCAAACAATTCTTTTGTATTAGTGACCATGTGGGGATTCTTAAAATCAACACCAATCCTCATCACTAAAAAATCATACACTAGTGACCTCTATCTTCCTCATAGTTTTTTTTATTTAATAAAAAACCCACTAAAACTCATATATCCTTTCACAGTGCACAAAATGGCATTTAACAGTGCTAAAAATCATTGTTAATTGCAGTGATGATGGGTCCCCTTTATCAGTGCTAAAAAAGCACTCATAAAGGGGGTCATTTATCAGTGCTAAAACAATACTATTAAAGGATCCCCTTAATTAGATCTTTTTTAGCCCTTTTAAAGACATCCTTTATTAGCACTATTTTCAGCCCTGATAAAGGCCCCCATTTATCGGTGCATTAGATAGTGCTAATAAAGGGGGTCCTTTATCAGTGCTAAAAATACCATAGATAAAGCTCAAGACACCTACATGGGTCTTAATATTATAACACACCCAGAAGGAAAACAT
Organism: Viscum album; assembly: GCA_963277665.1. Taxonomy (NCBI): domain Eukaryota; kingdom Viridiplantae; phylum Streptophyta; class Magnoliopsida; order Santalales; family Viscaceae; genus Viscum; species Viscum album. The sequence continues at coordinate 440,229,085 of OY728137.1, read as the reverse complement.
AAATTTTCCCTATAATTTGAAACAATGATATAAATTCAACAATTCAATATATATTTAATTAACATCATGAAAAAAATGTACACCCAGGTTATATACAAAAAATACTACTATTTACATTTCAAACAAAACAATTTTATATAATTAAATTTACAATTATACAACAAACATTCTTGAAACATTAATATCTCTTCTTTTGATGATTGTGGTCCCCTATCAAAATTTTCCACCCATGGTACGAGTTTACGAACAAATCATCTCAACCTGAGAATAATATTCCACTTATATATGAAAATAAATATTATGTTATTAATAATATGAAGACATAAATTACACATTAATATGAAATAACTCATAAATAAAACGTCATTTTTTAATAAAAATTACAAAATCAAATTTAAAATGGTCACACTATGTGTCTAATTGATGTGGGGATGATTCCCAAAAATTAAAAGGATTTATCGATCATTTTCCTAACATATCAAAACCATATGAAAGAATTTGCTCAGTTTTGAGTTTTTCACTTGTTCTTTTACTAAAATTAACATCAATTTCAAAATAATGATACATTTCGAGTTATACTAGCCACAATGTGCATCGTATTGAGGTGAATATGATTACTATTTGTCACAAATTACTAATGGATCATTTCCATAAAGTATCAAAACCTTCTAAAAACTTTTTCTTGGTTTTAAATATTCCAGTTGTGAATTATTTACGAAAATGACATTCCAAACTAAAAATAGGCATTTTGAGTCATACTGGTCTCATCGTGCATTAGATTTATGTGAGACTGCTTCATACATGTCAAAATTACTATTGAATCAATGTCCTAAATTATCGTGAAAATCAGAGTGTGTTTTCAAGGTTTTCAGTGACTGACACTTTTTGAAATAAAATGTCCATTTTAAACTAATAATTTAAAATTTTAGTCATACTGGTTTCAAATCATTGTCCTCATTTATTAAAACTATCTGAATGTGATTTCTGGTTTTTTGAGTATGTCCCTTATTGTTTTTACTTAAAGTAATGCCAATTTATAATAAAAAGACATGCTTTGAGTTATAATAGAATCATTTTTCATTATATTTAGGTGATTTTGATTCCTAAATGTCAAAAGTGATTAATTGATCATTTCCCTAATATATCAAAACAAATCCAAATGTGTTTGCTCAGTTTTCAGTATGTCACTTGTTGTTTTTACTTATGTAAATGTAAATTTTAAATAAAAAGAGACACTTTGAGTTATACCGTCCATAATGTGCATTTTATTAGGGTGAATCTGATTCTTACACATCAATAATGGCTAATATATTTTTTTCAAAAAATATCAAAACAATCTGAATGTGTTTACTTAGTTTTCAATATGTAACTTGTTGTTTTTACTTAAATTAATGTTAATTTTAAATAATAGGAGACACTTTTAGTTGTAATGGACACATAGTGAATTGTATTGATGTGAACATGATTACTACAATTCAATAATTACTAATAGATATTTTTACTAAAATATCAAAATAATCCGAATGCATTTGTTTGATTTTCAGTATGTCACTTTTTGTTTTTAATTAAATTAATGTCAATTTTAGACAAAAAGAGACACAATGATTTATAATGGCCACATTATTTGTTGTATTGATGTGCAGATGATTTCTACATGTCAAAAATGAACAATAGAAAATTTTCCTAAAATATAAAAACAATCCAAATTCATTTTATTAGTTTTCAGTATGCCAAGTTTTTTTTTTACTAAAATGTAATTTCATACTGGAAACCACCATTTTGAGTCATACTGGTCGCATCGTGTATCAGTTTGATGTGAGACAAATTCATAAAAATTAAAAATGACTTAGGAATTTCATCCCTAGATTATCTAGATAATCAGAGCATGTTTTTTTGATTTTTAGTGAGTGACACTTTCTGAACTAAAATGTCAATTTTAAACAGCAGACATACACTTTTAGTCATATCGGTCACACCGTGCATCGGATTGAGGTGAAGCTTTCTCCTACATGTAAAAATCGACTCATTTATATTTTTCCAAAATTATAAAAATATTCTGAATGAATTTTCCCATTTTCCATTATGTAACTTGTTTTTTTACTTAAATTAATGTCATTTTTAAATAAAAAGAGACACTTTGAGTTATATTGGACACATTGTGTTCTGTATTGAGGTGAAAGTGATTTTTACATGTCACAAATGAATAATAGATCATTTCCATAAAATATTAAAACAATATGAATGTTTTTTCACTATTTTTTGTATGTCACTTGTTATTTTTGATTAAATTAATTTCAATTTTAAATAAAAAGACACGTTGAGTTATACTGGCCACACTGTGTAGCGTATTGAAGCGTAGCTGATTTCTACACATCACAAATGAATATTATATCATTTTTATAAAATAAAAATATAATTAAAATTTATTTTCTTTGTTTTAAGTATGTAAATTTTTTTACTTAAGTTAATGTGAATTTTAAATAAAAAGACACACTTTGAGTCATATTTCCCACAACATGTGATGTATTTAGAATTGGTAGATTCCTACACATCAAAAATTACTAATAGATAATTTTAATAAAATATAAAAACAATAAAAATGTGTTTTTTTGGTTTTTAGAATGTCAATTATTGTTTTCACTTAAATTAATGTCAATTTTAAATAAAAAACACACTTTTAGTCCCACTGGACACACCATGTGTTGTATTGAGATGTGCCTGATTACTACACGTCACAAATTTCTAATAGATCATTGTACTAAAATATAAAAACAATATGAATGTGTTTGCTCAATTTTTAGTATGTAAGGTGAATTTCTATACTAAAATATCATTTTGAACTAGAAACACTCATTTTGAATCATATTGGTCGTATCATGCATCAATTTGATGTGGGTCCACTTCATATACATCATAAATAAATTATGAATCACTTTCCTAAATTATCAAGATAATTGGAGTGTGTTATTTTTTTCAATGAGTGACATGTTTTGAACTAAAATATCAAATTTAAATGAATAAACGATATTTTTAGACATACCGGTCACACCGTGAATCAGATTGAAGTTTGGTTGAATCTTACACGTCAAAAATGACTCATGGATCATTTTACTAAATTATAAATATAATAAAATTGTGTTTTTTTTGTTTTAATTATTTCACTTGTTATTTTTAATTAAATTAATGTCAATTTTAAATTAAAAGAGAAACTTTGTGTTATACCCGCCACACAATGCGCTGTATTGAAGTGTAGCGAAATACTACACATAAATGATGACTGATAGATTGTTTTCCTAATATATCAAAATAATATGAATGTTTTTCCTCAGTTTTTAGTATGTCACATGATGTTTCTACGTAAATTAATGTCAATTTTAAATAAAAATAGACACTTTGAGTTATACCAGCCACACCATACATCTTATTGAGATGCTCTTATTTTATAAATGTTTCAAATGACTAATAGATTGATATACTGAAATAAAAAAAATATGAATGTTTTTTTTTGTTTTTTTGTACGTCACAAATTTTTTTACTTAAATTAATGTCAATTTTAAATAAAAATAGACACTTAGAGTTATACCATCCACACCTTGCATAGTATTAATCTGAGTTTTATTCCTATATTTTTTAATATGACTAATAGATCATTGTCCTAAAATATCTAATACAATATGAAATATCTTTTTGGGTTTTCGATATGTCGGTTGTTTTTTTCCATAAATTAATATCGATTTTGAATAAAAATAGACACTTTGAGTCATAACAGCCCCACCGTGAGTTACCATGATTTACATTTCCATTATTTTTCATAATGGAAACAATTTATTGTCAAAATTAATCACATTCCTCCATGTTCCCTGCACTGCCTTGGAAGGAATGTGATTAATGTCAACAATACTGGGGTGACACGACTTTGAGGGAGATTATGTATGTAAAAGACAGTGTCTGCATGCACAGTCAAAAAATTTATTTAGAATATGTTATTGTGTTAGAGTGAAGAAAATATTATGAGAAAAATATATTATATTAAAATAAACATTACCTTCTCATTGAAATCTGGGTTTTGGCCTCGAAGTCCAATCTGTCACGAGCATGAGCATCTTCGAAAAACCACCCCAAATAAAACAATCAAATCCACCTATATATGAAAACTATTATTATGTGATTAATAATAAAAATAATTAAATTATAAATAAATGTCAAACAATCCACTACTTCTATAGAAGTCCCATCTTCTTGCTATTTGTGTAAATTCTTTCATCAGGTATGTTGCCCATTCATTTCTGGGAACATCTATATCGTCTTGTGAATATGAGTATTTTCAAAAATATTAGTACTAGATAAAAATAAATCCTCAAAGGATTAATAAATATTTTAAATTAAATAGTAATTATCTTCAAAATATCTCTTTAGGGATACTGGTCTGTTCATAGAATACGATCTCTCTCATAAATTAAAAAACATAATAACTGCAATATTTTCCTTTGTATTGTTTAGAACACTGTAAAAAATTAAGGGGAATAAGTCATTCGTTATGATATGTTTTTGGATAGTGAAATGTTATTATATATAGCCTGAAACTTATCCAGTCGTAGAGTTTGTCTTCATCCTCATTCTTTGACCCTGGACTTATTCCTTTTTTCATGATTTCAATGCACCACCATATCATAACATAATCCTCCTTAAAATATAACATACATCTTATAACTTTATACTTAGTCCTAAAATGTTGAATGTAGTGTATTAAAAATTGAAAAAAATTATCAAGTGTAGAAATTTTGATGGATATCCAAGAATTTAATAAAATAAATAAATTTATGGAGTATCACAATTTACCGTAATTAGCATCCAATGCTACCTCAAAAGAAAAAAGGAATAATAAATTAATGAAATGAAAATATACTTGATAAAATTAAATTGTATTGTTTTACCCATGCATCATTCATATTAAATAGATTCCATCATTAAAATGGTTTCTTTCGAACTATTTGATCAGACCTGCCACTATTTTTTCATTTTTTTGGAATCTATTTTTGTTTGTTCTGTAGTGGAGATGTGAGAACTAACGATTCTTAATTTTATTTCATGGAAAAATTACTTCAATTTTCATTCATATATACACATTCCAAAATTTTGAAATGTATTTAGTCATAATTAACACAGTATATCATATTTTTGATAATCAAATCATGAAAACATTCCTCATGTATACATTTTCAATTGAGCTGGCTTGCCAATCATAATTGAGGATTTCAATTGCACTATCAACAACAATTAAGTATTGATGTTTCTCTCTATACATATTTTCTTCAAATTAAAATATATAGTTGCGACCATATTTTAACTTTGTATCTACATTATCCTTCAATGATAGAAAATATGGATATTGAAACGGTAGGGTAATGGTGATTTCTATAGATCATTATCATCGGTTGGTTGATCCTTTAGATGTTTTTGAGGTACTTTTTTTGTTTCACCCCCTCCCTTTATCAATATTAAATAACATTCATCGGTTTATAACTTTTATTATTAATTGATATAGGTTTTGATTTAAAAATAAATTGGAAATCAATACCACATTGTCAGCATGATTTTTTAAAAGATATGATAGCCATGCAATGAATGTTCTAATATATTCTTCAACCATATGAATATCTTCCTCAATAATTGGAATAGATAGCTTAGAGATTGTCTCAAGGGTTATGCTGATCAACTCTCACACATTCCTTGTTGGATGCGTTCTGTTCTATAGTGTGTTGTTTTGAATATTGAACACCACAACCCTCACTACAAGGCGACAGGTGGGTGTTGAAACATATAAATCATAGTAGTTATCACCCTATAGAATATCAGTACAAGAAAGGTATCAATGTATATTTTATTCACATTTAATAGAAAAATTTATCAAAACATTGATTTCCTTAGCTAAGACATATCTTTTAGGTGAATTTCTTGCGTCACAGCTAGAGGGGGGTGGGGCACGATCTCCTTGAGGTGGTTGTTCCTGATTTTCTTCTTTTATTTTCCTCCCCCCATTAAAATTTCCATCATTTCTCTCTTCTATTGTAATTATTATTCAAGGGTATATATTCTTTATCTCATCTATTTTATTAATTCACTTTTATCATCATCTTTTCATGTTTCTCTATATATGTTTGGGGTGTCACCCCAAAACCTGCACCTCTCACACGGTCATATAGTTCTAACCATTTCAAGGCCACAGATAGTCTATGTTCATATGGTATCATTATTTCTAATTCCTATGACTATTTCAGATATAAAATATATGAAAATAAGTGATCATTGTTATTTAATATAAATTTAATGAAAAAAAATTATTATGTAAAACATACACATGTTTCCCAAAATTTTTGTTTGTTTTAACTATTAGTATCTTGTATTTATTTACACATTCAACCTTCCATAGAACATGGTGTGGGATGTATGTGGCTTTAGATTTGGATTCATTAATCTCCATATAAACCGAGGAATATAATTATGGTGTTCTTTCATTCCACATAAATCTATTATGGTAGATTTAAAAAATATACCAATATTTTTTCATTTGAAGCATACCCCACCATTACTTTATGGTTGGGTTACGCTGGTTTTGTTGCATATTCCTTATTTCCAGCTCTCAATTGATGTTTAATAAATAAAAAAATTTATCAAAGTGATCAATACATGTATCATCGAACAACATATTTCTGGAAACAATGTACCTGAAGAGACACATCTGCATTACGACCAATAAACACATCCCATACTTCTTAGGTTGTAATGTGTGCATAGATAAGTGGTTGGTGTGGGTAAATTTTCCCTTTAGTATGTTTACAATGATTTCTTTTTAGGATCATTTTGAATCATCTTTGAATCCTTCTTGAAAGAATTAATATATATTTATTATGGGAGTTTTCAACTATAAATTCACTCTACAATGGATTATAAATAGTAAATCAATGTTTCATTATTTTTTATTAAAATAAATAAATTATATTATAATTTAACTATAATATATTCCCACAATAGCGTCTTATGCCAAGGAACAACATGGTGCCACCAGTATCCATAAATAATCACATGCTTTCGAGTGAAAATTCCAATATAAACGTTGAACATTTCCATGTTGGGGTTAACATGTTGGCCCCACGCATTCCATATGACCTCAAATTTGATGCCACTGACATTCTCTTTAATGATTTTTGTTAAGAACGTCCAACTATGGTGCTAATTTTTTTTTGGTGATACTAGTACTTTGCCACCTACCATTTTCCCAAATTCAAAATAACTTATATTTTCATCTAGAGTGGTAGTATCACCATGTGTAGATGGTCGTTGTACCTTTACACTTGCAGTAATAGTAGATTGAGAAACCCGTTGTTCCTTAGGAATGGGTGCACCAGCATGTGCAGATGGGCGTTCCTCTACACTGTGAGTAGAAGAATTTTGAAAGACTTGTTCTTCCTCAAGATTGGGATGACCAACACACAATGTGTCACTATTTGTAGAAGTGGTTTAACATTTAATTTAGATAAATAAATACCATAGAAAAATAATAATAACATGAGGTAAGATGATGTATATTTCGAAAAAAATGTAGCATAATTATTGAACTCTCTTTTTCTTTTTTAAAGGTTAAAGGGATTTGACCCCTCTATTGAGGATTCAAATCAATTAATTGTGGTCTCCTATGACATAAAAAACATCATCTACGTTGGGACAACTGCAAAATGATTCTGACATCCCAATGAAAGGGTCATCCTTGGTTGAATTATCATATGACCCATTAGTGGTTTTGGTAGATACAAGAAAAATGGACCACATTCAGTTTGTGGGATCTGGGACATAAAATACTTGTACTGCCTATGATGCCATTAAAAATGGTACATCATTGTACCCTTCCTTACTAAAATCAATTTTCATGAATCTCAATTCATCTATTTTAATATTACTTCTGTTATCAACCAACTTTCATTGAAAAATTGGTACTTGTAATGTTGTATAATCCAACTCCTACATTTGTTTGATGATTTCAAAGTATGACATATTCATGTAAATTGGATTATTGTCCCTAGTACCTGAAAGATGCATCGCTTCATCCATGAGTGTAACACAACAATTTTGAATGGTACTGTCTTCTTCATTATCATTTCTATAGAACATAGAACCATTTATTACATAACCATTATAAGATAATACTTACACACTTTTTCCTAAATCTAGACATCGAAGTCATTCTGAAATTGAATTCATATTTTTATCTAACTCCTTAAAAAAATGGTCCTAACACCATCCTATAAACATCTGATTATTTTTATTTGATATTCATAATTCATCCCATGACGGATTAAAATGCCTAAGAATTTTCTTTTTGGGTTTAAACATTTGGAGAAATCTCTAAACTGTTGTGAAAAACATAAAGTTGGTCATATTCCTGATCTATAATCTTGATTTTGAAAACCTATTTTCCAGAAAATCCTTAACCTACAAGCCACACAATATGAAGAGATTTTGGTATACAAATTATTTCCACACCAGATAGGTATTTGGTACAGAATTCAATGGATTCATCAAGAATATATCGCTTTGTAATACAACCCTCTAGCCCACTTAAATTTTTGACATACCCATTAAAAATATTTATATGTAGTTTAATGGGGTACATCCTTCTATAGTGTATAGGACCACATAATCGAATATATCTCACCAAGCGAACCATCAAATGAACCACCTTATCAAATAATTCTAGTGTGAAGAACATTTATAATTCACATAATATAATTAAAATTTCTCATTCTATATTAATCAATCTCACTAGGTCTATAACTTTTCGTTATAGATATTTGAATAAGAAATAGTGTTTGGACAGTTTATGATGGGAATTATCAGAAAAAATGCAATGAAAAACTATAAGCATTAGATCATGCATAAAAACATGAAATTTATGTGATTTCAGACCCTTTAACATTAAATCTGTCATAAAATCAATGTTCTTAATATAAAATGAATACCCCTCTACAACCCTTACATCAATCAAAATGTTGAATATTTGATATCTCTCTTTCTTGGAAAGAGTGTAAGAAACTGGATGAAGAAAAATTCATTTTCACCCTTCATTGGAGCCAACTCTTCTCAGATTCCCACGTCAACCATGTCCAACCTAGCCTTAATTCCATCCTTTTTGTTTCTGGGTGCATTTAGCAAAGTTTTGATTATACTATCACATACATTTTCTTTCACATGCATAACGTGAAGAAAAAGTATGACATAACGACAATTCTAGTATGGTAATTAAAATAAACAGATCATTTTTTCCTACTGGTTTTTATATGTTTTTTCAATAATGGTTTACCAAAAGCAGTGTCAACTTATTTTACTTTCCTAAACATCTGATCAAATATTATTGGAGATCGTGTTGTACATTCTTCTGAACATTCATCAAATGATTTCTTCCAAGATCGGTACATATGTCATCCAGGTATAAATCTTCGATGTAATAGAAACACGGTTTTTGATAATTGTATCATCCTAATTGAATGTATACCTTGTTAAAGGACAAAAAACCCTTAAGTTCCATTAATTTTATATCCTAAAAATTTTCTATATGAAGGAAATTCATTTATTATCATATACAACATGGATCTCAAAGTGAAATCTTTATTTCTGTTAGAGTCATAAAATGTAACACTTAAATACCACAATAAATTTAAATCCTCAATTAAAGGATCCAAATAAACATCAATATCATTACTTGGTTATTTTGGTCCAAATATAAGGATAGATAAAAAGATGTATTTTTATTTCAGGTATAACCATTGTGGTAAATTATAATATACTAACATAATTCACCATGTACAATGATTGATGATTTGAAAACCAAAGGGATTTACTCCATGTATGGATACTGTAAGACAAAGGTTTCTCAGCTCGTTTCCCAATTTAGGATTCTCATGGTCAATTTTCTTCTACTGAGGAGTGTATGTTGGGTGATGTAGTTTCCCATCATTATTTCTTTTTTCCGAATTCTACATCAATTTCCCTACAGTCTCCTCACTTCCATATAGGCACCTAAACCTTGGAATGATTCGAAGGTACCATAAAACATTCATATGACAAGACTCATATTTGTTGCATCAGAAAACACCACACCATGGGAATTTTCTAAGTGATTTGTGATCCTTTAAAAATAGTATATTGTTTTGGGAAGGTGTGTATTCAGTCAGAGATCATAACCATTGAGTATAGCATTCATTTGGAGTCATTTTTTTGGCTCATGATCTCATTATCGTCTGATATCAATTCATTCAATAGATAAATTAATTCTATATAATAGGATTCACTCCATCCATTCCCTGCTTTCAAATTATACTACTTCATTATGGATCACAATGTCATATATTTAGTACAACCATAATACAATAGTGTCTTTGAGAAACTGTTTAACTGCTCAAACAATTTTTGGGAATCATTTAGTTCATCTTAAACTACAGTTTTCATTTCCTCAATATGATCTTCATCATCATTCGCATCTATAATCACATCCTTGATAAGGTCTTCTTCATTTTCCACACTTGTAATCATATCAGATGATCTATAAAACATAGTGCAATCCCATCCACTATCGACATTCTCTTTTTTCCCCATGTTTAGTAAAACATTTATAAGATTTATATATTCTATGATATATCAATTTTTCTTCTAACTCCTCTAGACTAACTTGTCTTGAATAAATACAACATAAGCACAAACAAAAATATTTCAGAAGATTCATATTTATGATCTTTTGAAAACTTGATGAACTATTTCACTCCATTTTAGTAATATTTTGTCAAATGATTTTCATCCATCCATTATTTATTCATATACATCCTATTTAATTCAGTGATATTAATATTTAACAAAATAAATACACAAAAGGGTCCTTTAAAATAATAGAAACTCAATAATTTGACGATATTTTTCATTGTATTTCATAGCCTAGGACTCATCCCCTTTGAAAATAACACCTAACTCCTTTGAAAAATATTTATAAGATCACACTTCAAATCCCATTTAAAAAACAACAATTTACATAAATTACTATTTAAAATAACACACCCTTTTTAAAATGAAACCATCATTAAATAGCATTTCAAAAAAATCACATCCCTTTATGAATGTCATTCGGCTGAGTTGACAAACACTTGGCATGAAATCTGAATCCATGTTAAGTGTTCAAATCATTTTAATGCTATTTATAACCTAATAGGGTATGTTAAAAACATTTAATATTTTATGAAACATTTCAAAACACATGAATCATTTTAAAAGATCCTCTTATGCATTTTTACAAAGACATTAATCCCAAAAGAGGCACTTTATAAAGAATACATGGATAGAAAATAACAAAAATTTTATAAAATATAAATCTATAAAAGGTTTATCATATCAATCATGAATAAATAGTATGAATACTATAGTTTAATCCTGTAATACTACTTAAGAGTGAATAAAATATAGATATAGACATAAGTGTCAGTTGGCCATGATACTTTTAAACATAAATTCACATCTCTTCATTGTGGGAAACCATATTACACTTGATACATGAATCATGTACTACCTAATCTTGTTCCTTCTAATATAGCACATTAGAAAAAATGTTCCCCTTCTTGATGATATACATTAGGTTAATGTTAAAGGACTATAGGTATGCAAACCTTCTCCACTATCAATGGTTCATTTCAATTTGTGATTAAATATATTTCAAACACCTTTTAGTGCATTCCAAAAAGATCTCACCCTAAAGATAATACCAATAAAAACTCTCAGAAAGAACCACTATTTCCAAATGTAGGAATATATTTGGGTAGTTTCTCTTATGTGTCCTTAACTATATGTACCCATAAGAAACCACATGAAAATCATGGATTGGAACTTTTCAAATCTTGAATCCTGATACATCACAGAATAAGCCACAATAATTACCCAGAACATTAATAGTTAGTGATGGTTTTTTCATCAATTTATCATTAATATCATTGAGATATATCTCATTAACATCTAACAAAATGAACCATACCACATTTTTTGTTAAGGCCTACTTAGTGCTTCCAATACATACTACTGGAAAACTATCTTATACCCACCATTTGGAACTATGGGTATAGCCCCTAAAATCAGGGATATATACTATACCCACATTTCATTGAACTATGGGCTACAAAGGCATCAATAGAGAGCTATACCCACTGTTCAATAGAATCATGGGTAAATCTCTAGAGAAAATATTTAATACCCACGGTTTATGATAAATTATAGGTATATAGATATGCCCATGGGTTTTTAAACAGTGGGTATATCTTATCATGACAGGCATAATATACCTATGGTTCTTAAAAAACCATTGGTATATTGTTATACCCATGGTTCTATAAACCATTTTTATAGTTTATCACATCAGATATATTACCCACTATTCAATGAACTATTGGTATAGATACTTTTTTTACCAAGCACCAGCCTACCTTCCTACCATCCTTCACCTGTAAATAAAATCAAACAAAAAATGTATGAAAAATTGTCAAAGGTATGAATATCAAAATAATAATAATAATAATAATATAAACCATAAACCAACCAGTTAAACAATAAAGAAAAAGGTGAAATGAATAATTCAAAAAATAATTGAAATAGATCATATTCCAAACCAGTTATGGGAAAAGTAGTTATGGGAAATACAATAAAAACTCAAAGGGTTGAATAGGAAAACTTTGAGGCATACTAGTTATGGGAAATCCAATCTATTCAAGATCATATTCCTAACACTCATTAATCCATTATTGACCTTTCCCCATGCTAGCCATGTACAATTCCAATGGTTCATCCCCTTCAGGTGCATTGATTTTATCCTAAAATTTTCATTTCAATTTTACAAATATCACTAAATTTTAAATCTATGATGGAATATTCTGTCACATAACTCTTATCTACTTATTTTATCTCTAGTCAGTGGATATATTTTCTGTACTTCCAAATAATCCTGAATCCAGTCCACAGAAAAAGAACCATCTATAGAAGCTAGATTCATGGCCCCTCTATTCATTCCAACCTACATGAGTAATATTCAGTAAAATACCGAATCGATGAGACAACTGAAAACCTATAAAACCAATTCCTACCAAGACCTGGTATGTCCATATCTATAAAGGAAGATCTATAGTTCATTCTCCAATTCAATAAAACAAAAGTATAACTGTGATGCCTAAACTTCACATCACAAAATGGCTACCCCTAATCTGAAATAGCATGGAACATCAGTCTTTGAATAAACAATAATTAACACCACCAAATATTTCCATCCTTTCATCTGTGCTTTCCTCTATAAAAATGGTTAAGACAATGATAGTAATTTTAGGGTGAAATGGAATAAAATTCATTAATAAAAAATGGAATAAAATGGAAAGAAATAGTTCATTTCATTATTTTGGAACTTTAATCTAGAGAAACAATGAATTTAATAGCATGTGTACATTCTTTCCTTAAACTCCCAAACCAATGAATCTATAGATATTGGGACTATTGCGACATTAGATGACAAGGGATGTCTTAAGAGTCCATATCTCATCACAAAATCTCATTTCAATCAATAAATGTATTTCAAATGAAGACTCATCCATTAATTTATTCATCTTATTCCATTTCCTCCTAAAAATCCCTTATAAATATCTAAAGTCTCTTGAACCCAGTATCTCTTAACACTGTAAGAACACTTTTCTTCTAATCTGATTGATTTATACAATTTTATGTTAAATTTAATTTCAATTACCCTTTGAAATAGGATAATACAATAAAACAATGTCTCATCAGGTACCCTGAATTTGGACAGGAAAAGTAAAAATATAATAGTGTTGAGAAAAGAGATGAAATTGACAAGTCAATCATTGGTCCCCCATTTACTAATTTTTTTTCAATCATAATTTTTTTTCCATTTTTCAATTTTAAATTACATAAATATTAAAATACTTATAACAATTTTGGAAAAAATCATCATCCAGATTTGTAAAGAAGATGAATCATTTGTTGGTGATTTAAAAATTCATGAAAAATAATTTTTATTATCAAACACAAGTCTGAATATTTTTTCCAACATTTTCCATCGAAAAAATCAAGGACTATTACAATATTGAAAATAATATTATGTGATAAAATTATCAAAAATAAAATCTAGTGATTAAATTTCGAAAAAATGTTATATCTAGCTAATAATAATAATTCTCTTTCATCATGAATGACCATTAAAATTTCCCTTATATCATGAACCTCTAAAAAATTCAATGAAATTTCTCTAAAAATGTCATAAATATAAATAATGATTAATAGATATAAAATTTTTCTAGAAAATGTGATTCTAATTAAGAAAAATAAAACGAAAAAGATTAAATCCAATTCAATGAGAAACAAAAAAAATGCATATATAAACATAAATTCATGAATGAAATAAGTAAAAAATATCAAATGAGGCATCAGTTGTAGTACTGTAGTCGCACTAAGAAATGAGATTTTATTTGTTCCATCATTAAGTTTGACCTTCCCAAAAACAAGAATTACTTATTTTTATCATTCCTTGAAGAATATTATGCATAGTGGAAATATCAAATTCAGTACAAAGAAAAGAATTCACAGATTACATTATTTGAACAGTATTAATTTCAATACATACCTGAAAATTGTCCATTTACAAATAAAAGAAAAGCATAGATATCTGACTTAACTGTAAGTGTAGTACATTCACCTCCATTAAAGAACTCTTGAGGAGAACTGACATCAACTCCATATTTATTTTGGGAAGTTCATATTATGTTCACAAACAAATTCTATTGATTTATTTCTAACTGTGCATACATCGATCCTTTACCTAACACAGTACAAACCAGTTAAAAAACCAAAATTAAAAATAGAGAAAAATGGATTCAACACATCACACTCTATTTAAAAATAAAAAATGGAGTCAACATCAATGAAAAATGGTTTCAAAAATTATTCAGTCATGAAAGGTCAAAGATGCATACCATAATACAAAAGACAGAACGAGTGCAACATGTCTAAGCCAAACAAGGTTAATGATCAGTATCATATCCCAAACAAAAAATACAAACAAAATCATGGATTTTCAAGATAAATAAAAATGGTGAACTGCAAAATCCTAAAGAAACTGATAAATCAGTGTTTGAGGATTGTATCAATTTTTGGATAGACACATCCAAGCTCAAAGCCCTTATAGTATTTGGAATATTCCTACAGTTTCTAATGAAAATATCGTACCTATATAAAATCTAAAGTAATATGTATTTTTCATTAGAAATAAGAATCTTTGGAATAATTACCCCCAATTTTAGCCCATAATTGAGTGAATAATGGCCCAAATAATAATTTTCTAATTTCATTTCAGAAAAAAGTATTTGTAGACATACAGTGGAATAAAGGCATCTTGTGTTTACATGAAACACCATGTATAATATTTGTATACACACGAAGAGAGAACATAAAGTAAGTGATAATATAATAATTAGAAAAAACCAATGAAATACCTAAAATCCGAATGTGTTAATAATGATAATAAAAAAAAATTAATTATCTAAATGATTTAACATCATTATAATCAGGATGAAAATAAAGCAATAAGTCCAAACCAAGCCACCCAAATGACTCATAACTCGATGCATCATGTAGCATTAATCATAGAAAAATATAGCCAAATAGATGAATAATTATAATACCATATTCCAAAATCATAGTATCATATAATTTATTATGTTAAACACATGTCATCACGTGATTATTTGGGACTAAATCAAGAACAATACAAACACATCTCTCTAAAATCATTGTAAATTATCTCTTCTTATCTCAAGAATACCTAAATTTTGATAGGTACATAGAAGATTCAGAATCATAAAAGAGTTATACATAATGCTCAAACAAATATTATAATTATTTTATTGTGTTTATCCCACTAAAATAAATTATTTTCACTTATTTACGTCACATGTACAAAAAAACACCCTTTCTAAAAAAGTATAACATCAAAAAAAATCATGGAAATTCACTAAATATAGCTATGAAAAATAGGAACTAATATAGGAATAAAATGTACTTACTACATCTATAATAGCATGAAAAAATAATTCTAGATCCCAGTTGTTCTTATGTAATTATTCCATTAATGATTAAATCAATTACGCATTAAAATAACCATAATCTTTATTAAACCACCACTTTATCCATGAATTCCATCGATTCGAGTACTTTAACAAATTACTAAAATTCACACATCACTAAAAAATCCAAGAAAATTATTTTTTCAATCATAAAACTAATATTTAATAATAAATTACTCTCATAGAATCGTTAAATAATAAAACAACTTACTAATCCATTTTAATCAAAAGTTTAATGCCCAAAAATTCCATAATTCACCTACCAGCCACCTACAACCCCCTGGGGAATTCCCTCCAACTCCCTCAACACCCCCTTCTCCCCATCCACCTATAGCCTCACCTAGGGAAGCCTCCCCTATCTCTCAAGCCTCCTATATCCCCCTCCCTCCACCCAACACCCCCTCCCCAGCCACCTACAGCCCCCTGGGGTAGCCCCTCCCCCACCCCTCCTCTCCCCAGCCACCTACTTCCCCCTCATGAAGCCCCTACCCCTCCCTTCACCTAGAACACCTTCTCCCAAACCATATACAACCCCCCTAGGGATTCCCCCCTCCACATCCCACCCCCTTCCCCACATCCACCTACATCCCCCCTAGGGCAGCCCCCCCCCCCCCCCCCCGCCACTCCCCAGCCTCCTGCAACCCCCCTACCTCCACCCAACACACCCCTCTCCCTAGCCACCTACAACCCCCTTGGGAATCCCCTCACTCAACCTAGCACACAGCCCCTCCCCCAACTCTCCCTAACCCCCTCCCTCCATAGAGCACCCCCCTCCACCCATCACCCCCCACTACCTAGCCACCTATATCCCCCAAACACGATCTTGGCCAAGGCTGACCCCATGGTCTATATATCATAACATTCAAAACAACATCAATGATATTCTAATATAATCAAGGATTGGTTTATTGGAAATTAGCATTTCCTTCCATTATAGTTTTTACAAGTTGTCATATTATGAAATGGTTAATAAAAAGAATTCAAATAAATATAAAAAAGAATATTAATTCAAATAATTATCTAAAATTATAATAAAAAACATGATTTGAAAAATATTCATAAAAAACATGAGAAATAATTTAAAATAGGGAAGATACAATAAAAACACACTTCCAATGCATGAGATAATCCTTGTGGATATATATATGTAATATTGAAATAACATGTATAGTAGAATCCTACCACGTACCCCATGATAACCATTCATACCTAACCTCCACACCAAAGTTAAATTAACCATTATCATCCATGAAAGGATTAAATTCTTGTTCTTAATGTACTTGAACATGTCTCCCTGCTATGTAAATAATGGAGGGGATTAATATCCCCCCATCACTAACTTCCTTATCCACATCCCCATTCCCATCACTATTATCATCATCAAAAACACCATAAACAAGATAATAACCAATTTCAACATCAACAACATCCTCACCACCACTAGCTCTTTCTCCAAAACCTTCATCTCTACTATGACCCTCAATGAAATCACCTAATTCATCATTTATAGAGCTCATTTACTCCATAAATGATTAAAAAGTAGCATCATCCTCTGATGGAAGTGACTGAATCAAAACTACTATATCTTTCATAAAATGTTCTGTTATCAGCTCACTTCTATGATGATTTTATAAAGTTGTTTCATTTGCCTCAACTACTTCTGTATGATATATTTCTAGCTTAGAGTTCTAAGAGGCTTGAGAGGATCCCTATGAGGACCAATACCTAGAGGGGATGAGGTATTTCCCTGGTCTACATTGAAGGCTCCCCGAGTTCTCCTCACCTAATACCCGACTTAAATGATCATGTGGCCCGAAGTTGTCATCTTCCTTATCATCGAGGTCCTCCTAGGCTGAATGTTGAAATTATAAAAATATTAAATTATGAATTCTGTATAAATATTTTCAATATAAATAAAAATATATTACAATATTATATTGTGTTTGTCCATTTACTACACTTCCATCCTTTTTCTTTCTACTGGGGAATTTCGAACATGGTACATGACCTTCGATGCCCAATATAGCTTGTTCAAAATGAGAGATGCACATATATGGATTAAAACCATATATGAGAAATGCACAAATCTGGCCTATGTATATACAATAATATTTTTAGTTGAACATTTTCTATAACATCACAATAACCGGTTAAAGTACCCTGCACTTCTCATTCTATGGCCATGTAATGCTCCCCAATGTGTTCAGATAAATTATTGTGTCTATGTTCTTTGGGTTTTTCTATGAAAATTCCTAAAAAACATCCAATACAAGTAATAAGAATTAAAATTTATATTCAAATCATTAATGATTGGGATTACCTTAAACTCGTCAGTCTTATGTGAAATCAATTTTTCATGTTGGCATTTTGGATAGTCAGTGATTTTCAGTATACCCTCTATGTTAGATCCAACTATAGTCTTCAAACGGACATAAAAATAAAGCTAGTATGAGCATATAACTCCCCAACATCTATCAACCTTGTAGTCTTAACGTCTTCATCCTTTGGAAGGTTAAATAGACTCTATAATGAACATGTTATTTCCATTAAATACATAATTAATATAGATATAAATTTATAAAATTTTCTTACCCATATTTTCTCCCATGCTTTGTCCTTGACCACTTTACTGATATGTCTCTATGACACCAGTTCCACTTGAATGATATCATGATACATGGATATAGTGGCCATGAAACTTCTACCATGCCTTACAGTTGGACCAACCATATGATTTTCTGGATTGTAATCCACCGTTAGTTCTGTCTGGCAATTTCAGAAATCCATCATCCGAGTGTGTCCATGTCTCCTAGTAGAAAATCCCAATGAATAAGAAAACGAGGGGGAAGAAAATAGTCATTCAACAACCTAAAAAAATAAAGTTATATAATCTGAAACAATTATTATTAAAAACCATTCTATAGAGTGCTCAACATACCGTGATAGATATGTGGGATGGCTTTGATGAGTAGCCTCTGAAGGAAGTGTCGGTACCAGTGCATGATCTAGGTGATCTTCATACACCAGAGCGGAAACTGATGGAACAGACACATCATATGGGGGCAGGATGGTAGGAATTAGAGGCAGTGACGACATGGCAGAATATGGGTTTTAGGATGGGGGATACTTCATTAGATATGGATATGTCAAAGGGAGAAATATATTTGGATGTGGTGTAATCATAGTATGGGAATCAAAGGAAAAATGAAATGAGGGAAGCATTTATGGGGTCATATCCAAAGGCTGTAAAGACAAGGCATGTGAATAAGAGGGTAGTTGAGATTATGATGGAGTCATGGATAAGAAATTCCCCATAGACTCAAGTGGATGATGGAAATCTGTGGTGGAAGGGGTTTCCACTGGTGGGTTAGTGTGAGAATGGGTATGAGGGGTGATTTATCGTGCTCTAGGAGATTCACCACTTGGAACCATTCTAGGAAGATAATTCAAATATGATGGAAGTGAATGTCCCTAAAAAATGATAATGAATAATAAAAAACAGTATATGTAGTTTATAATAAAAAAATTACAATTATTATACTCACTAATGTAAGTGAAGGAGGCCACACATTCTCATGCCTTGGTCGATCGGGATCAAATAGTCGATTCCTTCGACCATCTATACTATTTGGAATTAACTGCATAAGATTGAAATTTAAATTTCATAGAATGTTTTTTACAAATCATGCACACAACATAAATCTATCAGCAATTCATGATTGGAAACAATTTGAATTCTTTTAATTACCAATTTTACAAATGATTATAATGAAATGGATAACATAGTTCTTAAAATTACATTACCGAGTTATAAATTTTTAAAAATAATATTTCAGTTTTTCTACGTTAAAATAAATCAAATTTAATGAAATGACCCTAGAAAATCAGAAAAACTAACATATCATTCCAAACCAAAACAGAATTAAAGTAATTATTGTAATAATAACCAGAGAAAATCATGTCAATGTAAACTGAATGAACAATGAACATATATGGTTGCTTTTATATATTACCCATAACTACATTTTGTTCAACATCAACTCTTAAAATGGGACAATTTGATTCATCAAATGAAATATTTTGGGCAACACCAATGTGGCTTCAATGGTAGAAATATCATCCCCAACATCATGAAAAATATGCCTTGGGATTATTTCATCAATGAAACCATAATCTGGTCTCAAATTATCGTTCAGATAAAACACTTCATTAGCCATTAATGAAAAAATGTATGGTTCATTGGCACATAAGAATCGACTCATGTCAATAACTCTAAATATGAATTCATTAATAAATTCAACATGTCATCTCATTGAATCAAACCATTTATATCTCATCATAGTGATTCTACCATGAGAGTAGTAATACAATAATAATATTTTCTCAAAAAGTCCATAATAATACACCTCTTCATGTCAAGGATGACTATCTAATACACTAGCACAACAATATGCTATAGAAGTTAACATAACACCATCATGTTGTGTTTTCATTTTCACCGCTGGATCAGTTTTAAAATATTTATACAAATTTATTATTATATATTTTCATTCACAAAAAAATAATTAGGACCAAAATAAAACATTCTAAATTCATGATAAATAGAGTCAAAAGTTAAACTCAACACCTGAAATATATATGAATATAAAAAATCAAAGTATATCTATTTTATAATCTAATTAAAGTACTGGTAATATCTTTGATTTCAACCATGCATGAATCTCTATGCTATTGAAAGCCACTCTCTTTCTCAAAGGAAATGATCAAGGAACTCTACTAATTATTTTTTTCCATACATAAAATGACTATAAATTTGTATGTTATATATGAAATTTTATAATATTAGATAACATATAAATATCCAAATTACATACTTGATATAGAAATACAACAAACCATAGTTAAACTACACTATGCGATGTGCCATCTCCCGCCCTTGAAGGCTTAATGTAGCTAATGTATAAGACCCAAAAATTCATCCAATTTAGGAATATATGGAAATGAGGGATCAATTTCCACATACTATTCATCTTCATTTCTCATTGTTTGGTTATGTATTGTTCTCTTGTAAGACAAATACATTGAAAATAAAATCCATACATTCTTGATCCAGATAACCCCCCACAATCAAACCTTTATAATAATTCTTGTTTCATACATATGATTTCATTATGCACATATTTCTTTCAGTATGATACATTCACTTAAAACCAACTTGTCCCCCAAGAGGTGTTTAATTTGGAAGATAAACTGTTAAATGGAACATGCTAGTGAAAATGTATGGAGGAAATGGTTTTTCCCAACTCACATAGAATTAGCAGTGCCTCTTACTGCATTTTTATCAAGAGTAAATTGGATAAATTTTTTACACAAAGTCCACTATAAAAGGAAAAAATTAATCAATGTCACCCTAACATTATTGGATAGAAAATGAAAATTTTATATTAGAATTAATTCATGAAGAAGGATGTGATAATCATGAGTTTTTAGGTATTTAGGTTCATATATCGTCTATTGACTCATTTAGAAATGTTTCTAGAATATCCATCAAGAGCCTTGATATTATCCAAAAACACCACAAATTGATCATTTTCTGATGGTTCCATAACATTATAAGCACAAAGAACTTCCCATTAGTTTTCACCAGTACACACAAGATGTGGTTCTGGTCAAATACCCCAATCCAACTAGTCCCGATAGGATCAGAAGTCATCATTGGTATTCCCATTGATATTAGAAATAATTGAAAACACCATTTCACATATATTTTTCTCAATATGAATTATGTCTAAAAATAATGTTACAAATTGTTATACCAATATGAAAACTCAAAAAAATACTTCTCTTTTTCCAATTTAAAGTGCCTTAAGTGTCATCATTATTCCTCTTTTTAGATATCAACTTACCATTCCCTAATGAAAACCGTAAATATTTCAATTCATTGAGAACATCACATCCTGACATAAGTTGAGTTGGTTTTTCAGTGTTAATATTAATATCAAACCTCACACGATTCTTCCTATACTGATGATCCATTATAAAAAATCATTGATTCCCCATGAAACTCAAACTATGATGATATTTAATCTTTATCAATCATGTATTATTCATGAAAATGGGACATGATAGTTTTCAATTATTGATCCTCCATGACATTATTTCATAAGAATGGAAATCATTTATGGTTCATATAAGGGTAGTATGCATCTGAAACATATTCCTTGATGATGCATTGAATGTACACACACCCAAATCTGAAATTTGTTTCAACTCTCTTATCAATGGCTGCAAGTAGACATCTATATCAATACGGGGAACAGAAGTTCCAGATATTAGAATACTCAATAAAGTGAATTTTTTTTTCCTACACATCAATTAAGGAAGATTTTAAATATGAATAAAAACTAACCACGTGTTGTGAGTAGTAAGAATCTGACCAAATGGGTTAAAACCATCACAGGATAGACCAAACCTGACATTACGCACCTCAACTAAAAAATTAGGATGTTGTTCATTGAAAATATTCCATGCTAATCCATCTACAGGGTAAAACAACTCTTCATTACCTTATTGTTTCTTAGCATCAGTCCATCATGTATTTGATGATAATTCTACAGACATGAAGATATTTTGAAGTTTGGGAATCAATGGAAAGTGTCACGTGAATTTTTGTGGCACACGAGATGGTGTTCCATGTGAATTTATCTTCCATAGAGATGTAACACGTTCTTTATAGTCATTACAGTTAGATTTTCCCTCCCAAAATAAACTACAATCATTCATACAAGCATGGAATTTATTAATAGCTTCCTAATACAAGCTAATTAATTAACTTCCAGGCCATGTAATTATTTGAGGGAATGTCTGCACCATCTGGTAGCAAGTCCTTCAAAAATGTATTAATATAATTAATAGATTTATTATAAATTCAATACATGGTTTTCCCATGATATAACCACATTAAAAATTCCAACATGGGCATTTTAGTACATTCAAGATATACTAGAGTTATGTCATCATCCAATAAAATTTCCACTTTCTCAACATCATCATATTCAGTATTTTCCTCATGTATACTGATATAATTTCCTTCTTTCACTAGAAAACAATCTCTATATGGATGATGATAAAATGGAAACTGATCAAATATAAAATCTCCATGATACATCATTCATTTCAAGAATGAATAGTAGATAATTGACACATCTCTTCATGGTGATACCAAACATAATAGTTTGTTTAAAATCTAAATTTTTTATATGGTAGCTAACTTCTTTCTAGATTAAACATGGTTTTAAAAAATATTTATAACTCAGACACTGTATACAACCTCCATATGAAGCCTTGTTAAATGAAAAATCTAAAAAA
The DNA here is from genome assembly GCA_963277665.1 of Viscum album. Taxonomy (NCBI): domain Eukaryota; kingdom Viridiplantae; phylum Streptophyta; class Magnoliopsida; order Santalales; family Viscaceae; genus Viscum; species Viscum album. Next base: position 440,205,515 of record OY728137.1, on the reverse strand, counting down.
TTATGTCAATTATTTTGGATCTCGATTGAAATATGATCAGCATGATGAATCAAGCTTCTATCTATTCTATAACAAGGTAAAAAAATTATATTCAAATAAAAAATGTATTCCATAATTAAAAAATGCATTATAATAAAGGTTATTGTTGAATTAATCATAGTGTACTAGTATCTATCAAAACAAAGAATAAAATAAATAATTTATTCTATAAGCGATGAACAATATAAATTTGTATCATTGGATTCAAAAGTGTAAGACTGGGTAATAATATTTAAAAATTGATGGATGGCTTTACATGAGGCTATATTTTATGGTTTCTTTTAATTATGTTTTTAGAATCATTTAAAATCTCATTTTGTAAATACCATCTTTCTCAATTAATTGTTTTCAAAAAATACACAATACTTGTATAAAAAAAATTCTTTCAAGGAGCACATTAAAAGAGGACATCCACATAGGTCAAACATGAATTAAAAATTCAGTCAGGATAAGATAAGAAAATTATATAAAATAGCCATTTGTTGGGGATAGATTTTCATTAAAAGTTATAACTTAATCATGAGGGTTCGTAATGGTTAGTGATTCATACTTATATAGTTGAGTTTCTTTCTTAGGGTATCATTTACCATTAACCTACCTCCTTTATTAAAATTTAAAAAAGGCATGAGAATGTCCAAAATTATCATTTATAGTATGATCTTTTTCAATTTGATTAAATAAAACTTTTGGGGGGGGATTTATAGGAATTAGAAAGGTGGTAACCAAACATTATTGATGTGTGTGATGATGTTTAGAGAATTAAAACTTCATATTGAAAATTTCTCTAAGATTTAATATAATATCTTATACCTAGATAAATGGTTTCTCTCATTAAAATGGATTTATGATTAAAATAATTCTGTATTGTATAGTTATTCTGTTTTTCCAATGGTTTAATGAATGGTTGGAGATTGTTTCATAGAATCGATCTGTAGGTGGGTCATTCTGCATAGCTGTTGTTATTCTTCAAGATGGCTAGTTTGATTCCATTAATTCTCTTATTGGGCTACAAAATAGAACTACCTCTACTATAAAAACATTCGTGGGTTTCACCAATGTACATATTGAGACATAAATTATTTTCTATTGTGAAAAAATTAACATTTAACTTTAAAATTTATAATCATTTATTTAAAACCAATTAATATATTTTTTATTATTCTTTAATACTCATTTAGATCTATCTAATTTCCTCTATATTCATTCAATCTCAATAAGTATATCACTTCCTGAAACCTTTTGGTTTGTTCTCTGTTTGGTAATGAGGGTGATTATTTTACCCACAAGGACGCATCATTCCTCTAATTCCCTTATATTCTCTATTTTTCAAAAAAGTGGTATAACCTACTATTTTAAAAATGTTGGGCTTTTTGTATCATTCTATTCTATAAATTTCAATCGGATGCGGTTGGTGGGGAAGGTTATCTTACACAATGTCATTGTATTAACATGATTTTATACTATTATTCCATATTTTGTGCTATGAATGTTCTAATACCTAATTCTACATTCAAAGTTGGTTGATATTAAAAAAAAAATTGGGTCTTAATCCTCATTAATGGACAATAAAGAACTGATTTGTGATTTAGTTGTTGGAAACCACTTCCCTCTCTCATTTTCATTAAGATTTGTATTGGAAATTATAGTTCACAAACATATTAAGATCACTAAGTGGGGAGGGGGATTAGTTATCCCTTAAATTGATAAATTAGTCTTCTAAATTAAACCTATGTGAATTTTTTTATCTCTATACTCACAATATTTGTTTCAAAACCAAAAATGAATATTACATAATGTAAATGAAACAGAACACAATTATTTTTATAATATTCTTATTCAATGTTAGTGCCTACACTTTATTGGGATTGTTTAAACTCCTAGTCATGGATTATTTACTATTAAATCATTTTATTAGACTAAGGATATTCTTGATTGTTGGATCATAGAGTCGCACTATTCTCTGGAATCCCACTAGGAAATGATGTCTTCTTACTGCCCAAAACAATATTTTTGAACAAAAACAAGGATGTTATTTATATCTCATGTTTTCTTCTACACCACTTGATATATATATTCTTCCATATTTGACCATGAATAATTGTTAGGTAAGTGATTACCTCTTAAATAATTCTGAATATTTATTATAAATATCATGATCTTGAAGTATTGAACACTCTCTTCAAATCATTATTTATCTTCTTCTTCCTCAACTAATCAAATTGTCAGGAACTAAATATATTCCACTATTTTTAAATCTCCATTTTTTTGTATCTTAGTTATGTTGTACCTCTCGAACCCCTCAAGGTTTTATTTTCATGATCACAATCACCCTCATAATTTTCTAATCCTCTTTCAAGTGTTTTTGGATGATAGGAATCAATTCAGGTGGCCAAGGAATTGGGCCAAGAAAGAAAGGAGGCAAAGTGGACTGAAATTCAGTCCACCGGCCAACCGATGGAAGTGCACCGGCCAACCGATAGAAGCCTGGACAGAAGGCATCCTTCTGTCCAGACCACCGGCCAACCGGTGGCACACCAGCGGCCAGCCGGTGGCATCCAGCAAAACAGTGGTTGCTACTGTCTTGCCACCGGCCAGCCGGTGGCTCTGGCACCGGTCAGCCGGTGGCCCCTGGAAAAGAAGAACAGCTACTGTCTTGCCACCGGCCAGCCGGTGGCTCTGGGACCGGTCAACCGGTGGCTCCTGGACAGGAATCCTATGTCTTTTTGCAAACACCGGCCAACCGGTGGGACTGTACCGGCCAGCCGGTGGAGCCAGTCAAACTAGCCGTTGTAGTTTGACCAGGCTGGCCCACTTGGCTCCCAACGGCTCTTTTAGCCCCTCCAACGGCTCCGAAGCCTCCCCAAGGGTTCCATGCCTATAAATAAAGGCCAAGGAAGCCCTGGACATCAACCGGAACTATTGTGAAGCCCACGGACATATTTTGCATCAATTGGCCAACCTCCGGCGACTTCCTCCAAGGGAACCCCAAGTGCTCCAACAACTTCCACATCCAAGGAGCTCCTTCAAAGAAGCTTGGAAGCAGCCTTCAACTTCTCCAATCATCAAAGGCGCCCAAGACTTCTCCAAATACGGTTTTTATTGTTTTATTCTTTTTAAGCTTAAAATTGGGTTTGTGCCTACAAACCCCAACCTTTTCTCGTCCCCCTTTCTTTTGGGTTTCACAGCACCATTATGGTGTGAAGAGGTTTCTTCAAGCCTTTCCTTTTAAAAGGCTTGTGTTTCGGTGAGCTAGCCTTCACCCGTTAAAAAGGCTAGTGGGTTCTTGCTTAACCATCAAAAGCAAGTGGGTTCTTGCTTAACCACCAAAAGCAAGCTGTAATAGGTCCTAGTGCTACCTCAAAGCCTAGTGGGTTTCTTGCTAAAACCATTGAAAAGCAAGCGGTAGGAATCTCTCAACGGTTGAGTTGGGAGCGGAGACGTAGGCCGGGTTTTTGGCCGAACTCCGTTATCAATTTTGTGTGTCTTGCCTCTTTATTTCCGCTGCACTTTACTTTGATTTTTAATTTGCTAATCAATTTTTTAAAAGGCAATTCACCCCCCCTCTTGCCATCATTCCCTCGTTTGTTCCGACCCAACAATTGGTATCAGAGGAAGTATTTGAATAAATCCTTAAACGGTTTCAAATTAAAGATCCTATTTTTTTTTTGATGGCATCTACCTCTTTCGCCCCCGAGGGCTACTCTTTGGGTCGGGCTCCATTTTTTGATGGGACCGACTATAATTATTGGAAAACCCGCATGACTACCTTTCTTAGAAGCATAGGATATCCCATATATAAAATTTTCATGCATGTTTACACTCTTTCTACTCCCGACGAATCCAAATGGACCCCCGCCGATATTAAGAATTTTGAGCTTGATGGCAAAGCCATGAACGCTCTCCATTGCGGCTTAGATAGAAATGAGTTCAATCGAGTGTCTACATGCACCTCCGCACATGAAATCTGGAAACTTTTGGAGGTTACCCATGAGGGGACCAACAAAGTAAAGGATACTCGATTGGACATGTACCGTCAGGATTTTGAGTCTTTTTCCATGCACCCAAATGAATCAATTTCTGAAATGTTTACTCGATTTACTGATGTGTGCAATGGTATAAAATCTCTTGGAGATGACATTTCTGCAGAAACAATGGTCAAGAAGATCCTATGGGTCCTTCCGAGCTCATGGGCACCAAAGGTGACGGCGATCCAAGAAGCTAAGGACGTCAAAAATATGCCGGTAGAGGAGCTCATCGGATCTCTCATGACTTATGAGATCACGATGAGGAGGCAAGCTCAAAAGGTGGGCACACCAATCAAGACACCAAAGAACATCGCCCTCAAGGTACAAAAAGAAGTAAGCTCCTCCTCCTCATCTTCATATTCCTCATCTTCATCATCTTCAAGCGGCGACTCGGAAATGGAGAATCTCGCCCGCCAAATGCACAAGTTCATGAAGAAGCACAAGAAGAAGAAGAAATCTCGCAAGGCGCGAAAGCAAGAACCCACCGCAAGATCCGAGCCCAAGGTAAAATGCTACGGGTGCTGCGAAAAGGGCCATTACAAGCCCGATTGCCCACTCAACAAAAAACGGGCCACGCAAAAGGAAAAAGGAAAGAAAAAGGTCCTCAAGGAGACATGGAGTGACACCTCCTCATCCTCCTCCTCCTCCTCGAGCGACCAAGGTACAAAATGCCTAATGGCATTCCATGAGGTAACTTCTTCCGATTCCTCTTCCTCATGTTCTTCAAATTCAAATTCTTTAAATCATCTTTCTTATGAAGAACTCTCACACGCTAGAGACCAATTAGAAAAAGGTTTTCATACTTTATCATCAAAATTTGTTGCTTTAAAAAAATCTTTCAAAAAACTCTCCTCCGAAAAAGACCAACTTCTCAAAGAGAAGGAAGAGTTGACCCTTAAAATCCAAAATTTTCTAAATGTTGATTCCATGGAATCAACCATCAAAGACCTAAGGGAGACCCTAGCTAAGTTCACCCAAGGGGAACAAAATTTGAACAATCTCCTAGGTTCCCAACGTATATCTAGAACCACCCAAGGGCTAGGATACACCAACCGAGCTTCCTCCTCCCATGCACCCACTATTTTTGTAAGGGGGAGCTCCGAATTTAAATTTTGTAACTATTGCAAAAAACCCGGGCACCTAATTTATGAATGTAATTGTAAAAACACCCGGTATGGTCAACCCAAATGTATTTTCTTTTCCGATGAGTTTTATAGGAGAAGACCTGCCATGAAACAAATTTGGATTGAAAAATCCCTTTTGGCGAGTCTCACGAGACCAAAATTTGTCACGGTTTCAAAAACCACTCCCCGGATTTAGGGGGAGTTAGGTTCTTTTAAGCCTTTTTGTGAATTAAAAATTTTCTTTCAAAATTCTCATTTCAAATTTTTTATTCAAAACTTTCGATTCAATCTTTCATTTTCAACTCTTGGTTTCAATTGGTTTTTGATTCAAAACTTTCAATTCAAACTGTTATTCAAATTTTCAATCTCTCAATTTCCAAAATCTCAATTGATTTTCAAATCTCAATCTTGTTTTTCAACTTTTCCCTCAATCAAGTTTTATGCCCCATTCTATTTTGATAATCACAAAGGGGGAGAAATTTCTTGATTGATTGGGGGAGAATCCTTTTCATCATGCTTTTCATTTCCTTTCAATTTCAGTTTTTTACTTTAATTGTTTTGGTGATTGTGATCATCAAAATAGGGGGAGATTGTTGTACCTCTCGAACCCCTCAAGGTTTTATTTTCATGATCACAATCACCCTCATATTTTTCTAATCCTCTTTCAAGTGTTTTTGGATGATAGGAATCAATTCAGGTGGCCAAGGAATTGGGCCAAGAAAGAAAGGAGGCAAAGTGGACTGAAATTCAGTCCACCGGCCAACCGATAGGAGCCTGGACAGAAGGCATGCTTCTGTCCAGACCACTGGCCAACCGGTGGCACACCAGCGGCCAGCCGGTGGCATCCAGCAAAACAGTGGTTGCTACTGTCTTGCCACCGGCCATCCGGTGGCTCTGGCACCGGTCAGCCGGTGGCCCCTGGAAAAGAAGAACAGCTACTGTCTTGCCACCGGCCAGCCGGTGGCTCTGGGACCGGTCAGCCGGTGGCTCCTGGACAGGAATCCTATGTCTTTTTGCAAACACCGGCCAACCGGTGGGACTGTACCGGCCAGCCGGTGGAGCCAGTCAAACTAGCCGTTGCAGTTTGACCAGGCTGGCCCACTTGGCTCCCAACGGCTCTTTTAGCCTCTCCAACGGCTCCGAAGCCTCCCCAAGGGTTTCATGCCTATAAATAAAGGCCAAGGAAGCCCTGGACATCAACCGGAACTATTGTGAAGCCCACAGACATATTTTGCATCAATTGACCAACCTCCGGCGACTTCCTCCAAGGGAAACCCAAGTGCTCCAACAACTTCCACATCCAAGGAGCTCCTTCAAAGAAGCTTGGAAGCAGCCTTCAACTTCTCCAATCATCAAAGGAGCCCAAGACTTCTCCAAATACGGTTTTTATTGTTTTATTCTTTTTAATCTTAAAATTGGGTTTGTGCCTACAAACCCCAACCTTTTCTCATCCCCCTTTCTTTTGGGTTTCACACCACCATTAAGGTGTGAAGAGGTTTCTTCAAGCCTTTCCTTTTAAAAGGCTTGTGTTTCGGTGAGCTAGCCTTCACCCGTTAAAAAGGCTAGTGGGTTCTTGCTTAACCATCAAAAGCAAGTGGGTTCTTGCTTAACCACCAAAAGCAAGCTGTAATAGGTCTTAGTGCTACCTCAAAGCCTAGTGGGTTTCTTGCTAAAACCATTGAAAAGAAAGCGGTAGGAATCTCTCAACGGTTGAGTTGGGAGCGGAGACGTAGGCCGGGTTTTTGGCCGAACTCCGTTATCAATTTTGTGTGTCTTGCCTCTTTATTTCCGCTGCACTTTACTTTGATTTTTAATTTGCTAATCAATTTTTTAAAAGGCAATTCACCCCCCCTCTTGCCATCATTCCCTCGTTTGTTCCGACCCAACAAGTTATACTCAATATTTTTTCTTTCATAGTTTTTCGGTTTATCTAGAAACATATATGTGTTGAAAAAAAATATTTCAATTAATTTTTTATTCTGATACACATTTATATTCATGAAATATTATGTGAATAATTTTTTATCTCAATATTTTAATTACGAATACTCTCCCAAATCATGATGGCATTGAATATATTCTTTCAAATTGACGAATATTTTTTCGTTGGAATTTAAAAAATATATATAATTCGAATTCCCCTTACATCATCTATTCAAATCACAAAGAATCTTAGGATTATTTATATCTTAAAATATAAATGAAGTTCACAACACTAATTTTCTAACTCCACCACGTGTTCCTAAAATAATGAATAATGATGTGGGAGTTTTTCTTGTGTCCTAAAACACTTCTTGTGTTGAATTTGGATCATCTAGAAAAATAATTAAATTTTAATCTCTGAAGATTAACCTAGAGAATCATATAATTTAATTCATAAAAATATCTCATCCTACAATTTCGCATTATACCACATTGTGTTTAGACTAATTATTTTATCAACCCTATGATGTTGTAATCTATGAAGATTAACCATATTATGAATGAATAGTATATTTCTCAGTGAACTCTATGAACATTATCAACTCCAAGAATATTGTATTTTAACTCTAAATTTTCTGTGACTTACTCCTCATTATACTAATAAACTAGATAAATTTTAGTGTAGAGTTCATGACTTAAAAAAAATATCATACATCTACTTACTCATGAACTCAGTGATGTGAATATGAACACAAAATAGTATGAAAAAATTCAAATGTGTGAAGGGTTAAAGTCTCTTCCAAACATATTTTGAAAACCTCAATCCCTTCATTGATTCGTTTAATATTATGGTATATCATGGAATTATACATAAACTAAAATAAAATCATATTCATCATAAAACACGTCCAAATCATCATCTAAATATTTATATTACTTGGATAATCACTCAAAACTTCCCACTGATTCAAATATAAATTTTCTTCTTTAGTACTATTGCTTCATGTTTTCGACCAGCTATCTTTCATCAAATCTTCATTAAAAATGTTATATATAGTGTTTCTTCATCATCAAATATAATTAACCTAAATAATTTACCACTAATCATAAAATTTAAATGATTCTATCCTAGAACCGTTCCATCTATGTTTTTTAACTGTAGCATTCATAACATCTATCTTTTCAACTTAATGTAGCCTCATATTTAGAAATATCACAACAAGTATCAGTACATCATGATTACAAGAATCATACTTTTCTCCGTTTTATGAGTAGAAAATCATAATCGTACATTGAAATTTAAGTATAACCAAATCATGTATACTAAATCAAATGGTGTTAAATATAACCAATCTGTATAAATCTGGAATCAATCAGATATCAATGATGTATAAAATAATATAAAATGATACAAATAGAATCATAAAAACTCAAACTAAACAAAAATCAATTGACCATACCAGAAGAAGGATTAGGGAGTCCTTGTAAATGAAGACCGGTATCAGAAAAACTTCCAATAGTTTAAGGGGTTTCTCGACCAGAGGGGATGATCGAACTAGGGGGATTCATGAATAGAGAATATGCTTGGCCTAGCATAAAGGGATAATCGACCTAGGGGGATGTCCATCGTCTTTAAAAGAGGGGATGCTCAACCTAGAAGAAGGGGATGCTCGACCTAGGGGGATAGCATGACCAAGGGGGATAGATGACCAGAGGAGATGGGATTTCCATCAACTAGAGGAGGAGGAGAAATGGGGATCTTCATCAATCGGAGGAGGATAAGCGGCATCGAGTGAGGTAAACATGGGATGGAGGGAAAGGGATCTAGGGGGTTCTACTCGATGAGTTTGGCGGAGCGTGGGTGGGAAGTAAAATTTTACCCCTCTATACCAACGGTTTACGTAAAACCATTGGTATAGAGACTCTATACCCGTGATTGATTTAAAACCATGCATATATTCAAACCCTAATTAAAATATACCCACGGTTTTAAAAACAATGGGTATAGCTCTGTGGGGTTAGTCCCACTTTCTAGTAGGGCAGGAAGAATCTTTGGTGACCCTCTCAAAATAAATGGAAATTCCCAAAAAAATCATAGTGTTTTAATGAGTCGTTTACTACTCTCAAATATCATTAGGGTGGGTCTTAATTACTACCCTGTATCATAGAGGATTCCTATATATGGATATGGGTTTTTGGGTGGTGCATCAATAGAAACACCATAACCAGGGAATCAGCTGGTGAGATGGATTAATCATTACCATGAACAATCCTAAGAAAAGATCTTGTTTATAGGATGCATCATCAGGGAGGTGAACCATATAGATTATCATATCCTAAAATATAACCTTATAAATATAGAATATGTAAGACTTATTCCAAATATTGGTTCCCATAATTACCACTCATAATAAAAATTACCTTTTTGACCAATGATTGGGTTGGGCTTCGAGTTGGGATCTACGCTCTTGAGGTGTTTCCCGCATGGACTAGGGTTTTCCCTTCAAGTTGCACAAAAAACATACATATTTTGATAGGATATTAGGGTACATGAGTTATATGAATTTTTCTAGGTGTCATTGTATTTAATTCTATTAAATAAGAAATTTTTCTCAAACCTAATCAGTAAGAGGATCAAGTACATGAACATGTTCCACCTGGTACATGAAGTGTTTAGGATAGTATCCAAGAATAGTTTCATCATTAATTAATTAACTTTTTCCCAAATTTTCTTCTATATCTATTCCTCTTCATCCTTGTGTATTTTTTTCCAGATACCTCTATTCTCACATTATTACAGTGTTCTATTTTTCATTATTCAACTAATCTAAATATTATAAAAATATTTTTCATGGGTTGGGGTAGGAGGAATAGTGGATGAAAGTATATTACTAGATGGGGTAATTCCATGGGATGATAAATATTCTTACTTATTATACTTGTCTATAATGATATATATAATATACCTTTCCAACATGGACATGAATGTTGATGATTATAGGTTCCAATATGATGAGATGTGGGTGAAATTATAATGAACCAATCTCAAAATAGATGAATTAGTTTAAAACTACCCACATAGTGTTCATCGCTTCACTAGGGTGGATGCCTATCACATAATGTATTTGTTTAGTATGTGGGGAACAATTTTCCCACATTGAGTAAATTGATAAGATATAATTGAAATATACTAAGAACTGGAATGAAAAATTCATATACCATAAATTCCCAAGAAAAATAAACAATACATTCCTCTATAATTGAATAGAAATATAAAAGAAACACAAACATCACTATGTGAATGTATTAAGAAACAATAAACCACATACTTATGTAAACAGACGACAAAAAACATGTAAACTACATTGAAAAACATAACTAAAAATCGATGGGATATATTCTATGACATGGTATCCAGCCATACATGGCCTCCATTCTCAAAATCACTTAACAAACTAACCAATTCCTATTCCAATAAACACCAATTTGGCCACATGCGTCTAATAGCTAACCATATACTTATTGAAATTGAAAATGTACTTAGGATTTAAATGAATAATCACATTAGTAGCACCTGAGGATCTGGGTTCATAGTGGAGGTGAGTTCGTAAAGGAGTAGGGATTCACAGTAGAGGTGGGGTTTAGTGGGAGAGGTGGGGTGTGTGGAGGAGAGCATAACGGTAGATGATAGATTCGTGGTGGCGGAGGAGGGATTTGCAGTGTCATAGGACGACAACATAGGAAGTAGAGGACAGCTTCGTGGAAATGGAGGGCTTCACAATGACAGGAGTCGGTGATAGAGGAGGAGAAGGAGGGCTTCGCGACAGCAGAGGAGGGATTCACAACAGAGATGGAAAAAGAGGAGGAGGCGACATAGGAGGAGGAGGAGGAGGAGGCAGAAGGGTCCGTCTTCCATGAGAGCTTGAGTCTTGCGACATGAGGAGAAGACTGTTAGGGTTTATTTATAAAACTAGGTAAACCATTTATCAGTGCTAAAAAAAGTGACGATAATGGTATGTTTTATCAGCGCTAAAATAAAAAGTGCTGATAAAACATGCCTTTATAAGTGCTATAAAAAGAGATGATAAAACTATAATGATAATTAATTATTTATATTAATATATATATTTAAAATTATTTGTATAATAAATATATATTTATTTATTCATAATAATAACTATAAATAAATATATATATTTATATATTTATATTTATGACTACAAATAAATAAATATTTATTTATTATTATAATCATTGATATACTAAATATTTTAATTATAAATATTTTAATTATAATTTCATAATTATATAATTAAAATTGTGTATTTATTTAAAT